>JAGTTD010000016.1:1700000-2900000 GCA_018398585.1 Simmondsia chinensis
GCTTTCCTTTGGAGAGGATCTTCGTTAGCCCCGGAAGGCGCGAAGGTTGCTTAGAGGCTTCTGTGCTACCCTCGGCGGGAGGGTGGTCTTGGGCTCTGTCGCCTTGCTGAGTGGAACCAGGCTTCGATTATGAAACATATCTAGTTCCTCCTTTCTGACCCTTCCTCGTTATGGCCACGTTGGGTTCATTTGAACCGGCTTCGAGGGAGGAGCTTCTGGACTATTCGGGTGACGAGTTCTGCTTCTTGGTGCTGGCGTCAGATTTTATCGGTCCGCCGCCTCTGCTCTGATGCGATCTATCATGTCATAGGTGATGGCCTTGACACTGCCCTTTGGACTGATTACTGGCTGCCATATGGTCGTCTTTCGGAGCGCTTCCCTGCTTGACTGTTCATCTCCTCTGGACTTCATTGGGATTCTCGGGTCTCATCCATTATTGAGGGTGATCGGTGGAGCTTTCCACAGGGTTGTTTGGAGCTCCGACCCATCTGGGACATGATTGATTTTCGCCCTTGGGCTGGTGTAGCGGACTCCATCCGGTGGTTGGGTGACCCCTCGGGCAACTTCACCACCAAGCCCGCTCGGAAGATATTGCGGAGTAGGATAGAGGAGGATACCATTCACCACCTTCTGTGGTTTTTGATGCATATTCCGAAGCACTCCTTTATTCTCTGGCTCGCGTCTCGGCAGCGGCTTTGGACCCGGGACCGGCTTCAACGTTTCAGAGCATTAAAGGTTCAGAGTGTTTGTGTTCTCTTCGGTTCTACCGACGAGACTCATGAGCACCTTTTCTTCGCCTGTTCCTTTTTTGCCTCGGTCTGGGGCTCTGTCACTCCGAGTACATCTATTGCTTGGCCTATCCTTCCTCGGGATGATCTTGTCACTTGGGCTGCTCAGCATCTCAAGGGGCGAGAGATTGGCAGTATCATTGCTCGACTTTGCCTCTCTATGACTGTGTATGCTATCTGGTACGAGTGCAACCTTCGGGTTCAGCGGTCTCAGTCCAGATCAGTTGCGGCCGTACGAGAGGAGATTACGGGTTTGGTCAGGAGCCGCTTACTTGCTGTTCCTTCGTTCAGAGGAGCGTATCGTCACATCTCCTTGCTTCGGCACTGGGGTTTTGCGTCTTAGTTTCCTCTTTGTTCCCTTAGTTGTACTTTGGTTGCTTTTGTATGGACTTTGTCTGGACTTTTTTGACATTGTTTCATATTTGTACGCTTCGGCCGTGTCCTGAGGTATGCCCCTTGTAGTTTGTACTATTTTTTGTTTCATCTATATATTTCGCTGACTTACCCAAAAAAAAAAAGATTTGGATGACATCAAACCTAACCCAAAACCGACCCAAAATTACTTTTAGTATAGAAAAAAAAAAATTTTAATTACTAAATTTTGAGTATTTAACAAGCAAAATCATATTCTAAAATTTTTTTTACTATGCCAACATATTTGAGTTTGGTCTAGTACTATAATATTCTTTGTAAAAAACATAATGTAACAAATTTATAAAAATTAGTGGTTAAAGGCTTTTGAATGATTGTCTAATATTGCATTATTATTCTATAAATATTAAATTAAAAAAGGAAAAAAAAAGTGTATCGACTTGTCCAACAACAGCCTCCCTTCAGGGCAGCCCCGGAAGGGGGTAGGCTGCGTACATCTACCCCCCAGACCCTGCTGACGCGGGAGCCCTTTGAGGCACTGGGTTGCTACTGCTGCTGCTGCTGCTGCTGTTGTTGTTGTTGTTGAATTGTTGCATTATTATTATATATTAATATTAGATTATAATGTCATAACTTATTCTAGGTTTTAAATGGGTCATGGATTTGGATCGGATATCCGTTCCACCCAATAGATTTGGATTTGGGTTGAGTTTTTATAAAATAAATGGGTTTTTATCGGATTTGGATTGGGTCAGATTTTTTCTAGATTAGATCTGGATGAAGGTAAACCCGACCCAAACCTGACCCATTGCCATCCCTACCCCCAACTGCTAGATTTGGTGTCCGAAATGAACTAAACCAGATTATAGACTGTTAAATATCATAATATTTGACTAGGATTCAAAACACCTTCGTTTCTAAGTTACCTCGCAAAATTATCCTATTGTATAAAAGAAGAAAGAACTAAATATGGTAGGAATAAAAATGTGTACTAGAAATTAATAAAAGACAATAATACAAGTAGAGAAATAAGGATAAAATAAAAATGGCATCGTATTTTACACACTTATATTATGAATGATTTTCTTAAATTAAACGTGCACGCACGTACACACTTATTCAGATATCCAGAAATAGATAGATTTTCGAGATCGTTGACACAGAATTAGGATTGCAGTTTGAGTTTCAAGCTTATTTATGGATAGGAAGTCGGGATTAGACGAAGAGGATATTTCCTCCTGGTCGTAATGCCAAAAGTTTCAGTCATGTCCAAATCTTCAGGCAGTATCCCGTCGGGGAGATCCCAGTCAAAATGGTAGAGAAACATAGCAAGTTGAAGCTCAATAACAGCCATCCCATATGATATACCAGGACAATCTCCTTCCTGCACCAAATGGTATATACTCAAAATTCGTCCCTCTAAAGTCAATTGAGGTTTCAAGGAACCTTTCTGGTCTAAACGTATCTAGGTTGATCCAGGAGTCAGGGTCCCTTCCAATCGCCCAGGCATTCACGATGGCTCTTGTGTTGGCTGGAATATCATATCCCAGAATTTGACAATCCTTTGAGGACAGGTGAGGGAGTAGGAGAGGAAGAGCCGGGTGGAGCCTTAGGGTTTCCTTGATGACTAATTTGAGGAAGGAAAGTTCACATAAGATAGTCCCGTCCAGAGTTTTATTTTTACTTCCAAATACGTGTCTGACCTGCCAGTGACACAATGATTTAGTGGTAAAACACTAGTGATATTGAAGTGTTAGAATTATATCTTCTTACAAATAGAAACAATGTCTCACCTCAGCTTGTGCTTTTTTCATTATTCCTGGGTTTCGGAGCATTTCAGACATTGCCCATTCAACTGTTGTGGTGGATGTTTCGATTCCCGCAGCCCACATATCCTGCATGAAAAGAGTAATATTATGAGTATACTTAATTTGTACCGAATTCCAGTAAAATTTAACGATTGAATGTGATGATGTAGGAAAATAAAACCCAATGAATGTGAATGGAAAACAACAACAAATCCAACGTAGATTGGAGTTGTCACACAAACCTACAATTTTCACCTAAGCATTCGAAATTGTAAACCCTAGAAAGACACCATATTTCAAAAGAAGTTTAGAAAGAACATATTATTTACTGTATAAACACGGACAACACATTTTGAAAAGAACAAGATAGGCATTGGTGTCATAACTGGCGGCCGAAATATTATGAACGTGGTAACCAAAAAGATGACATGACAACTGCAAGAAATTTTCATTCAGTTGTCGGTGTTGAAATCCCTCTTATCCTTTTTCTAAATATGTTTTGCATCGTCTTGTCTTTTCTCAGGAACATATTGTCTTCTTTTATATACAGTAAAGCTTCTGGTCTTCTTTTTTCTTTTCTCAATATAGTACCCTTTTAAAGGTTTATTTTCTGGTGAAAATGTGTGAGCTTACAAAGAGAACGGCCTTGATATTGTTGGTAGTCAATGACAAGTCGGAGTCGGGATCTTCTTGAATTCTTAAAAGGACATCAACCAAGTCTTCTTCGATCACATGCTCACCACGTGCCTTGGTTTCGTCCCTCCTTGCTCTGTGATCATTGATGATACTCTGAAGTGCTGTGTCTAACTTTGGGAATGTACTATCAAATTTGCGTTTGATTCCTGTGATTGCTTGGAGCAAATTTGAAGACGGAAACATGTCAGCAGCACCAGACTCTACGGTAACCTTTAATGCCTCGTGTATAATTGTTATGAATGCTTCTTGTTGGTCTTTGTCTCTTACACCTGTCAACATTAATGTTAGAGACCATTAACAAACCAATAGTATTAAACTCTTAACTCATTGGGTGAAGATTTGAGAAGAATAGAAGCAATGTTTCTTAAAATTCGGAGTTGGTATGTTAGTAATTGACCCACGTCCTACCAAAAAGGTCGTACTTCTACGGCCATATCTAACTAGTCAAATGATCCTCCAACCTATATCTAACCCGATTTGAGATGACAGTCTTTGTTTTTTTTCTCCCTGAGCCACTCGACAAAATTCGAAAGTTAGATACAGATAAAATGCGGGTCTGGTTAGAGGTCACCCATCTCCTTGGTTAAAGTCAAATACGGATGAAATGTGGGTCGGGTTAGAGTTTAACCCATCTTTGACTCGACCCAAGTTACTTCTTTTCAACTATTTACTTTTGTTGGGTTAGATTACTTATCATTAGATGGGGTCAAACTTTTTTTGCATAGGGTCAGGTCGAATATAAACCCGACTAAAGTTTTATCCCAAACCATAGAGCATTAAGTGCAATAGCCCTTGGGCATTTCTTCTGACGTGAAATTTTAATATAAACCCACATGTGAAGTTCTCAACAAATACAAAGTACGGTAACACAATGAATATTGTGAAGTAATCATGTAAGCATACCTAACGCTACTCGAGATGTGATTTTGTTTGTCATCGAAAAAATCTCATCGGTGAAATTAATGACAGACCCGAGCTTTTGGGATATGGAATTGATTGAAACCGTAACTTCGTACTCTCTTATCGATCTGAAAGATTCGACTCGTCTCGTGGTGAAAAGTTCTAGCATGCAAATCCTTTTTAACTTTCTCCAATACTCACCGTACGATGCAAAAACGATGTCTGTACCATCATAGCAGAAGATAGTACTCAGAAGAATCTTTGGCCTGCATGTTCATAGTGGTATTAACAAATTAAGAAATTAGTTATATTATCTATTTACTTCTGTATAGACCATCATTCATAATTAGAAAACACAGTAACCTGTATAATATATATTGTAATATAAAGTGTACTTCAGTTGTGCTTGACTTGGTTTGAAGACCTTAGTTACTCAAAAAAGGTCCACTGATCAAGTTTGCTTTAATCCTCTAAAATATTGGTATTGACACTATGTTAAAAAGTCATATTCTTCGTAGAATTTTCAGGAGAAGTTCGACATTTTTTTAATAATTGAAGTCAAAATCCAAACAAAGGATTAAGACAGAGTACAAGCTCGCACGTAAGGGAGTAAAACCCAAGGCATGATATTAAAACACACGCAAACGTCGCGTGCTTGGCTAAGCTGGGCTAAAGGGCACGGGGTATTCGTTAGGACAAGCAATAGCTGAAAACAACGAAAGATTTAACTAGAAAATAAAATTAAACACACAAATATACATAGTTCGACCAAAATTGCCTTCATCTACGGAGTTGCGGGAAGATTTTATTGCTTTGGAATTGTTACAGAGATTTTTTTTTTTCTAATTCGTTCTACTCTCTCAAGCCCTAACCATTGCTTTATATAGATGCACAATAGAAACCCTAGATTCTTCGGTTGAAATCACAAACACGGGGTCTGAAACTCAACCTAGGCCCAAATATTGGCCTGATCCTCTACTCCACGGACTTGACCCATAAAAGAATAAAACTAGGCTTTATACAGGAAGCCTAACGGTGGCATATTGGGATGACAAGAAGTTGGGGTATTTCTCCACCTATATCCGACCTTTAAATATCGCATTTACTTCTTAAAAGTTCAGGACAAATTTAAATCCATCAACGAGAAGAATATTTGACCCAGAAGCCCATGAACCAACTGTACCAAAAACTTAAGTTGATAAGTGAATGCCCCATCATGTGAATGCTCGTTAAGCTTGAAGCGTGAATATTGCACATGCCCACCATATCTAAATTTAATCCAACCCGTAACCCGTTTATGATTATTTAAATTTAAATTTATTTAAAATCTATTTTTTTGTATGTAAAACTAAAATAAATAGATTAAATAGAATAAATCTCCAATAGATTCCATTTCAATTATCATCACTATTAGCATGTGGCAAGACTATCCAATTCAGACTCTAAGACAAAAAAAATCACACTTTTTTCGATAATTAGTGACAAGGTCGTAATACAAATCCGGCCACTCGACTAAAGCAAGGCCAAGGACACCCGTAAGGAAACAGGGACCAAAGAAAGGACAATCACAAACATCAAATCAAAACATAGAGACAGGATTGCAAAAATTGAATGCAAACACAGACAGGATAAGCTATAGAACTCTAGACCTAGAGAATAACATGGCATGATGGGACCAAACTAGGAAATCAAAGCATAGCGTCAAATTTTCACATATAAGTTTATATAAAATCTCCATTAGAAATATGATACAGGAATTAAACGAGATCTAATACATACGTGTACTATTAAGCTATATACACAAAAATGTTGGTCAATAGTTCGTTGACTTATAAAAATAAAAAGTAATGTTAGTCCGTATTGATTATTTTCAATTGTTATATTTATATTTGAAATGAAAATAATACGGATACTTATTATAATACGTGTATTATGTGGATAAAATCCAAAAAATATGTGTTTTACCATATTATTAGCAGTGATACATAAATGCCATTGTTAAATAGGATAATGCGGATACGTGTCCAAATTGTGTTATACGTGAATTTTACTTACTAAGATTAAGGCTCAGTTTGAATAAAATATTTTGAGAAAAGGAAAATAAGAGGGAAAATCACTTTTTTGGATGTCAAGGAAAAAAAAAAGTAAGCTTCTGAAAAAATTAGAGCTCTCCAGAAATCAACTATATATAAAAGATTAAGCTGATGGATAAAAGCCCAGGAATAGATGGTTCTTTGACATGATATCAGAGCTTTCTTCACTAAAAGGTAACAAGTTCGAATCTCAACAGCCCCCAATTTTAATATTAAATATAATTTAAGCACAAAGTATGATGTGGACTTAGGATCAACATCCACGCTTCAAACCCAATGGCCATTTTTGTGAGCAAGCATGTTAGAATATAAAACCAATTTGGGATCTTTATCCCTCAACTTAAGCTTTTGGAACAGATAGTTCTTTGACACTGCAAATGAAACGGCTGGTAAAAGATAGGTTGCAAATGAAAGGGCTAGAAACCGAGGGCTTGAGCCTTGAAATTTTAATTTTTTTGGCCACTTTTCCATTCCGTTTTAAAAAATAATTTTCTTCACAGCCTATCGCAAATTTTTAAAATTTTTCCATCCAGTTTATTTCTTCTTATTTTTCTTGTATTTTAAACACAGAAAAATACTTTCGTGAATATCTTTTTTCCTTTCATAACATTTTTTGAGTTTCAAATAAAGGTTTAAGAAATGATACTTTATTTTTTTACATTTCATCATGATGAGTTCTTATATTTTTTGAAGAATTGTCTATCGTCGTTTAATTTTTTCAGTCAACCATTTTTATTCAGTGTGTTAAAAAATATCGCGTGCAATATACTCAAGTTGTTAACGTTGAACATATACATTTAGACGATAGTAGTCAAAGTGATTTTTGCCGAGATCTATTTTTTTCTATTCCACGAGCCTGATTCTCTATATCCTCGTTCTATATTTTTGTGCTTTTTTTTTTGTTCAACTCAATAACTTTTGCCTTTTATTTTGAATTTCACCACGAAAAATTATTAACTTTTGCCTTCTTGGTATTGTTTCCTCTACCTAAGAGTGTACCAACATGCAAGCACTGGATCCATTAAAACTCCGAAGTTAAGCGTACTTGGACAAGAGTAGTACCAAGATGGGTACAACAACAACAACAACAACAATCCCAGTGCCTCAAGAGCTCCCGCAAAAGCTGGGTCTAGGGGGGTAGATGTATGCAGCCTTCCCCCTTCAGGGTGTCAACCTGTAGAGAGGCTATTTCAGAGGACCCCCAACCTGAGAAGTAAGTCTTCATCGCATCATGGAGACCTATGAGCAATGATCTGTGAGTAATAGGTCATGAAAGCAAAAGAGTAAGCCATAGCATAAAAATGCCTTAGAGGAGACTACGAGGCAAAACCTTGACCTCCTAAGAAGTTTGCATCCCTCAAGTTGGAGGTTCTCGGAAGCAGACTCTCTATAGGGTAGCACCCTAAAGGGGGAAGGCTGTGAACATCCATCTCCCAGACCCTGCTTAGGCGGGAACCTTTAGGACATTGAAAATATTGCTTTCTGGTATTGTTTCCTTTATTTTTAAAGGATATTTTATGTTACAAAAAATTAAAAAATCCTGTCGGAAAAGATGACATCATGGGTCTTCATGACCTCCTTGGCGACGGTGGCCGAGGAGACAACAATCACGGGGACCTGGCCAAGCTGGAGGCTCATTAGCGGCCCGTACCTAGTTGCGAGCTCCCCAAGGCGACGGTGCGGGGCCGAGCCCACCAGGTTGTGGAGGTTTCCAATGAGTGGTAACCTGAAAGGGCCTGGTGGTAATTTTTTATTGTTTCGTGTTTTATTAATTATTTTTAAAATAATTTTCGAGGAAATAAAAATAGAGAAAAAAGAAAATAGAATAATCTGTAATAAAGAAATTAATTGAAGCTCCATGGTAATTGGAAGCGTTTGTTGATGAAACAAGTAACATCACTTGGCTTTTATACATGAGCGGTGATGGATACTATGCTTATTAGTTTATTTTGATGGAAAAGTTTTTCTGTCATATTATTATAGTTTTATTGTACAAATGAGTAGTAAATTTTTAGGATTATTTATATTTTAGTATCCTGACGTTTTTTGAAAATAATAAAAAGGATTCTTACCTTTTTGAATTATTAAAACGGCCCCTAAGTTTTTGTCATATTAATAAAAAGGTCCATCTCCAAAGCAATAATGTCATATTTAGTCGACAAAGTTGACATAACAGCTACGGTTTTATTAACACTACAGTAAAATGATAAAAGTACTCTATAATAACCATAATTTGAAAGAAATTAAGCGAAAACAGATAGCTTCTACATAATATAACATCTCAAATTTCGTGCTGGTAAGTAAGAATAAAGGTGTTGAAGAGTACTCTAGGTCATTTTTTATAAAATTCATACAAAGCAATTGCCAAGTCAGCGCTGTTGAAAAATGACGTAATCAGACTTGTGAGGGGCCTTATTATTAATACGATAAAAACTCAGGAGGATTACTAATTCAAAAAGCACAGAGTCCTTTTTATTATTTTCAAAAACGTCGGGGTACTAAAATATAAATAACCTTAAATTCTCGTTATCACTGCAAATGTTTTCCTCCACAGAGAAAACATTATCCAGTGTAATGTTGTGTCATGTATCTTACTCAACCTCAACTTGATCAAACATCAATCTCGTATAAATATAGATAATGAAATTGTGTTCCTTGGTTAAACAAACGTAACTTTATAACAAGATAATATTTTTCAGTGAAAACATTTTCCCTCAAACCAAACAGAAATTTAATTATATATCTAATATATAGTAAAGTTGATGTTTGGAAGGCAATTAAATTTTCAGTAATATAGTAAAATCAGCGTTTAGACAGCAATAAAATTTTTAATGGTCAGTTCTCGTAGGAGTTTAAATTTAAATTGAACTAACAAGTAGTTTCACATTATGAACAAACTGTTAAAATTTAATCGAACTTAACTTTATTTTGATTATAGAACTAAACTGATATGAAATAAATTAAACAGGAAATAATTAACACAACTAGAAGTAAAAGGACTCGTGCAAAGCAAGGACACTGTTTATATATTAAAAAAATATATAAATCGATTTTTCTAAAATGTGCCCAAAGGGCATATGTTAAAGTGTGTTAACTACTTGTATTATTTTCATTTTTACTAAATTAACTAATTATTTAAAAAGTTAATTATTATTTTTCTGTTAACCAATAAAATGTTAGAATTTATTTTAATTAATGCACCTTAACATATGTCTAATGGACACATGATAGAAAAGCCCTTTGTATATTATCACATTTTAATTGTATTAAGTTTTGATTTTCTTTTTGTTTTTTTCATTTTATATTATAACATAGATTCGTATTTATTCTTTTAGTTTTATGTTTTAATGTTGCATTTAACGTGATTAAATACCACGAATACTCATCATTTTGCTTTTTTTCCTTTTTATTATTTTTTTAATTATTTGGTAACTTACTTATAGGAGATGTTGCCTAAAATAACCCCCCAAAAAATAAAAATAAAAATATTTCCAAAAGTGGCATTTTTTAAAAAAATATTTACCTAAATAGCCTCCATGTCAACAAATTTTACAAATTTAATTTTTTAAAATTTATATTACAAAGCTAAATATAACATAATAATAAAAATTAGAATTTGAGTAAATTTTTAAATTTGCTGATGTGAAGGCCATTTGGGTAAATACTTTTTTAAAAATGCCACTTTTGGCAATATTTTTTTTATTTTAGGCCATTTTGGGCAATGGCTTTATGGAGCTTTAAAATTACAATATTTGAGGTTTGAGAAATTTTGAGTGAGGGGGCTTGGCAATAATATACAGAGAAGATATTTAACTATATTCTTAAATTAAATATATGAATTGATTACCAAAGAATACTATATATATATATATATATATATATGAGTGATGTTCTTATGAGAGGGTGAAAGAAGCGAATTGTGACCTTCCATTATAATGGACAGTCAAGATTTGTTAGATATTAAAAATAGTGACAATTTATAGCCAAGATTAAAAAAATAATTTTCCTCCCTTATCCCTTCTTTTTTTCTACTCCATGGATAGATATGAGTTGTAAATTATTTTTTTTAATCCTTAACAAATCTTGGCTATTCATTACAATAAATGGCTAAAATTTGCCCCTCTCACGCTTTTACCCTCTAATAATTATATATATATATGTGTGTGTGTTAGGTATAATTGACTATTTTTTAGGTGGCATTTTTCTTAGGTTATTGCAATAATTATTTAATATTTTAATAAATTACTAAATACTTAAATTAAATATATAAATCAAGCAAAAATATTGATGTAACGTATGATTCTTACAATATATATGAGTTACTTTAGTATTTTTGTTGACTTTCATGTATTACTTTGAACTTTCACAAAAATTTGTACTTATATATCGCTAAAAATCACCTCAGTGTTTTTATTACAAACATCAGACGTGGATGAAAAATTACTATATCACACGATGTGTCATGTCATCAAGGATGAGTCAGAAAGCCCAAAAACACAAGTTTAAAGAATAAGCAAAGCGGGATCTGCAAGAATTTATGATGGATATATCACCCAAGGGTAGTGAAAGGAGATCGGTCAAGCTTACTAGTAAACAAAAAAAGAAGTTGGCGAAGAAGGGTAAAAGGATCGTAGATACTGATAAGCTTCTTGATGCAAGCCGTGCGTTGGAGAGCGGGAAAAAGCTTGGCCTAAGCTTTGATGATAATGAATTGTTGTGATTGAGTGCATTGCGATAATGAATATAATTATTGGTCGATCTCTTTCCATATCGTCTAGTAGCTGTCATACTCGTATAGCCTCTATTCGGTTTTTTTTTTTTTTTTTTTTACTTGTGTTTTGTTCTGTAACGTTGTTTCTATGGTCTGTTGTATTTTTTTGCTTTTATTTTGTTCCCTATTTTGCTGCTTTTTGATGAAAAAGAATCATATTTCACGCTATCAATTTATATTTGTGTATCATTTTTTTATATATAATATACAAATATTTAATTATGAAAATAATTGTTTAATATAAAAAAGATCGCGCGAAACATGATTAAATTTTTTTATCAACACCAAACATGATTAAAATATAGATTAAATGCATATAATATAAATCAACTTCAATATGTTTGGAGATTTAAGTTTGACCTTAACGTCCCATCATTAATCAGCTAAATAATTGGTACTAGATTTCTTCCCGTGTGATGCATGAATAGTTTTCTTAATATTATATTTTATAGCTGTAAATTTTTACATTAATTTAACTATTCTATTTTTAAATTTCAAAATAAATGTTCAATATATGTAATTCGTACTATAGTAAATTACGAAACTCGTTATCTAAAAGATTAGAAAATTGCTGGCTAATAATTTCGATATTGTGTTTTCCTTCATGGTTTCATCTGAATAATTTGGTTTGCTCCGACACAGTAAAAGTATGATGTGATTAGTAGTTGTGGATATAATTTGGTTTACCTTCAAAAATTAACTTCATTGTTACAAGTATTTTCTTATTTTTTGAGGGTGTTTTACTGGGGAGGTGGTGCGTCGATATACTGTGATTTTCTTTTTATGGTTTGTACTGTTAACGTTACAAGGGGTGGAAATGAGCCGAGCCTGCTTGCGAGCCCTCTCGAGCTCGCTTGTCATAAAGCTCAGCTTGCTTTGAGCTCAAACTGGGCCAAGCTAGCTCATTTAATTTATCAAGCCAAGCGCGAGTCTAGTGAAGTTGGAGCTCATAGGCTTCCGAGCCTAAGCGAGTCTTTTCTAGTATAATATGTTTACTTAAATATTGCTCAATGAATCTAAGTCCGAGTTTAAACGAACCTATATTGAGCTTAAATGAGGTAAAATATGGCAAGCTTAATTCGAAGCTCGCCGAACTTAGATCAAGCCAAGCCATCCCGAGCTTTTGACAAGTGGAGCTCAAGCCTAAACTTTCAAAGCTCGGCGAGCTTCGAGTCGAGCCCAAGCCGAGCTTAATGCTAACAGGTCGAGCCTTGAGCCTGGCAGGTTCGGGCTCCACTCAGCTCAAATACATATAAATTGGTTTGGAAGTTAACATAGAATTGGAAAAAAAAATTTGGATAAAAAAATGGTCTCAATATTAAATGGAAATTTGGGATAGAAATGATTTAACATATATGCAAATAATAAATTAAATAATTTTAATATTAGACTAGAAAAGGAGTTTTAATTATGTAAGAAAAGTATGATAAAATTTAATGGTTGAATTTAAGAAGCATGTAACTGTTGCATTAATTTAAACTAACAAAATCCCGTGCAATGCATGGTTGCTTTGTTATACATAAAATACAATATTTATAATTTGAAACGAATATTTATACATATAACCTTAGTATTTAATATATATTATTATTTAATATTTAGGCTCCGTTTGTTTTAATGGAAAAGTAGAATCTAGAAATTAATTTTTCTTCAAAAAAGGTTTTCCAAGAAAATATAAATTTCGAGTTGGGTTTTCCGTTGTTTATTTCAAAGGAAAACTTAATTCTCCATTATGATGTCTTCGTGTATGTTTTAAGAAAAATATTTTTCACCAATCATTTTATATCTTTTTATAGGACAATATAAGTAATAATACAACACATATGAAGTAACAAATTAAAAAGTTAACTATCAAAGCTGTATAAATTAGAAAAATTACTTCTTAAGTATTCTCAAATTTGAGCATTATCATCTAAATACTCTGTTATTTTATTGCATACAATAAAGTGTCAAGAGATAAGAAATTTTATTACTTGTGTATATACTGTATTAAAATTTAGTAAATTTTCATTAAAATTACTTATATATTATAGTAACAAACTGACGTGGTATAAACATCATATTATTAAAAGATTGTCCACATTCTAACAAAAATTACTTATATATTATCAAAAAATGTGTCATGTTAGCATTTTCGGACAAAAGAAATTATTGCATTATGATATAGAATGCATATAGATTGTTGTTTTCATTTAAAATATACTAAAATTTGGCAAAAGATACCTGATTCATTAGAAAATTTTTAAACTTTAGAGTACATTATTATATATTACTGAAATATCACAATACCTATGTAATAATTGCTAAAATATTATGTAGAATTCAATGCTCTTATTCAAACCAGACATGGGACCTCGTCCCTGCGTCCTCCTCTCAAAATGTGGTCTGTAGTACTTGGAAATACAAAGTCAAATATAAACCTGATGTCTCGGTTGATCGTTTCAAGGCTCGTCTTGTTGCTCAGGGTTTTCACCAACGTGAGGGCCTTGATTATTTTGAAACCTTTAGCCCAATAGTTAAACCTACCACCATTAGGTTCACACTTGCGCTTGCTGTCACTAACAAGTGGTCCATTCTTCAACTGGATGTTAAAAACGCATTTTTGCATGGTTTTCTAAACGAAAAGGTATACATGCGTCAACCCTCCCGGGTTTATTCACCCAAAATACCTTACACATGTATGCCGCCTACGCAAGGCCTTGTATGGCCTCAAACAGGCACCTCGAGCTTGGTTTCATAGGTTTAGCACGTTCCTCTACAGCCTAGGTTTCTATTGTAGTAAGGCTAATCCATCCCTTTTCATCACTTGCTCGCCTAATAGCATTATGTGCCTCTTGTTGTATATGGATGACATTATCCTTACCGGTTCTGACTCCAATCTGCTTCGATGCCTCACTGCTTCCCTCTCCACTCAGTTTGCTATGAAAGATCTTGGCCCACTTCATTACTTCCTTGGCATTGAGACCAAACCAAACAAACATGGCCTTTTTCTCTCTCAACATAAGTACACCCTCGATCTTCTGAGTAAACATGACATGCTTGAGGCTAAACCTGTACAAACTCCCCTACCAACTCGGGCACAACCATCTGTGGCTTATGGGCCTCTCCTACCTGACTCGACCGAGTTCCGTAGTGCGGTGGGTGCGCTTCAGTATCTCACCATGACCCGCCCGGACATTGCTTATGCTGTCAACCGTGTCTCTCCGTTCATGCACGCTCCCACTACTTCTCACTGGCAGATGGTTAAATGCATTCTTCGATACCTAAAGCTCACGCCTGACCATGGTCTAACTATAGCTTCGGGTTCTTGCACCACTGTTACTGGATATGCTAATGCTGACTGGGGTGGTTGTTCTGACACTCGTCGATCTACTATGGGATTTGCTCTGTTCCTCGGTCCCAACCTCATCTCCTGGCATGCTAAGAAGCAGCCCACTGTTGCCAAGTCTTCCACCGAGTCGGGATACTGGGCTGTTGCCAAAGTCGTCGCTGAATGTGATTGGATCCGGTATCCGATGCGTGACCTTGGCCTGCGTCACTCTGGTCCAATTTTGTTGTACTGCGATAACGTGTCTACTACTTACCTAGCTGCTAATCCCATCTCCAATGATCGAAGCAAGCACGTTGATGTTGACTTGCACTATGTTCATGAGAAGATTGTTAAGGGTGATATCCAAGTACGATAAACTCCTACCACCCAACAGGTTGCTGACATTTTCACCAAAGGATTGGCTACTGATCGCTTCCGCTATCATAAAGCTAATCTGCACGCCGGTCCCCCTCCCTCAGATTGAGGGGGCGTATTAGGGATATTATATATATTCTGATTTTGTCCTGATTTTATTCCGATAATATTCTGTAATTATTCTTGTACCTTCTACTATAAATATATGTCTCAACAACCCTATTAGGTATGCTCTACAACTCCTATTCTCACAATATACATATATATATATATTAGAAAAGGGAAAGGCTAATTTGTTTTGTGATATTGTTGGAAATATTTATACATGCATATGAAACAAATGAAATTCATATATTTATGTGTCATTACTGTTTATATATGTACGTTGGCAAAAAAGAATAATATTTTCTATAGAGAAGAGAAAGTATATTTTACATATATATATATATAGTTATTAGGTTTATTCCTTGCATTACACTGCTGGTATTTGCTTTATAATGTATTTTGTTGTTGTAAATTTTTGTATTAACTGAACTAAGTTATTTTGAAGTTGTAAAAATAATGTTCAATGTACCTAATTCATATTGCAGTAAACTTTTGAAATTGCTTATCAAAAGATTACAAAAATGTTTGCTGATATGTTTGATGTCATGTCTTCCTTCATGGCCCTGTCTCTATAAATTGGTTTGTCTCATCTTAATTTTTTTTTTTTATGTTGGTAAAGGCAGGGGAGGGGGGTCACTAGTGGGGTTTGAACCCCGGCGCTCTCACACGGCAACCGGGCGCCTTACCACTAGGCTACGAGCTAGTTGCTGTGTCTCATCTTAATTATAAAGTCTCTGAAAATTCTCTAAAATTTAAGATTTTTTGCTAATGAATTAGTGGATTGTGAACCGACAATGAGGGTTGTTGCTATTGATTGTGATATATTTTGATTTATTATTGATTTTCCATTATGAAAATTATTGAAATTCTTAAATTTATGTTTACCATTGTTATTGTTATATTTATTAATTTATTGATTTATATGATTGCTCATTTATATTGCAGATGAAGTATGATTTCATAAATAAAATAACTTTTGTCATTTTAAGAAATGAAATTGATTTTAATTCTTTTTTTTTTTTAAATTAAAGTTTTATTTCGATGGTTTTTGAGCAACTTTAAAGACTGGTCATTCATTATTATACAGTTTTAATTTTAATATTAAAGATGAAGAGTTTAATTTTTGGGAATTTTCTAGAGCCATTATTATTTTTTTTTTCATTCATTTTATTATTTTAATATATAATATGAAGAGTTTAATTTGTGACTTTTGTGTGGCCAATTTTTAAGATACAAAAGTGCAATTCTTGAGGTTTTTGGATTTTTTTTTTTTTTTTTTTTTTTTTTGGTCCTTCATTATTAAAATTTTGATATTGAAGGTGAATGATTTAGTATTTGGGATCTTCTTAGCGATTCTTTTAATGCTTGTCCTTCATTCTATTTAATTTTTTATTTTAATTACTATGGTAATGTACAATATGAAGAGTTTAATTTATGACTTGAAATCGTCAATTTTTGAGATTTGAAAGTTTAATTTTTGTTGGTTCTTTGGGCAATTTTTGTAATGTTTGTCTTTCACGATTAAAATTTTGGTAGTAACCGATTTTAAATGGGTGGTAACGGTTATTGAATTTGACAAATTTCGTAAATGGTTAACGAACCAATAAGTTAAACGATACGGTTAATGGTTAACGAACACCCCTAGGTTTCAGTTTTGCTTTTGAAATTTGAATTAATTTTAGCATTCATTTATATTTACGGATTTAAAAGGTTGAATGGTCATTTATATTTATGGATCACAATTATAATTTTGGTATTAAAGGTGAGGAGCTTAGTTTTAAAATTTTTGGGGTCGTTATTTATATTTTTTATTTTTTAATTTAATTATTATTTTAGAATATAATTGAATGTTTAATTTATGATTTTTTTGGATAGTTTTGCTTTTAAAGGTGAAGAGTTTTTGGACAGTTTTGCTTTTAAAGGTGAAGAGTTTAGTCTTTGTCGGCTTCTATTCTAATATAAAATCATCACTCTGTGTCTTAATTGCATTTCGATTTCAATTTTGGATTTAAAATTTGAATTAATTTTAGCACTCATTTATATTTTTGCTTTTGAAATTTGAATTAATTTCAGCAGTCATTTATATTTATGGATTTAAAAGGTTGAATGGTAACTCATTTATATTTAAGAATTCACAATTATAATTTTGGTATTAAAGGTGAAGAGCTTAGTTTTTAAATTTTTTAGGGTCGCTATTCAATTTTTTATTTACTTTTTTATTTTAATAATTATTTTAGAGTATAATTGAAAGTCTAATTTATGATTTTCTTGGACAGTTTTGCTTTTAAAGGTGAAGAGTTTTTGGACAGTTTTGCATTTAAAGGTGAACAGTTTTGCTTTTATAAAATCATCATTTTATGTCTTAATTGTATTTTGATTTCAGTTTTGCTTTTGAAATTTGAATTAATTTCAGCACTCATTTATATTTATGGATTTAAAAGGTTAAATATGGATTTAAAAGGTTGAATGGGCGGTATTATTTTGTAAGTCCTATTTGAAATAATAAAATGACATATTATTTTGCAAAATAGTCATTTCTATGTATTATTTTGTAAGTCCTCATTTTTGTAACTCGGTTAGTTTATTGTCATTCAGCACTCAATATGTAATTTTACCACAGTTTAACGATTAGTTTGAGTTTGCAAGTTTGAAAATTTAGTGTTTAAATTATATTTATGGATCTAAAAGGTTGAATGGTAACTCATTTATATTTATAGATTTAAAAAGTTGAATAGTAAAGGTTTCTGTTGTATTTATTGTTGGATTGTTCTTTATTGAAAAGGAAAGTTGAATAGCAGAATTAACCAAAATACTTGATTTGAGAATTAAAGGATTTTGGGGTAAATAGGGACTCCTCAATAATATAAGTAGAGATTTGAGAACATAATTATGGAGTACGAGCTTTCTTCCCCGTACAATAAATCGAATTAATTTTGTAAGTTTAATTTTAGAATTTTTTGGACAATATATTTGAATTATTTGATATATTTAAATTAAAAAAATTGCGTGTTCCTTAAAATTTATTTGCATCATTAATATGAAAAATTTATACAAAAATTATCTTATAATATTGCACTATAAAGATCTATACAAAAGTACTTTGTGATGTAGAAGTGGAATTTTGTATTAACTAAACTAAGTTATTTTTAAGTTCGACAAATGATGCTCAATGTATGTAATTCGCACTATAGTAAATTACGAAACAAATAATATTTCAGTTCAATTAAAGGATGACGTTTCACTTAAAATGGAAGGGAAAAAAAATACTTATTAGTTACATAATATGTCCTAATTAATAAATTATATAAATTATGGCAATTTAATTTTTGAGAATTTTTGCCCCTTTTTTAAATGTTTGTCATTCATTAACATTTTTATGAAGTTACGTTTTTTCGATAATTGAGTACGATCCCACAAAAAAAAAAAATCACAGGGCACATAGCAAGCAAAATAACAAAGGAATACAATACAGAACTACGACTGCAAATGAGCCGAGCCAAGCTAGGCTGAACCATAGCTCACTCGGCTCGGCTTATTAACAAAATGAGACCAAATCCGACTAATTTAGCATTTATCACAATTTACAAAAAATTTTAGCAAAATATCACATTTTTGAAAATATTTAGCAAACTATCACATTTTACTGTAGCACACTGGGTGCACGCCACCCCGTACGGCGTGCAACAGTGAACAATAATTTTTTTTTTTAGTTTTACTTCTTTAGAATTTTAAAAAAATAATAAAATTTCTTTTTCATTTAAATTATTTTTATTTTAAATTTTATAATTTGAATCACTAAATACATATATTTTTATTTTTAATTACGGGTCTGGGAAGTCATCACCCTCAGGTTGGGAGCACTAGAAAACAGCCTCTCTTTAGGTTAACACCCTGAAGGGGGGAGGCTGCGTACATCCGCCCCGCAGACCCTGCGTAAACAATCATTTCATATAGTTCAAATTAAATATGAGTTTTTAAAATATATTTTATAAACTATATGAAATAATTTTTTAGTTTTTGAGCTACATATATCTAATAAAATAGTTCAAATAATAATATACAAATGTGTAAACTCGTAATTTTTTATTGAAAATATCAATATCTCTTTATTTAAATGTGTTCCTCATATAGTTTATAAAATATATTTTAAAAATTTATATATAAATATTTTCAAAAATATAATATTTTGTTAAAATTTTTTGTAAATTGTGATAAAATGCTAAACGAATCACCAAATCCCTCCCTCTTTCCTCAAGTCCCTATGGCCATCCCCTTCACTCTCTATCATGCTTTGCCTTTTCTAGTAATTTTTTCAATTTTTGCTTCCCCTCTCAGTTTTCCCTTTTCAATGTAATATACAAAGTTCCTTAAACTTTACAATTAAACATAATATACTCCTTTTGACTTTTAATTTTATAAAATAACCTTCTAAACTTTTAATTTCATAGAATAGTCTCATAAACTTTATAATTAAATACTGAAAGAATGAGAAGCACACTTAGAGCAGTGGCCCTTTCGTATATTTATAGAATAATGAATAGGCTATATAAGATACATAGAGCAGGCCCAATGGGCTCAATACATACAATATTGAGACCTATACAATATAGTCTAACATCCCCCCTCAACCGAAGCAGGAGGTAAGCAAATGCGAAGGTTGGATCTAAATAAAAGAAAAAGAGCACGCGGAAGATTCTTCGTGAAGATATCGGCAATTTACTGTGAGGAAGGAATATAAAGGACTCGAACAAGACCCAATTGAACGCGCTTACGAACAAAATGGATGTCAATCTCGATATGTTTAGTGTGAATATGCTGAACAGGGTTGGTAGACATGTATATGGCAGAAACATTGTCACAATAAACCAAAGTGGCTCGTGGTAGAAGAATACTTAGCTCATTGAGGAGAGACCGGAGCCAGCAACATTCGGCCACGGCATTGGAAACTGCACGGTACTCGGCCTCGGCACTTGAATGAGAGACGGTGGGCTAACACTTAGAGGACCATGAGATAATGTTGCTTCCGAAGAAAACATAGAAACCTGAAGTAGAACGGCTGGTGTCTGGGCAACCAGCCCAATCAGCATCCGAATAAGCCACAAGTTGGTCCAAACGTGTCGGGGAGAGAGTCAAACCATGATCAATAGTACCCTTGATATAGCGAAGGATGCGCTTAACAGCCATCCAATGCGATGATCGTGGAGCATGCATAAACAAACACACCCGCTGAACTGCATAGGAAATATCAGGACAAGTAAAGGTAAGATATTGAAGGGCACCAACAATAGAACTGTATAAAGTGGGATCAGTCATAAGGTCACCGTCGTCCAAGGAAAGCTTGGACTTGGAATCTGTAAGTGTAGCAACAGATTTGCAGGAGAGCATGTCAGCCCGATCCAGGAAATCATGAGCATATTTAGATTGAGAGAGGAACAACCCTGAAGATAATTGAGATACCGAGATGCCGAGAAAGTAATTGAGGCGTCCCAAGTCGGTCATGTCAAATTCAGATTGAAGAGAGCAGAGGAGATCATGGAGGACCGCATGAGAAGAGGCCGTGAGAAGGATATCATCAACATAAACCAGTAAAATAGCCATATCGTGCCCTCAACGTAAGACAAACAAAGAAGAATCTGACGTACAGCTGCGAAAACCCAACCCTTGTAAAAAGGTAGCAAAACAAGTGTACCAGGCACAAGGTGCCTGTTTGAGACCATAAAGAGACTTACGAAGCTTACAAACATGATCAGGATACTGAGAACTGATGAAACCCGGCGGTTGCTTCATGTAGACCTCTTCATTAAGTGTACCATTAAGAAAAGCATTTTTGACATCGAGCTGATGAATAGGCCAGTGACGAGAGGCGGCAATAGTCCGAACAGTACGAACAGTTGCAGGTTTAACAACGGGACTGAAAGTTTCACCGTAGTCAAAGCCATATTGCTGTGTAAAACCCTGAGCAACCAACCGTGCTTTATAGCGTTCAATCTGACCTGTAGATGTTTGTTTAATACAAAAAACCCATTTGGAGCCAACAATGTTACCATGAGGGGGTGGAGGAACAAGATCCCATGTGTTATTACGAATAAGGGCATTATATTCCTCAAGCATGGCATGCTTCCAATTATCATCAGTAAGGGCCTGCTTATAAGAAAAAGGTACCTTGGGCGAAGAGTTATGAGCAATCATAGAAGGCTTGAGAAGAGGCTTGACAATACCAGCACGAGCACGAGTCACCATAGGATGAATAGACGAAGTAGGGGGCGGCACAGCGGTGGAGGGTGACGGGGCCGCAGGGGCGGCTGCAGCGACGGGAGATGGGGCCAAATTAAAGTCACGGTTGATATATTCAGTGCCATTATCACATTGAAAATTCTTGATTTCCATGCCTGATTGATTCAACACAAGATTATGAAACTGAATAAACAGGTCAAAAACCTCAGATTTGGCACACATAGGATAAATCTACACAAAATGAGAATAATCATCTAATAATCGCAAATAATACTTAAAACCACTGAAACTGATAACAGGTGATGTCCATACATCAGAATGAACAATATCGAAGGGACGCGAAGTACTGGTTACAGACGCTTGAAAGGGTAAACGACTATGCTTACCTAGTTGGCAAGCATGACACAAACTGGACTCAGAAGAACTCGAACAAGATATAAATTTTTGTTTAACTAAAGTTGACAAGACTGGCTCCCCGGGTGGCCAAGTCGACGATGCCAGAGAGATTGTGTGTGTTTGGAAGCAACTAGGGAAACATGTGAGGAGGATGCCACCGGCTATCGGGTTGACCAGGGCGACTAATTGAGTTTGGTTTGGGAACAGAGAAAAGAGGCCCCGAGCTAGCACAACGAATAATGAGGGACATCTTTTTAGCATTTTTAATGGAGAAACCACCCGAGTCAAATTCTAAAAGGCAAGAATTATCTTTACAGAATTGACGAACAGAGATTAAATTAGTGGAAAGACCAGGAACATAGAAAACATTATGCAAATTGAAATGACCAACAGGTGTAATAAGAGAACCAGATCCAATCCCAGCAATCGATAAACAAGCGCCATTACCGACTAATATTTTATCATAGCCATGATAAGGACGAAGGGACGTTAGCAAACTGGGGTTATTAGTCATATGAGACGATGCAACACTATCCATTATCCAAAAAGAATCAACTATAGGAGCAGAATGAGTAGTAAGAGATTGAAAAATAGTTTGAGGAGATGCAAATCCTGAAGAGAAATTAGATCCAGTGGCATAAGTATTAATTGCATGATGACAAAGTGGTGGATATAACATATGCTCACCATAAATCGGAGCACCGAAGAAAGGTAGCCCGGGTTGTGAAATAGAACCAATCATTGGGTTGAGCATAATTACGCTGATACCGCAAGTCCTCTTCCGAATAATGCCGAAAATGCGAGAAGGAAGGATGCACGATCAAAAATAGATCTTTTCTGTGGCTCACAGTTGGGAACCAAACAAATTTCGATTTGGAAATGGCGGTGGTGCACCGGACACAGAAGTCGCCGGAAAATAGGGACGGCGCACAAGCGGTGGCTAGGGTTAGCACGGCGGGCGGCGGCGCAGCGCGAGCGGGAGAAGGGAATAGAGTGCCTTGAGCAGGGGAGGGGTGGGCGTGCGAACGGGAGAGTGACGGCAGCGGCACAACACGGGAGGGCGGCGGCCGGACCTGTAAGGAAGAGAGGCAGCCGGTCCTGCGGCGGTGCGAGGGTGGGGCGCTGGGAGAGAGGAGAGTTGGAGGCAGGGTGGCGGCGCGGCGCTGTACCAGGGAAGGGTTAGGGTTCCGGTGCTATTTTTCACCCCTTTTTTTTTTTTTTTGGAAAGAACGAAAATTGAAACGAAGGCTAGAGTTTGCCTTTACGAAAGGGCTCGGGAGAGCTCTGATACCATGAAAGAATGAGAAGCACACTTAGAGCAGTGTCCCTCTCGTATATTTATAGAATAATGAATAGGCTATACAAGATATATAGAGTAGGCCCAATGGGCTCAATACATACAATATTGAGACCTATACAATATAGTCTAACAAATACAATACATTTTGTATACTTTTAATTTCATAAAATAAACCCCTAAACTATATTATTACATACAACACACCCCTTTAACTTTATAATACACTTTCAATTTCAAAAGTTAGCCCTCAAACTTTGTTATTACATACAACTTACTCTCCGAACTTTATTACTATATGCAACTCACCCTTTAGAAATTAATAAATTTTAAATTTAAAAAAATATGCAAAGTTAAAAAAATTTAAAACAAGTTATGAAAAAGAATTTGGGAAAACTTTTGAAAAAATATAATAATATTTTTTTAACTTTGAAAAAAATAGATTCATAAATTTTATAAGGTAAAAAATGTCTCAAATTAAAAATCAAAGAGTTCTACCTTTATACAAAAGATAGGGGTTCTTTTTCAACCCGAAAATAATTTCATTCTATAATATTATATAACAATTCAACTTAATTAAAGTTATTCTATTGCAACAATAATAAAGTAATATCCAAGCTGTTTTTAATTATTCAGTCTAATTCTTGTCCGATGTTGACGTTAAATGTCTACAGTGCAGTCTGGTTTATTTTGATTCGATCCCGATTTGTATGATGATAACCGCGAAGGTTTTTGAGCCACTTAGAATCACGATCTCCCCCATTTTGAAAGGGAAGTCATTTTCCCTCATTTGGAAAACCTTTTCCTTGAGCTAATGACCCGACAAATAGAGAAAAAAGGAAAAACCGCTTCCTAGAATTTGATTTTCCCCCGAAATAAACGGAGCCTTAATGTACACACAAAATTTTCATGTAACAGTATTTATTATCTTATCATTAGCTTAAATTTAGAATTGAAAAATAAATAATTATATACACTAAAAAAGAATTATATTGCTAATTTTAATGTTATTATACTAGTTTATATTTAAAATTTAAAAAAAAAATTAATAATCATCTGGGAAGTCCTCATCCTCAAGTTGGGGGCACTGGGAAACAGCCTCTCTTCAGATTAACACCCTGAAAGGGGAAGGCTGCGTACATCCGCCCCCCCGTGACCCTGCATAGGCGGGAGCCCTTGAGGCACTGGTTATGTTCCTATGTTCCTTTAGTTAGATAGTGTAATGTTTTGTCTGTGATTTAACAATATACGCACAAAACTTCATATTTAATAATATTTATTATGACGGCAAAAGGTATCTTGTTGATGTAACAATTCGGGTTACATTCAAAATTTAAAGTGAATTAAATTGAAGAAAAAGACAAGGAGACGATAACGATTAAAGAAAGAGAATTAGGGTTAGAAAGAATGAGAGAGAGAGAGAAAATAGTTTGTTATTATTCTCGGTTAATCTTTAACATTTACCTAATACGACTATCATGTACACTAATACAACTACTTATACTATTATTTACACTAATACAAGTATTTGTACTATTAGTTACTTATTAATTCATATATTAGCTGTATCAATGGTCGATAGAAAATGCTAAAATAGAATATATTTTTTTCGATAAATAGCAAGAAATGTCTTACATAACCCGGCATTCCATAAAGGAACCCGAACAATATAAGTATTCTTATTAGAATTTAATAGTTTTCGCTAAAAAAAAATACTAAGATGACATATGATTTCGGCCATATTTAGATAGTTTACATCAATATATAATGAACTTTTTTATCGTAATTTGGTGAAAACAATGACATGGCTTATAAATATTATTATAATTATGTATTATATTAGCACTTTTATATTTGGTTAGATTGTTACAAAAAAATCAATCAAATTTTGATATATGCTACCTTAGTGAGAAATAATTCTTGAACTTCAGGATATCTCAATGTATATATTGAAATGTCACCATATGTAATAAATGCTCAAACCTTATGGTACCTTAGTAATAATTTCACAACCACGTAAAGTCTAGATAATTTTAAATATATTAAATTGCTACTTATATTATCTTATAAATAAGTATAAGATGATTCCTTTAAAACAAACAAAGAACATCACAATGAGAATGTGTTTTCCATTGAAATAAACAATGGAAAAATTCAACTGAAATTGCCTTTTTCATAAAGAACCTTTTCTAAAGGAAATTGTTTTCTAGGGAAAGAATACTTCCCTCGAAACAAACAGAGCCTAAATAATTTTTTTTTATCTGAATATAATAAATGGTTAAACCTAGGAGTGTTCGATGGATGGGTTGGGTTGGGTTTGGAGCCAACCCATGAAGACCCCATAGTTATGGGTCTGAGACTGTCACAAACCCAAAGGTTGGTGACGAGCTCTGATACCACTTTGTCACGAACCTAAGTCCGGGACTTGGATAAATTTTGAGGAAAGAGAAGAACGAAAGAGAGAAAGAGAAATAGAGAAATTAGAAGAGAAGTTAGAGGGGAAGGAGGGAGACGGTTGAGCAAGAGAAGGAAAGAGAGGGAAAATTCAATTTTTTTAGTTTGATTTCTTGATTCCAAAATTACAAGCTTACAAGTGTTTATATAGACTTTGGGAGGGAGACAACAACTAACCACCTACACCCCTTAGCCCTTACACTAGCCCACACATTAATTAATGCTAGTACGTACTTAAAACATAAGTAATCCTAGCCCAGTTCTCCCCCCCCCCCCCCCCCCCCCCCCCCCTCTCTCCTCAAGTTCAAAAATTCAAAAATCAAATTAATTAATTTTGCAATTTTATATTACATAATTGATACAAAAATAATAAAAAATGAAAATAGTTATTCGGTTCGTAGGCTCTTGACAATCACGGCTAGGGTCGTGACAGAGACCCACCCATAGTTATTGGTCGGATTTAGAAAGTTTTGTTTTGGTTCTGGTTTCAATGGGTCATGGGTAACCCATGTGACCCATATTTAAACATTCATCACGTGGTATATCCAATTATACAATAAAATATACCTAACTAAAATTTGAATCTCATTCGGGCATTGCTTCAAGTACAACATAAAAAATCACAACTAGGAAAGACCAAAGTGAGAGAGTAGTACCAGGATGGGTGACCCTATGAGAAGTCCTCACCCTCAGGTTAGGGGCACTGAGAAACAACCTCTCTTCAGATTAACACCCTGAAGGGGGAAGGCTGCGTACATCCGCCCCCCCCCCCCAGACCCTGCGTAGGCGGGAGCCCTTGAGGTACTGGGTATGTTGACATGTTGAGGAAAGACCAAAGTGAATTACAAAGAAAATTCACTGAATTTTGATGTAAATTACCTATATGTTAAGATCATTTGCCATGTTACCATTTTTGGCAAAAAATATCAAATTCTAATAAAGATGTTTAAAATTATTGAAATCATGTTTTATTTTAGAATTTTCTAATAAAAAATTACCAAATTTTGACGGAGAGTATCTAGTTGATACAATTTAAACCTTAAGGTACTACATTTTATATATTAAAATATTATAATACCTAGGTAATAAATGATCAAAATATTTAAGTAATAACTTTGCAAAATAATAATATCATTTACTATGTGTAAAAGATATTAGGCTAGAAATTTTTAATATTTATAAGATTGCTTTCTATTTTATAAAAAAGCAATAGCATTTTCATCAAGCAAAAAAAAAGCCCAAATACTGGTTGTACAATGAAATAGAGGATTTGGTCAAACAAACCCAACAATATTTAACTTTTTTTTTTTTTTTTTGCTAACGAGGAACCCAATTACCCGATAAACCTTGGTCCATATGACAACCCACACACTACAAGAGCCAGTTAAGTCAAGGATTCCTTAGGGAGAGGTTCAATGAGGGAATCGAACTTTAGATCTTTTGGTCTAAAGTAACACTCTATCCCCTCATTGTCACTAAGGCAAGACCATGGTGGGTTAAAATTTAACTTTTGAACCCAATAAAATTTAGGAATGTTATCACTTAAGTATTTTAAAATTTGATCAATTATCACCTAGGTGTCTTGAAGTTTCAATATATGCAATATGGTGCCTTAAAATTTAAAAATTTTATCATTTAGGTACACTGAAGTTCTAAAATTGTATCAATCGGGTATCATTTGTCAAAATTTGATGTATTTTTCTTTTTTTAAAAATGCTAAAATGGATCAAGACTCCAATTATAGATTAATATATTCATTAGAATTTGATATTATTTTGCAAAACATACTAACATGACACATGATTTGGCAATATTTAGGTAATTTGTATGAACATGAATTTTTTATTGTAATTTGTAATTTTCGTTGAAAATATTACAATGGCTTAAATAAATTATCATATAACAATATTTTCTATATAAAATTAGGTGGTAAAATATCAAACCTCATGATACTTCATTTTATATATAAAAATGTTTAGGTATCTAGGTGATACGTACTCAAACATTAAGGTACCTAATTAATAATTTTCCTTAAATTTAAGCATGTTCAATAGATAAGTTTACATGCCGTTCAAAAAAAAAAGTTTACATGGTTTGTTTACTAATGGATCTTGTGGGTTAACCCAATAAAACCCGCAAGACCCGCGGGTATGTCTACAGATACTCGTTTAAATCTAATTATTTTAAGGAACTAACCCAACCTAACCCAAATTAAATGAATTGAGTGGGTCTTGAGTTTATTCAAACCTATGATCACCCCCAGTTAAACCTCTATAAAAGAAAAGGAACATACTCAATGTCTTAAGGGCTCCCGCCTACGCAGGGTCTGGGGGGCGGATGTACGCAGTCTTCTCCCTTTAGGGTGTTAACTTGAAGAGAAACTGTTTCCCAATGCCCCAACCTAAGGTTAAGGACTTCCCAAAAGGTCACCCATCCTAGTACTACTCTGGTCTAAGCACGCTTAACTTTGGAGTTCTAATGGGATCCGGGGACGGCTGTTTCCCAATGCCCCCAACCTGAGGGTGAGGACTTCCCAGGAGGTCACCCATCCTGGTACTACTCTCACCTAAGCACGCTTAACTTCGAAGTTCTAATGAAATTCGGCGACAGCGTGTTGGTACCCTCTTTGAGTTAAACCTCTATACCTAGTGATAATTTTCCTTTTAATTTTTAATGATTATATATCCCCGGTACACGTCAACTAGCCCTAGATCTCCGCCACGTGGAATTTAAAATCATTAAAATAAATAAAAAAATGGGTCTCTCCCGTATTTCCTTTCCCTTTTCATCTTATTCATGTGAATCCAGCTGATCAATTAACAACCTAAAAAAAAACTAGACCCCAAAAAAAAAACAAAAAAATTATTTAAATTTTAGGTAAAAATTTAAAAATTATCCAAATTTTTTAAAAATTTTATTATCACACCGTAATGTAATACGGTTAACATCCATTAGTGTTTGTTAACGTGATATTTTAAAAAATAACTTTTAAAAATATAAAAATATTTTTAGATAATTAAAATATTTTTTTAAGTATTTTTAAGATTTTAATATTATTTTAAAAGTAAATTTAAAATTTTTAAATAACTAACGAAAGTTAACAGTATTAAAGAACTAAATTAATACGTTATAAATTATAGAGAGCAAGCACACCTCAATGCAAGACATTCAGCCATACGGGCCGAAGATGCAAATGAAGAGCCACGCCAACCAAAAATGACCACCGCCCACTCGTCCCGAGCAATAACCCCAAGAGCCACTGCCACTGACGAAGAGGACCAATTAGCATCCGAGTTATACTTAACCCACCTGGTTGGGGCTTTTGACCATCTCCTACCTGCAGGTGTAGTAGACCGAACCTGAGAACGGGGCTCACCCGCAACAGCGCAAGCCTCAAAAAACGTCAACACAGGCACGACCCACAACCCATTTAGGATCATCAACATGACCTTCAAAAACTAGCCTGCAACGAGATTTTCAAATCCACTAGCAAACAAAAATAATTTTAGAAAACAAATAGCAATCATGATAGAAGAACATATAAAATTCTTCCACCACCACGGAAATCCACGAAAACCCATAATATCCAGCTTCAAACCTAAGTCTAACACAAACCAAACAGCACGAGCGAATGGACGTAGAAAGATAATATAGTCGGCTGATTCTGACTCTAGCTAGGGGTGTAAATGATCCGAACCGCTCGCAAGTAGCTCGAATAAAACTCGACTCGAACTCGAGTTAACCGAGTTCGAGTATCAAAAGATGCTCGATTAATAAAAGAGTACGAGTCGAGTAGTGAACTACTCGGCTCGATACTCCATTAAATATTCAACTCGATACTCGAATAAATACTCTACTCGATACTCGATTAAATACTCAACTAGATACTCGATTAAGTACTCGACTCGTTACTCGAATTGGTACTCGACTCGTATAAAGTAGTTCTTGTATATTATTTTTTGATAGTTGACCCATTTTGGGATTTTATTAAGAATTTTCTCGTATATTATTTTCTTTTAAAATAGATGACTTGTGATATTAATAGTAGAATGAAAGAAGGAATATTAAATTTCTTGTGAAAGATGACATGTTAAATTTGTAATGAAGTGAAAGAACTTGTATTTGGTTTACTTGTATTTTTTTAAACTTAGGTTTTTGATGTGTATTTTCTATTAATATATCGGTGATTTATGGTTATATATGTTAAAATATAGTATAGGTAAGTATTAATAATGTTCGAGTGTATAAAATAATATTATAATTTGAGAATGTTCCTATGCAAAATAAACGAGTATTCGAGTTAAGTCAAGTACTCGAATAGTTAATCGAGTTCGAGTTCGAGCAAAATTTACTACTCGAATCAAGTTCGAGTACCCGAGTAATTAATCGAGTTCGAGTTCGAGTACTGAGATACTCGGCTCGGCTCGACTCGACTCGATTAGATTACACCCCTAACTCCAGCTTACATCTAGGACATAAGTTGGGGACTTCAGGAATTCTTATAGCTATGTTTGCATTGTAAGAGAGAGCGTCAATAAGAACCCTCAAAGAAAAACACGCACTCGAGAGGGGACAGGAGCATTCCATAACCTACTCACACACTTCTTTTCAGGGAAATTGGAAGGTCACGCCTGTAACCTTCGATCAAGACTGGGACAAAGAACTACTCTATAAGGCATACCCCTATAAAGTATTCTGAGATCTTACTATACTTTTTTTTTTTTTATCATGGTAGCACTTCCCTTTATGAGAGTTAGCCTTATTGGGGAGGGGGGAAAGGGAAGGGGGTAGATGAGAATCGAACCCGGGATCTCGGCGTAGCATCCGGACGACCCTCAAAATCTTACTATACTTTAAATATATACAATATGATACTTTAATATCTTTAATATTTAAAAATTTTATTATTTAACTGTCCTAAAGTTATAAAATTTTATTAATTAGGTTGATTTTACGAAAAGTATAATATAAAAAAAAAAAAAAAAAAATCAGATAACGACACACTCACGGTGTTTGAATATGAAATTTTCACATTATCAAGTTCAATTTTAAATAAATTTTGTTTATTTGTTTATAGTTCAGGGCTGCGGTTTCTTCTCAGTTGTTTAATTTTTTTTTTTTAATTTTGGAAATTCATCTGCGAAGAACGACTCTAGTTAAAGAACTAATTTCTGGTGGATTCCGTGCAATTCTAGGGTTTGATTTTCGTTTGCTGTGAAGAATTCGAGTATTCAAAGTGGAATTCTCCTGGTAATTTCTTTTTTTTTTATGCGCGTTTTGTTTGATTTATTGGATTGTTGAGGTTCGAATGAATTGCATAGTATAATTAATGAAATTGAATTGAATTCTATTGTTCTTCTTGTAATTTAGGGTTGAATTTATGCAGAAAGTTTTTTTTTTAAATTAGTAAAGGTAGACAGCTTTAGGATTGTGCATGATAGATAGAAAAGCTAAAGCATCAGCATGATAGTTAGGATGTCGATTCGCTAGCTAATACGCTTGTCTATTTGCTTCTCCAAAATAGTGATTAAAGGTGACCTGAACACATTGATGACTGATAAAGTGAATATCATCAGCGACGAATAGGATTCCCACGTAGAAACTTTGTTGTCTGTTTATAATTCTAATTTCTAGTGTAAAGGTTCTAACTCTTTTCCTTTTTTTAGTGTTGTGGTTGTCGGTGATTTGACTTGAACTTTAGTGAAGATTTTGCTTGGACTTGGTTCCCTTTATGCTTATGTCATGGGTATTGTAAATTATTTTTTTAAGGCAAATGATTTACATTTAGCTAGACCATGACCTCATTGGCTTGTAGGATAGTAGGAGTAGTAGTTGTGCATTAACTGATCAGTTTAAGCTTTTTGAAATTTCCTTGACCTAATATTAGAGCCTTGTTGATCAAGAGGTCGCGGGTTCAAAGATATAATTTTAGCACAAGATATAAGGTGCGCTAGTACGAGTTTTGAGATAATTGGTTCCTTGATAGTAGTTATCAAAGGACAAGTTTTGCGAAACTTGTTATAGGTCCTACATTTATATTCTTCTTGCTGTTACAATTCTTCCCTAATGATTCTTTTCATTCTAAAAATGCTCTATTGCACAGTTCACAATGCAAGAATTGTATGTCGATTGCAGGTGATATGATTGTATACTGCTTTGCTCTTGGCCATAAAATTGATAGTTACTGAAGAGGAAAAGAACCAGGCTTAGCTAAGTTTCTGTGGGTTGTTTTGGTTCAGTTGATCGAATTGGTTGTAGCTAAGTGGTATGATGTGAGGAAGGGGGAACTGGGGAGTGTAGAATGACAATATGATAGTGGAAGGGGTCAGGGGCCATTTTCGACGTTGTCGATGGGTTCCCCTGACAAGAAGTTTGATATAGTGGATGTAGTGAGATCCTGGATTCCTCGGAGACCCGAGTCATCCAATGTGTCAAGGGACTTTTGGATGCCTGATCAGAGCTGCAGAGTATGTTATGAGTGTGACACTCAGTTTACAGTGTTTAACCGTAGGCATCATTGCCGGCTCTGTGGGCGAGTTTTCTGTGGAAAGTGCGCATCTCATTCGATTCCTGTCCCTTTGGATGAGTCACGGTCTGACCGAGAGGAGTGTGAGAGAATCAGGGTCTGTAGTTATTGCTTCAAGCAATGGGAGCAAGGATTGGTGACCATTAGTCATGAAGATCGTCCTTCTTGTCTGGGATTGAGTCCGTCTCCATCGGCTAGTAGCTTGGGGAGCTTGGCTTCCAGCTTCAGTGGTATTAGTGGCAATAGCACCGCAAATTCCATGGCTTATTCTACTGGACCATATGAACATGTGTTGTATAATTCTTGTGCGAGTCCACAGCCGGGCAATGGAGAATCTGATCGTTCGACCATCACTAGAAAAGCAGATGTCGACAACCCACATTCTACATCAGAACAATATGATTTATCCGTGATGAGGAGTGACGACGAGGACAATGAACACAGTGAGTACCAATCTGATTTGGAGACGAGACAATTTTCTCAATCGGATGAGTATTATAGTACAGTCAGTTTTGATGATGTGTACGGATCGTTTAATCGAGATCTATCTGAGGAAGACAATGACAGAAAAGCTCCTGGTTCTTTATCACCAGAAAGTTTCAGTACAGAAGATGTGAAAGAAATAAAGACTACGGGGGAAGAACTAGGTCGACATATTAGTAATGAGGACAGTGAAGCTTCTTTGTATGGTATTGGAAATTTGGATGTTGGAAATTTTGATTTTGAGAATAATAGGCTGCTTTGGCTTCCTCCAGAGCCTGAACATGAAGAAGATGAGAGAGAAGTTGACATGTTTGACGACGACGATGCTGATAATGCTAATGGGGAGTGGGGATACTCACGCTCGTCCAGCGGTTTGAGTAGAGGGGACCTTGGTAACAGAGAAAAGTCAAACGAAGAACACAGGAGAGCAATGAGAGATGTAGTTAGTGGACATTTCAGAGCTTTGATAGCTCAGCTTTTGCAAGTTGAAAATCTACCCGTTAGCGAGGCTTACGACCAAGACAGTTGGTTGGACATAATCACGTCTCTTTCGTGGGAAACCGCATCACTTCTTAAGCCAGATATGAGCAAGGGTAGTGGAATGGATCCGGGGGGATATGTGAAAGTGAAGTGTTTGTCATGTGGGCACCGGAGAGAGAGGTTAGTATGAATATTTCTGATGTTAAATGGCTAGGGTTCTTTCCTTGTTGCTTGATATCGCAAGTTTGTCCCTCAAGACCATCCTTATGTTATGTCGTGAAATGATCTTATGATGTTTACATCAGGCCTAAGTTCTAAAATTTTTCAACGCTTTGCTTTGTAATTAGTTTTACCATTCTATTGATACCTTTCTTTTTCAGTAAAAGGATTCAGATGGATGAATAGCTAATCAAGTTTGTTAAGAAGTAAAGGCCCCATATAAACATTGATTCTAAAGGGTACCTTAGCTTTTCGAACATAAGAGCATGAGGGGACAGCTGGATAACGATTATGTTGTGGGAGATGTTGGAAAAAAGATGTAATAGTAAAAATGTTAAGACCTATTCAACACCCAACCCTCTTATCAAACAACGATGACAAGTGTACTTTGGTAAAAAATGTGGTTAACTGTGTGAATTTCTCTCATGCTAAGATACTTGTGAAGGTACGAGATCCTAGATAGGGAGTCACCCTGCTAAGTTGTGAAGAAAGTAACCCGGAGTACCATGAACAGTGAATAATTTATATAAAAGTGGAAACTGATGAGAGAAAACAATATTCCCGGCCCATATGTCTTCCCAGAATCTATAACTATTCACATTTTATTCCAAAGTTCTTAGTCACTGGAGGCTGGAGCTTGACACAGTAAAGGATAATGACTTAAACTGTAAAGGACATCACATAATTGGTTTTGAGCTATTATTATGTGATTGACCATTACACAATGCTATTATGTAATTGCTATTGTTACGTGATTGGCCATTACACAATGCTATTCCATAACTGCCTTCATGACACGCACAAATTGTATTTATTTTATAGAACATACTCATAAATGCATTTATATATTAAAAATCATCAAGGGTTAATGGAGGTATGGTTTCTCATTTCAAATATTCTTTTTCCAAACATACAACTCAAAAAGCAACTTATGTTCCCTAAAATTATCTAAAGCGATTGCTGCGATCTATCATGTAATGTCCACAATACCCCACTTCCATGACATCATGATCGCAACAGCAACAAGACCAGAGTTTCCCTTGACATGCATCAAAAGAATACTTATCTATGTTCCCTTGAATTCTTTTCATTGTCATAACATCGTGAAATGGCTGCAATCAATAGACAAGTTTCTCTTCTCGTTATGTTAACAAGTCGTCTTTCTAATTGCTATATGCTTACGCTATGAAGTCACAGTCACGATAATGAAGATACTTCATATTATGATACAAAGTGTTACCGTAAAATTCATCATATCATGTACTTGTTGATTTTCTCTGATTTAAAGCTTTGTTATATTTTTTTTTTCTCTATCTAGCGCGGTGATTAAAGGCGTTGTCTGTAAGAAAAATGTTGCTCATCGTCGGATGGCTTCAAAGTTAGATAAACCACGACTCCTTATCCTTGGAGGAGCTCTGGAGTATCAGCGGGTGACAAACCATTTATCAAGTTTCAACACATTATTGAAGCAGGTTTTGTTGTGCCTTCTTCTCTCAAACAAATCCAGGTTTTTATATGGAAAAATTACAACAAAGAGTGGGGTTTCTTACTTCACCTTCTCAAACTGCAGAAGTTTCATTTTATCACCAAAGATCTTTTTCCCTTTTTCACTTGTCCATTTGGTCGTGGCGTGTATTTTCTTTTGAGGATAATCATGGAAAGAAACAAAAGGCCAGTCATGTACATGGCATATGAACAAGTATAGTGAAAGATCTTTTATTATTTTAATATAGTAAGCTCTGCAACATGGGTCCCAAGGAAGGGAAGTCGATAATGGTTTTTCTTGTTCTTTTGTTTTTAAGAATTAGGTTTTGGAAGTAGCGAAACATCATTTGATTTATACAAGTTGATTAAATGAAATTAGAAATATATTTTGGTGGTAGAATGAAACCCCTAAACAAAGCGATTCTGAAGCGAATGCTGACCAGTGCTTTTTTGTGGTGGCTTTCCAAAAATGCCCAATTTAACTTTGTATTAAGTTCATCACTATCAATATCCGCATTTCTATCCGTTACTATTTACTGCGATTTATGGTTGGTGTTAATTGTTAGAATATAATGCCATTCTTGGGCCTTCTCCCATTAGTATGAGCTTTTGGGATATTGATCCTTTGATACAGTATTAAACTTGTTAGTCAAGAGGTTGTAGGTTTCAGTCCCAATAGCCCCCTGCTTTCAATATTAATGTAATTCTAACACAAGGTATAAGGTGAGCCTGTGCAATATTCACGCTTTAAGCCCAATGAATGTTTTTGTGAGGGGACATATGTAAGAGTATAAAACAATTCTTGGGCCTTTAATCCATTGGCTTAAACTTTTAGGATAGTTGGTTCTTTGACACTCGTGTGCTGGCATTCTTTATTTAGGAAATGGATCATCTGAAGATGGCTGTTGCAAAAATTGGTGCTCATCATCCTAACATTCTTTTAGTGGAGAAATCCGTGTCAAGATTTGCCCAAGAGTATCTTCTTGCTAAGAACATATCTCTTGTCTTGAACATCAAGAGGCCGCTTTTGGAACGTATTGCTCGCTGCACCGGTGCGCAAATAGTACCCTCCATCGATCATCTTGTATCACCGAAATTGGGCTTTTGTGGCTTCTTTCATGTGGAAAGGTATTACGAAGAGCATGGGAGTGCTGGCCAAGGTGGGAAGAAACAGACTAAGACTTTGATGTTTTTTGAGGACTGCCCAAAGCCCTTGGGTTGTACTGTAAGTTCTGTGACCATCTAGAATCATAGTATAGACATTACTGAAGCATCCCTTTCTTTTTCAATCGCATGGTCGTAGGGCTGTGAAGGAGCCGAGCCGGCTCGCGATGTCGTAAAGCTCAAATGGCTAGACTTGTTTCTAGCTTGATCTCGAGCCGAGGCGAGCTGGGTCCAAACCTTGTAAAGCTGGAGCTCGTTGGCTTGAGGGCCTAGATGAGCCTATCTTAATACAATTTCTTAGCTCAAAAGGTACACATCCGAGCCAAGTTTGAGCCAAAATGATACGAGCTTGAGTCGAAATGAGCTTTAGATCGAGATTAAATGAGGCCAAATAATGGAAGCTTGATTCAGGGCTCGTCGAGCTAGGTTGAAGCTAATCAAGCCAAGCCGAGGCCAAGCTTATGATGAACTAAGCTTGAGCTTAAAGATTCCAAGCTTAGCGAGCTTCGGGCATAACGAGCTTGGGCTCTGCCCGGCTTATATACACACCCCTATACATGAAGCTGGGGAAGGCAAGGCCTTAGTGACCCTATTTTAAATTTAGTGTTATCAAAAAGCTGTACAGAATCATGATCCTTGTAAATTATTATAATTTCCATCGTACTAGATATTAAGAAGGGTGTGCTGTATCAGATTTTGTGCTTCCTTTCTCAGATTCTGCTGAAGGGTGCTCCTGGTGATGAGCTGAAGAAGGTGAAACATGTAGTGCACTATGGTGTTTTTGCTGCATATCATCTGGCTCTGGAAACGTCGTTTCTTGCTGATGAAGGCGCTTCTCTTCCTGAACTTCCTTTGAAGTCTCCAATAACCGTCGCGTTACCTGACAAGCCATCAAGCATCAATAGGTCCATTTCTACCGTACCGGATTTCACTGCGCCTACAAAGGAAACACCTCCGAGCAACCAAAATAATTGCCTCATTTCACACACATCTTTACCAGTCCTTGGCAGTCCTGTCCCCAAATCAGAACAAGCCCAGTCAAGCTCTCAGACCCAGTATGTGGAACCTGCCTCAAACCTTATTGAACCAGCTTCTCTCGGTTCCTTGTCTCCTTCAGCACATCTTTCTTCTGATCCTTATCATAATGATGCGCCTCAGTGGAATTCCTCAGAGTGTATTGGCAACAAAGGTGACCAGTTCCCTGAAAGCGATCATTCAACAGGCAGGGCAGGTGACATTCTCCTCAATGCTTATGTAGTTTCTGTTGCAACTCGGTTTTATGTTTTGTGTTTTATATTTTGTACTTCGTATTTTCTATTACTAGAGTTCACAGTGCAACTAGTGGGAAAGTTACACAATTAGTGATAGGAGTAACTTGGGAATTTAGTAATAGGAGTAAATTAGCAGCAAAAGCCAACCTTTGGATTTTCCCACATGGTACCCAGCCCTTAGAGGGATCCTACGTGTCTTTTGATCTTCTTTAGGTTGTTTATATATTTGCATTGTCGTGATGAAAGTTGCATTATGGTTTATCCTTTTTCAGTTTCTAAGACCTTTGGCACTTTGGGGTCATTAAAAGAAAATGCTCAAAAGAGGAATACCGATGAAAGTACAACGTGTGAAAATGATCCAGGATCTTTAGCACAGACTACTAATGATCACAATGAGAAAATGCAGTTTTCAAACGACGGATTTCCTCCATCATCTTCTGATCAGCAAAGTATTTTGGTATCCTTAACAACACGCTGCTTATGGAAGCAAGTTGTGTGTGAGAGGGCCCATCTTTGCCGAATCAAATACTATGGAAGCTTTGACAAGCCTTTGGGGCGGTTTTTACAAGATCATTTATTTGACCAGGTACATTTTGTTTTCATGTTCTTTCTTATTGTACCTCACTTAACCACAAAGGAGTGGCTCAAGTGGTTAGGCAGTTGAACTTGACACTCTTGAAGCATTAAATCTAAGGTTTGATTGTGCTGTTGAGTGCATACAGTTCCTTGGAACTACCCATTGGATCTGTGCAGCTTACCTTGGTTGTATCTTGGGGAATTTACGCTGGGTGATGCCTGCAACCTAGGAAATAGTCGAGGTGCCCTAAAGCTGGCCTGAACCCCACATTACCCAAAAAGAAATACACCTTGCCTGGAGATCTTGACCTCCCTGTGTACTTATTGTCAACTGTATCTATTGTTTTTGATTTGCAAACATTGAAGAACTACCGTTGCCGATCCTGTGACATGCCATCTGAAGCGCACATTTACTGCTATACTCACTTGCAAGGCAGCCTTACAATTTCTGTAACAAAGCTCCGTGATAATCTGTTGCCTGGGGAGAGGGAAGGAAAAATTTGGATGTGGCACAGGTGCCTTCGATGTCCTCGTACCATGGGAGATCCTCCAGCTACTAGGAGAGTGGTGATGTCTGATGCTGCCTGGGGCCTTTCTTTTGGGAAATTCTTGGAGCTAAGCTTTTCAAATCATGCAGCTGCCAGCCGGGTTGCCAGCTGTGGCCATTTGCTCCACCGGGATTGTCTTAGATTTTATGGGTATGCCCTTCTTTCTTAAGTAGTGTATTATGTTCTTCGAACGCAAGATCTATATCATACAATGCGGGACATTTCTGTACAATTATTCATGCGAGGGGGATTGGTAGTGCTGGTTTGTGAGGTCCTATACATGGATGTGCTAGTTAGGGGGGTAAATTATTTGAGTCGGCTTGTCATAAAGCTTGAACGGCTCGAACCTGCTTTGAGCTCGAGCTAAGCGCGGTCGATTTGACCTATTTAGCTTATTGAGCTAAGCGTGGGCCTACTGAAGCTTGGGTTTGTAAGCTCACAAATCTAAATTGGTTTATCTTAATACAATTTATTAGCTAAAGCCCAATCGAGCCTAGTTGTAAATGAGTTGAACTCGAGCCTAATTGAGCCCAAACGAGCCTTGGTCGAGCTTAAATGAGCCTAAATAAGGAAAGGTTAGTTCAAAATTCGTTGAGTTGGGTTCAAGCTCAACTGAGCCCAAGCCTATGACGAGCCAAGCTCGAGCTTGAATTATCCAAACTCACAAAGCTTCAAGCCGAGCCCCCTAGCCTCGAGCCTCGGGTTGGCTAATATACACCCTTAAAGCTGGTGGATTGATAGTGATGTGAGGTGGTGATATTTGCAGTACTTGTGTAATTACACCATATAATGTAAGTCTATGATCTATATACCATCATGTACTTGGATGTTGGTTACATTCACTATAGATCTGCCCTCGTATTTTTTTCATTCGAACTATTGAGCTATATGCTATTCAACTAGTGCACGAGTATCTAGGATTCTACAAGAAAGATATGGGACAGTTTTCTGATCAATTATTTGTTAATGTTCAGAGACATATATTCATAGTTCTTGCATAACTGGGTCTTTCTGAGAGAGATGTTTGTTTTGCACTGTCTGCTGCTATTGATGTCGTGTCATCTTATTGATGTCGTGTCATCTGTATCCAAGGGGTCTGCAAATGTCCAGTTCATTGAATTTAGCTTCCTGTTTCGGCTTGTGTTATATGTGGCGACTGTATTAGAAGGAGCTTGATTGCTTCCTAGTTCCTAGTGAATATAACCATGTAATTGTAGCATTCAAGAAAGTTCTCGTGGGTCTCTCACTCTCTGGATTGCCAAAGGGATGTTTCCTAGCAAATATAATCGTGTAATTTGTAACCTATGTGACCTAGACTTCAGTAAGAGTCGGACTCAGGTATGTGTCCATAAGTCAGGGTTGACAATTTTCTAACATTTTCAATGTTTTTGGTCTAATTTGAAATGTCTAATCGTTGTATTAATGTTGAAGTATCCTTATCTGATAGAGCCCTGTCTGGTATGTTAGCATCTAATATGCTTGTTTTCTCTTTTGCAGTTGCGGTAGGATGGTTGCTTGCTTCCGCTATGCGCCTATTAAAGTTTATTCAGTTTACCTTCCACGCCCAAAACTTGAATTTAATTACGACGAGCAGGAGTGGGTCCAAAAAGAAGCAAATGAGGTGCTTTGGCAAAAACTCTCCCCTTTGTGTCATGTTCTGATAGTTAAATTCTTATAGTTGTAAATTTTTATCAGGTAAGCGATGGTGCGAAACTTCTATTTACTGAAGTTTGCAGTGCTCTTAATCTCATTTTAGAGAACGTTTCACACGCTGGGTCATCCGATGGTAGCATGATAGCATATGAATTGAGAAAACGCATTGCTCAAAGGGAAAGGATGCTGAAGAAGGATAAAGAAGAATTTGAGGTCTTTCCTTTTCTATTTATGTTTTTCCTCATTTTCTGCTAACTGAAGTAGGAAAGGGTGTCATTTAGAGGAGGTTGTAGAGGAGGGAATCATAGCTCTGTGGAGAGGGAGGGAGGTCGTAGAGAAGGGACAGCAGTGAGAGCTAGAGGGAGAGACAACATACGTATCTCCTATACATTAGGCTAAATACCCAAGAACAAAGTTCGATTTAGATGCAAAAAATAGATTTGATAGAATTCAAGAAGAGGAGGAGAAAACGATTACACACAGTCTTGACTCTCAAATTGAAGGAAAACCCACGGGAAGATGAAGGAGAGCGATCGACTAAATGAAAGGGGTTACAGCCAATTACAACACATAGTACCAAGAAATGCTAGAACTCTTTCAAATAGGCTTGTTGGGCTCAATTAGAAAAGGAAAGACGGTCCATACCAATGGAGGCCGGTGTTTGGCTACCAAGGGCGGGGCCTTTTGCTACCTTTCCAAACCTTTGTTTCTAAATTGAAACAAAAAAAGTTCGAGACCTGACACAATATCCTAAAAGGAACTAGAAAGGTCTCCTATATACTCCTTGTGCTCCAACTGTTTCGTCTTTCTTAAACCCTTTCTTTTTATGCTAGTGTTCAGCTATAATTTTTTCATTAACTTCCTCTATTGGAAAAACTCAAATGCTTGAGCTACCTGAACTTATCTGTAAATGAATACATTGACTGTGAACTTGATCATTTTCAGGCAACACTAGAGAAGGCACTGAACAGGGAAGCAACCAGTGGACAACCGACTATAGACATTCTTGAAATCAACCGATTGAGGAGACAGTTACTTTTACGTTCTTACATCTGGGATCTACGTCTCAGACGTGCAGCCAGTCTATGTTCGGATATCTTGAAATCGATGGAGAAACCCCATGATCCTTCAGAAAACACCGAGAAAAATGCAATTCCTAAAGCAAAGATTTCGGATGAAATGCCCAGAACATTGCTTGATGAAGAAGCAGATGTTGAGCGAGTTAACAAGACTAATTCCTTTAACGAAGAAAGAAATTTGGATGAGAAAAGTTCAAACGAGAAAGAGGGTGAAAGTGTGCCTCGGAGTAAGGATGCTGATGAATCAGATAGTCTTCAGTCTGGAAATACTGTACGAAAGGTTCTTTCTGACAGGCAGTTTCCAGCTAGGACCAACATATCAGATACACTTGATGCCGCATGGACCGGTGAAAGTCACTCTGGAAATATATCACCCAATGAGAATGACAGTGTTCTTCCCGTGAATGGATCTATAGATGCCTCGAAGTTTGTTAAGTCAGCTTCAGCGAGCTCAAATTTGGACAAATTTTCTAACAGCCAGAGTGACGTGGATATCGAAAATTCAGAGAACGCCAAAATCTGGTTTGAAATGCCGTTCTTAAACATCTATGATTCACTTAACAAACATTCCTCGTGGAACGAACAGAAGCTTGTTGGGATTGCAGAATATAATCCAGTTTATGTGTTGTCATTTAATGAATTTAAACGCCAGGGTGGCGCTAGGTTACTTCTCCCGGTTGGAATCAATGACACTGTTGTGCCTGTTTATGATGATGAGCCGACTAGTATCATATCTTATGTGCTTTTATCGCAAGATTATCACCATCAAATGTCCAATGATCCTGAGACAAGAAAGAACAACACAGAATCTTCGGTCTCTTTTCCTCTTTCTGATTCTGCTAGTTTACTTTCGCTTATTTCATCAGGAGAGATAATATCCGGGTCACTAAGAACTCTAGCATCTTCTGAAGAAAGCAGTTTATCCATGTCGGGCCCTAAGAACTCCCAGGTTTTAGATCCTGTCTTCTATAACAAATCTTTGCACACCCGAGTTTCATTCGCAGAGAATGGTCCTCTGGGAAAAGTCAAATATTCAGTCACTTGTTATTATGCGAAGAGATTTGAAGCATTGAGAAAGATTTGTTGCCCTTCGGAGCTGGATTTTATTCGATCTCTTAGCCGTTGTAAGAAATGGGGTGCTCAGGGCGGTAAAAGCAACGTCTTTTTCGCTAAGACTTTGGATGATAGATTCATAATTAAACAGGTTACAAAGACTGAGTTGGAGTCGTTCCTCAAGTTTGCACCGGCTTATTTTACGTACTTGTCGGAGTCCATCAGCTCTGGAAGCCCAACATGCTTGGCTAAGATTCTTGGAATGTATCAGGTATGATCCTGAATATTTGTTCTCGTTGTTTGCATTTCGTTCTTTCCAGTAGGGTAAGTGATGGAACACAAAGGAAAACCTAATAATTTCTAACTCGACTATCAAACTCTTAGATTCAATTTTATGCAAAGATATCTCCATAATGGTACATTGGGGTCCTATTCACAGAGTAGCTACCTCGAATCCAAAAAGATAACGAAGTTTAATTGTAATCTAATTAGGATAAAGAAAATTAGAATTTTAAGAACTATCATCCTATTCTGATTAGAAAGTCTAAATTAAATAAACTTTGAACAATTTGAATTTGACTTAAATTGAAAGAGAAAAAAAGCTAAATAGAAAAAAGACTTCTAATTAATCGTACTCTCTTCTTGCGCAGTACTTCCCGAAACATGTAAAGCGGAATGTATACATAGAAGAACAAAAGGTTCTTTCAGAAGGCTTTGTTTTAAAAACTTTCACATGTGAGTGTAGTTAAAATGTCCATGTCAGAGTTGTGAGAGAATAAATCAATTTATAAGCCTAGTGGGCTACTTCACCTAATATCAATTGGTTTATGATAGAACTTCGACTTATAAGCCCTGTGTGTCCTCTTTTGTTTTCTGTATAATTAGTTTTGGTAATTTCTACAACACGCACTGGCGTATATGTTTCTGTAAATTTCATCCGAATCTTTGCATCATTGTCCCGAAACTCAAAGTTTATCCTTGTGGTTATTGTAAAGGTTACGACGAAGCATGTTAAAGGTGGGAAGGAGTCCAAGATGGATGTTCTGGTGATGGAAAATCTTTTGTTCCGTCGCAATGTTACCCGGCTTTATGATCTAAAAGGTTCTTCTAGGTCTCGATATAATCCCGATTCGAGTGGAGGAAACAAGGTTCTCCTAGATCAGAACTTGCTGGAAACTATGCCCACTTCTCCAATATTTCTAAGAAACAAGGCGAAGCGGTTGCTTGAGAGAGCTGTATGGAATGATACATCGTTTCTTGCAGTGAGTTATCAATCTGACCTTGAGGCTCCGCTAATATTTTTTGAGGTCCATGCTTAGCCAAGTTAGGTTGAAGTGAAGCATATGATATGAGATTGCAACGGAAAGTTTTTTCTTTCCATCAAAGAAAATGTTTTTCTCTTTCATTGAGAAAGTCAATTTCCTCTCATAGAGGAAAATATTTGTATATTGTGGCTGGTTCTAAGAAGTTATGCAAAGAAAGAATATAATTGAGACGGAAAATATTTCCTGTCAAAACAAACGCAGCCTAAAGGAAGGGTGTTTTTTCAGTTTTTAACACAAATGAGAGAGAACTGGAAAATTTTGTATTTTGTGAAAATTTGGAAAAATGGGTCTTTCCTGTCAAAACAAACGAAGCCTAAAGGAAGGGTGTTTTTCCAGTTTTTAACACAAATGAGAGAGAACTGGAAAATTTTGTATTTTTTGAAAATTTGGAAAAATGGGTCTTTCCTGTCAAAACAAACGAAGCCTAAAGGAAGGGTGTTTTTCCAGTTTTTAACACAAATGAGAGAGAACTGGAAAATTTTGTATTTTTTGAAAATTTGGAAAAATGGGTCTTTCCTGTCAAAACAAACGAAGCCTAAAGGAAGGGTGTTTTTTCAGTTTTTAAACAAATGAGAGAGAACTGGAAAATTTTGTATTTTTTGAAAATTTGGAAAAATGGGTCTTTCCCATTTCTGCTAGAAAAGGTGGCTCTTTTAGATCTCTTGTATTTGTTTACTCAATGCCAATGATGTTAATTACCCTGATGTCGCAGTCGATCGATGTGATGGACTACTCATTACTCGTCGGTTTGGACGAAGAAAGACAGGAGCTTGTTCTAGGCATCATCGATTTCATGAGACAATACACATGGGACAAGCACCTCGAAACTTGGGTCAAGGCATCGGGTATTCTCGGTGGCCCGAAAAATGCATCCCCAACGGTCATTTCTCCTGAGCAGTACAAAAAACGGTTCCGAAAAGCCATGTCCTCTTATTTCCTTATGGTGCCCGATCAGTGGTCGCCCCCAATAATAGTTCTTGAAGGTAAGTCTTCTTCTGATCTTCGTGATGATAAAATTCGCAAATCGTGGCCTCTTACGATTGATGTCAGTGGCTTGGTTTTGAATCCGGGTTGTGAAGTTGCGAAAATGGGGTGTTAACGGGCTAGATAACATCATTGCCAGGGCAAGAGCATCATTGCTAGGACAATGTAGTGAAATTTTGTAGGTATTATATACTACAAGTTATATCATTGCCTTGACAGTGACAGTTTCCTATATTTAGGCTGGTTTTTTTGTTGTTGGGAGAATGTACAGAGAAGAGAAGTGTATAGTAAAGTGTGCCCTCCAATGGATGTCGTAGGGAGCGTTGGTGGTTTTGAGTTGTTAGGGTATAAAATCATTCTTATGCTTTCACTTACTGGCTTAACCTTTTGGGATAGTTGGTTGTTTGACACGAAAGCAGTTGGAGATTCTTGGGACTCGTGGGTTATGGGCCCATGCTTTTAGACGAAGACATATAAATGGTTTTATACTGTACCATGAATAGTGGTTGTGAAGTTGCAAAAACGGAGTGCCATGGATGTAATGTGATGAGTTTGCGAGGCGTTATGACACAGTCCCTTGGATCGATGTGAGGAACGTGGTATCAGAAGATGGTTCCGAAGTTGAAAAAGGGTATCGTTAGTTGTAGATAGGATAATTTGATTATGTAACGGTTGTTATTTGATTCCATTGTGTAGGATTCAAGTGTATAGTTAAATGCCTACCGTTTGGTTATTTTCTTGTTCGGCTGCTTTATTTTAGTTTTCTTTCAATATGTTTATCGGTTAGGTATTACGACATTTTAATATATATAATGAGGCATCTCGAGCTTTAAAAATTTTATCACTGAGGTACTTCTAAGTTTAAAAATTCTATCAGTTAGAGATTCTCTATTGAATTTTAGTGTATTTTGTTAGAAAATTTCAACGTGGAGCATGATTTTAGGTATGTTCAGTTTGAATCTATATTTTTGCTGGAAAATCTTGACATAATATATACTTTAGGTAATATATAGGTATCTTTCATTCGAATATGATAAATTTTAAGAAAATTTATCATAATATCATGTGGTCTGAAAATATAATTTTCAGATACATTAAAGTTTTAAAATATTTTTTGGGTACTCTAATTTTCAGCAATTCTTTGTTAGATTTAACTTTGTAGGCCGTTGAATTTCATAAATATTGTCGTCTTTTACGGTTGAAGGACCTTCGAAAACAGTCTCTCTGCGGGGCAGCATCCAATAAGAGTAAGGTTATGTACATTGTACTCTTCTCAAATTCTGCTCTGTTGAAAGTCTCTTTAAGTTAAGAAATTACTGACTTGATTGGTTCTTGTAGTGTATAGGTCATAGCATGAGTCGAGATTTATAGGATAATCGGATTCCTCGGAGGATGTGCACGATGGCGCAAGGGGTGGTGAGGGCTTGGGGGAGACCGATGACTTTTAATTTAGCTCGAGATTTATACAAACTTGTCTAGAGATGGTACATCTGACTTCTAATTCAGCTTAAAATTTATTTATTTAGGCTTATATCTTTATATATATTATAGTTAAGTATACCTTTACTTGAAAACTGTTCGGAAAAATTGTAATACTGTTATCTAAAGCAGTCATCGGCTTCAAGGCGTATAATGAACCACTTTTCTTAAGACTTATTTCGTGGATATCAAAATAGTCTCAGAGATACAATGAAACCCAAAACAAAGTGAGAATAAGAGCGTAGAGAGGAGTAATGTCGACGACAACAACAACAAATTTAGTGCCTCCAAGGGCTCCTGCCTAAGCACGGTCCGGGGTAAGATGTACGCAGCCTTCCCCCCTCAGGGGGCCACCTTGACGAGAGGCTGTTTTCGAGGACTCTCAACCTAAGAAGCACGTCCGCCGCATAGAGTAAGTGACCTGGCAGCAGGAGAGTAACAAATGAGTAGGGCATACATACGGCAAGCAAAACAACAACATACAAACATAAAGCAAGCCACATCAACAGAAATCAAAGATAAGATAGAGATAGGGATAGAGCTAAAGATAAAGATAGGATGAAGATAGGATAGAGATACGTAGACAACTTGCAGCTCGTGAAGCTAGTACACCACCTACATGCGCCAGCAAGATGACAAGGCCTAGCACTAGTAAGCTCGACTACCCTATTCCAGCTGGAGCCTCTATTACCCCTATGCTAGCCCTCCACTGGGCCCTATCTACGGCCATCTCCTCCCGAAGGTTTAGGTGGGTAAGGTCTTATCGAAGAGAGGAGTAATGACTGAGACTTAATTAAAGAATGGTGTTTTCAAGTCATGTTTTTCCATATTATAATCATGAGAAAGGAGTGGGTAATTATAGTTTTCAAGTGTTTTTTCGTGAAGTGATATATTTCTTTACGAAGAGATACACCTCTTTATCTAAAAGATACTGAATCATATTTTATTTATTTTAAAAATACACCAATAAAAATACACCAGTTTTCAAATCATAAAGAAAGACTTCCCACGTCTTAATACACTATTAAGTTTGACGTTTTACACTTTAATTGTGTTGTTGGATTCAAAATATAATTGAAGAGAAAATATATGGATAAACATAATAAATTCCAAAACGAAAAGAGAAAAATAAAACATCGATAATAAATACAGTAAATTTAAAAGTACTGAGACGGTTATGCGTATCTTTCTCTATACTAAATTTACAAAAGCAAAGTAATTTAAAATGATTTTAACTAAACAAATAATATTTTTGTATGAAATATAAATGCCTCCATATTGTTAGAATATAAAATTAATTATGGACCTTTATCTATTAGTTAAATCTATTAAAAAAGATGGTTTCTTGACATGATATTAGTGCCTTGATAACAAAAAGCTCACTAATTTGAATCTTAACAGCATCCACCTTTAATATTAACATAATTTAAGCACAAGATATAAGGTGGGTCTGTGCACTATTCACACTTCAAATTCAATTGTATTTGTGTGAGGAGGCATATTAGAATATAAAATCAATTTTAGTCCTTCACCCATCAGCATAAACTTTTTAAAAAGATGCTTCCTTGACATGTATATTAACATATATCGTACGGGATAAGACTAGTAATTTATTTAGGCTCAAAAGCGACAAATATAAGTATACGATACGATTGAAGAAATGACTTGGACATGAAAAAAGATTACTGATAGGAAGCCATTAATAATAAAAAAAAATAAAAAGCTTTTCCCACACGTAAAGTTAGGCCACTTATCCATAATAATATAATTAGTGTTATCTCGTGCGATACACGGAGAATATTTATATTTTTAAATATAATTTATATATAATACAACAACAACAATAACAAACCTAATGCCTGAAGGGCTCTTGCTCGCTCAGGGTCTAGGAGGGGAAGGATGTACGCAGTCTTGCCCCATCAGGGTGAGACCCTGACGAGAGACTGTTTCCGAGGTCCCCCAACCTTTTAATCCAATTAAGGATGGGTGCGTGTACGCCTACAAGTAATCAATTCATCACCAATGAATAAATCACATACGAATTCACAAATGAATCAATGAAATAAGCATGCAAGCATCTAAGTATGTATGGGCATGAGAACATACAAGCATGAAGGAGGGTTATACATGTGACATAGTGCAATTATAGTGGGGGTTAGAGCGTATAGAGAGAGAGAGAAAAGAGAGGGTAGAGTGAGAGGGAGAGAGAGAGCGAGAGTGTGGGAGAGTAGCGCCAATTTATATATAATGACATTGGAATTTTATTTAATTTTATAAAAGGCACAACATTATATGCTTTGCAAAATTATATATTAAGGATATTGAATTTCTTGTTTTTTCTTTCCTATAACCTCGAATATTAAATGACCCTCTCTTAAAATTGCTTATATTAGAGTAGAGGTGGCCAGTGGGCCGAGTCGGCCAGTAACCCAGCCCGGCCCAACCCGCGTGGGCCAAGGCCGGGTCCCCAAGGGGGCTGGGCCTCGGGCCTCAAAAAAAATGGGGTAGCGGGGCCGGGCCCGTTAACGGCTCTTAAAAGAGCCGTTTGAGGGGGCGCCGTTGCTCCCCCTCCAAAACAATTAAAAAAAAAAAATACTTTATTTTTATCTATAAATATCAAACCCATTCATTTCATTTTCCTAACAAACAAATCTCTTATTCTCTCTTCTCTCTCTATACATTCATCTACATACTTCTTCTACTTGCAATATTGTGCTCTAAATTTCTAAAGTTCGTTGTTGACAAAGCGTTCGGCTCGTAGAATCTCGCTCAAGTTCAAATTTCATAGTTCGCTTCGCTTGCTTCGATAATTTTAGTATCGAAATTTTATTTGTTTTCTCCTAGTTATCTACCTAATTTCATAATTTTGCATAATTAGTTGTATTTTTAAAATACTAATCAATAATATTATCATTATGACACACATCACATCATCGTCTGGAGCCTGTCGTTCGAGTTCTACTTCTTTTCGACGACTGCCAATAATACCTAAGAGGAGTAGAATTGTCAAACTTAATACTGAGGAACGAGCTTTTCTAGAACTAGGCCCATCACCTCCATACACTGACAGTATAGATTGGGACTTTGAGCAACAGTCCTACAACAAGCAGGATTGTCCTGACTCACAAAATGAAGAGGAACCCACACCCACCACAGAAACCCAGCAGCCCTCAGGAACTAGTACTACTAGGCGTAGTACTTGAAGAAAAACGTGAAGATAAAACTACTAGGAATAATGTGATGAGAATTGGATGACTTTCTCATTAACAAGAACTCCAATTTATACAAATCTTATGGGAAAAGGAAAAGTCTAACCTAACACTTGCAAAAGAATCTTAGGCTAGTTAATTACATGAGTAAAAGCAAATAATAAAAGAAATAAACACAAAGAACAAAAACTCCCCCTCTCCCTCTTCAAGATATGGCCGGTTACCATAGGCCAATAAATGGGCAAAATAAATTAATACCTACCCTAGTAAATGTGTAGAATACAAGTAAATACATAAATACAAGTATAACAAAAAAGAAAAACTATACTATTTTCAACAGTACTAGTAAGGGTCTGGAAGCATTTTAACTTAGATAGGGAAGTTAATAAAGCTTTTTGTAAATTATGTAACCCACCCAAGGCCTTTAGTCATCCACCCGACAGTGGGGTGGGCACATTAAATAGATATATAGTTAGGTTCCACCCCGAACAAAACCCAGAAAGAGTCCAACAACAGTTAGTACTGCAAGTGACAAGTGCGCTTGCTAACTTTAAATTCTCCCAGGAAACTAATAGACGGGAGCTAGCTAGGTACGTAATTGCTGCTGAAAACTTTTAGCACCGGCGAAGACCCGAGATTCGTCAGGTATATGCAAACAGAGGTGAACCCCGCCACCGTAAGGATTCCTCGGAACACCTTAAAGCGCGACGAGTTTAAAGATTACCAAAGGATGGAAATTGAGGTCTTTGAACTCTTTAGGACGAACACGAGCATGTTCTCGTTGACGTCCGACACTTGGAAGTCGAAACCTGGTGTGCCTTACTTATGCATAACAGCACACTGGATCGATTCCTCCTTTACCCTTCAAAAAAGAATAATTCATTTTGCAAATTTAGATTACCCCCACACTGCCGACATAATCACGGGTGCGATTATGGAGGCAGCCCGCGGTTGGGGCGTAGAGCGACGTATTTTTAATATTACGTTCGACAATGCTACCAATAACAATGCATCCGTTAAACAATTAATTAGGTATATGAGACCCATGTTAGGTGGGCGGTGTTTTCATCTACGTTGCATGTGTCACATACTACAGTTAATTATTATGGATGGTCTAGGTCTAATAAACGCTTCTCTTTCCACCTTAGGAGATTTAACAATAGCTATAAAATCATCCAGAACCAGAAAGAAAAGATTTAGAACTCTATGTAGGACGTATGGCTTAGAGTATAAACAATTTAAATTAGACTCGCCAACTAGGTGGTTGTCAACCGTAGATATGTTAGATCGAATTTTACCATATAAGAATGTCCTGGTAGAATTTGTACAGGATACTCGTTCAGATTTAAGTGATTATAATCTGAACGATGTACATTGGGACACAATTGATGAAATTTGTAAATTTTTTACCATGTTTAGGGAGGCTACAAACTTTTTTTCGGGTTGCTATTATTCGACTATACAACAAGCAATATTAAAATTGATTGATATTGTAAATTGGATGTCGGGTAATGAATCAAACCCCTTATTGGCCGCATCAATTGCAGCAATGAAAACGAAATTTGTAAATATTTTCTTGAACTACCCCTTTTATATTGTTTTGCAACTATTTTCGATCCCCGTTGTAAACAAAGGGGTTCGCATCTGTTTGCCGAATATTTTTATGAAAAATTAGACCCGACTTTTAATACCTCAATTTTCATTGTGCAAGTCGATAAGGACCTACACACTTTATTTTCTCATTATTTTAGGAGATTATCATCTAATAATCCACAAGCAACTTCTACTACAGTAGGATCTTCCACATCTGGTAGAAATAGTTCACAGTCGTCATATGCGTGGACGTTGTTGGACCAATTCACGCCAGCAGAAACTCCCACGTCATGTGACAAGTTAGATTACTATTTGCGGACGTCGATGATTCAGTTTTTCGCGACACTGGCGAATCCGCAATTTGAAATTTTAAAATGGTGGTGTACAAATCAAGCCCAGTATCCCGTGCTTTCCACCATGGCACATGATATACTAATGTGTCCGGTGTCTTCAGTTCCATCAGTGTGTGCGTTCAGTCTTGGTGGCAGGTTACTTGGAACGAAGAGGGTGAAGCTATCATCGTCCAGCTTGGAGATGTCCGTGTGCTTAAAGGACTGGATGCACGCAGAGGCTAGGGAGCAAAGCGACTTGAGGCTGGGTTCATCGAGCGAGGATGGAGACGACCGCACTACCGATACGTCAGACAGCGGCACAGCAACCCCCTAGTAGACTGATTATATCTTATTTTTATTTTGTAATAAATATATTTGTACTTTTAAATAGGAGGATCCAACTGTTGTAGTTACATTTGTTACATTATTTACCGTTACTTACTATTATTTATTTTATATCATATATTTTATCAATAATGATTAAAGATTGTAACCAAAGAGGGCACCAACACGCCGTCACTGGATCCCATTAGAACTCCGAAGTTAAGCGTGCTTGGGCGAGAGTAGTACCAGGATGGATGACCTCCTGGGAAGTCCTCACCCTCAGGTTGGGGGCACTGGGAAACAGCATCTCTTCAGGTTAACACCCTGAAGGGGGAAGGCTGCGTACATCCGCCCCCCCCAGACCCTGGGTAGGCGGGAGCCCTTGAGGCACTGGGTATGTTCCTAACCAATGATTAAAGATTGTAATGGATTGTATTTGTATCTTATATTATTCATCAATGAATTATAATAATTTTTGTACAAAACGAGTTTATTTTTTCCTTAATTTTATATTTTTTTATTTAAAAAATTGGGGGGGGGGGGGGGGGGGACCGGGTCAGGCCCGGACCCACACCCGGCCGTGACCACCTCTATATTAGAGTTTGGATATTTTTGGTGACACCCCTTTAGAATTGCTTGGATTGGAGTTTATAGGCTTTTAGGGTGGCGGTACTTGGCAATAATATATGGAAGATAACTAGTGTAACCTCGTGCAATACACGAAGAATATTTACATTTTAAAAAGATTTACTATATTATATTGTTAATATTTTTTTTTGTTTTAAACTTAAATCATTATTTTTAGCTTGTTATTGATATAATAATATTTTTTTAATGTTCTGCTCTTGTGGTAATTTTATGAAATTAATTTCGGTTTTAAAGGGAAGTTGAATAGTAGGCTCATGAAATTGCTTGGATTAGTAAATAGAGGGATTTGGGGTGGAGCAACTTTGCAATAATATATGTAAGATAATATTGAAAGAAAATGTTAGATTTAATTATCAAACTAGTGTTATACTGCACGATGTATATAGGGGTGTATTTGAGTGGAGTTGAGCCCCAAGTTTGCCTGGCTCGAGGCTCGACTCGTTAGCATGGCTTGTCAAAAGTTCAGCGAACTTCGAATTAAACTTGTAATATTTTGGCTCATTTAAACTCAATATGGGCTCGTTTGGGCATGTTTGGGAGCGGGATCGGTTCATTTAAGCTCTAATTGGCTTTATTGGATAATATTTAAGCAAATATGTTATACTAAAAAGACTCGCTTAGGCTCGTTTGGACTCGTGAGCCTCCAGGCTCAAGCTTCACTAGGCTCAGGCTCGGCTTGATAAGCTAAACGATCCGGCTCGAGCTCAAAGTGAGCTAGGCTTTTCGAGCTTGCAACCCGGCTCGGCTCATTTACACCCCTGGATGCTATAATATATTTATATTTTGAAATATAATATTATATATTAGCGCATTGGAATTTTATTTTTTTCTTATTTTTATGTACCGGTGCCTTACTAAATTTAATGTATATAAGATTAGAAGTTCTACTATGCATAAAAGTAAAATTATATAGGTGAAGAATGCACTCCCAATCATTAATAATGTACTCAAAATCATAAAAAATATACTCAGAAATCACTTGCCTGTGTATCGACATAGAGGTTTTTTTTCTTCTTTTTTATGACCTAAAATATTAAATGACACTTCTTAGAAATGCTTGGATTGGGCTCTAAAAGTTTTTGGTGATACCGTGTTTGAATTACTCGGATTGAAGTTTAGATTATTTTATTTTTTTTTAATTTTTGGATCAAAACGGGCCCGAGGCCGAAGTTTAGAGTTTTTTATGTGTGGGATATGTGGCTATAATATATAAAAATATTGATATATTATTTGATTGCTAAGAAGTAGACACGAAAAGTATGAATTTATAGGAAATATTCTTTAGGCCTGTTGTTTGGTTGCGGTAGGATACTAGCAGTGGAAATCACTTAGCAATTTCTAATTCTTTAAAATACGGGAAGTAACTTTTCTAACCCTTTAGACAAGTTTTGATTTCTTTGTTTTTAATTAGCTTCTCCAAATGAGTTTTATTTCCCATCCCGAAAGCCAAATATTTTGTATTTATTTCTTAGAAAGCTGACATAAGAATTAAATTTTTGATAAATAAAACTTTTCATATGAATTTAATTCGCGTGACAACCAAACATAGCTTAGATAATACAATAGAAATTATTAAATTATAAGAAACATTAAGAAATTTATTATAAAACTATAGAGATATTATACTCTATAGGATAATAAAAAGATAAATCCAAATATAATTAACAAAAATAATAAATATTTTATATCAGAACGAAATTATTTTATTTATCTCTTTTTCTCTTTCGTTCTTTTTGTCTTCTTTTCTTTTTTCTTGCTTCACATTTCTGTGTGTGTTGAGTGTATATATATTACAAAATATGAGATGGTGGTGAGTCACCTCCTTTTGGCCTATGTGTGACACGTGTAACATTTTTCACACCCTACTTTTATATCCATTTATATATATATATATTTATATATATAAATAAATAAGTATTTTATATAATTTTTAATTTTTTATAATATTTATTAATATCCAAACTTGACTCCAAAATTTATACCCAAAAAATATTCAGTATTTATAATAGTATCCGAAAAATATCCAATATTTACAATAAAATTAATTTTGTTACATGTAACCACTTTTTAGTATATACTTTATACTAAAAATATATCAAACTTAGGTGTTAAATAACATAACAAAAGTTAATACGACGTAATTAAATCAAATCAATTTTATAAGTGAATAAATTTTTAGCAAATACATTTGATATACAAATTAAAATTTTATTATATAATTATAAAATGACTCTATTAAATGTATAATACCAGGATCTTGCTTCAGTGGTAGAAAATAAGTAAGAGAATAGTGTATTATTTTAAGTCAAAAGGCCCGGAGTTTGATTTTCTCCTTGAACGTCTCCCTCGGAAATCTCTAACTTACTTGACTTCTGTGGTGTGTAAACTGCTACATAGGTCAGAATTTATCGAATAATCGGGTTTCTCGGCAGTGAAAATGGATCTAAAGTGATAAGTACCAGTAGAGCATTTATGTCCGACGTGGAATTGACGTTGCTTCACACGTCATCAACCCTTTTATCATTATTTGTAATTTAGTCAAAGTTATTTTATAATTATTTTTTATATTTTCATATGGGTTATGCTGACGGGCATAGTTAGTAAAATATGCGTATAATTAATGTATTAAATATGTATTTATATTTTTTTGAGTGTTTTTGATGCGATTGTCAAAAATATGGTAAATTACATTTTTTTTAGATGTTAGCCTTTCAATATATGTTTTATAATCCATATTCATATTTTTTCCGAAAAAGAAAATAAAAGATTAGTTAAAAATAATCATATTTATATTTAAATTAAATATCAATATTCTATATTTTGCTAAATTTATCACTTTAACTTTCAAAATATTGACTTATACAATATTTTGATTACATATCACGCCTTTTTGCTACCGCTACTATAGGTAATACCATTAAATATGAGTCAAAATTGAGGGAATTATATTTCTTTCCACTTATCCATATTTTATAAGGAGTTGTTATACACATGAATGTGATTATATACAAATTTTTTTTATTAATTAAAGAACTTTTGACTGAAATTTTGTGTATATAGCTGAATAATTCATGAACATATTAAATTTTATTTTATTCTCATACCGTATTTTGCTGGGTGCTAATTGGAAACCCGATAGCACAACAAATTTAAGAGGGGATAATGAAAGAAGAGCAGTGATCTAAGGGAGATTTTAATGCTTTATTTAGTAACTAATAAAAATACATTACAATACATATAATAGGGTATCTAGAGTTTTAAACAATTTATCATTTAGACACATTAAAATTTAAAAATGTTATCATTCAGATACATTTTTATTAAAATTCGATAATTTTTATTGGAAAATACTAAAACTACAAACAATTTCGATCACATGTTACTATTTTCTTTTGGAATTTGATAATTTTTTGCCCCAAAATATAAAAATCACACATTTGTGGCAATATTTAGTTAAGCGAATATTTTATCATAATGCACTGAATTTTTAATAAAAATATTGGCATGCCTTATATATATTATCATAGTTATATATTATGTCAGTATTTTTTACATAAAATCGATTATACTTTTTCAAAAATTTATTAAATTCCAACACAGGGCACCTATAGGATAAAATTTTCAAACCTTAGGGTACCCAATTGCATGGCCGGTCATGACATTCTTGAGGCCCCAAGCAAAATTTTCAAATGAGACCTTTCATATATAATAATATTTATCTTAAAATTAATTAATATTAATAGTTATTGCTTTAAAAACTATAAGTTTTAAAACTTTGGGCCCCAAAAATTCGATGGCCCTAAGCGGTTGCTTGGATGGCTTGAGGTTATATCCGACTCTGCCTACAACAACAACAACAGCAATAACAGACCCAGTGCCTCAAGGGCTTCCACAGAAGCGGGGTCTGGGGAGGTTAATGTACGCAGCCTTCCCTCTTTAGGGTGTTAAACCTGAAAAGAGGTTGTTTCCAAGGACCCCCAACCTGAGATTCATGCCATCATCGCATCGTAGCAACCTGTGTTAAACGTGTGAGCAAGTAATATATACGGCTCTGCCTAATTATATTTATTAAAATATCAAAATACCTAAGTGATAAATGCTTAAATACGCAAGTGATAATTAAAAAAAAAGGCATAATACCAATTGCGTATCCCTCTCACTCCACGTTCCTCATGCTTTTGGTGATCAATGATCACACGCCACTCTCTCTCTCTCTCTCTCTCTCGAACAAAAAGTGTGAGATCATTCAGGATCTTCAAGGATATACGCAACATTTTTTGATTTTTTTTAACTTCCTTTCAATAATTTCAGAAAAATTCAAGAAAAAGAGAAAAATTCAACAAGATCACTGTGTTTTTGAGGTTGCATTCGTTGAATTCGTTGTGTTCTTCACTTGATTTCTGCAGAATAGAAGATTGTCTTGAATTATTGTGAGTATGATTTACTTCTTCTATCATTCAAAGCTACGATTGTGCGAGGACCGGTGGCTTGCCATTTAAAACTACGTTGTGAAAGGGTCGGTAACTTACAATACAATAGTCACGTTGACAATTACGCTTGTAATATTGGGTTTGAGGGATTATAGTTAGAGATTGTAATTCCTTAAATTTTATAGTAGATTGGTATTCATGTAGGTTCCATGGTTTTTTTTCCCCCTAATTATGAGAGGGTTTCCACGTAAAATTTGGTGCGTTGTTTTTTGTTGATTTTTGGCTCCTACTTGTGCTTAACGTGTGATTTTCCCGCTAAATCTTTATTACCAATTATACCCCTTCTTTAACTCTAATTATATACGAATGTATTACTATTTTGAGTTAGTTAATCAATTGATTGGATTGATTGATTTGTGTTTTGGATTGATTTGGTTAGGATCACATAAACTGAGAGTTTCAAACTGATGGAATAATCAATTTTTTGAGAGTTGTATAACGTATCATCTAAGATTTCGTGACATTTAAGTATGTACAGTGAAGTATTGTGAGGATTGAAAATTTTATTAGCTACGTCGAAATTTTGTCACAATTCAGCCAATTTTCACAAAAGATGCTAATGTGGATGTGATACATTATTACGATAATATATATGAATTATATCACTGTTGTAGCAAAAATTTCAGCGAACTAGAATTTAATTTTGCTTAATTCTAAAGATACATATATATTGTTGAAAAAATGTGTTATGTCAACATTTTTTTTTGAAAAAAATCGTCATATTCTAACAACGGATACCTATACATTATTGGGATTATATTGACATTGACATTTTCCAACAAAAATCTTGCGAATTTGGGCATAAATTTTCAAACTTTAAGTTACTTGAGTTATAAAATTTTAAGTATCATGGTACCTTATCATATGTACTGAAACATCAGACTACCTAAGTGATAAATGCTCAAACCTCAAGATACTTGAGTGATAAATTCCCTATTGATAAACAAGTCACGAGTTCGAACCCAGCCGACCCTATGTGAAACATTAATATATATTAAGTACATGTTACGGGGTAGGTATGTACATTATCCATACTTTAAGTCTAATAAGTATTCGTGTGAGGGGACATATTAATGAAAAATTATTCTTGTACCTTTACCCATCAACTTAAGTTAAATTTGTGAAATTAATTTGTTTAGTCACAGAAGCCTTTGCATATTATTTTTTTTTGCCATGTTCCCTCAATTTATATATGATTTTCTCAATTTCTTTCTTATACTGGTTTAATTACTCGATTGAAATATGCTTTCAATTGATTAACATCAATTCTCTTGTACTAGTAGTTGTAATACAGTTTGATTAGTGTAGTATGATTGTTAATGATTATAAGAGCTCAAAAAGAAGTGAAGAAGCAATTCGATGAGACTCGTTGATGCAGCACGAAAGAAGAGGATCATTGATTATAGAAGAATTGATATTTTATTAAATTTGGATAGAGTAATTGATATTAGAATATATCTTTTAAGTCAATAAGATATTTTAGTCTTGTTTTAATTAGTAGGATAATTTAGTTCTTATTATTATTTATCTTTTTAGTTATCTAATAGGGTTTAACTTTTTCTATAAATAGGGCTTTGTAATTCATAGTTTCAAGTTTGAATGAAATAAAATTGAATTAAGTTTTTGAGTAGCAAGTTGTGCTACATCACTCGTTGTATTGTGTATTCTGTGTGCCTTAATAGAGCATTAGCGATAGCATTACTCAGGCCATTTGGTAGTGTGTTTTAGATCCTGTCGTCATCATGGGGAGAAGGGTTAAGGGGATTTAGGGAGGGTTGTTCCTTTGTGCAACTAATGTGACTTCCTTACTATACGTAAAAAAATAGAAAAATTAGTAGGTATTTAATGGTGCCCACCTCTTGGTTTTTCTTCACATGTGACCAGTTAGGCGGCATCCAATGTGCGTCTTGGATTGCTCGAATAGTCTTTAGGTTGTATATAAAATTGTTCTCTTGCAATGGAAATTTTTGTGTGGTGATTTCAATCTTTTCACAATTTGACCCGGAATTCCGAAAGCTCTTTGGGGATTGTCCACCGCTGGCATTTGACAGGATTGGAGGGGTTATTTTCTAGATATTACGATAGTGAGGAGGTTACAACTTTTCCTTCAATAGGGACATCAACTTTCAAGGGGATAGGGGGATGGGCTTGTACCCAAGGCCTCTCTACCTTGGGGAGGATAGCCTAACCACTGCACTAGCTCAGCAGCTCTAGAGCAATGCTATCTGTGCCAAAACGCGTATCCAATTTGTATGCATAATATTCAGTAGTAAAAGTTTTTGGCGTATGATAAAATAACTAATTTAATATTATCCGTTATAATCATATAGTTTTACCACATCATTGGGGACATAGTTTGAGTATCGAACTTGAGTACATTTAGCATTTTCCTATTTTCTATTCGCTTAGATTGCAATTTCTAGTGTATTTGTTTCGAAACAAATGCAAATGTGCTATAGACTAATGCACATTGTTGGTGATTTTTTATGGAAAAAGATGGTCTTTCTAGTTTCTCTAGGCAAAAAGTCTTAAGTAGCTTTAGTCGTAGATTTGGTTGATATGCAGATAAACTGGAGGGCTTAATTTTTCTAGCTCTTGGATTTTATATTTTTGCTTCTTCGTTTACGACGACATCTTAAACTCTATCCTATATATATTCTCTCTCTTAATATAATTTCCTGTCTCATTGAAAATGGATCAGAACGCTTTGTTGTCTGATTTAGTATACATCTCATTGAAGGTTTTAGTTGTAAAAAAAATCTCATGGAAGTTCTTTTATTTTAGATTTAGTTTATTTTTCTCTTTTTTTCCCCATAGGAAGTTGTCTTCTTCGTTATACTTTCCCACTTTGCATTAAGGCTCCATTTGGTTTGACGGGAAACATATTCTTTATGGAAAGCATCTATTCATTCAAGCAGGCATTTGTCCTTCTTTGCATATTACTTTCATCAAAAATATTTTTTCCTCAAAATTTTTGTCTTTCTAGCTAAAGCAATACTCTTATGCTTTAAATTTGCATGAAGTTCTGGCTTAGCCAAGTTGAGGTATAAGTAAAGCACATGACATGAGATTACGATGGAAACCATTTTCCCTTATGAGAAGGGAAATGTTTTCTGCTTTCATTGAAGGTACGTGAATTTCCTTTCAATAGAGGAAAATATTTCCCATAGTTGTGGTTGTTGCTATGAGTTTATGTGAAGAAACAACAAAATTGGGACAAAGAATGTTTTCCGTCAAAACAAATAAAACCTACTAGATTCTCATTTCCTATTTTGAAATAAGATATGATCTCTTTGGCTAATATAAGCATTTCCCATTAGGTTGTGCAATACGATTATTAAGTTCGTGACACTATGCTTGGGAATGGAGTTATTGGGATTCTTCCCGAGACTTGTAACAAGTGGGAAAGACGGGCACCTTTAACACCAGCTCACTGCGCAAGGCTCCTACACAGTGGAAAAGGTCAAACCGGGATTGCCCGAATAATTGTTCACCCATCTACTAAGCGAATTTACCACGATGCCCTCTATGAAGACGTCGGTTGTGTAGTATCAGAGGACTTGTCAGAATGCGGTCTTATCGTTGGTGTTAAACAGCCAAAGGTAACTTGGTGCCTTGTCTTTCTTTCAATGAGATCATTTACTAACCCCAATAGGTTTGCTCAAATGGGAAGACAATTGGACCTAGAACCTCATGGAATGTCATATTTGCGGTCCATTACTGTAATTGGGTTAGCAGGGCCCGTCAAGACCACAAGCTAGCCATGCAGTTGATTGTGGTCCCAATTTGTTTACATGTCACTTTTGGAAATAATTGTATTAAGAGTATGGTCCTACCGCATTTTACTATTTATAATTGGAGAGATAATGATTTTTATATAATACTTTATAAATTTATATTTACATGGGTAACATAAGGGACTTATATTATAATGGACCAATCTGAAATAAAAAAGAAGGCCTCTAAATCACAGGACCGACCATAAGTGGGTGCAAATAATTCCTTGAGGCCACCACTGGATCTGTTTGGGACTGACCGTCTTGCATTTATGAGTGGGCAGTGCATGCAAATTGCCTCAACACCTTGTTTACCGAAAAGAAAATTATTTACTGGCTCATGAAATCAAGATAACTATTTCATTTTGTTGCAGTTGGAGATGATTCTTCCTGATAGAGCTTATGCATTTTTCTCCCATACTCACAAGGCGCAAAAGGAAAACATGCCTCTATTAGATAAGGTGTATTTCTTATCCTTTCCTCATGGTCCATTGGTAAAGGGCCAACTATCGCAAAAGTTTAAAACTGATGGATGAAAGTCCAAGAATGGTTTACACTCTAATATGCCCCTTCACGTGAAGGCCCATTGGGCTTGAAATGTATATATTTTATGGGCTCATCTTAAATCTCGTGTTGAATTTATATTAATATATTGAGAGTTGGGATATTAGGACTTGAGCTTGTGACCTTGCGGTCAACGAGGTTCTAATATCATGTCAAGAAATTATCATGAAAGCGTAAGCTAATGGGCCAAGACTCATGAGTGATTTATACTCTAACACGATTGTTATCACCATGTGCAGATTCTAGCTGAAAGGGCTACTTTGTATGATTATGAACTCATTGTTGGAAATCATGGAAAAAGGTTACTTGCATTTGGAAAATATGCTGGTAGAGCTGGAATAATCGACTTTTTGCGTGGCTTGGGACAACGTATGTGTGCCATTTATACTTTACTAGTTCTAGCCATATCCACAGTTTGGAATCATTTTAAGTCAGATATTAGTCAACACTTTAAGGCGTTATGTAGTATGATCATTGGTCATTGTCATTGGTTCAATGATTGAACATTAGTCTAGAAGTAGAATATGAATTCTAGGATTCCTGAATCACGAGTTTTGTAAGGCAGACTTGTCAAATTTACAGAATATAGAGGTTTCTGTCAAGATTAGGATGCAACATAATGTGAGTAGCATATAAATTCTTATTTCTAGAGAAATCCTTTCCTATGTGATTTAGTTTAGTTTGTTTCATAGTTAAATTCTTATCTTTAGGGAAGGCTTTTTTCCTATTTGATTATATATGTATCTCCTTAGTTCTCTAGTATTATCTTAGATGTTAGTTTTTGCCTATAAATGTAAGTTTATGATTCATTGTTTTCAGTTTTAGAGCAATGCTAATGAGTTTAGTTATTGAGTAGCAAGTTACATCAGTACTGTTAGGATATGAACTATGTATCTATGTATGTTTGGGAACCCATAAACCGAACCGTGACTTTGTGATATGATCTCAGGATACCTAAGTTATGGATATTCAACGCCGTTCCTGTCCCTCGGTGCGTCCTACATGTACCCTTCGTTGGCTGCTGCCAAGGCTGCTGTCATATCCATTGGTGAAGAAATTGCCACTCTTGGACTCTCACCGGGAATCTGTCCTCTTGTTTTCGTGTTCACTGGCTCAGGAAACGGTATACACTTTTCCTTAGTTCATTCAATATGTTCAGTGACACTAATGTAAAGTTTCTTCTCATATGTTGCATATATGTGGAGATTTCTCTTGCTCATTTTCTCTTGTGCATTGCCACATTGCTGTGACCATGGAATTAAAAAAAAAGCCGTTACATAACGTGACAATCATAACGTGAAGGATGTTGAGCTAGCAGTTATGCATTGGTCATTAATAGTGGTACTTTTGTAAAAGTGTCCATAATGTATATATATTATATTTTACTTGCTAGAAAACATATTTATAACGCATCTATACTTCAAAACTATCAAAGGGGTAAAAAAAAAAAATTAATAGTTGTGTGGCTATTCATTCAAATTACAAAAAACTTAAGACCTAAAAGTAACTTATATTCCCTTAAAGAACTCGCCACTGCATTAAGCCATGGTGTAACATCTGTGACAATGCTTACAGTTCACCTGCGACCACTATGCGATCATAAACGGTGATTTGTGATGGGTGGTTGTGACTTTCTAAGTTTTGTTTATATGCTTGCCATTTGTTGTAGTTTCTCAAGGTGCGCAAGAGATATTCAAGCTTCTTCCTCATACTTTTGTGGACCCAAGCAGACTTCCTGAACTGTTTGGATCGGTAAATCTCTTCGTCTTTTTTAGGCTCTGTAGTTTTTTTATGAGACCTTGTTAGGCAAAAATACCCAAGAATACGGTTTGATTGATGCAAACTAACAATTCTAAAAGAAATTGAGAAGAGAAGAGAGAAGAGAAACGGATAACACACAGATTTACGTGAAAAAAGGCTCAAATTGAAGGAAAACCATAACTGGATGGAGGAGAGCAATCTACTATGAAATTTGAAAGGAGGATGATACCCCTAGTGCCGCCATGAGCCTTATACAGATGCCCAAGCATACAAAATCCTCATTTGTAAAGTGGGCTTGCTGGGCCAATGCTAGAAGTATAATTATAATGGGTCACCACAAACCTCGGTTTCTGAATCTAGACAAAATTTGAGGCACAACAAAAATCTGCTATATTATTGTGTATTTCTTCAGTTATACTATACTTTTGGTTGGTAAACAGGGTTCAAGATTTTAACGCAGAATTGTTTGTCTTAAGGCCTCAATCTTTGTTTTATTTTTCCACTTGACTGATGCCTCATTGACCCTTTTTTTTACTGGTATGGTAATATATCTCTTTTGATCAGGCTGGAGATCAGAGTCAACATTCACCGACGTCCAAGAGAACCTTCCAAGTATATGGTTGTGTTGTAACCAGTAAAGACATGGTTAAACCCAAAGACTCATCCAAAGGATTCAATAAGGTAAGCAATGGAAGTAGTTGTTTGGGGCTCCCAATTTGTTAAGGGTCAAAAACAACCATAACAAAACCAGTGCCTCAAACGGCTCCCCTAAAGCAGGGTATGGAGAGGGTGAGATGTACGCAGCCTTAACCCTTCAAAGTGCTACCCCAAGGGGAGGCTGTTTTTGAAGGGTCCCCAACCCTAGAAAGCAATTTACGGTCATTTTAAAAATTAGTTATATTATTAGTTCACTTCTATCGCATGCTACAAATCAAAATTTGAGAAATAACCATCTATATATGATACATTATAAATGCATACGCACATATGTTATATAGATTACTCACGTATTAGTTAGCATTATTATATAAAGTGGATTATTTGAGGTGTGCTTAAGCTAGTTTGAATACCTTAGTTACCAAAAAGAGCCCACCAGTCAAAATTTGCTTTAGGCCTTTGAAATTTCAGGAGTGGCCTTGCTTCTTGTTCATGGTTATTGGATTTCTACTGTTTGCACCATGTTCATATTTTTGGTTTAACTTCACTTTGATAAAGTAGTTATTAGATAGACTCCCATATATTGAGTTCTTTTGATATTGATTTTATTTTGAGTTGTTTAACAAAGTGAAGAAGTGAGACTAGGTATAATGTTATTGTTAATTAGTCTATTTGTTCTTAATGTATGTTTTACCTTATGGCTTGTTTGATTTCTGTTTTCAGATGGTTCTTTGGATTAGGAGAGTTGAACTCAAGCTTTAGAGAGAAAGGGACTAGACTTTTGGGGAATTTTGGGAGGATTTTGAGAGACTTTTGAGGAGTTCTAAGGGGTGTATTTCTGATCATTTATGATGAGGTGTGGGGATATTTATAGAGCTAATGCCACGTGCTTGGGGTATGACGTAAGTCATGGATTATTAAGTATTCGTTTGGCGAGAGTCACTTGGTGAATAGCATTAAGGGTGAGCATGTAACTGGATGACCGGGCTAGTAGGATTCTTGGAGATTCTCAATGATGGAGACCCAACATTCATACAGGGCGTCTTATACGCACCCAGTATGACATGATACCTGATTTTAGCCCTTCTTGCATGCTGACGTACTTGGTATTGTTTTTATCAGCAAATTTGAAATAGCGGGGGTCAATGGTTACATAGTAATAGTAGGATTCTTGGAGGTTTAACCTTGAAGTTTACCTGCTAAAAAATTTTGCCGCCCCCCTTGTGGGTCTTAATGGCGTTGCAATTAAAAGGATTTGATAGAATTTTCAGATCTGCAAAACCTAAATGTTTTAAGAGCCCCACTTAATGTCGCACTAGGAATGGTTAACCCTATAATTTTATGCTAGGGAATGAAACAAAAGAAAACAAAAAATTCAACAAGAAAAAGAGAATGAGATGCAAGATTTACACATTTTAGCCAATTGTGCTTACATCCACAAAGTTGCACTAGGAATTTTTCTTCTGACACAATGTCTTGCAAACCCTAAGTAAGAGTATATATAGCCATACAAAACTCTAATGTGCCCAACAAGTGCCCTCAACTTTGCCTGGCCCAAATCAAACTCAAAAATATTTTCTCCAATTTATGAACATGGCCCCATTACAAAATAAAACTATACTCCACACAAGAAGTCCTCCAGTTTAACCCCATGCATCGTTTCTCTAAAATTTGCATAAATTTCAAGATGCCAACCTGTTTTCTGCATATTCTATAAGCTATAATAAACTCTTTGAACATACTTGAGTAGAGAATGTGATCGCAAGTTGGATTTGCTAAACTTTGCATTAATGTATCTCAGGCTGACTACTACTCTCATCCGGAGCACTACATCCCGATTTTTCATGAGAGAATCGCCCCATATGCATCGGTTATTGGTATGTGAGAAGTTATGAGTCACATCGGCTCCGTTTGGTTTGACGGAAACACTTTCCATCTCAATTCTATTGTTTTTTGCATAACTTCATTGTAACAAAAATATTTATAAATATATTTGTTGGCTAAATAGTATTAAAGGTATAAAAAAATATAATAAGCACATGGCTATTCATTCAATTTTTTGGGTACGTATCGTTTAAAAGAACAGCATATTCGCTTAAAAATCCAACACGATCGTTGTAACCCATTATATAATGTATGTGGCACCGTGACTATAACTGTGTCATGGTTGTGAACCGCAATATGATTCCATAATCTAAAAGTATATATTTTTTAATGTGTGGCAGTCAATTGCATGTACTGGGAGCAAAGATTTCCTAGGTTGTTGACCACCAAGCAACTTCAAGAATTGATGAAGAAGGGGTGCCCACTTGTTGGCGTTGCTGACATAACCTGTGATGTTGGCGGCTCGATCGAGTTCGTTAACCAAACCACCTCTATTGACTCACCTTTCTTTAGGTAATTATTACCAGGCTTTAGGATTGATTCATGGAATTGGCATACATGAGAGCAATATAGTCACAACTTCAACATGGAATTTCTTACTAGATTTTTATATGAAATCCCTAATAGTCCCTCACGTGTGAGTCTTCTTTAATCGCACCCCTTGGAATTACGTTCAATTGGATCGGATATTCATTGGAAAGGCCCTTGATGCATCAAATTTAAATGCATCTCTCTTCTCAACGACATGGTGTGTCAAAAAAGAGCTCTGGAGTATCAACTTGCTCTAATACCATGTTAAATTTCACCCAACTTTAGGCCCGACTCACGAAGTTGGCATACATGAGATCGGCATATAAGCCCAAGCGGTTTCCATTCTAAAAACCAATTGGCCCCAAGTGGATTACCATATTAGATTTATATGTTAATCTCTTCTCTCTCACATTTCCAATGTAAGATTTTTTACTAGACTCGAATATGGAGTCCTTAATAGTAATACGCTGAGATATGATTTCATAACATGAGATCAGTATCTATGATGGTAGCGTTGATTACCCAATTATGCCTATATTGTTAGGTTTCACATATTCTGCGATTGTTACCATTTAATATTTGCAGATATGATCCCTTTAAAGATTCATACCATTATGACATGGAGGGTACCGGTATAATATGCTCTGCTGTTGATATTCTTCCGACAGAGTTTGCAAAAGAGGTAAATATGTATTCTTTCTTTCCTTCACTAGTTCAGAGCATGGAATAAAACAAAGGCCATATAATAATGTAATGGCATCCGTAATGCATATATATTACATTTGATTTACTAAAACATATGTATTCTTTGAAAAGCCTCAAAAAGATATAAAAATTAATGATTGTACTGGTATTTATTCACTTTTTTGCAAACATAAAGTTTTAAAAGTAATTTATGTTCCTAAGAAAGTCTAATCAATTTGCGACCCATTACTTGTTATGAGAGGTGTGTATGAGCTAAGCGGAGTCTTAGCTCGTGAGGCTCGAGGTGTGGCTCGTCAATATTTAGCTTGGCTTGGACTTGGCTTGAAGCTCACCGTGCTTGGAAATTTCAAACTCAAGCTCAACTTGTCATAGACTCGGGCTTGGCCTGTCTTGGTTGAGTTTGGACTTACCTCGGAAAGCTCCAAACTGAAATCGCCTTATTTAGGCTTATTTAAGTCTCTATCTAGGCCTGTTTGTGCTTGTGTAGGCTCGAGCTCGCTCATCTAGGCTCGAACTTCACTAAATGAGGCATATTTATGCTAATAAATTGTAATACAATAGGCTCGATTAGGCTTGCGAGCCTATGAGCTTGAGCTTCACCAAGCTTGGGCTCTGCTGGTTATGGCAAACAATGTGATGCTGTGCTTCAGGGACATCATGACCCTTACATGACTGCAAACTGTGATTTGATTTCATGGTTTAAAGCCGTTGTTTCACAAATTTTGAACATTGTAACACGAATATCTGAATGTTTGTGTTGCTAACATATCAACTTTGACTTTAGGCTTCCCAACACTTTGGAGACATACTATCACAATTTATCGGTCATTTGGCATCCAAAATGGAAATTACAGAATTACCTGCTCATTTAAGGCGAGCATGTATAGTCCATAGGGGAGCGCTTACGTCGTTGTATGAATATATTCCTCGCATGTGGAATTCTGTCTCTGAGTGAGCTTCTGATTCTTTGCCTTTCTTTCTTAACTTGTTTTCGCTTTTCTTTCATGTGGGGCAATGATGAAAATAGAACTGTTTTATTTCTAGGTTTTTTTTTTTTTTTTCATATGGAAAAATCATTTATGAATGGAAAATCAATAACAATCTTCCAATATGTCACCTATCATTTTTTTTTCCTCGTTTTTCGATAAAAAAACCAAGAAAGTTTGATGCGCTAAAAAGGGTACCTTTGTGGTTTGCAGAGACTTGTCAGAAAACCTTCCAAGTGCTCATCCTCATAGGAAGAAACACACTCTGTTGGTGAGCACACTTTGAATTAGCATTTCATTTGTCTGCATGTTTAAATTTTATAGCCTCCTTACCAGGAGGGCCAGTTAGGATCCCAAACAAGCCAAATAGTCACTTGAGGCCCCCATTTTGTTAAGGGCCCTTTTGAAAATTAATTAACTATGAATTTGTTTTTACTGCATATCACATCCGTAACTAGAGAAATAATAATCTATGTCTAATCCATTATAAACATATATATAAATATATAACGTAAAGGGCCCACGTAGTAGCTGAATTAGTGGAATATTTGAGATCTGTACTAGCTTACTTGGACAAAAAACAAGCCACCAATCATAACTTGCTCTGGGCCTCAAAAATTTCAGGATTGGACCTGTTCCTCACTTCCAAAGGATATGCTCATTAGAGCACCTAAGGGGAGACATGCCTCACGGGGCATTGCTTTACTTGTGGAATCAAGTAAAAGCCTTTACATAATAGATTTTGAGCTAGCTATTACGTGATTGGCTACTGTGTCACTATTATTGTTAGTGGCCTCCATCATGATATATATTTTATGATATTTACGCTTTGAAAACTTCAATTGGTTATAAATTAATGATTGTATGACTATTCATTCAAGTTTTTGCTACCAGAGGGATTGTGTTCCTTTAAAAGTGCCAAATGTAGGCGTATATATGAGCCGAGCTGAGCTGAGCCGAGCTGGCCCGAACTCGTCAGGCTGGAGGCTCAGCTTGTTGACATGTAGCTTGACTTGGGCTCGCTTCAGTAGAGCTCGAACCAAGCTCCAAGCTAAGCTCACCTTAGTTAGGGTTATTTAAGCTAAATCTAGGCTCAAGCCAGGCTTATTTAGGTTCAATCATCGCTCAATGTGGCATATTTAGCCTAGTAAATTGTACCAATATACGCTTAGTGCGTGCACCTAAGAGCTTGAGCTTCACTTGGCTTGAGCTCGAAACAAGCCGAGCCTTTCAAGCTTTATGATGAGCCTGCTTGGCCCATTTACACTCCTAACCTAACATGATTGCCAAGGCCCATTATGTAATGTCTCCAACACTGTGATTGTGAATGCCGTTTGATTTTGTGGCTTCTCTCCTCATGTTCTTGCCATCCATCGTTACTTGCTTTATTCTTATTGTTTTTTCTATTCATTTAGCTTCTCCTCTTCAAAATGACAGGTATCTTTAAGCGGTCATTTGTTTGACCAATTTCTGATAAATGAAGCATTGAATATTATAGAAGCTGGTGGTGGCTCCTTCCGTTTGGTCAAATGTCACGTTGGTCAAAACACGAATGCCATGTCATACTCCGAACTTGAAGTATGTATAACATTTATGATTTAGGTCATCATTTTGCCACTAAGGCTTCGTTTGCTCCGATAGAAACCTTTCCCATCTCATTTATATGTTGTTGTTTTGCATAATTTCATAGTAACAAGAACAACTATGGAATGTTTTCCTCCATTGAGGAAAAATTGACTTCTCCTCCGGGCAAGGGGAAAACATTGTCCTTCACGAGGGAAAAATGTTTTCCTTTGTAATATCACGTTATATGCTTTACTTCAACTTGGCTAAATGTGAACCTCATATAAATTTACAACATTTTTTTTGGCAAAATAAATTTACAGCATGAAACCCTCTTCTTTAGCTAAAAAACACAAATTGTGAAGAAGAAAATATTTTTAAAAATATTTTGTGAAGAAAAATTTTCCGTTGAACCAAACGGTGCCTAACTTTGTATTGTTTACAGGTTGGAGCTGATGACCGAGCAGTGTTGGACCAAATTATTGACTCGTTAACATCGCTTGCTCATAAGAGCGGGATTAATGGGGTGGGGGAGAAAGACATGAACAAGATTGCACTTACGGTTGGTCGGATCCAAGAGAGAGATTTCGAGAGTGTAAATGAAACAAGAAGCAAAACTAGAGTTTTAATTCTCGGTGCAGGACGAGTTTGTCGACCAGCAGTCGAGCTTTTAGCATCAACGGAAAACATATCGGCTTGCCATTGGTCTAAAACGTGCATGGAAGTCAATTTCGAAGAACCATTCAATGTCGACATCATTGTCGCGTCTCTCTATTTGAAGGATGCCGTAGAGGTGCGATGAAGAAATTTGTTATCACATTGGCAGTTTTATTTTAAGCTGCTCTTTTTTTATAGAAATTTCTTATCTACATGTTTCCCGGTTTGGAAGGGTACAACATGGGGATCATAGTTGCAGGAAAGTCCTAAATGCTAATGTTTCATGATTAGAAACGCGATTGGGCATTTCAAAGTCAAATTCTCGTTTCCAACACGTATCAAACTCAACGGAAACGTGATTCAAACAATCATGAAATCATTTTGATAAGAAGATACCTAGTTCCTGATTTGTTGGGTAATTGTATCAGTTGATTTAAATAATGATTGAATTGTTGGGCATGTTGGAGTCAATTTTCTTAATCTTATTCATTAGAGTACTCAATTTTCTAAGTTATTACTTAATATTAACTTTGTTTTGATATTATGCTTTAATGCCTCAATTAATGACATTTCATTAATTTATCTTATATATTTAATATATAGTAATACAACCACTCTATCGCGCTCCCACCTTAGAAACTTCTATAACTGCCCTCTTCCCCGTTCCTACTTCTGCTTCGTGCTACTATAATGAGGACTCCCTAGGATGTCAACCATCCTAGTTCTATTTTCACTTAAGCACTCATGACCTTTAGAGTTCTAGCTAAGCTCTTATTAAGCTTTTGAATCATTTTTCGAACTCGGTTTGATGTGATATTAGTGTGTTCTAGACTCAGCTCAACTCAGCTAGCTAAATTAATCGAGTTTCATCAAGCTCATTATTGAGCCAAGCTTGCCGTCGTGTCTAGCTCGCTATCAAGATGAGCTATTTGATTTATTATTAAGCCATTGTTGAACTATTTTTGAGTTGATGTCGATTGTTAATGAGCTTTTATCTAGCCTTTATTGAGCTCTTAAGGAATTCTTATCAAGCCCTCAACAAGCTCTTATCAAGCGGTTTGCGAATGTTAATGAAACGAGTACCCTTTGTTCGAACTCAGCTTGTTAAACTCATCGAGCTTGCTTTAACTCAGCTCGATAAGCCATCGAGCCCCGCAAAACAAACACGAATGAGACTTAATCGATTTCGAACGCAGGTAGCTTATCAAAAGTTAGGTTTGTTGACACCCTTGTTTTTTTCATTCTTTTTATAAACATGAGCAGAATAGTTAGGCTCTGTTTCGAAGAAGGCTTTGTGTAAGGCGTCAGAAGAGCAAATTAGCTATAATTTTTAATGAGCATGATTATGCTTCATAGAAATGCTTGTGCACAATAACATATACAATTTTGGCAGCGTCAGGGAACGAACAAATTTCAGGTTTTAAAATTATTATTTATGATTTGATTGTCTGCAGATTGTGCAAGGTATCCCTAATGCGACAGCGGTACAGCTTGATGTATCGGATTACGAAAGTCTATGGAAATTTGTGTCTCAGGTAAGTTTTTTTTTTTAAGAATATGATGCCATCCTATTTGATTCCTTGTCTCATTGTTGTTGAAGGAAAATTGCTAAGAGTACAAAACCATCCAATAGCTTGTTGTATCTGATCACGAAAGCTCGAGCTCAGCTTGGTAAGCTAAGTAAGTTGGGTTGGCTTTGCTCGAGATCAAAATAAGCCGAGCTTTAGAGCTTTATCGTGAGTTGGCTCTGGCTCATGTACTCCCCTAATTTGGTGTTGCATGTGTTGTGTGTTTGGGACTACTCTTGTAGGTGCGCCAGTGTTTGTATCGCGAGGTGCTCTTGATATTTATCAAAAAAAATGTGAAGTGCATATTGATCTGAATTCCCATGTGCGAAGGGTTGAGTTAATGGAAGCTAGTCTTGTCAAGAGCATTGAATCAATAAGCGTTTCGCGGTTGTGTCACACTTGTGTGTGAATATAGCAGGGTGTCACGGATGTTGTAGGTTGTGGTGATCGCATTGGTTTTTGTTAAAAGCTCAACATGTAAGCCTAGTAAGAAATCTCACAATGGATTTGTGAGAGATAAGAGATCAGCATATAAAACTGGTGGACTACTCCACGTAATGTCAATTAGTTTTAGAATGGAACCCCACTTGAGCTTTATAAATGGACCTCGTATATGCTAACTCTCTAGGTTGGGTCTACGGTGAAATTTCACAGTTCGTTTAAGAGACAATAAGTTTCTATATCTTACATTTTCAAAAGTTTGGATGAATACTCATTCAATTATTTTTTTTTATATTATTTCCATAGTTTTTATCTTGTAAATAAATTGAGTATGTTCTAATAAATGATATGTAGTATATATCCATGTATGTATGTTTGTATGTACGCGTGTAAATATAGCATGCAACGAGCTCAAAATTAGTTACACAGTTGCCAGTCTGTTGGATAATGACCTCCATTTGATTTCATGGTCAACTTAAACTACAACAACAACCAACTCAGTGCCTTAGGGCTCCCACATAAGCAGAGTATTTTTTTTTTTTTTTTTTTTTTTTTGGGGGGGGGGGGGGGAATGTACGCAGCCTTACCCCTTCAGGTGTTAGCTGTTTCTGAGTTCATGGTCAACTTAACTATCTTGCATAAGAAAGGACCCTTTTTTCCATTGGAGTTTAACGAAGATATACTGGCCTCACTTATATTCAGTAGCCATCCCCTCTTCACGGAAACAGGACTTAAATTGTTTCACAACAGGTCTTAAGTCGTAACTCGTAACTCGTAACCCTATGTTATAGATTTTTCCTTCTTAAATATTTTCTCGGTGCAGGTTGAGGTTGTAATAAGCCTACTTCCCCCAAGCTGCCATGCTACAATAGCAAAAGCATGTATTCAGGTATTCTATGCTTTGGCCCTTTTGGCCTGTGATCTAACTTCATGCTTCTATGTTACGTGACTTTATGATTTAAGTACCATGAAATTTGATCATTTATCACCTAAATACCCTAACGTTTTGATATATCTAATGAGATACCTTAAGGTTATAAATTTTAATATTTACCCTAAAGTTTTAAATTTTTATCAATTAGATACCTTTTAATTGAAATTTGATAGGTTTTCATTGGAAAAAATTGAACTGGAACATCATTCCGACAATATATACGTACTTTTGTTTGAATTTCTGATTTTTGGCCAAAAAATGCTAATATGGCACATGATTTTAGCAATACATAGGTATCTTACATCAAAATCTGATAAATTTTATCGTAATTTGCTTAGCTTCTGTAAAAACATCATGACTAATATATTATCATAATTATGTACTACATTACTATTTTTTGTATATAATTAATCAAATTCTTACAAAAATTCATCCAATTCCAATAGAGGGTACTTAGAAGATAAAATATCCGAACAATAAGGTACCTTATTGTGTATATTTAAATGTTAGGATACCTAGGTGATAAATGGTCAAATCTCAAGATGCCTAAATGATAATTTACCTAATATTAAAGCAATTTTATGAGTTATGGTAGGTTCTAATGTGTAAACGCACCATGATAGGACCATATTTAGAATGCATTTATTTGCAAATGTACACAAAAAACATCTTCCCCAAAGAGAGAAATATAGACACACCCAATTGTAAGAACTTCTATTACTTAGGTATCCTATTGTTGGCTTAAAATATGTTGAATTTTCAATGTAGTTGAAGAAGCATCTTGTTACAACTAGCTACGTGGATGAATCTATATTTAAGCTAAACAAAGATGCGAAAAATGCTGAGGTAACCATTCTCGGAGAGATGGGATTGGACCCCGGAATAGGTAAGTTTTCAAGCATCAGTTTGTTCATTCTCATTATTTGTATCTTTATGTATTTAAAAACTATAATAAATATATGGGTTATCTATGCCATAGTTTCTTGCTTTACCCACTACGATAATTTAGCCCGTGTAACTTTTATTGTGTTGATCTGGTCTTTGTATAATTTACGCTGCATCCATTTAGTCCAGTGGTCAAATTGAAGTTAAGTTAATGACATTATTTTTTAAGGCACAATCATGTTAGATGCCACAACCCAATACAAACCTATCTATTGACCCAATTTAATCCAAATAGTGATTGGACCTTTAAAACTTTCATCTCCAACTTAGCATAAACTTTACTTGGACCAAATTGACATAATGTAACTTGCAAAGGGATGGAGTTGACACAATTGAAAATACAAGACTCAATTGACACAGTGACATAATGTACTTGGACCTTTTGGCATAAATAACTCTAAATATATCTATACGTTACAAACTATCAAAGAGGCATTAAAATTAACAATTAAAAACCTTTGTGCTTGAAGTTTTGTAAACATAAGGTATAAATGCAGTTTATATACCCTACGAAAACCCAACACCATCATCACCATGTAATGTCTGCTACACCCTGTTCGATCTTGAAACCACAATTCATAATGCAATCGGGATTTGCGTCCATGGAACCATGTATACGTATAAACGACAAATAAACGTTCTTAATAACAACAACAAACTTAGTGCCTCAAGGGATCCCGCCAAGGCAGGGTCTGGGGAGGAGGGTGAGATGTACGTAGCCTTACCCCTACAGGGTGTAACCCTAAAGAGAGGCTGTTTCTGAAGGACCCCAAAAGTTCTCAATATTATGTACAAATTTACACCAAAACGACTCAAATTTTAGAAAATACGCATATATCGAAAAATGAAAAACAAAAACAAAGAGCACTTGAATATAATGGTGTAAGAAAATACCGCAAAACTTAGATATGAAACATCACAAAATATTTCCCATCTTGGAGAAAGTTCGTAAAATACTAGATGCAAGCTTACTTTTTTTTAATGCTTGCTCTGCCAGTGGCAACGACTGTGCGTAGTAGACTATGTTTGGAAATTAACTCGTGAATTTGTCAGATCATATGATGGCGATGAAGATGATAAACCAAGCACGCGTACGAGGGGGAAAAATAAGATCTTTCATTTCGAATTGCGGAGGCCTCCCATCTCCAGCTGCTGCTGATAATCCACTGGCGTATAAGTTCAGGTACTTATTCTTGCTTCCTGAAACAAAAAATCTAATATCGTGTTTCACACTAGTCGATCTTAAGAGTTTTAGGGCCTAAAACAAATATTTTGAAATAGGGCACTTCAAGTGCATTAATATTTTCTAACTACAATGAAACTTGATCACTTTGTAGTCGCCTAAGAATGAACATGTTGCAAGTTAGGGGTGTAAACGAACCAAACGTTTGATAAACTACTTGTGTTCAAAATGGACAAGAGCTCATTTGTGTTCTTTTTTCAGGGTTTGATGCTTATCTAGCAAGTTTGATAAGTTTTACGCTTGGAATTCGAAGAATGGATTCTCAGTTCGTTAACATTCGCGAACATTTTGATAAGGGATCATTAAGGGCTTTATAAGAGCTTATCAAGGGTTCGGTAACAATCGGTATTAATTCAAATATGGTCCAATAATAGTTTGATAGTAACTTGAATAGCTCAACTCAGTTGCAAGCTCGACTCCACAGCAAGTTTGACTTGGTTATGAGCTTAATTGAGGTTGACAACAAGCTCAAGTCAGTTCGATTGGACTAACGAGCCGAGTATCGAATATTAAATCTTATCGAACCTAGTTTGAACATAGGTTCAAAAGTTTGATAAAAGCTCAACTCTAACTCGGCTAGTTTACACTCCGATTTCTAGTACGGTTTTTCCTCACTAAATCTATATAACAACTCAAAATTTGATGGTATTTGTCATGCTTTTTCTTCTTAATCTTCCTTGGTCAGTTGGAGCCCAGCTGGTGCTTTGCGAGCTGGGCGTAATCCTGCACTGTATAGATCTCATGGAGAAGTAATACATGTTCCTGGTGAGTAAACTGGTTCCTTCATCTCTCTCTAATAGCACCTTTGCGGCTATCTTGTTCCCAAGCTTGTCAAGCTCGGCTCGGCACGTTTAACTCGGCTCAAAGCTCGCCAAGCATGGAAGCTTCAAGCTTGAGCTAGGCTCGACTTGGCTTGGATCGTTTGAGATTGAACTCATCTCGATGAGTTCCATCTATGCTTGCCTTATTCAGGCGCGTTTAAGCTTGATATAGGCTTGTTTGGGTTTCAACTCGGCTCATTTAAGCTCAAGTTAGTTTCAGTTGGGCATATGTAAGCTAATAAATTGTATTAAGATAGGCTTGTTTAGGCTCACAAGCCTACGAGCTCAAGCTTTACTAGGTTCATGTTGGACTTGGTAAGCTAAACGAGCCAGGCCTATCGAGCTTTATGACGAGCTGGCAAGCGAGGCTCCAGAGCCCACTTGACTCATCTACACCCCTAGCACTAAATCCAATGCCTCAAGCAATGGTCATGGTGATCTCATTGGGTTTTTCAAGGGAACATGAGTTGTTTTAAATCATGTATTTGGAAAAATTAAAATGAATAGGCATGCAATATATATTTAAGGCCCTTACAGAAGTTTCTTTACGTAACAGTCAATCACGCAACAAAACGACATTTACCTGATTCCATTATTGACACCCTATTGGATGCAAAAAGAACCGACAAAGCCTAATTGTCGTGATCTGACCCAACTATATCTGGGTTGGAGACCGGTTATGGAGTTATCCCTAGAACCGGCATTATATTCAACTTATCTAGCTACTTGGAAAATTCCGTGCTTTAGACATTTTGACATAGCACAATGGGGAAAAACTATTTTCTAATTCAATTGTCAAACTTTTGGGTTCAATTTCATTTAAAGATATCTCCATAAAGTACATAAGAGTCCCTTTTATAGAACGTGTTCCTTGAACTCGAAAAGATAGAGAAATTTAATTCAAATATAACTAGGTAATAAAGATAATCAAAAACCTTAAAAAATATAATTCTAACCTAATTAAATAAAAGATAATTGTGAATAATCTCAGTCTATTGTAAATCAAATAACTCCTATAAGATAAACTAATATCTAATAATTTTATTACAAATATACTTAAATGACCTTATACTGCGTCACATTTTGCTTCACTTTCTTTCTCTTAATGCAGGGGATAGTCTATTTGATTCGGCCGTGGGGTTCCGGTTGCCTGATTTCCCAGCTTTTGCACTCGAGTGCCTTCCAAATCGTAACTCCTTGGTTTTTGGAGACTTGTATGGTATCGGAGAAGAAGCTTCCACAGTCTTCCGAGGGACCCTTCGCTATGCAGGTTTGGCCTTCACATCATTAGTTAACTTCTTGCTTTTTAAAAATCGCGTTGTTAAAACATAAGACTATCTTCAAGTCATTACCCGATAATAATTAGTTTCATATTTTTAGTTTTCACTCAAATTAGGAAAAAAAAAACTGCAAACAAAGAACCGAAATAGGAAAAATATTGTTTCTAAAATGTGGTTCTTAGTTTCTAGATGACCCAAATTTGGAAATAGAAAACGAGACCAAACAGGCCCTAAGCTTTTGAGATACTTGATTTTTGTATTGGAGTCTCTTTAACCGAAAGGGTTTGAGTTTAGTCACATCCATTGAATCTAATAGCGATTCACAGTCATGTCGCAGTGACTTGATGTAACAGATTGCCTCAATCATGTTGGGTGTTTGTAGGGAAAGGTGACTATGGGACTTATTTTTGCAGAACTTTTTAATGCAAGGCCATACAACATTCGTTCTAAAGCCTTATTTAATGGATTTTAACATGTAAGCACGTTCCTAAGTATGTTTCTTTTATCAAAAAAAGAAATAATAATAGAAGAGAAAGAAAGTATGAAGAGCTAAGGATAAGATATCCTTAATCAACAGATAAAATCTCGAAACTAATAATACAAGCCCTCCAATCCCTCTATAAAGCTATCAAAGCTATGTCAGGGGAAGCTCCCAAAGCTCTGTGTTGAAAGATCTCCTGAAAAAATCATCTTATCCCATAATATACAATATAAATGCATTAGATGTCATAAGAAAATATTGTGGCATAAAATTTGATCACATAACTACTAGCTCAAAATCCATTGTGTAACTTAAACGGTTTTTACTTTAACTTTTTATATTATTATATTACAAACAGAAATTATGAAGTGGATATGTGTATTATACATGCCTCATGCCTAATGATTGTTCTCTTGGGGGCTCATTTAGAGTCAAAAACCCATTCATGTCTTCATCTAATATGCTTAGGGCATGTTTGGTATCATTTTTTATCCACAGTTTTTTTTTTTTTTTTTTTTCTCTTTTCCTAAACTAAAAATTAGGCTTTGAAACAATTTGTTCTTGTTTTTGATTTTTTGTTTTTAGTTTTCACTCGAACTCACAGAATACCAAAAACAAGAAAGAATTGTTTTCAAAATATGATTTTACTTTCCCAAAAATTAAAAATTACAACCAAAAAATGATACCAAACAATGCCCTCGAACTCTTCAATAATTTCTCAACAGAGACTACTGGGTAACTAAGAGAAACGAGAATGATAGAGTAAAACTTTGATCTCCGAGCAGGCTTTTGTCAGATTATGAGTACCTTGGCAAAGATCGGTTTCTTCAATACCGAAGAACACCTGGTTCTCAAAAGTTCTGAGAGGCCGACATTCGAAACATTCACACTTAAGCTCCTAGGTGTAGAAAACGACAATTCATCCAGCAGTATTATACCAGAACATAATATTGCGGATAAGATCCTTGCAAGCGGACTTTGCAAAGATCAAGAAATCGCCCTGAAGACTGCAAGAGTTATTAGGTGCGTTCTTTAAGCATTTTGAACATGTTTGACCCGTTTAAGTAATTTAATTGAATATGAGTTTAGGTCATGTCCTACATGTTAAATGCTATTTTAAACAGGATGTGTTTGTGTCGTGTTGTACCTATTACCTGTTTTCTATAAGGTCAATTGCTCTTGACAATGATATTGGAATAATGGGAACCCTATTTAGTAATAAAACTTGTATAATATGTGTATCAAATACATACCTATTTACCCGTTTAAAAATGATTTTTACGTATAATTGTCAATAACATTGTAAAATATGTCTTTTCTTTGATGCATCCATACAATACATGCTTTATAACGCGTATTTATGTTTTTTCCATTGATATAACTAATAATGAACTAAAGATAATCATACTTACACTAAAACTAATTATCCGTAGTCTATACTTTGCTAAATTTGTTACTTCAACTCCTAAATTATTAATCATATAATATGTTATGCTTCCTGCTGCCACTATTATGGCTACCACTGTCAAATAAAAGTCAAATTGAACAACTTGTATGTCTCATTGTGTTCGTATGTTAAATGAATGAGTTATTTTAGACATGAATGTATTCATATGTATTTTTTTGAAAGTCAACGAACTTTTGATTAAAATTTTCATGTGTAAAGCCTAATACACATACGTATGAAATTCTGTCTGATCATGTGCCGTTCTTTACTAACTCTTATGAAGGTTTATCGACTTCTATTTTTTCTTAGATGGTACGTAGGTACTGTGCTAATAAGGGCCACCAACATCTAGGAAAGGGGACATGAGCTTCGAGTCTAAGACCTCATGCTTAGGATGGATAGCAACGCCACTATACCTAATCCAACAACTCTTATCGATTTTTTATAAGCATTCTTTCTCTGCTTGACTATTTTTCTTTTGTCTTAAATATTAATCCAGTGATTAACATACTATCATCGTGTTCGATTAGATTCCTTGGACTGATCGACCAATCGTTGGTTCCTGCATCATGCCATGCGGCGTTTGATGTCACTTGTTTCCAAATGGAAGAACGACTAGCTTACTCCGACAAAGAGCAGGTACGTGTTGATGTCACTTGAATTTATTCAATGATGTACTTCAAACTTGGTTGCATCAATATTTATATATTTGAAAGTAGATCATTGTAAGCGGTCATTATAATAGTACTCGTCATAAAACGACCAATCGCGTAATGGCTTAATTTTAAGATCCATTTTTTTACAACATTGTATAACGACCATTGCATAACAGATTCAATTTTTTTATATAATTTAAGATAGTGAAGGGATAGTGATGTAAATAGGTTTCTAGGAACATAGTCTAGTGGCAGAGAACGTTAGGGGCCAACCACACCACTCGGGTTTGATCCCCACTGAGGACGTTGTGGCTCCCTTTTATGGGGAATTTAGGGGAAACGGTCGTTGCATAACGGATTCAATTTTTGATATAATATAAGATAGTGAAGGAATAATGATGTAAACGGAGTCCCTGGGGACATATAGCCTAGCAGCAAAGAACGTCGGCGGTCAACTACGCCACTCAGGTTCGATCCCTACTAGGGGCATTGTAACTCTCCTTTATCGATCTGGGAAAAAAAAATAAAAAAATTAATGACTTAAATGGAAAAACAGGATATGGTGATAATGTACCATGAAATAGAGGTAGAATTCCCAGAGTCAGGGATTGTAGAGAAGCACCAAGCAACACTCTTGGACTTTGGCAGGACTGAGCAAGGCAGATCCACCTCTGCCATGTCCCTCACCGTTGGCATTACCGCTGCCATTGGCGCTCTGGTACGTGTGTCTCTCTTATTATAACGACCCTATCCAACACTGCTGCAACATAACTCACAAAAATGGAAAGTCCCCAACTGGACCCGTAATGGAACGGTCATACTTTCCAACGCAATTTATTTTAAGTGCCTAAGTGTCATGCTGTTCAAATGTTCTTATCCAACACAGGCACTTTACAATGAAATAGAGAGTCGGAAGTACATATTCCCCCCCCCCGCTTACTCGTCTTTCAAAAATACATTAGCTTAAGCACCCTACCTTTGTTGCAGGAAAAATAAATTAATCGTACGAGACACTCCACCTTACATTAACTTATTCAGTAGTTTTATTTTAGTGATAATTTATAATATTTGAAACTGCCATTAGGGCTGTATTTAGCATCAATGGAAGAGTGTTAACCCTCAATTACTACGATCAACCTTAACTAAACTTGGAAGAGAGTAATCTAGTCATTCTTCGTAATTTGAAAAAAGCTTTAACATTAGCTTTTGACTACTGAACGTAACCCTCCGTTATTCGGGGTTGGGACCCACTACGAGTCATCCACGTACATTGGAAACTTAAATAGTGATTATTTTGCCTATTTTTAACCTTTGAAATGTGGATGTCAAATAATTTTCAGCTGTTGCTGGGAAACAAGATCACAACAAGAGGGGTCTTGAGGCCTGTTGAACCTGAAATTTATGTTCCAGGTATTTTCTCTTATGCATTTTCAAGAGGGGTAGCACGAGTGTAGGGATAAGGTTGCGTACATCTTACCTCCCCAAACCCTATTTTGGTGGGGAGCCTCTTTGGGGCACTGGGTTTGTTATTTTTGTTGTTGTCGGATTGTCCGAGTATAAAAAATTGGACAGAATTTTATTGGACGCGATAAAATTGTATGTACAAAATATACACCGTGGACATGTTTAGATTTAGCGTACGAGTAATTTGTTATGTGATGTGTCACTGGTTAAAATACTTTAAAGTGATATAATGTTTGGAAAAAGAATCAAGAAAGCCGTAATGCTTATTACATGGACAAGAAATGCAAGGTGTTTCTGAAAAGAACCAAGAAGAGCATTGCCTACATTATTGGTGACTGAAATGACAATGTAGCAATTTGAAAGATGATGTGGTGGGTGATATAATAATCGAAAAGTTGATATGCATGGCAACCATGAACCATGCTTGTTCGGCCAAGTTGCAAAATAACTTTTTTTTTTTTTGACGTAGTTCCTGTAGAAGTGTTATTATAAAAGGTGCTTTCGGTAGAGCTATTTTTGTCTAAAAAATTTTTAGTTTTTGCTTCTACTTTTGCTTTATTTTTTTGCTTCTGTTTAAAAGTATAAAAATATTTTTTACTTTATTTCAAAACAACTCTCTTTCTGGGTTAACACCCTCTAATCCTATTTCCCCCGGGGGGGGGACTTCGGTCAAACAAGTCCGAAGTCGATGTTCTTTTTTGTCTTTTCTCAAAACATATTGCCTTTTATGGTTCATTTCTAGAACATATACCCCTTGTATATATAATAAACATTATGTCCTGCTTGGTCATTTTCCCGGACATTATCTCCCTTATTATTTGCATACAAAATTTGGTACGTCTAGCTTCGTTTTAAACTTTCCCATTTTACTATATCAACTAGAGCTTTCTAACAACTATTTGTTTATGCAGCACTCGATATTTTGCAAGCATACGGGATAAAGTTGTTCGAGAAAGTTGTGTAAGTCACATTGCCCAATCGTCATGTATAGAAGCCTATTAACAGATTTCGAGCTAGTCATTAGGTTTTTTTTTTTTTTTTAATAGCCTTCTGAATAAATGTCTATTTTTTTTTATTTTATTATATTTATTAAAAAGTACTTGTAAGTGTATATCTCACTGAAAGGGTTTTAAAATTAATAATTATGTAAATGTGGATTTGATATTTCAGGGGGAATATTAATATATAAGGTTATTAATGTTATTAAGGTTCATTTACCAGTCTCTAAGGCACCGGATCCCATTAGAACTTCGAAGTTAAGCGTGTTTGGGTGAGAGTAGTACAGAATGGGTGATCTTCTGGGAAGTCCTCATGTTGCCAATCCTATAAGGTTGAGGATCCTTAGAAACAGCCTCTCGGCAACCTGAAGGGGTAAGGTTGCGTGCATCAACCCCTCCCAGACCCCAATTATGCGGGAGCCCTTGAAGCACTAGGCCTGTTGTTATTAATGTCATTAGTTATTCTATACCTTACTTATCGTGTTAATTTAGTCTTAAACTTTTAATTATATAAAATTAAATTTTTTACAAGTGAAATTATTGCAATCAAATCTAAGATTAAAATTAACATTAATATCTAAATGAAACGATTAACATTAATTGGTGCTTGCATATGCTTTCAACGTAGAAGGGGATGATGATCAATGTTTACATCAGATAAACATGTCTAGTAAATGCTAATTAATATTTCAATCAAAAGTTAGTTTTTAATTTTCAATATTGGATTTGATTAAAATAATTTTGACTGTATAAGAATTAAATTGACACAATTAATCTATATTAGGGAGGGGTGAAATTGTATCGTTTGGGAAATAGTTGCTTCTAATTTTCTTTTTGGGTTATTTACACTAAAGGTTCTTGTATTTTCTCGTTGTGTCAATTTAATTCTTATACTTTTAGTTGTATCAATTTAGTCCCTTTACAATTCAAATTGTGTTAATTTAGTGCTTCACTCAAATTCAAGTTAAATTATTAACGTAATTTTTTGTGGCACAATTACGTTAGATGCATGTGATTTACTAAAAATTCACCCTTTGACTCAATTTAACTCAATTTATGGCCAAATTATTAAAAATTTTAACATAAATTTGACTCCAGGGATCAAATTGACACAATATCAATTATAGAAGGACTAAATTGACATAATTAAAAGTACAAAGGCTAAATTAACACGATGAACAAAGTACAAGCACTATTGATGTAAATAACCCTTTCTTTTTATATTGGTATAAAGGGGAAAACTTTCCTTAAATAGTAGCACAAACATCGTCGAGAAACCGAGAAAAACGAGTATTGGATGCAAGACTTTTTACTTTTCTTCTTCCCGTTCATTCCTTGTTGGTCCTTCTTCACCTAACTCTTTCCGTTCTGCAAATGAATAATCTATAATAATTTGCAAATTCAAATTGGGTAATTGTTCTCAGATGGGACTCGCTCCAATAGATATTTCTCAATTTCGAAATGTATCAAAGCCTCGGGTAGTTAAAAAAAAGAGGGATGCCATATTTCCAGGAAGTGATTAGCTTAACCGTTATATCAACTAACAGCTCAATTAGTTTTAAATTGATTTGAATAAACGATCATACCATCATTATTCATAATAATTAAAAATTAATGCGAAAATGTTTTAGTGAATATAATATATATAGTTTATAAAGCAACATTATAGAATCACATTAATATAACAATGAATTTATTTATATAATGACTGGCTCAAATCCTGCAGTTGAAAGCAAGATATCTCCAATCTGGACCTGTTTGATATTATTTTTTATATTTTAGTAACTTAATATTTTTAAAAATAATAAAAAATACTCATACATTTTTAAATTATTAAAAAGTCTCCTAAATTTTTATCATATTAATAAAAAGACCACTTATAAGTGTAATAATATCATTTTTTTTTTTCATCGACAAAATTGCCATAGCAATTACTTTTTATTAATGCTACCAACAAAAATGACCTAAAATACATTTCAACACTTTTATTCTTACTTTATAACGAAATCTAAAATATTATATTATATAGAAACTATTTATTTTCACTTAATTTATTTTAAAATATAATTATTATAGAGTACTTTCGTTAAAATGTATTAATAAAACCACCTAATATCAGCTTTGTCAACTAAAAATGATATTATCATACCGGATATAAGCCTTTTTACTAATTCGACCAAAACTTCAAAGTTTTTTTATTAATATGCCAAAAACTTAACAGCCTTTTTAATAATTCATGAAAGTTAAAATTTTTTGTATTATTTCTAAAAATATCAAGATACTAAAATATAAATAACCCCTTTTTTATTTGCAGGTTTTACTTTTCTAAAAACTAAAAATTGCATTTTAAACACGAATTTTCTTGTTTTTCACATTTTATATTCAGTTTTCTCTTAATTTTAAAAAAAAAAACTGAAAACGAAAAACAAAATAAGAAAATTAACTTTAAAAAAAAAACAAAAATTGTAAATAAAAAACAATGCCGAACAAACCCGAAGTGAAAGTACTATCAAAAAGCACATGATCTCTCCCTCTAATGTGAGCTGCTCTCAACCAGCATGGCCTTTCTGCCTGAGCAACTAGCTCATAGCATAGTGGTAAGGCGCTCGGTTGCCGTGTGAGAGCGCCGGGGTTCGAGCCCCACTAGTGACCCCCCTCCCCTGCCTTTACCAACATTAAATAGAGCACAATTCTGATGAGAGGGTGAAAATACGAAGGGATATAAGGGAGAGATAAAGGGGTATCGAAAGAGAGACAAGAAGAGGGGCAGCGGACAGGCGGTGGCGACGGGTGCCAGGGGTGAAGGGTTATTGGGGGAGGGAGAGAGGGGTATTGGAAGCGAGAGGAAAGGAGTAAGCGGTAGTGAAGGGATATGGGGGAGGGAAAGGGGTATTGGAAGAGACAAAAAAGGAGAGGAGGCGGCAGAAGTCGAGGGCAGGCAAGAAAGGGGTAGGGACAGAGAAGAAGTATATATATTTTTTTATCCCGTAAAAAGGGTCGATCTTAACCGTCCATTGTAATGGACGGCCAAGATCTGTCCCTCTCACCTTCTCATAAGAATTGTACCATATATATATATAGAGAGAGAGAGACAGAGAGAGAGAGCTCCTATTTATATTTATCATTCCAATTTCTCATATGGAACCCTGATTTTCCACTAAATAAATCCCCAAAAACTAATAATCAACGATTACGACACACTGCCTCTTTGCAGTCTGCCTCCCCGATAATTCTCAAACCCGATTCTGAAACATCGAGTTTCCAAATCCTACATCTAGAGCCTAAACGAGCTTAGTCTTTAAACGGGTTGGGGACTATTACGGGTCTGCTCGGCTAAGCTGTGAAAACACTTCTTGCTGAAACATTTTTCCGAAGAAAAAAGTTCTATTTTTTGCTACTGCTTCCGTTTAAAAGCGGAAAAATAAAATTCTATTTCTATTCAAAAGCACTTTTCTTCTCAGCCCAAACACCCTCAAATCGTGAAAAGTGTTCTTTTTTTCCCTAAAAGAAGCTTCTTCTTTTTTCGAAAAAGAAGCTTAGTCAAGCAAACCCTGAGTTCAAAACGCTATGAAAGTACCAACGAGAGTAGATATCGTTCGACTTCATCCCAGTTATGAACTTTAGTAACAAGGGGATGTTGATGAATGTCATCGGCCTTGGACCATGGATATGAGTTCTCATAGTCGAAAAGAAGAACTCGCATTCCGGTGTTTGCACATTCAATCGCGTATCTCGGGTTATCGTCAATCAATACCTTCGCTCCCATCGACCTGTTGGAAAATACAATCATCCGAGTAAATCCCGTCAAGATTCTAGCTTGATTCTTGATTCTTCAGAATAAAATCACAAAACAAATAACGGTACTCACGCTACATTAACCTTCAATACACAACAGATTTTGAGCTAACTAATCAACATTACATGACAGATTTTCGACTAACCATTACCCCACGTAAGGAATTCCGGGCTAGCATTTCATATGGAACGAAAGACCCGATAAAATCTTGGTGTAACTACCCTACCGCCGTTCTCCATGATGATTAATGCCTTCGGTTGCTTCTTCCCTAGAAAGGGTTCCTAAGGCCTTTCCATACATTTCTTTAGGGGAAAGAGTCTACTCTTTCTCTTTTTTTCACATCGGTAAAGCCTGAGGAGGGAGGATGCCAGATTCAAACCCGTATCCCGAGGTCGGCCAATTGCCACCCCAACTATTGGGACAAACCAGAGACCACCTAAACATACTCATAAATGTATCCACATATAAAGCTATCATAGGGATGCTAGAACCAATAATCACAGAGATATTCATTCAAATTTTCACAAACATATGCTTTAAAATGAATTTATTCTCCCTAAAAAGATCCAAAGCGATTGTTGCAACCTGTTATGTAATGTTCGTGAAACCACCCCATTTACGCGCACTACAAACATGGTCCATTAGTCTAAAAAATAATCTGATAACCTCTTAACAACAAAGAGAAGAAATAACTTGATAACCTCATAGCTTCACCTTACCGCATGCTAAGGCCTTGTGCTCGGATTTAGAAATTACACTTAGGCTCTGTTTGGTTCAACGAAAAATATTTTTCTTACAGAACATTTTCTTCACGTATTTTCAATTAAAAATATTCTCTCAAAAATTTGTCTTCTAGCTAAAAAAAATAATTTCATTTTATAAATTTGTATGAGGCTCATGCTTAGCCAAATTGAGGTTGAAGTGAAGCATATGACATGAAATTACGACGGAAAACATTAACTTCTCCGTGAAAGAAAATGTTTTTCCATATCGTTGAAGGGAAATCAACTGCCCCTCGACAAAGGAAAGCATTTTTCTTATCCGGGGTTGCAATGAAATTAAGCACAGATACGATAGAATTGAGACAGAAAAAGTTTTCCCTCTAGATGAAAAGGGCCTTAGCATAAGATTCGGAATGCTGTTCAGATAAGACTAGAATCCGAATTCACAGTGGCAGAGTCATGGAAGCAAGGCGGACATTACATAATGGGTCGCACTAATCGCATTAGATTTGTTAAATAGAACATAAGTTGTTTTAAGTCTTACATTTGGTAAAATATTAATAAAAATATCAAACAATCATCAACTTGAATACGTCGTAAAAAGTTTTTACCACATTTAATGCGTTACATAAACCGTAACAAAACAATTGCATACAAAAACAACCCAAATTCGAGCTCCAAAGTTAGTTTACCTGCAAATTTCAGACTTAGGTCTCGACACACCGTCTAAGGCGAAATGATTGCCAAAGTGAATTTCCTTGAAGAGTCCGGGATAATGCTTCTCTATCCACTGAATTGTGTGCTCTTTTATGGCATTTTGACGCGAGCTAAGAACCCGTAAATTTAGAAGTATTCAGGTTCCGTAATCCCATAAATGAAAATAATATCGACTTGGATACGTTTACTTACGTGACAATCGAGAGATTATAAAATCTAGATAACTTGTGAAGCGTCCTCTGAGCACCTGGAATCGGGTAAATCCCGTTCTTGAAATACGGGGTCTTGAAGAACTCATGGACCCGGATATCAGCTGTTGAAAAGGAAAGGCAATATCATATGAACCAGACGTAAGAAACAAAGAAAAAATGAAATACAACTTACAACTTGACGCTAACAGACATAAGAAATGTCAGATAACCAGTCAGATGAGCAGAGTATATCAAATGCATGGCAAATTCAAAATATGTTATATGACAGTCGTTACATCACGAAGCAACCTTTTATTTGATTCCATGATTGACACACTGGTTGCTTTTCAGGGTTGAAGGCCTTTCGGAAAGAGCCTCCCTTCAAGGTAGCACCCTGTAGGGGTAAGGCTGTGTATATTTCACCCTCCTCAAACCCTGCTTCAGCGAGAGCGTTTCAAGTATTGGGTTTGTAGTTGTGTTGTGTGTGATCGGCACGCTGCTTCAGTTGTGTCCAATCATTGGAGTACCATTTGCGCATAATAAAATTCTTCACCACCGACAAATGATGTTATCCAGAAAGATGAACAAGAAGTTTAATCATAAAAATAAGACAAACTTTCTTGTAGTACCTTCGTCACGGGAGCACTTCCATATCTGTAAACAAAATTAAGATATTCAAGGCCGTTAATATTAGCAATTTGCATTTTTCCCCAAGAAAGAGTGATGGAAAATCACCTAAAACACATCAAGCAATTTTGAGTAAGAAGTCGGGTCAAGGCCGCCCAACCATAAGCAGAAGCAAGATAGCAAGAGCAAAATGTAAACTCCCATCTCTGCAGATTCTATACTCAGGCTCCATTTGTTTTGAGTCTTTTGACAAAACGTTTTCTATCTCAATTTCATTATTTCTCTACATAACTCCATAGCAACAACTACAAATATGAAAAATATTCCGCTCCGTTGAGGGGAAATTGACTTCACCTCAACGAAAGAGAAAACATTCTCCGTCATTGTGCAAAAAAGGTTCTGCTATAACCAGACGCCATATGCTTCACTTCACCCCCAACTTGGCTAAGCGTAAATCTCATAAAAACTTATGAAATGAAACTATTTTCTTTAGTTAGAAAAACAAGTTTTTGAGAAAAAAATATTTTAAACCAAAAATACTATGAAGAAAAATTTTACGCAAGGAAAATGTTCTCCGTTGAACCAAATAGAGCCCAAGTGAAAATAAGCAATCAATCTTACACTTGCCCTAAAAAGGAACATACCCAGTGCCTCAAGGGCTCCCGCCTACGCAGGGTCTACGGGGGGCGGATGTACGCAGCCTTCCCTCTTCAGGGTGTTAACCTGAAGAGAGGCTGTTTCCCAGTGCCCCCAACCTGAGGGTGAGGACTTCCCAGGAGGTCACCCATCCTGGTACTACTCTCGCCCAAGCACGCTTAACTTCGGAGTTCTAATGGGATCCGGTGATGGCGTGTTGGTGCCCTCTTTGGTAATCTTACACTTGCCCTATCTTCTCTATTGAGCTTCAACTATTCATTTTTACAGAAAACTTACTGCATTTCATTCCCTCCTATGTGGAAAAGAGTAGAACATTGACACGTTTCCTCGTAGTATGGGTAAACGGGGAAGAAAATTAAAACAATGGAGAACCTTAGATTATACTAGTATATCAATAACACAACAAAAAGCAAGAGCAATTGGACTAAGAAATGTTCACAAGACAACATTTGGTAAGGTAAATTGCAATGGCAGAAATAAAAACCCTTGAAAGGAAAGGTATCACACCTTAAAAAACTCATAGACGTGATACTCTGAGACCGAATGATTAGAAGAATAGCGATCAGCGATGAATCGGTTCAGTGCAGAAACGAAGTTGCCAAGAACTGCGATTAATATCAGTAAGAACATAACGACCAGAAGCTGGAGTAATTACATTGTCATAACAGGCTTGCGAGTTTTATTCCCAACCACCATAGAAGAGCCATTCAAGAAAGTCAACAATCTCGTAAACCAAATCAGGGTAGGGGTGTAAATAAGCCAAGTCAGCTCGCAAGGCCCCGTGAGCAACTCACCACAAAGATCTTCTAGCTCGGCTCAACATGAGCTTGAGCCTAAACAAGCCGACCCAGAGCTTAACAAAGCTTAAGCTTGTGAGCTAGCGGGTGTAAATGAGCTTAATTATAAAAATTAAAATTAATCAAGTTTAATAATTAGTGCAAATTCATTTGACTCATTTAAATAATAGAACCAAGTTGAATGCGTATTAAGCTTGTGAGCTAGCGGGTGTAAATGAGCTTAATTATAAAAATTAAAATTTATCAAGTTTAATGTTTAGTGCAAATTCATTTGACTCATTTAAATAATAGAACCAAGTTGAATGTCAAAATACGCATTCCAATTCAAGTGAAACCAGCATTGCGCTAAGATAGCCGTATATCTTCATCTTCAGCCACACCTCACCCATCTTCAATTCACATAAACTTTGCATTCCATTATATATAACATCAGCTAGTTACTTTGTCCATTTATCTCGGCTTCTTGGTTCATAATACTTGAAAATGTACTCCTCTCACTTCGAATTGAGCCACATTTCAGCCTATTTGTGTGCAAATGAGTTCAAATCTAGCTTAAATGAATCTAATTGAGATAAACTTAGGTTGGAGCTCATCCAGTTGCGTTCAAGCTTAACGGAGCCAAGCCAGGCTCTAGCCCATGACGAGATGAGCCGAGCTTGAGCTCAAATTCTTTAAGGTTCGAATCAAGCCCAAGCCAAGTAAAATGTTAGTGAGCCGAGCCTTTACACCCCTAGATCAGGGACTCCAAAACCTAACCAGCTTGATACAATGCTTTGGATAAACAGAGGTGTGGGCTCTAGAAAGGATGCACAATGCTTTTGATTTCAAACGCAGTGAAACCGTGATCAACTGGAAAAAAACAGTCTCACAAAAAAAGGTAAAGCAACTCTCCTCCAAACAACCCAAACTTTACTCAAGATAACAATGACAGTAATGAAGCTGGATTCTATGCTTCCATGATGACACACTCTTCAGGTCGGAAGTCCTTGAATACAGCCTCCCTTCAAGGTAGCACCCCGAAGGAGGAAGGCTGCGTACATCCACCCCCCAGACCCCGCATATGCGGAGCCCTTATGACGCTGTGTTTGTTGTTGTTGTTGTAACAATGATAGTAATGAAATGAAAAGGAATCGACAAAGTCTCACAGAACACAAACAACTAGCAAAACACAAGTCAACCGTGCCATTGAATGCCAATGACATTAAAACACAAGATCATTATACAAAATGCCTCATGTTCATAGTCTTACAATCAAAGTATGGGCATCAATCGCCACTCTATAGGACCAAGGCCCGTAAAGACCCTAAGCTATAGAAGCACTTATTTGGGAACCCCAATTTATTAAGGTCCCCTTTTAATAATTAATTATATTTAGAGTTTACTTCTACCACATATAACAATCAAAATTAGAGAAATAACAGTCTATATATGATAATTGTAAACGTATATGAAAATATATAACACAAATGAGTCATATATTAGCTAATATTATAATATAAAGCGGGCTATTCGGTTACTAAAAAAGGGCTAACTAGTCAAATTTTGATTTGCACTCCTAAAATCTTAAGACTGATCCTATATAGGACACTAAGCATTTCCTCCCTCCCCCAACAAAATTAGTTTTGAAAATTGTCATTGTCAAGGCAGTAATATGACTTATAGAGAATCATGACTACAAAATTGCTCCCGCAGTGCATTGCCCTTAATTTTCTCTAACTTTTGTTCCTTTCCGTCTTGGAAAACTACAATTCTGTAAAACCCAAAGCAAGTTCATCAAGATCAAGGACATAAGTAACACCAAAATCTAAAAAGACCCATTATAAAGAGAATCAAATTACCCTCATCTACATCAACAGCAACAACAATTTTTTCTGTCAACGAATACCCAGAACAAAACCCGGTACTAGAAGATCCATTCCCATTCCCCCTCTCACAACCACCGCAGCCATCACCAACACTGCCTCTCTCCCTCTCTTCTTGCTGCACCCCAATCTCCAACAACCGCTGCTGCAGCGGCGCAACCGCCCTCATCTTGTAAAACCCATCACCGTCTCCGCTCTGGGCTGCGCAATTCCTCAAATTCAATCCAAAAACACCCATATAAACCCTAGAATTCGAATTATTTAAACTAGTAAAGGTCGAGATTTTGGTGAAGAACGGGAATTGATCGTTGTTGTGAAGCAACAAGCCATGCATTTTTCCCTTACTGCCTAAAATCGACGCCATCGCAAGCAAATTTCTTCTCCTTATCATCACTATAAATCACATCCCATCAAAAATTCTCCCCCAAAAAGTTAAACTTCTCTTTCAATTAAAAGGCAACAACCCTAACCCTAAAAAAAGAATCAATTCCCCTGATGAAATCCACCTAGATTAGACCGAAATTGGCAATGGATAATTGAAAATCGAACTGAATAAATAAAATTAAACTTAATTAATGAACAATTCAGAGATAAATAGAGAATTGGGGAGATATTTTTTTGAAGAGAGAGATCAATGGCGGCACCAAAAAATAGATTAAAAATATAATTTTTTTTTTTTTTTTTCAATTGCGAGTAAAAATTTGAAAAATTTAAGAATTAGAAATTGAAATTCCGCAGCAAATTGGGGGCACCTCCACCCCTCTCTCTCTCTCTCTCTTTTTGGGGGGTGGAGATTCTTCGCAATTATCGGCCAATGAAGTTATTTAATTAGGGTTAATTTTTGGATTCGAAAGTATAAAAGACTAAAAAAGTGATCTTTTTGAATTTGAAAAAGTATCTTAAACGGATAATAGATTCAAAGTCAAGTTTTAAAAAATGAAGGGTTATTTACCCTAAGGCTCTGTTTGAAGCATAAAATCGAATTTGGACTGTGGAATGGCAATTTTAATTCTAATTCTGGTGGAATTGGAATCTAATGGAATTGAAATTCCATTGTTTGGTTCGTCAAAAGAATCGGAGGTCGGAATTATAATTCAATAATGATTCAAGTCATCATAGATTTTCGGTCAATCGAGTTAGAATATTTCAAGTTTTAAATTAACCACGGTCAGATTTTGGTAGGAGCGGTTAACATGCGTTTGAGTTAATATGGTCGGAGCGATTCAGTTTGAGTTTGAATATTCGAGTTTCGAGTCAAATCGGTCAAAGTATCACGTCGGATTATTTGGTGTTCAAGTTATCTCGGATTTTCAATTAATCAGGTTAGGTGTTTCCGGGATTAAGGAAAGTTGTGATTGGGTTTGAGTTCATTTAGGTCATTTCAAACTCGAGTCATCTTAGTTTTGGGACAAACGAGTTGTATCATTTCAAAATTCGAGTTATCTTATGCTGAGTTTGAGATGGGCCTGGCCATTTCGAACTTCGAGTTAAGGTGATTTTGGTCATTTCAAGTTTAAGTCATTCGAGTTGGTTGATTTTGATGTTCGAGTCAAACTATAGGTTGTGTCTAAGTCTTTAGATTTTGAGCCATATTGAATTTAGGTTAATCAAGTAGGGTCATTTTGGTTTTAGGTCAATGAAGTTAATATGGAATTGCAATTCCTTACCCCCACCCTAAGGAATTGAAAAGTTTGATTTTCAGTTAAAATTCAATTCTATGAAATTGGGCAGTGGAATTGTAATTCCAATTCCAACAGGTGAACCAAACAACAGAATTGGAATTCTGGGCCCTAATTCCAGCCTCCAATTCCATGCTTCAAACACAGCCTAAAGGTTTCTATACTTTTTTTATTGTATTAATTTAGTTCCCTTATTTTTAATTGTGTCAAGGATTTATTTACCAGGCACTAAGGCACCGGATCTCATTAGAACTCTGAAGTTAAGCGTGCTTGGGCAAGAGTAGTACCAGGACAGATGACCTCTTGGGAAGTTCTTGTGTTGCCAACCTTATAAGGGTGGGGGGTCTTTGAAAACAGCCTCTCAACAAGGGTAAAGCTGCATTCATCTACCGCACCTAGATCCGACTTATGCAGGAGCTAGAGGTGGCCAACGGGCCGGGTCGGCCCGGGAGTCCACCTAATTAAAAAAAAAAATTTATATTACTGTTACTTTGTATTTTTTTATAAACAAATTTGTACCTTTAAATATTAGGCTCCAACTGCGTTATATTTGTACTTATTACGTTATTTATTTACCATTATTTACTATTACTTATTATATATTTTATTTTATTACATATATTTAGTATTATTAGTGCTTGGGATAAAATATATTTGTATCTCATATTATTTATCAATGAATTATAATAATTTTAGTACAAAACGATTTTGTATTTTTTAAAGCTGACGAAAAATGGGCTGACCCAGGCCCACCCGACCCGTGGCCACCTCTAGCGGGAGCCCTTGAGGCACTAGGTCTGTTATTATTGTATTTTTAGTTATATCAATTTAGTCCCTCTATAATTTATTTTTTGTCAATTTAGTCATTTGATCGAATTTAAGTTAAATTTTTGACGTAATTTTTAACAGGACAATCATGTTAAAGTAATCCACTACAAATTTATCAATTGACTTAATTTAGCCTTATCCATGGCCGAACCATTAAAATTTTCATTAAAAACTTAACATAAATTTACTCTAATGACCAAATTTACACAATATGAATTGTATAGAGACTAAATTTACACAATTAAAAGTACAAGGACTAAATTGACACATGTGGTATAAAGTAAAGGGACCTTTGGTGTAAATAACCCAAAAAGAAATTATTATTTAGGTATCATAAGGTTTGATTATTTGTAATTTAAGTAAACTTTTTGATATTTTATTACCAAGTATTTTGTATTGGAATTGAATAAATATTTGTAAGAATCCGACTAATTTTTTATTGAGCAAAAAAATATCAATGTTTTCAATAAAACTCATGATGCAGCGCATGCATGGGGATAGTTGGGATACAGAAAAGTTCAACGACCTTCCCTTTACTATTATTGATTGCTCGTAAAATAAAGGGAAAAAATTGGATAGTTCGTTTCTCACAACCCGAGAAATCGAGAATCACAATAACAATAACACTTTTTTCTCAAAAAATCAACTCTACCTTTCATCCTAACCTATTATATAGTGGAGGAATTATAAATTCAAATTCAAAAATAAATTAAAATATGGACAGAAAATAAAGTAAAACGGAAAGAATCAAAACTACTCCTAAAATCTCGCCCAATATCAAGCCTTCAATTAGCCTTGACCGCGTCCTCCTCTCTAGCCGCGAACACCCCTTGGCGCCAACTACTCTTATGCCATGGACCACTACCGCCAAAATTTTGCTGCATCTTGAAGCCCTTTGTCTTGTTTCCTCCAATCGTGCACCCGCCAACCAGATACACTGCCAAGCCAGGCACCAACTGCGGACGTGGGGCCGCCCTTTCCCGCATACTCTTGGTGTCTTCGCTCCACCTGTACTCGGGTCGCCTGCCTTGACCCGTTTGACCCGATTGACCCGCCAAACGCTATTTGGCGGCTGCATCAACTTAGTGAATTACCATAAAAAAATTTTACCAAATTCTGAAGTAACTATTTATATAATATTGAAATAGTATATGACGTGGGTATTTTTTTTGGTAAAAATTATCAAATTCTAATAAAAGTACTTACATATTTTTGAAATTATATTTCACTTTTAACATTTTTCAACAAAAAAAATTTATTATTTATCTATACTGCTTTCCAATACAGTCTTCCCCTAATACTCTCTTATTTTAATATAATAAAGTTATTTTTATCCCCCATAATCCTCTCACAATTTTATCCCGGTAACTTCGTAGATTTCTCTTATTTAGGGTAACATTATGAAGGGGCGAGGTTGCATACATCTTATCTCTCCTCCGTGATCCTACTTCGGTAAGAGCCCTTATGGAACTAGAACGGTTGTTGTTGTTGTTGTACTACTTTTACTTCAAATCAGCAAGGGTTTTTAGTGATCCCAAGCTAGATAGGAAGATTGCAACTTCTGGTGTATTGGGTGACTCGTAATGTATTTAGAATAGTATCTCGATTGAAAAGCTCGTTCGATTTTTCACAGTTTGTATAATTGAAATTTGAAACTTTTCAAACAAAATCAATAAGTACGAATATGACAAAAAATAAAAATGTTTAAAAAAATATTTAAACACAATATTTAATATTTTTAAATAGCGAAGTGTGTTTTGAGTATTTAATATTTAGTGAATCGTGTTTTGTATACTAGGATTTTTAGACAAGATAAACCTGTTTGCAAAACGCAATCAAAAGCTGGAACTTTTTCATAATGTAACCGCGTTTGGGGACGTGGTTTATGATGTGGCATCTCAAAAGAACAACAGTGTCACGACGACATTCATGGATATTTTTGACTGTACACCAGGAAAATATTTTTTTGGTAAATTATTTTTGAAATCCTTCTCTTTTGCAATTTTCATGGAACAAACAAATGTGCATTGTGCTTGAAATATGAATAGTACATACACCGACTTCACATCTCGTTGAAATTATATTAATATTAAAAATAGGTTACTCTAATTCGAACTCGTGGGTTTTTGATAAACAAGACTCTAACATTATGTAAATAAAGGAACTATCTCAAAAACTTAAAACGTTATGGGTGAATAACGAAGGAGTTAAAAGGCATCTTTAGCTAAAACATCCAAGCACAAGCTCAATAAGGCTCGGGTTTGACAACTTATGATCTCAAATAAGCAGAGCTCGACACTGAATAGGCTCAAACTAGCCATATTGAGAAAATAGAGCCCCAAAATAGCCTAGATCAAGCCTAAAAACTAAGCCAAAACGACTATTTGGTCAAACCGTAAAAAGAACTATTTTTCAGAAATACTTTTTTTGCAAAAAGACTTTATTTTTGAAAGCTATATTTTTATTTGAAAAGTGTTTAATTTTTGCTTTTGTTTTTACTTTGAAAGAGAAGCGCTATTTTTTCTACTTTTAATTAAAAGTAAAAAAAAAAAAAAATTAAATACCTTTCTTTTTAAAGCAAACAACCTCAAATTCTAAAAAGTGTTCTTTTCTAAAAAAAGAAATACCTTTTTTTCAAAAAATTATCTCTTCAGTATTCCAAGATTTAAACATTTATCATTTAAGTACCTAACTTTTTAATATATAAAATAAGATATTTTAAATTTTAGATATTTTATCACTTATGCACCTTAAAATTTTAAAATTTTATCAATGAAATATCCTTTTATCCAAAATACAATAGAGTTTTATAAAAAAATGCTAAAATTAAACACAATTTTAACAACATATTAACATTTTCCTGAGAATTTAATTTTTTTTGCCAAAAAATATTAAATTGCACATAATTATGATAATTTTTTAGGTGATATACATCAACATTTTATCAAAATTTGTTAAATTTTTGATAAAAAGTTTTTTTTTTTTTTTTTTTATCATGGTAAAGACCGGGAAAAGAGGGGGGGTGGGGGGGGGGAGTAAATCCCTTAAATGCCTCAAATAAGAGGCCCACCTTCAAGGCAAGTGGGAATCGAACCCAGGACCTCCCGAATGGGTCCTGGCGTTACAAACCACTATGCCGATGCCCTAATGGTATTCATATATTATATCAACAATTTTTTTTTTTATTTTGTAGAAAATAGATTAGATTAAATTCTTACAAAAATTCATCAATTCTAACATAATTTACACAAGTGAAAATATTTAAACCTTAGGGTACTCCATTGTATATATTAAAATATCAGAATACCTAAATAATAAATGCTCAAAACTCAAAATAATTAAGTGACAATTTTTCTTGTTTCTCTAGGGGGAAAAAAAAGGGTTTGACAAACAAGCCCCAAATCAAGCCTATATAAACCCACAAGAGGTTAACTTAGCTCAAAGCTAGCCTAGCTCGATTCAAGCTTAATCGAACTAAGCCTAAGTCCAATGAGCAAATGGTCAACTCACATCTAATACCTTGCCTAGTTGCCACGACAACTGAATTCCTATAGTAAGTTATATTATCAAGAATTCAATTCTTATGCCAACTTCCATGAAATAGATACTAAATGTTTGGCTTTCATGACAGAAAATAAAATTTCCTTGGGGATCCAGTCAAAAATAAAGAAATTAGAACTTATCTAAGAGCTAAGTAAGTAATTCCTGCTTTCTGAAAGAATTGGAAATCACTAAACAATTTCCATTTCTCGTATTTTGCCAACTTTTTGGCAACCAAACAAGAAGCTAAATCCCTATTTCTCGTGAATTCGTACTTCTTGCACCTGCTTTCTGTCAACCAAACGTCTGTCTCATTTACATCCCTATTTAACTACTAAAACATACTTTAAGAGAGCTTTCCAACTAGAAAAGCTAACATTCAAATAAAACGGCTAGAAGTATATCCAACATTCGTTATAGACATCAAAGGACAAAACACGGCACATTTTACTACTATCTCAATCATGTATAGAGATCACTTACCAACCAATCAATCAGAGCAGTCCATCTTCTAAACCGATCTCAATCCAACGATGCCTATCCAACGATCCACGCTTCACCATTCTCTATGCCCACCTTTTACTTCAGCATCAACATTACCTTCATCCACTCGATCCTTGCTCCCCGTTTCTTCTTTCCTTACAAGCGTTTCCTCCTCGACAACCTCCTCCGTTTCTTCAGCCAAGAGGTTCGCCTCTTTCACTGGTTGAGGTGCCTTATTTGTCGAGGTCAATGTCAGGTTTGCCTCGCGATTTTCAACAAGTTTAAGAAGTTTCGTCATGTGTTTCTTTCCCCGTTTGTGAGCATTCAACACTTTCAAAGATTGCGCGCCAACGTTACACATTTCACACCAGAACTTCAACTTTGTCCTATTAGTCGTTTCTTGAGTCGATACCTTGTCAGAGTTTTTCTCTGACTGTTTTTCAGAATTCCCACCTTCTGAACTTGGGGTCACATTGACCCTAGGAATCTGGGTTGATGGACTGGTACCGAACCCAGTTCGATAAGGGATCGAACCTTGTTCCTTGGCTTTGTGCTTTCGTCCGCGAAAGTGATCCTTCAACCCTTGCTCGCTAGTAGCGGAAATGCCACATTGAGCACAAGTCCAGTTGTCTTTTGATTTTAGTTTTTTAAGAGCGGTCAATGGGAGCTCAGTGGGAAGTGCTGGTGGTGTAGTCGCGTTGCGCTTGGCGTGATCGGGTTTAGCCTGCAAGGACGCTCATAAAACCCATGAGAGCAAATTGTGAGAGCCCAGATGAGGTGATCTGTGAGCTCCATTTTGGGATATAATTAGATAGACTAATATGAAAATATAAGGAAAATGAAGTACAAGGAATAATGTAAACCCAATGCCTCAAGGGCCGTGACAATGCAGGGTCTTAGGGGGGTTGAGATATACGCAACCTTACTCCTTCAGAGTGCTACCCTAAAAGGAGGCTATGTTTGAGGACCTAATAAGCATAAAAACAACAGCAAGGAGAGAGCATAAAACAACAATAAGCGATAAAGCAACAAAACAAGCAGCAGCAAAGCACATAGCACCGCAGAGCAACAATACACTGCACAAGTAACAAGCAACAAGTAGCAAGCAACCAACAGCACACAACAATAGCAAGTATAAGCATACATATAAGCCTAAGGGCGCTAGGACTAGCTTAGTTGTGCTCCTGTATTCTACACCGCTATATCAGCCACACCCATGCTAACCCTTTACTCAGGTCTATCTAAGGCCATCTCCTCATTTAGGTCTAGATGGGTGAGGTCATGTCGAATCGTCTCCATTCAGCTTTTCTTTGGCCTGCCTCTCTCTCCTCCTCCCGTGCATAGTATAAAGTTATTCGCATCTCCTGAAAAGGTATACGTTTGTTGAAATCGATCCTTTTTCTTTTCTTTTATTCAAAATAGTTCACAGTGTTCAAAAGTTTGTTGAAATTGGAGTTCATCTTTTCTTTTGTTCAAAATAGTCACTGGTGTTTTATTTTGTGAAAAATAGGTCCCTCATCTAGTGACCTTAATTAGGTTAAAAGTTCAAGAGATGAGGGCCCATTTTTTGTCACAAAATATAACATCAAGAACTATTTTGAACAACAAAAGAGACGAGGGACCAACTTGAACAAATTTATAAACATTAGAGACAATTTTAAACAGAAAAAAGAATGAGGACCAATTTGAATAAACTTACAAATACAAGGGATCAATAGAGTAAATAACTCAACTAGAATATATAGCCTCGAACCAATGGGTCTCGACAATCGCATTAGGTTTCTCAAGGAACATAAGCTGTTTTTAGCCTAATGTTTGCAGAACTTTAACGAAATAGTCATCACTTACAAATTTTTATGACCTTATAACAGTTTCTAGCAAAAATGAAATAGATAACATAAGTTCAATAAATAAAATCCAATAGAAGTACCGCTAAGCATCGGTCAATCACATACCAAAATAGCTCAAAATCGATTGCATGACAGCCTTTATACCATTCCATCTGAACGACTATATTGATGTATAAGAATAAGTACGAGTCAGTCCCTCAAGACTCGAGAGCATGTGATTTCACCATAAAGGTCGTGTTGTAGCATCATGGATATTACATAGCATAATGGCCATTATGTGATTGAATTTTGAGCTAACTTTTGCGTTATGTGACCGCCACACTGCGGTTAAGTCACACTTGTTTTACTGCACTCGATGCAGTACAGCACACAAGAAGAGATTTAATGATTATAAAAGATAACTTGTTTTAAGTTGTATCGTATGCGAGTCAGTAAGACAATATGTTAGAATTAGAATATAATCTCTTTGATATTTTTGTTTTCGTAAGTCGGATATTTTAATCATCTTTATTTTAATTAATAAGATAATGTAATTACCTTTATTTCAGGAAAGTAGTTTTCTGGTTGATTTATTATTTATCTCCTTAATTTTCCCATATTATCTTTGCAGTTAGTTTTTACCTATAAATATACCTTTATAACTTGTTATTTTAATTTTTGAGTTTTTTTGCTTTTTGGCACTTTTTAAAAAAAATTTTAACTTTTTGGCATAATTTTGAAAATATTTAGCAATTTGGCACCTTTTTCTGTAGCAAAATGGTGGCACGAAGTACGGGACATCGTGCAACCACGTCGTGGACGGTGCACGATGTACGGGATGTCGTGCAGCAGTGTCGTATGTCGTTCAACAAGGGCACTGTTGTACAACTTCCCGTACGTCGTGCAACAATACCCCCAATTTTTTTTAAGTTTTACATCTTTAAAATTTTTAAAAAAATAATAAAATCTCTTTTTAATTTAAATTATCTGAATTTTTAATTTAATAATTTGAATCACTAAATACATATACATTTTAAATTAGAAGGTATATGTTTGAACTATGCATTAATTTAAAACTTAAAATGCATATGTATTTAGTGATTCAAATTATAAAATTAAAAAGAGATTTTATTAATTTTTTTAAAATTTTAAAGATGTAAAAAAAAAAAAAAAAATTGGGGTCCTGTTGCACGACGTGGTTGCACAATGTCCCGTACGTCATGCAACCACTTTGCTACAGTAAAAGGTGCCAAATTACTAAATATTTTCAAAACTATGCCAAAAAGCTAAATTTTTTTTAAAAAAATGCAAAAAAGCTAAAAAACTTACAAATATTATTGTGTTCAGTATTTGCTGTAGCAAAGGATAATTAAAATATCATACAACTAAAACAAGATAAATAAGAGATTCTAATCTAACAAATTGTCTGCCGAATCTAATAGGTTATACAACTAAAATATAATATCTTCAATAATTATTAAATCCCTTTTTGTGTGGTGCATTACCACTTTTGCGAATCAATGAATACAAAGTTCGATTTGATTCAACACTCAATATAAAGATATTGCTACTTTAACTGCAAAGTACATCTAGGAATGAACTGAAATGAAAATAGAATATAAGGAAGAGCCATCATGCAACCTAACACACCGAAAATGCATACAAACTAAAAGCAACGGTTCAAGTGAAACTATTGTGCCACAACACCATGAAAACAATCTATGAGGCAAAATATCCCAAGAATTGGGTTCGATTTAGATGTCAAAACTAGATCTGAACGAAAATGGGAAGAGAAAAAAGAAAAGGGAAACAATGACACAAAGATGTACCGGGAAAACCTTCAAATGAAGGAAAAGCCATAGGCAGAAGAAGAAAGCTTTCACTAGATTTGAAAAAAGGAGATACGAGTTTCTTTCCACCCCAAGGCAGAAGCTCTTAAAACTAATATCTATACGGCACAAGACAAACCCTAGCAAGAAAAACGCTATATTGGGCTGTACTAGAAAAAAAAAAAGTCCTCACAAGAGCCCGGTCCCTCCTCTTCGAAATGAAGATTTAAATTCGAGACATGGCACAACACAATCATTTCTTTCTTCTCTATTTTTCAAGCTATTGTTCAAATGAAACTAGTGTACCACATATCATGAAAGCAAATATTGCTTCCATCACTTTAATTTGCAAACTAAGAAACTACTATCAGCTTTTTTTTTTTGGGACAGATTATGATCAGCTCAATGCTACCATAAATGGTAATAATATAGTTCTACACTCGAAAGTACACAACTTGTAACAAGACTTTCGAAAGCATCCCTAAAAGATTGTGACATTGAGTGTCACACTATCTAGAACATCTGACCAGAATTCAGATAAACCACAAATTGCATTGGCCATGACGCAGCATAGCACAAACATGTAGTATTCCAAAATCTTGCTTATGAAAATACCCGCTATACATAAAGGCAAGCAACCCGTTATGCCTTAACCGCAAATAATTGCACCACAATCTCGGAAACAGCCTCTCTCCCTAAGGGGTAAAGCTATGTACATCCTACCCCTCCTAGACCCTGCTTATGCGGGGGCCTTTGAGGCACTGGGTCTATTATTGTAATCTGTCAGCTTTACAAAAGTGCTTCTACAAAAATATCTTTTTCAAAAAACCAAATTCTCACAAATTGTCCAAACATAACCCATATACGGCTATAGGTGCCTCTGAGATTTATCTTTCTTAATCTTCTTTGTGTTCGTTGTCAATCAAATCTGCCACATTTTTTAAGTCAAAAGTGATATGGCCATCACTAAATTCTTAGGCCATGTTTGGTATTGTTCTTTGTTTGCACTTTTTGGTTTTTGAGAAACTAAAAACCAAATTTTATGAACGATTTTTTTTCTTGTTTTTGTTTTTTTATTTTCAGTTTTCACTAAAATCAAAGAAAAAACTGACAACAAGAAGCCAAAAATCAAGAAGAAAACCGTTTCTAAAAGGCCAAAAACTGCAAAAATAAAACAACACCAAACGGGCCCCTAGCAATTTGGCATAGCCAACACCAGTTTTGGTGTAGAAAACTCTGGTAGCTTCGCAAAAGAACAAAAAACACAATGAGATTACAAAGAGGTAAATACAAAGGCACCCAAGAGTATATTCAAGTGGCTGAAAATTACAATGGATAATAATATTTCTCTCTTCTATAATTTGCTCTAGAACCCACAAAATTGTTCTGGTCCAAATTTAATCACTTTTTGTTAATGCAATCAATTCGAGGTGGAAAAAGGTTGCATGGCTATAATATAACTTGATTTATTTCATAACAAAATTTTAGATACCAAAATGTCCATGCTAAACCGCCAAATACATTGTTTTATTTAAATCTGGTCATCTGGGCTCATTTAGGATCACTTTCTATTTTTAATTTTTAGTTTTTGAGAAACTAAAGTCCGTGTAATAGAGAGGACTTGTTCTCAATTTCCTGTTATTAGTTTCAGCACAAGCCTTACAAAAACTAAAGGAAATCAAAAATAAGAACAAGTCGTTTCTAATACATGGACTTTCGTTTCTGAAAATCCAAAAACTAAAGAAAATGATGCAAACAATCCCTATTGCGGCATTCCTAGCGAATGACAACAAAAAAGATTGTACAAGGAATTGCCTAACAGGTCTGATAAAGACCGTTAAGGAACATGATGGAATTTGAACTAGCTAATACATTACATGATTGTGGCATCATGTTATATAATGTTTGCAACACCCCATTATAGCAACGCCTTGACTGCAATTATAAATTGATGGTGGACAACAATTTGATTTTGTGATTCTAGATCATGGTAACTTGAGGTTTGGCTTGCCAATATTTCACTTTGACCCGAGCTCAGAGTTGAGATTGAACTCAGCTAGACAACCTTTTAATGTAGCTCTAACTCATTTGGACACATTTAGGCGAAGAAGCTTGTAAGTTAGTCTGCACTTGGATCATTTAGGTTAGCAAGCTATCACTCCTGAGCTTGAAGCACGACTCGCTTAGCTAAACAAGCTTACTCTACTAAGCTCGGGTCTGTTTTACAAGGGCTCGCAAAATGGGTCCACTCATTTACGTAACTAATGCTAGGTGCACCTATTAAGGTGGAACTAACGCTAGCGGAAGAATTAACCGTACTCTCCTTGGGAAGATGAGATGAGGTCTGAAAAATCACAAAGGTTCTCTCAGTGATACATTCCAAACCCTAAGAATATCCCAAAGATTCTCTTCAAGTAGCATCCTAAGCTTCCTCATCCTCTCCTACTCATTCTCTCCTCTGTTTCATATATACATCATTATTCATAAAAGACAACACAATGATGGCGTTGGCAAGTTTAAAAAAAAATAAAATAAATGAAAAAATTAACCGCGATGCCATTACGAAGATGTGAGCAGTTGGAGAGCGCTACACCATAAAGACAGAGGGACAGGCAAGAATTGAGAAGATATTACAAACATGATCTTTCTTATTTGGATCTGTCAAACAACAAAATATCCACATAAACCCATATAGCTGACTACATCTAGTATGAAAAGAGAGAGTTTGGCTAGGTTTCATTTGGCTAGGTTTCATTCCTAAAGCAATTTACATTACACTAAGGACAAGTTTGGTATCGTATTTTGTTTGCAATTTTTGGTTTTTGGCAATCTAAAAACCAGGTTTTGAAAATGGTTTTCTTCTAATTTTTAATTCTCTGTTTTCAATTTTCACTCAGATTAGCAAAAAACTGAAAACAAGAAACCAAAAACTAGAAAAAAAACCATTTCCAAAAAATAGTTTTTAGTTTCTAAAAACCAAATATTGCAAATACAAAAAGATAACCAAACAGGCCCTACGATAATGTGGAAGAGATGTTACCATACAGAATGAAATCACAGATCCCCTCATGCAGCAAAGCATTGTGTTGCAAAAGTTATACACACCTTTATGTTCAAAAAAAGTTGAAAGAATATCCATACCAATATTGATTAATATATACCTCTTGACATAACAAAATACACATTTATGGGCATATTTTAATAAATGAAAACCATACACCTTCATTTTGGACGACAATGCAAAAATACACCCCCATGAGATGGCCATTCCCATCATGACCATCTTAAGATTAATTACAGAAATGGTTGTTACACTATCTAAACATGTAAGCAAGTAACTGCAACGATCATCATGTAAAAGGTTTCATGCTAGCCATTATGCTATCGATCAATATGTATGGTACTTTTGTAAAGGCGTCCATAATGATGTGTATTGTTTATATTTATTAAAATACAATCATAAAAGTGTAAGATGTTAAAAATATCAAAAATGCAGTTTAATTAATAATTTCATGAATATTCATTCAAAATTTCCAAACATAGGACTTAAAAACAATTAATATTGTCCAAAAAACCCCAATATCTTTTTCGCAATCTATTGGGTAGTATTTGGAACACCCTTGATCCAACACGGAGGAAGAGGATTATTGATTATCGAAGATTCGATATTTTATTAGATTTTGATAGATTAATTGATTGGATTAGATTAGAATATATCTTTTTAGCTAATAAGGATATTTCAGTTATTATTGGTTTATTTTTATTTAGAGAAGTAGTTTCTTAGTCTAATAGGGTTTAGCTTTTTTAGAAATATATAGCTTCATAATTCATTAGTGGATAGTTCTTGATTAAATAAAATTGAGTTGAGTTTTTAAGTAGCAAGTTGTGCTACATCAGCCCCAAATTCCAAACAAAACAATCACAGTTTGATTCCATATATGTAACGACCTTTTGATTTCATGCATGGGCAACATAACAAATTTAAGCCTATTAAGAGAACTGTTTCTAAGCAAACTATAACTAGGAGGATTACCGTATAGCCCCACGGCTAACCAACTAAGTATTCATGTACTATTTTTAAGAAGCTTCGCTCAGGAAAAACAAATTGGCGGATTCATTGGCAGTAACACTTGTAGGCTCTTGTTACAGTGGTACTTTAAAGAAAAAGAACTAGAGTCCGACTCCCAAGAGGTAAAATAATCCTAATTACAGAACAAATTCCTAATTTGAATTTTTTTTTAAACGAATTGAAGCGACATAGGGCCAAATCTCAATGGATTGTGGCAACAAGGCCACTCTGCCACTTACAATATCCCGTCGCATATTTAAATTCCTAACTTGAGATAATAAACTAACATAGAACTAGTCTGATAAAGGTCAAATAAACCATAGTAATCCTAAACCAATGCTAACTAATATAGCTTAAAATATATAAATTATAGTTGCTACATTAGCAATGGGATGCTACATAAGCAGTAATGGCATCCATAAGAAAACCTAATGAAAAATGTAGCATTGCAGAATTGCTAAGCACAACATCACAGATCTACCTCTTTAAACAATCATAATAGACTTCCCATTTCCAAAAAAGATTAGACAATATTTTTGCCAAGTCCACAAAAAATCATGAGAGAAACAAACTCCTACGTGCAGCTTTAATACTCAAGTCACATAGTCATATCAAAGAAATCCAAATAAAGACCAACTGCAGAAAGAACAAAAATTAGGGCAGGGCTTGTTCGGTATGGCTTTATGTTTGGTTTTTGGTTTTAAAGAAATTAAAAACTAAATTTTGAAACAATCTCTCCTTGCTTTTGGTTTTATGTTTTCAATTTTCTCTCAAAATTGGAAAACCAGTAAACAAGAAACCAAAACCAAAGAAGTTGTTTCCAAAACTATTTTTTAGTTTTTCCAGAGCCAAAGTTACAAATAGAAAACCATACAAAACAAGCCTGAAGTTAGCAGACAATGAATATGCACACAAATCCACTCACATAGAGTATGATACCCAGTAAAGATTTACATGGAACCTTAATCCCAACCCTTTTTTTTTGACAGGTAAGCAAGATTTAGAGTGAAAAAATATTGAACCTAGGACCTCTCTAAGGCTTCAATGTGAGTAATCAGTATCATACTAGCACAAAGCAAAACCCAGGCTAGTACCGAAATTTTAGGGGTACAAAGCAAGTTTTAATTAGTAAGCCTCTTCTTGTAGCAGAGTTGTCTGGATCATTTTAAACACCTTTAAAAAATTTACCTTATATTAAAGTGCCAACTATTTATAACGTATTAGTTCGTTATTTCTCCTAGGGTTCATGGTTATATACGGTAAAAGCAAGCTCAAAATACAATTATTTTCAGAAGGCCCTTATCAAACCCGGGGCTCCAAGCAACTGCTTGTGTTGCATGGCACTGACAAAACTGAAGGCAATAGAAAACTATAACTAATAATGTACCAAACGCATTGAAGTGTCATCACTTAAGATGTATAAAAGAGCAAAATATAAAGAACTTCCAACACAAATAACTAAATATATATAAATATGTACTGACCAAGACGATGGTTTTCTCCTTCCTACCCTCCAAGGCCAGAGTCTCCTTTTGCACAGGTGGAATTCTCTGAAACGGCGCCGTTTCAACCCCAGGGAACCCCATCTCTCTATGCGTAACCCTTTCTTCAATAGGCTGATTACGGAAATTCGTCAACAATGGCAGCCTTGGATCAACACGCAATGCCGAAATCGACGACGACGATCCGAAGAGAGAAGAACTCTCTCCTCGTCTCATCAATTTTTCTCTCTCTAACATCATCTCTCTACGCACCTCCTCCTCCAATAATCGTCGCCTAATCATCTCCTCCGCGATAATCTCTTCCCTAATTCTAGCCTTCTCTATCTCTCTCCTCACTGCCTCGCTTATATCGGTTGCTTGGTGGTGTAGACGATCAATTCTCGGAAAATCAGGCCGGATATCGGCCGGGCTACTGTACTCCACTGAAACTAGTGAAGGAAGAGAAATATACATCAGAGTATAAAACCAATTATGGGCGTTCACACATCATCTTAAACTTTTGAGATAGTTGGTTCTTTGACATGGCGTCAGGGCCTTATTGACCAAAAAGGCACGAGTTTTAGTTCCAACAATCCTTACTTTCACTATTAACATAATTTAAGCACAAGATACGAGAGATGCTTGTGCAATATCCATGCTTCAAGCCCAACGGGAACTCGTGTGAGATGGCATGTTAGAGTATAAAATCATTCAGGGGCCTTCACACATCAGCTTAGCCTTTTGCGACAGTTGGTTCTTTAGCATGGTATTAGAGCCTTTTGACCTAAGAGGTAACTATTTCGAATTCCAACAACCCCTACTTTCAATATTAACATATATAAAATCATTCATGGATCTTCAATCATCAGCTTAAACTTTTGGGACAGTTGGCAGCTTGATAATATACAAATAGATTATGTACGCAAACAACAAATTTTCCTCTAATCCTACGAAAACTTGACAGAATATAGAGTTATTTACACCGTCGGTCTTATGTTTTAAGTTTGTTGAAATAGATCTGGCGTTTTTTCTTTTGTTCAAAATGGTCACTAATGTTTGTAACTTTCTCCAAATTAGTGTTTCATCTTTTTTTTTCAAAAGGGTCAATCTCTCGTCTTTTTAATTTTTACCTAATTTTGATCATCAGGAAAGACTAATTTTGTCATAAAATAAAATATGGGATAGACCAGTGTGAACAAAGTTACAAACACTAATGACTATTTTGAACAAACATTAAAACACCAAGATCAATTTAAACAGGCTTAAAAATATTAAGACCAAATTTAAACAAACTTAAGAACATCAAAGGGCAAATTAAGCAAAAGAAAATAGTAAAGACCAATTTGAACAAACTTATAAATTTCAGGGACCAATTTGAACAAGTTTAGAAACATCAATGACCAATTTAAACAAATTGAAACGCATTAGACACTAATTTGAACAAACTTAACAACATCAGACACCAACTTGAACAAATTTAGAAACATCATAGACCAATTTGAACAAACTTAAAAATATCAGATACCAATTTATCCGTAATCCAACATCATTCTACATTCTCCTTTTATTTATATTTATATATATGTGATATGGTCCCCCTCTAAGGTGTGTGTAGGGATTTAGTTTACGAAACTTAATAACATCACCAATTTGAACAAACTTAAAAACATCAGAGACCAATTTGAACAAATTCAAGATCATCAGTGACCAACAGCGTAAATAACTCACAAAATACGCAATTCCTCACCTCGAATCGCCTTCTCAGTAAAATAACCGAAGTCCGCCGTCTGCGGTGGCGCAGGCGGAGAAGTCCGGCGACGGACAGAGCCGAAATCGCCATCGTCAATAGAGCGGAAATGCATGGCGTTCAATGGAAAGAGAGAGAGAGAGAGAGAGAGAGAGAGACGTTTCGAAAAAATTCGTTTTTTTTTCTTTTTTAGGGTTTATGGGTTTTGAACAGCAAATAAGAAGGGGCAAATAAAGAGGGAAAATTTTGGAGTAAGAGCGGTTGAGATCACGCGATTAGTGAAGCGCGTGAGATTGTTCATACACTGTACGTGTCTTTTTGAGGTATAGAGGAGAATAATTGGGTACGTACAGGTGACAATTATCCATTGAATTGTTTACATTTTAATATTTAAATATTTTTAAAAATAATAAAAAAATTATAATTTTTTTTAATTATTAAAAAGTTGTTAAATTTTTATCGTATCAATAGAAAGGTTTTTCTTAAGCATAATGATATTATTTTTTATCGACAGAGCTGACGTAGCAAATATTGTTTATTAATACTACATTAAAATTACCTAAAATACGCTTTAATACCCTTATTATTACTTTATAAGTAAAAAATTTAAAATATTATGTTATATAGAAACTATTTATTTTCACTTAATTTGTTTTAAAATATGATTGTTAAAGGGTGTTTTTGTCATTTACTATAGTATTAATAAAAATACGGCTGTCATATCAGCTTTGTTGACTAAAAATGACATTATCAGGTCAGTAAGAAGTCTTTTTATTAATGCGATAAAAATTTGGGAGTTTTTTTATTAATGCTACAAAAATTTATGGGCCTTTTTAATAATTTAAAAAGGTCAATGTCTTTTTTATTTTTTTAAAAATATTAAGGTACTAAAATATAAATAATACTTATCCTTTTCAATTAGGGTAAATTAAATATTAGTAGCATCAGTTTTAGTGTATTAATTTTTTTATAACAAATTTTATAAATTAATTTTTTTTATAACATTTATTAGTTTTTAGTGACGTAACATTCTTAAAAAAGAGAAAATAAATCGATTGTTATTAACATGACAAATATTATTATAATCAAAATAATAATATAATTTATAAATAATAAGAACTGTAAACCTACTTTAAACATTATAACTTTATTTTGATTATAATAATTTTATCTGATAATAATATTATTCATTTATACTGTCAACAATAATAATATAAATGTTGGCATGTTGTAATTGATTTTGATACGATTCTTCACAGCCACAGTCACACACTGTACATGCACGGATCAAATAAGGTTACAGTTGACCGCTTTCTTCTAATTTTTTATTTGGATAAATTACAAAAAATTCTTCAAACATTTACTTCAATAACGAAAATCTCTCTCATAAATAAAGCCACTCATTAAATCTCCTAACTTTTAAAATTTTTTTACTTTTTTGACCATTTTACCCCTCAACCAAAAAAAAATTATATTTTATCTCATAATATTTTTTTCTAAAAATTTTAAAAATACTTTTTATCTTCTGAACTTATATAATATTACTATAATTAATTAAAATAATTATATTTTTATAAATATAGAAAATTTTCTTAATTTTTTTTTGCTAAAAACATAAATATTTAATTTTTATTTAATAATATAAAACTTTTTTCTAAAAATAAAATTAAACATTATGGGCAAAATGGTTAAAAATAAGTTACACAGGGTTAAGTGATAAATTTTTAAAAGTAAGGGGGTTTTGTAAGTGCTTTTATTTGTGAGGGAGGTTTTTTGTTTTTGAAGTAAAAGATAAGGGAGGTTTTCTGTAATTTACCTTTTTTTTATTTTAGAGTTATTTACGTTAAAGGTCTCGTATTTATTTATATCAATTTAGCCTCTAAATAATTCAAGATATATCAATTTAGTCCTTTGACCAAATTTAGTTTAAGTTAATAGCGTAATTTTGAACGGCAAAATTATGTTAAATGCAAGTAACTTATCATAAATTCATCTGTTTACTCAATTTAATCCAACTTGTGGCCGGCTTATTAAAAATTTTATTAAAAACTTAACATAAGTTTTTCTCTATTGACCAAATTGACATATTTTGAATGATAGAGGGATTATTGACATAATTAAAAGTACAGGGACTAGATTGACACAATGGATAAAGTACAGGGATATTTGGTGTAAATAATCCTGGTTCATTTTGTTGAATATATTTTGTTGGGAATTTATGTCGCCGGGACCAAAGATACTAATATCAGGATAATTAGCTAAATAATATCTAATTTAAAAATATTAAATTGCCCTGACATTAGTATTTTTTTCCTGTCGATATTATTAGCCTATTTGTTTAAATTGGTTTGTTATTACTATTATAATTATTTTAAAAAAAGTTTCTTATTATAAAACTAGGAATCTATTATTTATATATATATATATATATATATATATATATAAAAGGAATAAAAAAAACCCAAATATATAAAAAAAAATATTTTATATCAAAACTAAAAAATAAAAAAATAATTCTTTCGATATTATAGTATATATATATTTTATCAATCTCTTAATCTCACTTTTGCTTTCTTATGCTTTTTTCCTCACTTTTGCTCTTTCAATTTCTCGCATTTATATATATATATATATATAGTGAACATATACAGTGCCTCAAGGGCTCCCGCCTACGCAGGATTTGGGGAGGGCGGATGTATATAGCCTTCTCCCTTCAAGGTGTTAACCTGAAGAGAGGCTGTTTCTTAGTACCCCAAACCTGAGGATGAGGACTTCCCAGGAGGTAACCCATCCTAGTACTACTCTCGCCCAAGCACGCTTAACTTCGAAGTTCTAATGGGATCCGGTGACGGCATGTTGGTGCCCTCTTTGGTTCTCGCATATATATACACACCAAATTTACAGTGAGTCGTGTACTGAAGATCAAGATTATGACCCGTATAGGGTACACGTGTCACATATATGTATATACACATATGTGTATATATATATGTATATGTGTATATAAATATCTTTTACATAATTTTTAATTTCTTAAGATATTTAATAATATCTAAACTCGACTATAAAAATTATACCAAAAAAATATCCAATATTTACAATACTTCTAATGTATGTAAGTTTATTTATGCAGCTAGGGATGCGTTGGCTTATTCCTCTAGATTAGGGGCCATCAAGATTATCCTTAAAGGTGATAATGAAGTCGTAATCAAAGTGCTTAAGGGTGACTAGTCGACTCCGGCTGATATAATAACTATTGTTAATGACATTTAATCTCTCAGCTCTTTGTTACATAGAATCTCATTATTGTTTCATAGAAGCAAATCGGTTGGCAAATTCATAGAATCTCTCAGCTCCTTACTATTTCTCGGGCCGAAGCCTTAATATTCCCGCTTCTGAGAGGGTAATCCCAAGGCTTGAGGCCTTGACCATACCTCTATTAAAAAAAAAGGATTATTTACGTCAAAAATTTCTGTACTTTATCAATTGCATCAATTTAGTCCCTGTATTTTTAGTTGTGTCAATTTAGTCTCTAAACAATTTAAAATGTGTCAATTTATTCATTTGGTCAAATTTAAGTCAAGTTAATTACATAAGTTTAAATGCAAAAATTATGTTAAACAGCCTCTCTTTAGGTTAACACCCTGAAGAGGGAAGGCTGCATACATCCGCCCCCCCAGACCCTGCGTAGGCGAGAGCCCTTGAGGCATTGGGTATGTTCCTATATTCCTTATATAAGTAACTCATTATAAATTCATCTATTTACTCAATTTAACCTAATTTATGGCTAAACCATTAAAATTTTCATTAGAAACTTAAGACAAATTTTTTTCTAAGAGCCAAATTGACACATTTTGAATTGTATAAGGACTAAATTGACACAATTAAAAGTATAAGGACTAAGTTGATATAATGAACAAAGTACAGAAACCTTTCGCGTAAATAACCTAAAAAAAGTTTATTTAAATGAGTAATTCATCTTTTCTTTCAAAATAGTTTCTAATTTTTTATTTAAACCCATCCATGGCCTACTACTAATAGCTTTGTTGTTAATTTAATGTCAATTTTACTTTAATATTAGATTGAAACCACATTAATTATATAAGAACTAAATTAACATAATTAAAAATATACAAATAAATTTGACACAATAAATAAAATATGAATGAATTTTAATTCTCTGTCATAGTAACAAAAATATTAAATGAAGTTTTAACTATTAATAACCTGTCCGGACGTTGTGTCGTTGATGTGAACCACCTGACCCACCTCGTCTTGACGGTCCCTGACGATGTAATTCCTCAAGAGGCTTCCTGGCGTCCCATCGCCTTTCACCCGCCAACAAGAAATCTCTTTACCCTCTCCTATGTTGTGGGTTCGGTACCCTTCCTGTCCTGCCTGGTACCTTACTTGCATCGCGGGGGAGGAGGGTTAGTCCTCTCCTGTCTCTCATCCTCTTCGAGGTTGTCGTTTCGTCGTCTGTGAGGTGCTTCTATGTGTGTCTCTACTCCGGTTCCGTCTGTTGTCCTTCTTTTTTCCTTGTTTTGTGTTTGTGGATTGGTGCCTATCTATTTTCCCGATTTGTTATGGTTTTTTGTACCCACTTTCGTGTACGGGGTGGCTTAGGGCTCACCTTTTTGAGTTCATGTATGTACTACGGCTATGCCGATAATTATCGGGAAAAAAAAAGGTCTAGCAAACTCGTCCGTAAAAAATAAGTCGAACCGTGCCAAGTATCTCTCATTCAAACTTGAGCTCAAACTCGAGCCAAATCTTCATCGAGTTTTCAAATTAACATTTGTCTGAACCCATTTCAATAAGATATTCTCAATCATACTTGGCTTGACTTGACTTGTTAATTTAATCGAGCTGAGTCGAGCTTCTTATCAAGTTGGACTTTTTCTCGAGTCAAGCTCATTATCAAGCTGAGCTATTCGAGCTAATGTTCAAGTAGTTCAAGCAATTGTTCGAGCCCTTAAATTGTAAAATTTTGTAGGGGCACCCAAAGGTAAGTAGATGTGAGTTTACCCGTTTTGATTTTATAGTAAATTTAAAGTATCAAGTCTTAATAATAAAAGCAACATTCCCAGTGCCCTAAAGGCTCCCGCCTAAGCAGGGTCTAGGGGGTGAATATATGCAGCCTTCCACCTTTAGGGTGCCACCCTAAAGGGAGACTGTTTCCGAGAATCCCCAACCTAAAGGGTGCAACATGAGGACTTCCCAGGAAGTCACCTATCTTGGTACTACTCTCGCCCAAGCACGCTTAACTTCGAAGTTTTAATGGGATCCGATACTTGCATGTTTGTACCCTCTTAGGTAAGTCTTAATAATAATAATAATAATTTTTATTATTAAAATTTTATAATTTATTATAGTATTTATTATGTTAAATTTTAGTATTATATATGAAGTGTCCTCTTTCTCTCCGGACACTAAAAATGTCAGGACCGCCCCTAATTCAAGTCAAATTTGTCACCGAGAAGGGTTTCTATCAAGCCAAGCTCGCTACTAGACTAAGCTATTCGGTTATTATTTAGTCATTGCCAATTGATTATCCAACTAATATCAAGCCATTAATAAGATCATAACAAACTCTCATGAAATTGTCCGCTAAAGTTAACGACTCGAGCACCCCTTTATTCAAACTCAACTCATGAAACTTACAGAGAATTTAGCAGAAGAGTTTATGGAGAAGTTCCGGATTGAGCTTATTAAGAAATGCCGGGCGCCCGGCTTGGCGAGCCAAGTGGCCCGTGACGCGGTCCATGTAGATCACATAAAGCCCTGAGGTGTGCTCCATGGATTCTAATGCTTTACGAACATGGAGATGTGATGCCACCCACTCTTCACATAGCTCTGCACCACCACCACGATTTGCCAATTATGCACCGTGAAGGCTCGTTTGGTTCAAAGTAAACCACGTTTATGAGCCTAGTAAAGCTCGAGCTTGAAAAATTGGGAGTCTATATTAAGGGCTTCATACGCGAGTCTAGTAAAAATCTCACATTGGAGTTGTGAGAGAGAAGAAATCAACATATAAACCTAATAGGTTACTCAACTTAATGCCTATTGGTTTTATACATGTAGACCTCATATATGTCAACTTTGTAGGTAGGGCCTGCCTGATGGAATTTTAACAGCCTAACCGAGGTTAGATGAGCTAATCTTAATAAAAGTTATCAACTAAATATGCCTAATTGAGCTCGGTTCAAGCCTAAATGAGTCAAATTTGAGCCCAAACGATCTTATATGAAGCTTAAATGAGCCTATATTATGTGAGGTTAGCTCGAAGCTCATTTTTGGGTCCAAGCTCAACAGAGTCAAACCGAGCTCATTGTATCAAAGGCTTGGCTGTTAAAGCGGTGGTTATTGGGGTTCGAACTCGTGATCGCTTGGTTAACAAGGCTTTGATACAATATCAAAGAACCAACTAGCCCAAAGGATTAAGCTGATAAGTGAAGGCCCATGATTGATTTTATACAGTAAGAGAAACATAAACGAAAGGTATAAGCAATGCTCACTATGTTCAAAAGCTTCATCCTGAGTCCAAGTAACCAAGTAATCTGACACCAGGAACTCAATTAGCTGCATCCTGTTAACCATATTTTAGAAATGAATCCCAAAAAAAGAAGAAACTAATCCAGACATTGAAATTAGATCGTGAAATCAGGGGTGTAAATGAGCTCGTTATTTAGCTTGAAAGGATCGGCTCATTCATTGAGCTGCTCTATTTGTTTTCGCAGAAAACATTTTTCACTGTAATTGCATTGTTTTATGCATAAATTTGTAATAACCACCAAAACAAGGAAAATATTTTCCTCCATTAACGAGAAATTGACTTCCTCTCAACAAAAGGGGAAAATATTTTCTTTCACGGCGGGAAAACATTTTTCAAGGAACTAATTTTTCCAAAAGTTTAAGCTGATGGGTAAAAGCTCGGGATCGATTATATACTCTAATAATTTTCCTTTACAATCTCACATCATATGTTTCACTTGAGCTTCAACTTAACCAAGATTGAAACCCACATAGACTTACAGAATGTCGCAATGAAAGCCCGACATAGTGTTATGATTCAAATACCACAAAATGATCCAATAGGGGCACAAAATGATTCAATAGGGGCTCATTTTGCCAAAAAAGGACAAATTTGAATGAACTTACAAATATTAGAGACTAACAGACTGAATAACTCATGTTGTTCGCAAATTAACAAGGCATAGGGTACTCACATTAGAAACATGCAGTCATGTACGTGAGGGAAGGACTCTTCAAAGGGATCCAGAGAGAGCAAATTTTCTGCAAGTTCGGATATCCTGTGCGTCACGGCGAGTATTACACGTTGTCCTATGTAAGAGATGCTTCCGATCTTGCGAATGATGTGTTGAAAATGGAGGCTCGCACCCATGTCAGACTCGTGTAGATCTAGTAACATTGGAATGAGAAACTAGAAACCGTAAGCTAAGAGTCTATCTAGAACACAATTCTGACAATATATAAATGTTTTCATTAAAATTTGATAATTTTTTGCCCAAAAATTGCTGACATGACGCATGATTTAGGCAATATATAGGTTTTACATCGAAAGTAATTGATATGACTTATATATTATTGCAATTTATATACTATATTAGCATTTTTCTATATAATTTGGTTAGATTCTTGCAAAAATTCATCAAATTCCGACATAAGATACCCAAGTGATATTTTTTTCACAAGTATATAAAATTCGGTAACAAATAAATTGGCTGGATAAATTTTATAGCAGCAGCAGCAACATCCCAGTGCCTTCCCGCCACAGCAAGGTTTGAGGAGGTAAGATGTATGTAGCCGTACTCCTACGAGGTGCTACCTTGAAGGGAGGCTGTTTCCGAAGGCTGGATAAATTTTATGTTCAAGGAAAAATAGACATACCATCTCCAAAGAGCGTGCACATCCTTTTAACCAAACGCAGAATCAAGCTGCTAATTGTTCCTTCAATGAGTTCTAAATTTCTTCTCGTACAAGATAGTTGTTTCAGCAAGCCTTCAAGAGCAGCATAGAGACGAGTCAACTCAGATGAAGATGATAGCCGAAGACATTCGACTTAGACTCTGTTTGGTTCAAAGGAAAATATTTAAATTGTAGAAAACTTTTCTTTAAAAAAAAATTTCAATTTAAAATCAGGTTTTTACATAAAAACCACCTCGAAAAGTTGTCATTTGTCACTTAGCCGCCACCACTTCTTAATTTTTCGGAGAATCACAAGCAAAAGTCTAAAATTTTTCAATCACCTGCCTTAAATTATATTGTTAACTATCAGTTATATATTATATAACTTCCACGTGAATTTTAGTTTACAGTTTTTATTTTTCGAATGCACATGAAACATGATTTGAAAATAGTTAAGTTGGCAATGTAATCATGTGCCCCCTCCCCAGAACTAGCCTCGATCTCAAGGGGGTTTAAAAGAGGCGAGAATCGAACCAGGGCGGAGGGAGGTGGAAAATACTTTGCCTTAGATATATTTAAGTCATTTTTAGTGCACTCTAAAATCTATATAAAAGTCACTAATAGGCAACAAACAATTAACAGTGTGATTTAAGGTGGTTGATTGAAAAATTTTAAACTTTTAGTGGCGGTTTTCTGAAAAATTATAAAATTGTAGTGGTTGAATGAAAAATGACAATTGAAGGGGATTTTTCTTTTTGAAAACCCATTAAAATATTACATGGCAGATATTATTTTGACAAGCCCAGAAATATTACAAGGTCGATAAACAGATTGTTACCTAGAGTAAAGTCTACGGCTTGATGAGCCCAGTTTGCAAAATGAAGCTCCTTCACCTGAAAAGCAGGAAAGGATTACTTGAAATATTTATCAGTGGGTGGTCACTCTTGTGAAATTTCATCAGGCTTAGCCCTGACCCGTCAAATTGCCATATAATGGGGCTACTTATGAGGCAAGCCGCATCGAGCCTGAGCTTGTTAGGCTCAAGGCTAAGCTCGTCATAACTCAACTCATCTCAGGCACAGCTCAAGGCTCACCGAGCTTAGAAAACTTCAACTCAATCTCAGTTCATCATAGGGTCGAACTCAACTTGGCTTAGTTGAGCTCGAACACAGCTTTGCAAGCTTCAAGCTAAACTCGTCTTATTTAGGCTAATGTAAGCTTGATTTAAGCTTGTCTACACTTATTCATTTAGGTTCGAATTTGGCTTAATTTGGCATATTTAAGCTAATAAATTGTATTAAGGTAGACTCATTATTTTAGGCTCGCGACTTAGGAGCTCAAGCTTCACTAAGCTCAGATTTGCCTCCTTAAGCTAACAGGCTCAACTCGTAATGCTAATAGCCTCAGCTCGACAAGGTTCAAGCTTGAAACAAGCCAACCCTTTGAAGCTTTATGACGAGTCAATTGGTAAGCCACTTTCGCTCATTTACAGCCCAAATCCAAAGTGAGGTTTCATCTTAAAACAATTGATATCAAATTGAGTAATCCACTAGACTTATACATCAATCTCTTCTTCTCACAATTGCCCGATGTGGGATATTTTGTTAGACTCATTTGTGGAATTTGTTAACAATTCTAAAGCGTATGACATAAAGAAATGCACTCTAACCGAACATGGTGAGTCGCAAAGATCCGCCAGAAAGTCAACGGATACCCTCAGCTGCTCAATTTCATCTTCACTGTCAAATTCTGTTTAAATGATAGAAGAAATGGCTGAAGTTAATCTGCCATCATTCAAATAGCAGCAGGGCAAGGCTGTTGATTCACAAAAGGTTTATGCAATGTTATTATCAGAGAAAAATTGATATTGTCTGAGCAAGATCATTGTTTTCAAGGCAATTTTGTAGTGCTTATTATTTGTAAGTCACATCATTACTCTGACAACAACAATTTTTGCCCTGTCAATAACTCTCTATTTATAAATCACTAACTACATTGGGGTCAATGTCTATGTTTAGTGGTGCAAGTGAGACGAGCCAAGCCAAGCTGATCCCAAGCTTGTCAGGCTCAAGGCTCCCATCAGCAAAATTTTGCTCGGCTTGAAGATTGCTCCTACCTCACAAGCCCTAAAGACTTTGAACTTGAGTTGGGTTCATCTCGAGCTTGGTCTCAATTTGGCTTAGGTAAGCTCGAACTCAGCTAGGCAAATTTCAACCTAAGCTAGTCTTATCTAGACCCATTTAGGCTATAATTGGGCTTCTTTAAGCTCATTTTAGTTGCACTAGGCTCATCAATGCTCAAATTTTGCTCTTTATGCATATTTAAGCTCATAAAGTAGTTCGAGTTTAACTTATTTAGGCTTGCAACCTACCAAACTAGTTTGGCTAAATGAGCCAACTTGACTCAGCTACTACTCAAGAATAAGAAGACAGATCAGCTCAACTCATTTACGCTGTTATGTCCACATTATCAGAGGCTAAAATCCATCAACAGAAATTCACCCATAAGCCAAAAGAATAATTCCAGGAATGCAGAATAGACAATGTATCATCATGAACCTGATACTGCTCTCCTCTCAATAGGATTGTTTGCTCGTCTTTTCCTCCTTTCCTTCAACCGCACTGCAACATGCAAACAACCCAGTTATTCAACCTTACCTAATCAATGGAGATAGACTATATTATGGCCTGTCTAGTCAAGTTTTTTTTCTGGAAAAAGTACTTTTTTTCCCCCTTGAACAAGCACTTTTTCCAAGATTTGAGGTTGTTTGTCTGGAAATAAAATTGCTTTAAATAGAAATAGAAGTTGTTTTTCTAATTTTAAGCAAAAGTGGCAAATAGTGGTTCTCCTTGAGTGTAGAAGCACAATCGAAATCTAAAAATTTTTCAGACAAACCTACCCCTATTGAAAGCAGTTTTTACAAAAATGCTTCCGAAAAATCAGTTTTTTCACTGCTCAGACAAAAGCGATGGACTATATAAGGTTTAAGTCCTCCTGGAAAACTGGCTTACTTGGAAAGGGAAGTCCTCACCATGTAAGTTTGTACACACCAGAATAACAACTCAAACAGGCAATGTACAAGATTTCATGCACCAGCCCCACGCACAATGTTGTCCATACTGAACAATCGTAGACACCGATATTGGAGCGAAACATTACAAATTGGGCCTAACTTTGATATCATTTTAGACGATATTAGACTTAACTCTATCTGAAAGTCCTGCTTACAAGAGGAGGGATTTCCTCATGTCATAAACTGGCACATATCAGTACGCACTCTTATAATATTCTGAGATATTTAACAAACATTTCCTGCTATTGCACAATGAGTCTTTAGTCTAGTGCTATACACTATCCATATTGATGACTTTAGAATGAAACTCCTTTAAGTGCGCATCCCCTCATCCTCTTCTCGCTTGGTTACTTTTACAGTAAAAACTCATTCATGGGTCTTCACTCTTTTTGATGGGATAGTTGGTTTCTTTATATAGTATTAGAATTAGAGTCTTGTTGGCCGAAAGATCATGAGTTCAAATCCCAACAACTCCACTCAATATTAAATAATTTCAGCACAAGTTATGAGCTGTACATGACTACCATCTACAATTCATATAAAGGGATATATTATAATACAAAATCATTCTTGGATCTTCATCAATCAGTTTAAGCTTTCATAAAAGAAATGAAAAGGGATTACCTTGTCTGAGAAATCTACGACAAAGAACATCGTTGAATCTCTGATCCGAGCCTTCTACAATCCGGTTGGGGCTCAGTTTGCCCAAATCATTGAAGAAGTAGCACTTGCAGGAGGCACTTTGGGGATACACATCACTACGTAAGCCATCTAAATTCCATAAACCAAACTTTTGAGGTAGATATCCCGATTTCAATTATTAGGCACATATAATTCAAACGACTTCATGCCTTTATCGTAAATGTCAAGGAACCAACTTTTTCAAAAGTTTAAGTTGATGGGCGAACATTTTATACTCTCTCGATAAATATCCACCAAATGTACTAATAAGTTCTTAATATTAACAAAAGAAAAATGTTGAAAGATACACAAAAATCGTACATAATCTTAATCCATTATTAAGAAATAACTGTTTAATATCAACTTATAAATTAGTACTCTAGTGTTTGGTATATTAACTTTGTAGTCCACAAACTTTATATTCCTAAATCCAAAAATTACATGTATTTAATAAAATATTTCAAATTACACATAAAACGTGCCGTTAAGTATTGATAAACCCACATCCCCTCACTGTTTCCTCGTTCCACACATGAACAACAATGATATGACACTGCTAACGAATAAGAGTTGGATGAAAGGTGTATTTTGCATCGTTACATACTATTATTTGGATTATTTTACTAAATACATGTATTTTTTTACCAAAATATTATTTCACAACGTCTGTGAACTAAAAATTTAATAATCAAACTTACAAACTACTGCATAATTTACCCTGTTTATTTTTGATATTTTAATCATCATACATCCAGATTAGTTTGGTAGAATTTTTGCTTATAGTTTTTGGTTTTGATAAACTTAACACTATATTCTAAAAATGACCTTTTTTTTCTTTTTTTTAATTTCACTCAATTAACTAGAACGGCAAAAATGTACTAAACTCTATTTTGAAACAATTAGCGAAGAAATGTAAAATTCTTCGAACAATCGGAAATCAGAGCATGAATGCGCGATGAAACAGTCATGAAGAGAGATTGGCATTACCTTCGAGATCTTTGAGATCTTCTTTGAGTCTAACAATCTCCTGTTTGCGCTCTTTAGCCTGAAACTCAAGCAATTACATCTTCATTTTTAGTACTCCTCAGCCTCCTTGAAAACCTTGTGAGAGAAATGTTAGATGTTTATTACGAGTTAACAAGGCAATCACTTGTCTTATAAGTTGAGATAACATGGGTAGAATTTCATCTGACAGAAAAGTTGAATTAAAGGAGGATTATAGCCCGGTGCATATTGGGTTATATATGGAGTCTGATTTTATTGAACCTTATTTATAAGGTAGAGGATTGGATCATTCCAATTTAAGCTTATGACACACTAGGATTTTAGTGTGGTTGCTCTATATATACACTAAAATTGTGTACGTTGAAGTTAAGGTTGAGAATGATTGAGAATTAAGAGGTCTCGTATAACTTTCCATTTATATAGTGGAATAATGAATTATTGTGCTCTCTTCCATTGAAGTAGGTTCCAATTGAATCACGTAAATTCCAATGTTCTTGATTTTACTCCCTTTTTGTGCTATTGCTAATTCGATTTTACCAGGCATTGATGCACCGGATCTTATTAGAACTTCGAAATTAAGCGTACTTGGGCGAGATTAGTACTATAATGGGTGACCTCCTGAGAAGTCCTCGTGTTGCCAACCCCGTAAGGTTGGGGGTCCTCGGAAACAGCCTCTCGGCAGGGCTGCATACATCCACCCTAAGACCCCGCTTGGGCGGAACCCTTGAGGCACTGGATTTGTTGTTGTTATTGTTGAATATTCTGTGGATAGTCCTAACAAATAGTATGAGAGCCCATTAACTGGTATCATAGCCCTACTGTGCATATAAAGTAACCATCTTCTCCTCCCTTACTAAAATTTTCTCCCTAGAGTTGCCGTCTCTTACTCTAGGTTTTGGCGACATGGAAAACTAAAAGACTCCGATAGTTCTCTCAATTAATTCTACACGATTTTCGAAGCAATCTACAGAATGCAGTAACACAAGTCCAAATTCAACTCCGCAAGCTTTGTGTTTATCATTCACTTAAATCATCCAACAATTACAGCTTCCTTCAACTGCAAATTCTAGTGAGAGAAAGAGGAGAGAGAAAGTTGAATCATCGATACCTTGCGCTTCCATCGCTGAGCATTGGATGGAGAAGGATCTGAATTAGAGGAGGGAGGATTCTGAACAAGCTTGGATCGGAGAAGAGCCACGGCGATTGCTAGTTTGAGATCGTCTTTGTTCGTTGTAACCGCCATTGTTGCTTGTTGCAAGCTCTCCGCCATGGATGAGACGCGCGGGAAAATGGAAATGTGCTCCGTTGCTATCGAAATATCAAAACCTTCGAACCACAATATAGGCTATATCTGACAAACAATTTTTCATAGCGTTTTTCATAATATTTAGCGTTTTAACTAGTCTAATAGCCAATAACTTTATTTGGTAAAAATTTTGTTATTAACGTTTTTCATAACGGTAAACGGTTTAGCTTTTAACTTTTCAAAAGTTATGTAATCAAATTCTATTTATTATTTTATAATAATCCACCAACTTTAAAATCTAACTTTACTAAATATGTTACCCATAAGCTAACATCTAACAGCTAATCAATCAGCTAATAGTTAACAACTAAACTCTAAATGCTAACAGCTAGGGGGTACATCCAAACAACTTTACAAATTAATATTTGTTAAATTATCACAATTTATTATTATCGGACTAATAATATAATTTATAATAAATAAGAGTCATAAATTTTTTTTTTAAATAAAGGTGTTAGTTTAACAATAATAATTTTGTTATGTTAATAATATTATCATATTCATTTAACTTTGATTTTTCAAACTTTTTCCAAAAGAAAAAAATATTTTTCATAATAAGTTAAAAACTTTAGTTCCATTTATTTTTAAATTTTAAATTTATTATTTTACTTTTATCAAAAAATTATTATGTTTTCTTTTATAATATTTTTTTTTTATGGAAACTTCAAGAGTATTTTATCATCTTATAAATTTATAATATTATTATTATAATTAATTAAAATAATTAAGTTTATGTAAATATCAGAAGGTTCTATTATCTTTTGCCTAATAATATAAAATCCTTATATTTTGTCTAAAAATAAAAAATTCTTTTTAAAAGTAAAATCAAACACTTCGCACTTCATTTCGAGGGAAAAACTGCAACAAAAATTGACTTTTGAGTAAAGTAATTGATTTTTAAAAAGTAAATGGTGTAAATCAACTAATAATAATTGGTATCAGAAAATTATAATAATAATTGGTAAGGGCAATGGAGAGTGGTAAGTGTAACAACCATGATGGTAAAAATGGCGGTGGTAGGTAAGTGTGGTGATAATAAATAAAAGTATGTTATCGTAATGAATATTTAATACCAGTATAATCTTTTAAAAACATTTTTATGAAATAAACCATGAAAAATATATAATTTCGCATCTTTTTTGACTTAATTATATTATTTTTTTCATATTCCTATCTAAGCTATGAAAAATATATAAAAATATATATTTTTATCAATCAAACGCAAGCTTTACAATTAATTAAACGTTGAACCAAACGTAGCATAAGTAGGGGTGTATTTAAGCTGAGCCGAGAGGCTCAACTCGTTTGCATTAAACTCAGCTCGAAACTCGCCACGCTTAAAAAGTTAAAGCTCGAGCTCAACTCGGCTTGGTCTAAGCTCGGCGAACTTTGAATTAAGCTGTCAATATTTCAGTTTATTTAAGCTCAATCCAAGCTCTTTTAAGTTTCTCCTTGGCTTATTTAGGCTCAAATTTACCTTTATTTGACATGTTTAAGTAAAGGAAATGAACATACTCAGTGCTTCAAGGGCTCCCGCCTAAGCAGGGTCTGGGGGGCGAATATACGCATCCTTTCCCCTTCAGGACGTTAACCTGAAGAGATGTTATTTCCCAGTGCCCCCAACTTGAGGGTGAGAACTTCCTAGAAGGTCACTCATCTTAATACTACTTTCGCCCAAGCACGCTTAACTTCGGAGTTCTAATGGGATCCGGTAACAGTTGGTTTCATTGGACATGTTTAAGTAAATATGTTATACTAAGAAAGGTTCGCTTATGCTCATTTAGGGTCGTAAGTCTGTGAGCTCGAGTTGCAATAGGCTCTTATTCAGTCAGCTCAATTCGACTTGAGCTCAAAATGAGTCGAGTCTTTCAAACTTTATGATGAGCCGAAACATATTATTTACCCCCGTAAGTATAAGTGTTTGGTTTTATTTACGATGAGAGTTGTTTATTTCTTAGACGATAGAGTATGAATCTCCTCCCATTTATCCAAATAACTAGACACCCCCTTTTAAAAAAATATATATATGCATATATATATATATATATATATATATATATATATATATATATATATATATATATATACATGGTGCCGATATTATGAGAAGGTGAGGGCGTGAAAGGGGGCGAATCCTGACCCTCCATTGTAATGGACGGCTAAAATTTGTCGAACATTAAAAAAGAATTAACAATTTACGATCCATACCCTTCATGGGACAGAAAGAAATAAGAGGCAAGGGAATTGTTTTTTTTTTTTTCAATACTCAACAAATTATGGTCGTAAATTGTTAATTTTTTTAATGTTCGACAAATCTTGGCCATCCATTACAATGGAGGGCCAGGATTCGCCCTTCTCACGCTCTCACCTTCTCATAAGAATGGCACCCTATATATATATATAATTATTTTGACAAAAGAATAATTATAACTTATTACTAATTAATGTAACATACAATACAATCATAATAGTACATTTTCAAATTATAAATATAATTTATAAAATAAAATTTATTATAACTTGTTAAAAAATATAAATATAATAATACGATAGTGCCTTATAAAGTTATAAATATATTTTATAAAATAAATTTTATTATAACTTGTTAAAAATATAACTATAATAATATAAATATGTTTTTTTATAAAAAAAAGATCCTAAATGGGTTTGGAGCTGCCCCAATATCTCGGGCCCGGTTCTGTGCTTGGCCCAGGCTTTCCTACAGGCCTGGGCGGGCCTGAGCTACCCCAAAATAAATGGGCCGATGATCTTGGGTTACCGGGCCGGGCCAGCCCTGACTTTCCGGCCCACTACTACCTCTATAAATAACTCTTTTCCCTCTTCTTTTTCTTCAGACTTCAGCCCTTCCAACCCGAACCTTATCATCCACCTCCCCGTTTCCCTCCCCTCTTTCTTTCTCTCTCTACAATGCACACTCCCTCTCTCTCTCTCGCCTCTCACCACAATCTGACCCCTTTCTCTCTCCTCCCGAACCCTAATTCTCCCCCAATTCTCTCTCCTCCCAATCAACTTCGAAGAATTCAATGTGCGAAGAGGTCGCGGAGATTGGGGAAGCTCCGGTACCCGTCGGAGAAGAAGAAGGAGAAGCGAATTCAGAAGCAGAGTGTTGATGTTAAGAACAAATTTGAAGGGGTTTGGAGATTGTCTAAACTTGGAATTGATGTTGTTAGAGATCCTGGCAAGGATTTTCTTGGTGTTTCTTACGCTCTTCTTGAAGAAATTGCTAAAGTTCTTGAATTCCCGGTAATTTGTTTGTTTTTTGGAAAAAAAATGGTTATATTTTTGGAGTAACCAACTTTTGTAAAAGTTTAAGCTAATGAGGGAATGTCCGAGAATTATTTTATACTGACATGCCATCTCACGCCAATGCCCACTGGGCTTGAAGTATGGATAGTACATATGCCCATCTTATGACTTCTAGCAAAATTATATTAATATTAAAAGTGAGGTTGTTGGGATTTGAATACTTTATCTCTTGGTCAACAAGGCTCGGATACCGTGTGAAGGAACCAACTTTATCAGAAGCTTAAGCTGATCAATGAAGGTCCATGAATCATTTTATGCTCTACCGTGCCTTCTCACACGAATGTCTATTGGACATGAAGCCTGGATAGTACACATATCCATCTCATACCTTTGTTAAAATTATATTAAAATTAAAAGCGGGGGTTGTTGGGATTTGAATACATGAGCTCTTGTCAACAATGCTTTATACCATGTCAATGATCCAACTTCTCCAAAAGTTTAAGGTGATGGGTGAAGTTTCAGGAACAATTTTATGCTCTAACAATATTGCTTGGCTTGAAGTTTGTTGAGCTTAAGGACTTTGGCTCGGCGAACTTTGGGCTGGAATTGGGTTGTTTAGGCTCATTTAAGCTGAATGTAAGCTCAATGTGGATGTGAGCTTGGCTAGTGTAGGCTTGAACTCGGCCCAGCTATATTTAGGCTCACAATTTAACAGAGATTGACTCATTTATTGTAAAGGGACTAACAGTCTTAAAAGCTAGGCGATGAGTGAAAAATCAAGAGTAGTTTTACATCTTAACAATGCCCTCGCAAGCGAGTGACCACTAGGTGTGAAGCGTGTATAGTATACAAACTCACATCATGGTTTGCGTGTAAAATATGTTAATATTGAAAGTTGGGGGTGTTGAGGATTAGAGCTCGTAACATTCTGGTCAACAAGGCTCTGATACAATATCAAGGAACAGATGGTCTAAAAGCTTAAATTGATGGGTGAATGTTCAAAAATTGTTTTTATACTCTAACATTTATGATCTTTAGGGATCAACTAAGTGTTGATAAGTTTATTATTGTGTTATAGAATTGTGGATATGGAAATTTTATATGAAAATTTTATCATACGTAGAGCAATGAAGGGACTTGGAGGCAGCGCTGTGCTAATATCGCTTCAATTTGCTGCTAGATATTTCTGGGCAATACTAGTTATGCATTGATTAGCCGTTGAGTAACAAGAAATAAATAGCGTAGCGGTTCATTGATTTCTATTCTATTCCACCTAAAGTACCCGTGTCGTGGAAGCATCATGGGGATCATGTTGTGCTTTTTAAGGGAGCATAAGTTGCTTATAGATGCAGGTTAATACAACAACGACAAACCTTGTGTTTCCAAAACTGAATGAAGAACTGTACAATCATTGCTGTAATTTGGATGCACTTATAGATGCGGGTTAATACAACAACGATAAACCTGGAGCTTGAAAGGCTCCCGCCAAGGCAGGGTGTATACAGCCTTATTCCTACAAGGTGCCACCCTAAAGGAAGGTTGTTTCTAGGGCCCTCAAACTTGAGGATGCGTGTTAATAAATTAAAAAAATATATATAATGCATGCTCAAAATTCATTAAATCACGGCTGTTATTTAGCGCAAAAGAATGTACTCTATTCCATGGCTGCAAGTAGGAGTGTATTTGACCCGAGCCGAGCCGAGCCGAGCCCGAGCCCGAGCCTGAGCCTGAGCCTGAGCCTGTCAGGCTTGAGGTTCGGCTCGTTACCATTAAGTTCGGTTTGGGCTCGGCTCGAAGCTCGCCGAGCTTTAAAAATTCAGGCTAGCTCGGCTCGGCTTGGTTCGGCTCGCTCTAAGCTCGGCATGCTTCGCATTAAGCTTGTAATATTCCGCCTGATTTGAGCTCAATATAGGCTTGTTTGGGCTCGTTTAAGCTCGGGCTTGGCTCATTTAGGCTCCAATGTGGCTTCATTGAGCAATATTTAAGCAAATATACTGTAATAAAAAAGGCTCACTTAGGCTTGTTTAGGCTTGCGAGCCTACGAGCTCGAGCTTCACTAGGCTCAGGCTCGGCTCGTGCTCAAAGGGAGCCGAGCTTTTCAAGCCTTATTATGAGCCGGCTCGCGAGGGCTCGCGAGCTGGCTCGGCTCATTTACATCCCTAGTTGCAATAGTTAATATTATTTTGAAAACTACGTAGGTTGCCTCTATGTTACCAGAAGAAGCCTTCACCGTGGTTCGGAAATCATTTGATGCTAGAAAGGTATACTCTTCCTGAGCTTACTCCCATCCTTCTTTTTCCTAATCCATGGGGCATGATTTTGTTTTGAAGTGTTCTTTTCTACGAAATAAAGGACATTTGAAGGTGTTCATCGATGTTTATATTCAACCTATGCCACATTCTTTTTTCAGATTCTGAAAGAGCCTAAATTTGTATATACCGTTGACATGGACGTTGCGAAGCTCTTACATCTGGAGCCTCGTCTTTGGGATTTTATTTCTCAATTGGAACCTGAAGCTGGGCTTGTGGAACATAGACCTCAGGAAACGGCTTCAGGTGATTTGATTAGTATCTTACATGATTGTAGAACGAAACATGAAGGTGCTGTATTAAGGGAAGTCAGGCATAACATTGAATCTAATGGTATATGCAAGATCCCATCAACTGGGAAGCCGAAAGTTGCTGTTGTCGGTAGTGGGCCATCAGGCTTGTTTGCTAGTCTTGTGCTTGGGGAGCTTGGTGCAGATGTTACTTTGATTGAGCGAGGTCAGCCGGTTGAGCAAAGAGGGCGTGACATTGGTGCTCTTGTGGTTCGTAGGATCATACAGATGGAAAGTAACTTCTGCTATGGCGAGGTAAATTTGACTGTGTTTTGGATTTTATTAGCTTGGTTCTTTTGAGAGACTTGGTTTATCAAGATCATAGAATCAAATAAAGGTGGTTAAGGTTGCATAATAGCTGTTATTGTAATAGATTTTAAGCTAGTAGTTATGTGATTGCTCGTGATGGAACTCTTTTAATGATCTCCATTGCATACACATGTAACACATCACATTTTATCCACTGAAACATATTTATAGATATATTTATGTGTTGAACACTATCAAAGGAATATTAAAAATTAATGATCACATGTTGTTTTGTCCATTTTCTTGTAAATATAAGGCTTAAATGCAATTCATTTTCTTACAGACCCAACACCAACACTATGACCCATTACCTAACATCAATGACATCTAAAGCATTGACGTTTTGATCACGACCATGAGTCACGATTTGATTATATGGACCTCTCTTAATGGAGTAATGGCTTTGAACAAAACCAAACTGCGCTCCACCCACAACATAGGTGGACTGAGGGAGTATCGTTCATGCTCTTTATTCTAGCCTTTTCAAGCTCTCTTGGCACACCCATGCAACCAACAGTCTTTAGTAGGAAATCATAACTGGGTTCTGAGATGGAGGTAAATCCAAGGAAGTGTTTTAGAAGTTCCCTGAAACGAATTCTATGACATGCATTTAAACAAACATACCGTAGAAGCTAATAAAATAATCCTAGACTTAATTAAGAGCTTAGTGAAATGCTAGACTTTGAGGTAGGCCTGGAAAATTCTAACAGTCTCATATCCATGGAATTAAATTGCGGTTTGCTGTTTCAGTGATGGTTGCAATCACTATATGTTGAAGCGGAGCATCACTTATATTAAATAACATGCTGCGGTTTCTTTGAAATTTTGTAAGGGGATATAAGTTGCTCTTATACTTTATATGTTGGGTTCTTAATGAATGTGGAGCGGTTTAAAGGGACTTATGTGTGGCAGGGTGGTGCAGGTACATGGAGTGATGGGAAGCTCGTTACCCGAATTGGGAAGAATAGAGCCATCGTTCAAGCGGTGAGCTTTTCATCTAAGCTGTAGCATGGCATTGATAAGTTTTGTGTGTCTGTCCGTGTGTCCCGAAATCCGAGTCACCATGCTTCAAAAATATTGAGTTCTTTTCTGTTTTATACCTTATAGGTCATGAGGACACTGGTTCACTTTGGAGCTCCAAGAAACATATTGATTGATGGTAAGCCTCACTTGGGAACTGATAGGTTGATACCCCTTCTACGGAACTTCCGGCACCATCTGCTAGACCTCGGTGTATGTCTCAACCCTCATGTTTGTTTACTGTATGCTGAAATTATTGTATATTTTCCGTACTGTAAAATTTTGAAGACCCTTTGAACTATTGTTTGAAATCAAACTAAATGCCTCAAACTTTTGGTTTAATGAAACATGCATCCTTAACTATTTGTTTGTATCAATTATACCTGATGTTGTAATTATCTAAATTCTTTTAACGCATCAGCAACTAAAATCACTTTTACATGGTTTAAAAGTTCACATTAGATCCTTCCCATCACATTACTCGATGTGTGTAATTTTGGTTGTTTACAAAGTTAAAAAGGGGGCATGACTCAGGTGAGAGGGTGAGAGTGAAATCTAGGTAGTTGATCTTATCACGGGGGCATTGATGTAATTAAAGAGCTCCTTCCTCCTCATGCCACGTCACCCCCTGGATAAGATCAACGGCCCAGATCTCACTGTCACACTCTTACTTGAGTCATACCCGTTAAAAGAGTTGGTTAGAATTGAAGCAGGATGCTTGATTGATATAAAAGGATAGTTGAAGAAATCTAATTGATGAAATTGAAAGTTTATGGGGTTATTTTGATTTCAAACAATAGTTTAAGAGGTATGATATTTGTCCTTTTAACATATTTTCTTTTTGCCAAAAGGCAAGCTAACTCATCTTATTAATCTATCAAAACTCATTTACATATATCTCAAAGTAACAGTCCCAACTAGACAATACACCCCGACTATCATTCAAACTATACCCTAATTACTCAAGGATCCCACCCCCTAACCTAAGAAAATTTAAACGATACCAAACAAAATTTTTAACCTCACTAATTACAATATTTGCATTTTTCTCTCTATTATTAAACCTCCTATTATTCCTTTCCATCCATATTGCATACACTGGTGCTGTAAGAATAACACGTCGGACTTTGCTAGTTCCAAGACGGTTCTTCACATATATTTTCTTATGAATAATTTGTTTTATAAAGAGGCATTATTAAGAGAGAAAAAATGTACACAAATTTAAGGATGAGATATCTTTTGCAATTGAAAAAAAATATTCAATTAAAAAAAACTTAAGAAAATACAAAAATCAAAAGCTAGTAATAACACGAGGCTCTTTGCTCTTTGCAAATCAACCAAACCTATATCAGCAGAAGCCCCAAAGTTGTCCAAATAGAGTTAACCAGAAAACTTTTTCCCACAAGAAATTTGCGGGCATGTAATAGTGTCTTTGTTGTTTGTCATATGCTTAGGTTTCCATAAAATTTGGGACAAGGGTCGATGACCTTTTAGTGGAGGGTTCTACTGTTAAAGGAGTTAAGGTTTCCGATTCAAGAGAAAGCGTGCCATTCGAGACTCGGAAGCTAGGATATGATGCAGTCGTTCTTGCAGTGGGGCATTCGGCAAGAGACATCTATCAGATGCTTCTTTCACACCAAGTTGATTTGGTCCCAAAAGACTTCTCTGTAAGTTTTTTGGTGTATTAATTTTTTAGTCTACAAAGCATGAAATGATTTTTTAGCAAAAGTTACATATATTTTGTAAAATAATCGAAATCCTAGTGTTTAAGGTTGTAAAATAGACATCTTATCCAACTCTTTGTCATTAAAAATGTTGTAACATTGCAGTTCGTATGTGGGATGAGAGAATTGTGGGGAAATGGTGGTGTTATCAATAGATAAAGGCAAGTTTAACACCCTTTAATATTGTTTTTTTAGACTATTTATTAAATACATGGAACTTCTGCACTAAACTATTATTTCACAAAGTTAATGAACTAATAAAAAATTAGTACACCAAACCTCAGAGTATTTATTTATTTATTTATTTTTTTTTGGGAAATACCAAACCTCATAATACTAATATGTAATTTACCATTGTTTTTATTGTTGCCTATTGGTTTCATTTGATGACTACATGAAGTCAAATTAATGTTTTTGGCCTATGTTACCGCAACTGTGATCTGATTCCATGTATCCACCTCAGCAAATTGATGAACATTTATGATTTTTGTATATTAAGAAATATCTGTTGGATTTAGTTGCTACTTATGTGATAGTAGAATCTTACATTGGATTGCCATTTGATTTCGTTGGATAGGTTGGACTGCGGATCGAGCACCCCCAGGAACTAATAAACACCATCCAGGTAGGTGTCTTCATTATATGATTATTTGTTCATTATGAATTCTTTTACTTGTTTTGAAGTTCTCCGATGTAAATGCTTTCCCTGTTTAAATACAAGCTAAACGTTAGGGAAACGAACAAAACAACAAAACGAAAGACTCAACGAGAAAAAGAAAAACAAACACTAAATTTATGTGGCTTAGCAGATTGTTTCTATGTCCACGGAGATGGGGGTTTTCATTGTTTTCGAGAAGTATACAGAGATTTCCTCTTTTGTCTTATAAGACTCTCACAAACCTTAAGTAGGATTTATGTATACCTGCACAAGAGAAAACCTATCGATTTCATGGACATATGACCCATTAACTAGGCACCGCATAGGAAGCCCAACACTGTATTCATAAAATTAAATAAAGGCCATTATGTAATAGATAACCTTTGCATAATTGGCTGTTACGTAAAATTACTATTGTAAAGGGCCTAAAGGCATTTATAGCACATGACATATTGTACCTTGTTTACCAAAGCATATATATAAAAGTATTTAAATGTTGAAAGATATAAAAAGGATGAAAACGAAAGATTGTATATGTACTCATTCAATTTTTTGCAAATATAAAACTTAAATGCTATTGATATTCCCTTAAAGAACTCAACAGAGCCGTCATTATTCATTACTTGTCGTCTGCTAAGCTCATGAGCAAGAAATGCAATTTGATCCATGTTTTGTAAAGTTCAATTTTGATGATTTTATTTTTAAGTAAATGTGCAGTACTCAAGTTTGGCGGCTGAGGTTCACAGAGGACGTGGGAAGGTGCCGGTTGCTGATTACAAGGTTGCAACATATCCTGGGGGAGAGCGCGGTGAACCTTCGAGTGACGCTATGAATCAGAGTTGTTATTCTTTTTGCATGTGTCCTGGTGGACAGGTAAAACAACGTTTTAGCCAAAGTATATTGAAATAGAAGGGACCCATAGAATCACATAAAAGCTTTCTGATCAATTTATGTAACTGTATTTCACAATGGTCTCTGTGATACATCTACTTTGTATTTTATATGTAGAATATCGTTATAAATGTACTTAAAAATGCTGAAACCTATTGGAGTATGAAAATGAGGGATTTTATGGCTTTATATTCAACTTTTTGCAGCCATAAGATTTTGAACCTATGTTCCCATAAATAACCGACGACACCACTGCCTCAACATGTCATGTAATGTCCAAATATCCCGCTTTGCTACCATTACGCTCTAGTAACCTCTGGCTTGAAATCCATTAACTGCCTTGTCTTATGTAAGGTCATTTGTTTGATCCCATGATACATTGATTCATTGTCTGTAAGATCTGAAGGTGTTCTGATGGAAATGTCTTTGCGAGTTGCTTGTTTTTCTGGTTGCATATAATTAGGCTTGCAAATGAGCCAAGCCGGCTTGCGAGCCGGTTTGACTCGGCTCGTTAAGGGCTCGGCTCGAGTTCGTCTAAGTCGACTCGAGAGCCGGCTTGGCTCGTTTAAATAAATGAGCCAAATCAAACCGAGGCCGACTCGGCTCGAAAGGCTTACGAGCCGGCTCGAGATTATTGGCTCGCATGTCTAGATTGCGGAATTGAATAATATATATGTTTGTTTTTTTAATTTTTAATTTCCATGTATGATTTATTTTATTACTTTTTTCTGGCAATCCAAGTAACAATAATCATAAATAAGTTTAACAAGCCTAATAAACGAGCCTAATGAGCTAACAAAGCTCAACGAGCCAGCTTGCCAAATAATCAAGCATAAATAATACCGATACCGAGCTGGTCTCGTTTAGTTAACTAGCCGGTCTCATTTAGTAAACGAGCCGAGCCGAGCCGAGCACATATATGCGGCTTGATTAGATAAATGATACCGATATTGAACCGGTTTCATTTAGTTAATGAGCCAAGCCGAGCAAGCTGTGGCTCGGCTCGGCTCGGCTCGGCTCGGCTCGGCTCATTTGCAGCCCTATATATAAATCTTGGGTTAGGAGCAATGATGTAAACGAACCAAGGGATTGATAAATTACTCATGTTTTAAATCAACAAATGCTTGTTTATGTTTGATTAGTGGGTTGGATGAGTAAACAGGCCGAATTCGAGGAGGCTCAATATGCTTCACAAGCCAAGTTCGGAGTGTTTTTTTTTTTTTTTTTTTTTGGGGAGGGTGGGGGGCTTGGCTCAATAAGTTGGTGAAGTTTCATTAATGGCTCGTTTAAAGTTTGTTAATTGCTCAATATTAGCTCGATAATTGACGGTGACTTGAAAGTAACTTGAATATCTTGGTAAATAACAATTTGATTTACAATAACAAATCTCTAGAAGCTCAAATAGCTTGGCCCGAAAATGAGTTCAGCTAAATAACAACTTGGATTGATAATGAGTTAGGCTCCGCTCGACTAGATTAATGAGCCCATTGAGTTAAGTATGCATACCGGTATCTAATCGAACTAAGTTTCGAAAAAGGATTCAAAACTCATTTAAGGGTCCACTCTAACTCGAGTTCGCGAAGACTTATCGAGCTTGATTTGAAAAAGGCGGTGCTAAAGATTGGCTTTGCTTGGTTTGTTTGCATACTAGCCAGGAGGACAACTACCAAATGTATTCCCTGTAATGATATCGCTTCTCGTGGCATTTTAGGTCGTCCTTACGAGCACCGATCCCTTAGAGCTCTGCATTAACGGCATGTCGTTCTCTCGTCGTTCATCGAGATGGGCTAATGCAGCGCTTGTCGTCACAGTATCTTCAAAGGATTTTGAGGCCTTAAGTGTCCATGGACCTCTTGCTGGTGTAACATTCCAGGTAATTCTGTTTCCTAGGTGAACATCTTGAGTTCATAGATAACTAATGAATTCCACTCCACATGGACTTAAATTGCATTTTCCGGTTATACGAAGACTATGATCACAGTCTAGCAATTATAACACAACATAATTTTGCGATTGTGTAACGTGAATGCTAGCTAAAATTTGTTATGTAATGACTTTTATTTGATTTTGTTGTGTATTTGGACTCAACGCTTTTGGATGACCTTGCTACTAACGCAACTAATGTATGCATGTATACATAGTTGCAATAGATTCATAAAACGCTTATGTTTCATGTTTAGAAATGCGATTCAATGATTTAGAGTTACATTGCATTCGTGTAAACATTTAGAAATATGGTTCAACCAACTGTCTAAACTTTTGGAATAGAAAGAAGACTTTGTAGGGTGATTAATTTTCCGGCCTTATCTAGTGACTTGCTGGCTAATAGACAAAAGAAACATACAAAGATCTTAGAGAATAAATGTGCCTGACCTCTAGGCATATACACAATCCTATTTGATTCTCGTACCATAGCCTGGGTAATACAATTATTGACACACCTGGACTTGGACCCACCATGAATTTGAAATCTAACCTATGCATATGGATAACTTCTTGTATATTTGCAAAATTCTGTACCAAATCTAGCACTGTTGTTTGTAGAGTTGAGATAGTATGAAGTGTTGTGCGACAACACGAGTCAAAGTATGATGACTTGTTATGCTTCATGGGATTTTGGGGTGTAAATGAGTCAAGTCGAGCTGGGCTGTAACTCACCGCGCTCAAAGCACGGCTCGTCAACATATTTGGTTGGTTCAAGCTCGACTTGAAGCTCGCTACTGGAGATATTGAGATTGAGCTCATCTCGTCATGAGCTTGAGCCAACTTGACAAGGTCGGAGTTTAGATCATCTTATTTAAGCTCATTTAACTCGATCTAGGCTCGTCTGGGCTTCATTAGGCTCGATCTATGCTCATAAAAGCTCGATCTAGGGTTGATTGAGCACATTTAGGTCCTATGATATAATATCAAGGTTAGCTTTTTTAGACTCATTTAGGCTTGGAAGCCTTCCATCTCGAGAAGCACTACGATCAGGCTTGGCCCAAGCTAGGATCAAAGTTGAATCTTTCTAGCTTTATAACGAGCATTGCAAGTCAAGTCGACTAATTTATACCCCTGTTAGGATGTACAAACCTTTTTATTATGCCCCTCCAAATTGTTTTTATATTTTTGTGTAAAATGTCTGAACGCAGAGGGAACTGGAGAGAAGAGCAGCAGCACTGGGAGGGGGAAACTTTGTGGTTCCTGTGCAGCTGGTTACTGACTTTCTTGACAATAAGCTTTCAGGTACATCCTTCCCTCTCATTTGTGAACTCTTATGCTTTGTTTTAGCAAATTGTGGTTAGGGGCATAAAATCAACTTGTATTTAGCAGGTTGGGTTATTGAATGTTAGAGCATAAAGCCATTATTGAGCCTTCACCCATCAGCTTAAACTTGTGACATAGTTGGTTCCTTGACATGCTATTGTCTTTATGAAAGAACGTAAGTCGTGTTGTGTCACTATCATTATAAAGCAGCCTAATGTTCATGCAATGAACACAGGGATAATGAGTGGTAACGACTACAAGGGCTAGTGAAAATGCCTGAATGGATATTAGGTTTCGTTATAAAAAATGTTGGTGAAAGTGGAAGATCTTCGAGAAAATTTATATTTAAGGGTGTAAATCAGCCAAGTTGAGCTTGAGCTCGTGAGGCTTGGCTTGGGGCTTGCCGAGCTTCTGAACTTTGGGCTCGAGCTCCCCCATCAAAAGCTTGAGCTTGGCTTAGATTGGTTAAGCTTGAACTTACCCTTGTGAGCTTTGAGCTAAGAACTCCTTATTTAGGCATGTTTATGCTTGATATAAGCTCGAGCTTGGCTCATTTATAACTTATGTTGGGTTTAGCTCATTTAGGCGTGCAAGCCTTCGAGTTTAAACTTTACTAGGCTGAATGGGCCGGCTCGCCTCAGCTTAGCTCAAGTTCAAAATAAGCCGAGCCCTTTGAGGTTTTTAGCGTGGCCTTGCAAGCCGACTCGACTGATTAAGACCCTATTTCATACTTTTTTACGTTAAAAATTAGCTCACTCCTCACAAAAGAAGAGGGGTGATAGGTATAGAGGGGTAAGAATAAACACCCTAGCACCCCTCTAAAAGTTCTGTTACTAGCCTAACTCTGGGTGTTATATCCAATATTTTTGCAACGTCTTTCATAATGCAATATTGATTGTATTTCATTGGTCAATACATATATATAGATGTATTTATAAGATAAAAACTATCACACGGGTATAGAATTGTGGTTATGATTATTCTTTCATCTTTATTTTTTCTGGGTTATTTATGTCATTAGTCTATGTATTTTACTTATTGTGTTAATTTAGCTCCGTACTATTAAACTTGTTTCAATAAAATCCAATGTTAAAATTAATGTCACTTTTCAGTTGAAATCTTAATAGCACTTTCACTCTTTGTAAACATTGACCCCTTATCTGAACACACCCATACATGGAGAGCTCAGGTAAGTTTTAATTATAGTTAAAAATTTCTACCACAAATTAGTACTAATTTTAACATTGAGTTTGATTGAAACAAATTTAATCGTACAACGATTAAATTGGAACTGTTAAATGTACAATGATTGAATTGACACAATAATCGAAGTACTGGGACTAATGATGCAAATAACCCTTTTTTTGGCAAACATGGAACATAGTCATCGTGATCCATTATGTGAAGTTAGCGACACTGTAACTGTGAACCATGACTCGATTCTATGCTCTTTCTATTTTTCCCTTGTCTGTCCCCAATCTAAACACTTGGCCGTATTTAGAAATAGAAAACGATTTTCATTTTCGACTTACAGTTTCCCTTTTCGTTTTCTATTTGGAAAACATGTTTAGGATTTTCCAATATATAAAAGCTGGAAGCAAGTAATCTCTAGTTCCGATTTTACTCGTAAATCACAGCCGCCATAACTTGCCTTATTTTCTCAGCGACGTCTGTGCCATCATCAAGTTACCGGTTAGGAGTCCAGCCTGCAAAGCTCCACGAGTTATTCCCATATCATATAACAAAGGCTCTACAAGACTCGATTTTGATGTTCGACCGCGAGGTTTTTATTTATTTATTTTCTCTTTCTTTCTAATTTTTCTCCCTTCATGAATTCAATATCTTGGTAAATTACCTTGTGTTCTGTTTCTTTGATGCTTCCAGTTGCCTGGATTTGTATGTAAAGAAGCCCTTCTTCACGGAGTAGAGGTACGGCTATCCCTTTCATGGTTTTAACATGAACTTTCGTTTTATGTTTTTTCTTTGTTGGGCAACCTTATATGTTACATTACGAGCATGGAATCAAAGCGCGGTTCATAGTCACAATATAACAGATGCTACACAATGAATTGCCACAATCGCGTAGGGCTTTTTGGAGAGCGTATGTTAGTTTTAAGCCCTACCTGTAGGAGAATTCGAATTAATACATCTTTTGATAGTTTTTATAAGAATGTTTTGCGTTATAAGGTACCATAGATAATCATTTTGGATGCAATATATCCTTCTTCATAATGTGTGAAATCGAATACCAGTTCACGATTTGTCAATTTTGTGGTCAAGGTGTGCCGAAATAAGGTTGTTACAGAGCTTGCTTGTTTTGAGGTTGAGCCTTATTTGACCTTACTCATTTAAGCTGAGTCTAAGCTGAGTAATACTTTGGCCTGATGGTTCACAAGCCTAAATTAGCCAAACTTTAACTAAGTAATGCGTCTACTGTGCCCAAACGAGCCAAGTTCAAGCCTCATTAAGCCAAGTTGTGCTTGAATAAGCTCAGCTCAGCTCGACGATTGCCAAGCTTGAACTCATGAAGATCCAGTCTCGAACCAAATAAAATGTCCCGAACCAAGCCTACGAGCTCAGCTTGGCTCATATGCACCCTTGACTGCTAGCTTGAAACCCGTTAAGTGATGGTCGTCATGTTACGCAACAACCTTTCGTGTAACAACCAATCACATAATGACCCAAAACATATTACAGTCCGTAACAACCTTTATTTGTTTCGATGCTCACCATTCAAATCATTGGTCTATTTCATGTTTCTTGTGGTACCCCATTGCCTCATAATGTTAAGGACTTTACATGCGAGTCTAATAAGAATCCCGATTATGTGAGAGAAGAGATCAACATGTAAGTCCAGTAGGCTAGTACACCTAATGCTAATTGCTTTTATAAAGAAACCCTACCTAGGGTATATCTGAACCTTATATGGCAACTTCATGGGTCTGGCTTGACATCCGGTACAATTTTCTCTCTAGACTCATGATTTTTCTTCTGATATTTGGCGTCAGACGAGAACAAGTTCTCCAATCCAGATACCTCGTAACGAAGATACATACGAGAGCAAATCGTTAAACGGGCTCTATCCAATCGGAGAAGGCGCGGGGTACGCCGGAGGAATAGTGAGTGCAGCAGTAGATGGCATGTACGCAGGCTTTGCAGTTGCTAAAAACCTGGGTTTACATACTGCTGATGTTGAAACTTTGCTTGGTAAGTCTCTGAATTCTCTATCTTTCAAGTACTAAGCGTATTCCTGAGGAAGATTTTGTATTTTTTGGGTTAAATTAAGAGTTATTTACTCCATTGATCCTAATGTTTTCGAGTTTGTCCAAATTGGGGTCTCTTATATTTAGGGTTCATTTATCAGGCACTAATACAACCAAATCCTATTAGAACTCCGAAGTTAAGCGTGCTTGGGCGAGAGTAGTATCAGGATAGGTGACCTCCTGGGAAGTCCTCGTGTTACCAACCCTATAGGGTTGGGAGTGCTTCAAAATGGTCTTTCGGCAGGGTTACACCCTGAAGGGGTAAGGTTGCGTACATCCACCTCTCCCAGACCCCGCTTATGCGGGGGTCCTTAAGGCACTGGGTCTGTTGTTGTTGTTGGGGTCTCTTACATTTATAAATTGTGTTTTTTACTATAAAACACCTAAATTTTAGGTGCGATTTCAACAAATCACCTAAATTTTCTTATTTTTTTTAAAAACTACCTAATTTTACAAAATTTTTCAATGTCGCACCTTAATATTAACACTGTCAATATCTGTTAGTTTTAGTTTTTGCTTACATGGCTTTAGAAGGGGGAAAAAATAAAAATTCAAATTTACATATAAAATAATTTTAAAATATTTAAAAAATATTTTAAATTCTAAAAAAATTGTATATACATAAGAAAATAAAATTTATATTTTTTAAATGTCACATCAGCAGAAACTAGCGGATGTTAATGGCGTTAATATTAAGGTATGATATTAAAAAATTTTGTAAAAATTAGGTTGGTTTTTGAAAAATTACAAAATCTGGGTGGTCTTTTGAAACTGCGTCTACAATTTAGATGGTTTTTAATTTTTTGGATAAATTACAGAAAATCCCCCCTGACTTTTGCTTCAATAACAAAAAACCTCCCTTACAAATAAAACCACTCACTAAACCTCCTAACTTTTGAAAATTTTTTCACTTTGCCCCCAAATAAATGTTTTTGACCATTTTGCCCCTCAACTAAAAAACAGTTATATTTTATTTCATAATATTTTTTTCCTGAAAATTTTAAAATAATTATAATTTTTATAAATATAGGAAATTTTCTTAATTTTTTTTACTAAAAGCATAAAATATTTAATTTTTATCTAATAATATAAAACCTTTTTCTAAAAACAAAATTAAACATTAGGGGCAATATGGTCAAAAATAAGTTACATGGGTTAAGTGATAAATTTTTAAAAGTGAGGGGGTTTTGTGAGTGCTTTTATTTATTTGTGAGGGGGGTTTTCTGTTTTTGAAGCAAAAAACAGGGGGGGTTTCTGTAATTTACCCTAATTTTTTTTTAAAAAAAATCCTCGTGAGTTTGTAATATTGGTCTCTTATCTTTTTTCTTGTCTAAAATTGTCTTTAATGTTTTATTTTATAACTAAATTGGTCCCTTTTTTCTATTTTTACCGAATTTTGGTTATCAAGTGAGGGACAAATTTTAGGCATAAAATAAAACATTAGAGACTATTTGGAACTTAATTTGAATAAAGGTACAAGCTTTAGGGTTTGTTCGTTGTCGTGTTCTATTTGTAGTTTTGGATTTTCCGGAAACTAAGAATTAGAAATCAATTTTTTCGTGCATTTAATTTTTTTTTTTTTTAATTTTTATTTTCAAGTCCTTCCTAATTTGAGTGAAAATTGACAACGGAAATAACAAAAAATTTTGTTTTAAAATCAAATTTTTAGTTTCTCAAAAATTAAATACTGCAAATAGAGAATCATATCAAACAGGTCCTAAATTTTATCTGAATATTTTTTAGTTTTAGCATCTATTTTTTCTTTAAAGAAATATTATTTTTCTACTTCTACTTAAAAGCAGGAAACTTCAATCCTTAAATCTTGAAAACAATTTTTTTTCCCCTAAGCAGAAGTGCACTTTTTTTTCAGAAAAGAGGTTTGATCAAATATGCTAGCGTACGCCTCCGGGCTTTCTTGTGCTAAAAAAAAAAAAATAAAATTTCCTGGCATAGTTACACAATCGCAAATAACAATAATAGCTCAGTGCCTCAAAGAGTCTCTCGTTAAGACAGAGTCTGGGGAGGATAAGATATACACAGTGGTAGATAAATCAGAGTAAATAAGGCAAAATTGTAGATAAATCGAAAGTACAATGAGGACCACACTTGAATATAATTACTGCACATGAGAGAGATGCTCCACATTTTGCCTTCTACATGAAGATGTTCAAAATTTTATTGTTTTTTAATGCAAGTACACTTTCGTATTATGTGGTTTGAGCATTTATTATCTAAGTGTCGACATTTAAGTATATATGATTAGGGGTGGAGTCGAGTCGAGCCGAGTATCTCAGTACTCAACTCGAACTCGATTAACTACTTGAGTACTCGAACTCGTACTCGAATTCGATTCAAGTAGTTATTTTTGCTCGAACTCAAACTCGATTAACTATTCGAGTTTGACTTGGCTTGAGTACTTGTTTATTGTGCATATGAATGTTCAACAAATTAGCTCCATTACAATATTATCCCATACCCTTGAACGTTAGTTATACTCAATTTGAATACTCGGTTATTGCCCGCACTATATTTTAACATATACAACTATAAATTACTGATATATTAATAGTAAATATGTATTAAAACTTAAGTTTTAAAAAATAAAAGCAAAGCAAATACGATTCTTTCATTCCATTACAAATGTAACATGTTATATTTTATAATGAATTTAATCTTTCTTCTTTCATTCTACTATTAATGTTACAAGTCATCCATTTTAAAAGAAAACAATAAACAAGAACTACTTCATACGAGTCGAGTACCAATTCGAGTATTGAGTTAAGTATTTAATCGATCATCGAGTAGTATTTAACAGAGTATCGAGTCGAATATTTAATAGAGTATCGAGTCCAGTAGTGAGCTACTCGACTCGTACTCGTTTATTAATTGAGTATCTTTTGATACTCGAACTCGGTTAATCCGAGTTCGGGTCGAGTTTTATTCGAGCTACCCACGAGCTAGTTGCTAGCGACTTGGATTGTTTACACCCCTATATATGATGATGTAGTCTGTGGTTTAAATATTTTATCACTTATATATCGTAGGTCAAAACTCGAAGAATTTTTGTATAATCTAACCACTTTTTTTTTAATAGAAATGGTGTTGTAGTATTTGGGTAAATTGATGCGAGGCCTCTGCACTTTTTAAGTTTGTAAAATAAATAATCTCCCGAACTTTGTAAATAGATACAATTTACCCCTTAAACTCTCCAATTAGACACAACTGATCCTTTGCATAGGGGTCTAAAATGAACTGAAATCTCGGAGAATTACTCGTCTTCGAATCAATTGCAACTCATTTATGTTTGTTATGGGAGCTTGATGGCTCATCGAGTCGAGTTCAGCAAGTTTGATAAGCTTAACAAGCCCAGTTCGAATAACGGGGTGCTCAGCTCATTAATGTTCATGAACAATTTGATGAGGGCTGTTAAGGGCTCGGATAGAGTTCATTAAAACTTAACAAGGGCTTGTCAAACGATGGATAATGGTGCATTAAAAACTCATCAATTTCGAGTTTTAGGTCGAAAATGGTTCAATGATGGTTAGCTCGAATTGCTCGGCTTGGTCCCAAGCTTGACTTGATAGCAAGTTGATGGTTGTGAGCTTGTTCGACTTGATAACAAGCTTGGTTCGGCTTGATACCAAGCATGAATCGATTCGATTAGGCTAACAAATCAATTCAAGCCGAGTATGGAACATTCTAAAACCTTACGGAATCAAGTTCGAAAAAAGTTTCGAAAATCTCAATAAGAGCCCGGTTTGAACTCGATCTCTATCAGCCTTACTGAGCTCGAGTTTGCATAAGGGGGTATTGGCTCGACTCGGCTTGTTTACACCTTTGTGATAGTACACTCCTATCACACATCCCTAACGGCTGCTTAAATACTAAAAGATAAGGAAAGAACCCTAATTATCAACAATCACCCCCCAATGTCTCAAAGAGACTGTAAACTAATTATCACTTAATAAAACAGACTATAGACATACTAATAGATCATATATATATTGCACGTGATTAATTTATTTTTCATGTATTAGGTATTTTTGATAAAAGTTTAAGAACACTCTGATACATGCCCAAATTAGATATTCAGGCTGTAGTATTAGAATAATTTAATAGGTAGAGGTAGTATAGTGACCAAAGAGGGCACCAACACTCCGTCACTGGATCCCATTAAAACTCCGAAATTAAGCGTGCTTGGGTGAGAGTAGTACCAGGATGAGTGACCCCTTGGGAAGTCCTCACTCTCAGGTTGTGGGCACTGGGAAACAACCTCTTTTTAGGTTAACACCCTGAAGGGGGAAGGCTGCGTACATCCGCTCCCCCCAGACCCTGCGTGGGCGGGAGCCCTTGAGGCACTGGGTATATTCCTTAGAGGTAGTATAGTGGGCTCCACCTATGGATTAATACTCTATAATAGGGGTCATTGTATGAAAATTAATGCCACTTTTTATTTTTCCTTTTTTTTTAATATTTTAATACTTTTCTTTAGTTTATAATTTACTTCGATTTAGGTTGGTATCACAGCCAGCAAATTGTATAACAAAAGTTGAATATCATGACAAGCATATAATGATTAGGAGGGGCGTGCGTATGTTTGATCTGTAATGATGATTATATTTGTGGCCTCCAAAATCATTGCTTTTGTTTTAAGCTTAGACCGCCATTAGGGGTTCACATCAGTACAAGACCGGACCGGACCGGACCAGACTAGATCGGACCGGACTAGACTGGGCCAAACCGTGAACCGAAGTACGTTAAATCATGAGACTAAGGACTGGAACGATTAAAACCGGGTCAGTCCCGTCCACAACTGGTTAGAAACCAGCCCATACTGGACCATAACGATTTGGAGCAATTTTTCATCTAACAAGTGCAGTTATAAGAAAAAAAAATATTTTCATACAAAAGTTAAAAATTAGAATATAAGAGAATGTTGTTTTTGAACACCAAATAAGATAATAGTATAATTTACACAATAAATATAATTTAAGGATAATTATACAGAATATTTATATAATTATTAAATAGTAAAAAAAAAAATTTAGTTTTCTAAGATTTAATATTTTTAGATGTATACATTATATATTAAAATTATTTACCCAAAATATTTAATGCGTAATTGATGTTGATCGGTTTTTGGCCCAGTCTTTGGGTTTTCCGGTCTTGGACTGGACCAGACCGAGTCGAAGACCGATTAAGCCCATATACTAGGATCGAAGACCGGACAGATATATGATCAGTCCGATCCGGACCGATTTTTGTTCATCCCTACCCCCAATGAAGCATATTCCTTGTAGTCAAACTTACACAAAGCTTTTTGCAATTTGGTTTTAGCTTCATTATCGGATCAGATTATGCAAATGTAGTCTCTTATTTAATCGCCCAAAGTTTTGTGCTTAAAACGTAAACTTGATATTGAAGATGTTAAAATGGTAGAAGCTCGGAATCCACTGAGTTCGAAAGAGAAAGTTCTAAGGTCTTATATTGAAAATTTGTCAAATTGGGCAGAAAAACAACTTTTAATAGTGTTTATAGGATACCAACAAGAAACTGTAAAATTGTAAAATTACCAAAAAAAATCGTTATATTAGTTGCACAATATAAAAGTGGCCCGAAACATTTCTTAGAGCCTGGATTTAGGAAAAATAAGGCTAGTTGCAACTGGGTTTTGCATAGTTTGTTTCAACAGTTTCGTTTTGATGTGTAACGTGCCTTATAACTTCTTATAGATTAAAAGTTATGCGCGTTTTAAGTTGTAACTATATTTCGTTTCTTCTAGCTTGGCCTTTTGGGCTTTGGACTGTCTAGTTGCCCTATGAACTCCTCAGTTACTTGCCTTAAATCACCGTGGAAGTAGAATTTTTTTTATCAACATTCAAACATCATCACTGATATTTAGTACTGTTAGCTTTCTGCGCACACGTAGAGAGAATAGTATTTCACAAACCATTTTGCGAGGTTATGGGTACAACAGCAACAATGACAGACCCAATGCCTTAAGGGCTCCCGCATAAGTGGGGTCTGGGAGGGGTGGATGTACACAACCTTACCCCTTCAAGGTGTAACCCTACTGAGAGGCTGTTTTCGAGGACCCCCAATCTTATAGAGTTGGCAACACGAGGATTTCCTAGGAGGTCACCCATCTTGATACTGCTCTCGTTCAAACACACATAACTTCAGAGTTTTAATAAGATCCGGTGCCTTAGTGCCTGGTAAATGAACCCATTTTGCAAGGTTATGGGTCTTGTGGCTAAATCCTCTTAGAGTCCTGCTTTTACTGGTGTTTCAGCCGAAGCCTATATCTATGAAGGGAAGCATGATAATTTCATTATAATATTAGAGTTTACATGAGACGTCTCTCAACTCTCAGTTCTCTCAAACCATTTTCAACCTTAACGGTAACATACACAATCCCTGTGTATTTATATAGCATTACACTAAAACCTTAATGTGTCATGGATCTCCGTAAGATTGACACAATCTTATATTTCATAATTAGGAGTGTTTTGATCTGAAAAATTTTTATTACTTGCTTGAGAACCAATATTTTTTTTTTTACTCAAATAGAAAAATAACATCTACTTGCATTTAAATATATTACCAGTGTAACCCCATGCAACGCATAGAGAGTGTTTACATTTTAAAAAGATTGAATATGACATATCAACATATTTTTAGTGTTTTAAAATTAAATTATCATTTTTAGCTCCTTATCAGTGTAATAAAATTATTTTTAGTGTGGTCATGGTGATTTTATGAAATTAATTAGATTTTAACAGTGACTTAATATAATAATAGGAATGAAAGCTGAATAGTGGACTAATAAGATTATTAGGATTAGGAAATAGATGGCTTATATATATATATATGAGTTTTTAACTAAAAATTACTTAAATTTTAGATACAGTTTTAAAAAATACCTATATTTTCTAATTTTTCAAGAAATTATCTAAACTTTTCAAATTTTTTTAATATTACACTTTAATGTTAACACCTTTGTATGTCTTTTTTTCCTTTTACCTAAGAGGGTACGAACACGCAACCATTGAATCCCATTAGAACTCCGAAGTGAAGCGTGCTTGGACGAAAGTAGTACTAAAATAGGTGACTTCCTGAGAAGTCCTCGTGTTATACCCCTCAGGTTGTGGGTTCTCGAAAACAACCTCTCTTTAGGGTAGCATCCTGAAGGGGAAAGACTGCATGCATCCACCTCTCAAATCCTACTTAGGCGGGAGTACTTGGGACATTGAAAATATTGCTACCTTCGTTAGTTTTTGCTTACATTACATGGCATTTAAAAAATATATTTTTAAATTAAGGTGTGATTGTTAAATTTTCATTGGGCCTTTAGGCCCAACCCACAGAGTTGGAACACAAGAGATCCACATATAAGCCCAAGTGAGGTTCCATATTAAAACCAATTGGCAATAGGTGAAGTAACCCACTAGGCTTATAAGGTGATCTCTTCTCTCTCACAATTTTAATATGGGATTCTAATTATTAGGCTCACATATGAAGTCTCAACAGTGATATTAAAATTTTTTGAAAAATTTAGATGATCTTTTGAAAAATAAAAAAATATAAGTGCTTTTTAAAATTGTGGCTAAAATTTAAGTAGTTTTTAGTTTAAATAAAAAATAAAAAAGCAAATGTCTCTCTGTATATACGTAAGTGACGAAGGTGGCGCGAAATTAACGATTTTCCGTTTTCTTTTGTACTCTTCCTCCCTCTCTCTCTCTCTCTCTCTCTCCTTTGTTTCAATTTTCTCTCTCTACATTGATGTTTCAATTCGTCAAATCTCGATTACTCCATCCAAAATCAAGATCATCAACAATTTTGATTTCATTCAATTCTTACGTAATTCCTCAAATAATTGATTCCTTTATCGATTTTCTTGTTGCGCAAAGTTTTACGAAGATCGCTGAATTTTGAAGGATCAAATCACGATACGTCGTTGTTTGGTTGGCGAGATTACGTGATTGAGCGGCTTGATTGATCAGGTAATTTTGAATTTTGTTCTTATTTTTTTTGTTTATTTGTGGTTCTTGTTTTTGATTGGATTGAGTTTAATGTTGATCTAGGGTTTTGGGTTCCGATGATTAGTTTAGAAAATGTGGATTACTAATGGCCTTTAGATATAATTTTTTCTGTGATTGTTAATTGGAATTATTTACTTTTTAATACCTCGATATTTGTGAAAATAGTAAAAATGATATTGACCATTTCGATCTATTATTTTAATGCTATTACTGATTCGGCACCGTCTTTGGCGAAACTCAATGTCACAAATCTGAAAAAGACAAATTACTTATAACAAAAATGATGTAGTATTGAAGCCTAAATTGAAGTTTGGAGCCATGATTATTCTTGTGTTACCGAATAGAACGAAATGGACGTTTATGAAGCATTTTCCAACTAAAAGACAACGTTTTTGATCTTTTTTTAAAAGCCATTTATCATCGTCTTCTTTAAATCTCCTGTAATTAACTCCGTTCTCTTCTTTGAATCATCAAACTTCGATACGGTGTCGTTTTAGTCATAGTCATTTTTTCTTTTTAAGTTTTCGATATTGGATTTTGCCGGAGATGGTATATAATTATTAATACATACAAACTGACAAAGACGAGAAATCATTTTAATTTCTAAAGAAACAAAAATCTATGAACAGAATATGATAGCAAATTGGCCTTGAAAATCAGTAAAACAATCCAGCATGAATTATTATTCCTTTGTTGAAGTGATTTACTCATCCTTCAATCTCATCGAACTGATTGATCGATTTTCAATTTATTTCGGCTTATATAAATTAAACTCAATTTAAGCTTTTTAGGCTCGAGGTTATCTTATAGGCTCGGAATTTACCCATTAAGCTCAAGGACCCAACTCAACTGAACTAAAGTTCAGAACCTTTCAATCTTTACGACAAAGTGCTGATTTATGCACCCTGAGCTCCCCCATTCAATCCCCGCTTCTCCCATTGGATGTTAAGGCACCAACTATTTCAAATTGGATGAAAGTTCAAAAAATGATGTTGTACTCTAACATGTCTCCTCATACAAATACTCATTAGGATGCACAAATCCTTCCAATACCTTATGTTTCAAATATATTAAAATTTTAGAGTTGGGAATGTTGGAATTTCAACTCATGATTTGTCAGTCACTAAGACTCTGATACCATATCAAAATATCATACCTCCTAAAAACTTAAGTTGAAGGGTGAAAGTGGGCAATGTAAAATCGGATAGGGTAATGTTTCCTGAGCGAAATTGTTATTATCAGTGCAAGATCTTACTTTTCAAGGCAATTTTGTGACTTTTATTATTTGTAAGTTGCATTATTACTCTAACATCTTCCAATAACAACTCCCAATTGGATATTTGTGTAAATAACGAAGTAACCTGATTTGGGTGTGTCTCGAAAACCAGGGAAATGAACCTGCGAAGCTCTGAATTTCTGACAAACGCCATGTTATTATGTTATGAATTAAGTCATATAATTATTCGTATAATTATAAAGATGATGCACCCAAACAGAAACAAACATAATATTTAATTTTGCTGCTAAATCTAGAAATCAATGGGTCTAAAAGAAGTCAAAATATAAATAATTGATTAATCAGAGTTCCCCCTTTGTCAGAATCATAATCAACAGTGACCTCTTTACTCTGTCTTCTTTGTATCTGTCTTCATGTTTTGGAAGATTGTATTGCTGTGGAGTTTCAATGTGACTTCACTGTTTGATATTGTCTTTTTTTAAAATTAAAAATTATATTTTAGAAATGATTTTTTTTTTTCTAATTTTTGGTGCTTGTTTTTAGTTTATTGCTAAAAATAGAAAATTAAAAACAAAAAAAATTGTTTCCTAATCTTGATTTTTAATTTTTCAAACGTCAAAAAATTACAAATAGAAAATGGTAACAAACAAGCTTCAGGCATTGTGATTTTGATGGGAAATTAATCCATTGAGAAACTACAATAAAATTAGAACTTTAACATATAAGGTCCAATTTCAAATTTTCATCCTCATTAGAGAAGAGGGATCATGGGAGAGGTTGCGAAACTGCATCCATAAGGTCTAGATGTTGCCGTAGTGATAACTATTTTGTGTCAATGCGTAAGAATCCCAAGTCCCCTCGGTTTAAACTTTATCCCTCCATTTTCAATATAACATGACTTAAATTGCTCATCTTTTGGAAAGGGCCACTAACGTTTTAATTTCCTGACGTATAAACAAAAATGCATCCATGCATCGCTTTCTATGAAAATTTTATGGACCTCTGGCTCGACCCATATATTTGGAACATTTGAGACTATATCTAAGTCTAAGTGAGATTCTATCTTAAAATTAATTAGTATTAAGTAAAGTAGCTATTAAACTTATATATGAATATCTTCTCTCTCACAGCTGGAATATGAAATTTTTATTAGATTAATGCTTGACTTCCCATAATCCTGAACAGCGAACACCCCTTCCATATGAAATTGATAAAAAGGGCAGAAACGAAAACTCATTTGAAATAAAGAAAATAAATTTTGTAATTGTTTAGTTTACTCATTGTTGTATTATAGTGGGAGTAATTACTAGGAGTTGATGCTTGTGTTTAATCTCTAAGAAACTTCAGCGTTTATCCCCATGCAGCATTGGACGGTTGTTGCTTTTTATTTTTTACAATACCGTGAATATACAACAACAACAATAACAGATCCAGTGTCTCAAGAGTTCCCGCTTAAACGGGGTCTGGATAGTGGTGGCCATGGGCCGGGTCGGGCTGGGCCGGGCCGGGCTTGGCCCCCTAGAGAACCGGGCCGGGCCGGGCCCTAGGGCCTCCAGGGCCGGGACCGGCCCGGGACCAGGCCCAGGCCCAGGCCGGCTACAGTGCGGGCGGGCCGGCTGGGCCGGCCCTGGCCAGGCCTTTTTAACTAAATTAAAAAAATACATAATCGTTTTGTACTAAAATTATTGTAATTCATTGATAAATAATATGAGATACAAATATATTTCTTTCCAAGTATACATGTTCAAAAAAAATAATACTAAATATATGTAATAAATAAAATATAATATACATCAAGTAATTATCAAAAAAATATCAGTAAATAAATAACGTATCAAATACAAATACAAAGTTGGGGCCTAATATTTAAAAATACAAATTTAATTATCAAAAAATATAAAGTTTGACATATGGAGTGTGCGGTCATCTTTTGACGTAAATATTTGAAAGTAAATAATTAACATACAAAAGTCTTGAATCTTGATATCAGTCATATCGGGGGGTTTCTATGCCATCATTTGACGTATCAGTTGTGCGGTCTTCTTCTTCATCGCTCGATGAATCCATCTTCATTCTCTGTTGATCTCTTGCCTCAGCTAGCAGCCAATCCTTCAAGCACACGGACATCTCCAAGCTCGACGGCGATAGCTTTGCCCTCTTCATTCCAAGCAACCTGCCACCAAGACTAAAAGCACACTCCGATGCTACTGAAGACACCGAACAACTTAGTATATCACGTGCCATGGTGGAAAGCACGGGATATTGGGTTTGGTTTGTGTTCCACCATTGTAAAAGGTCAAAATACGGGTTGGCCGGCGGCCCGAAAATATGGACCAACGGTGTCCGCAAGTAATAATCTAGCTCGTCACATGACGTGGGGGCTACTGCGGGCTTAAATTGCTCCAACAGCTTCCACGAATATGACATGTGTGAACTACTTCCACTAGATGTGGAAGATCCTACTACAGTAGTACTAGTATTATTAAATAATAATTTACGAGAATACTCAGAAAATAAATTATGCAAGTCGTTATCGACATCGGCAATGAAAGTGTCAACATTAAGAGTAGGATGCAAATATTTAAAAAAATATTGGCAAAACAAGTTGAAACCCCCGCGTTTACAACGAGGGTCTAAAATAGTTGCAAAGCAATAAGTAAGAGGTAGTTCAGAAAAATATTTGGCAAACTTTTCTTTCATTGCCGTAATCGATCCGAACAAAATGGGGTTGGATTCATTACCCACCATCCAATTTACAATATCAAGCAATGTTGATATTGCTTGAGGCATGGTTGGATAGTAGCAACCCAAAAAAAATGTTGTCGCGTCTTTAAACATGCTAAAAATTTTACAAATTTCATCTATTGTCTCCCAATGTATACCGTCCAGGTTGTAATCGCGCCATTCTACACGATTTTCCTGGGCGAATTCCATCAGAGCGTCTTTGTATGGTAGAATGCGCTCTAACATTACTACCGTAGACGACCACCTAGTTTTGGAGTCTAATTTAAATTGTTTATATTCTATGTTATGCAACCTACATATATTTTTAAATCTTTTTTTCCTAGCGACGGATGCTTTAATTGATATTATTACAGATCTTAAGGTGGCAAGGGATACGTCTATAAGATCTAAACCATCCATTACCATTAAATGCAAAATGTGACAGATGCAACGAATATGAAAACACTTTCCACCTAACATGGGTCTCATTTTCCTAATTAAATGTGCTACGGATGCAGTGTTATTGGAAGCATTGTCAAACGTAATACTGAAGATACGTTGTTCTATGCCTCAATCGCGGACTGCCGACATAATAGCACCCGTAATTACCTCGGCAGTATGGGGACAATCTAAAAGCCCAAAATGAATTATTCTCTTCTGGATGATGAAGGATTCATCGGTCCAGTGTGCCGTTATGCACATATAAGGTTGGCCGGGTTTGGACGTCCATACGTCCGACGTCAACGGGAACATGCTCATGTTCGTCGCAAAAAGTGTATGTATCCCAATTTTAATATTGTGGTACAATGTAAAAGCGTCCCGCTTTACGGTGTTCCGAGGAATCCTGACAATGGCGGAGTTCACATTTCGTTGGAGGTAGTCGACGAAATATGGGTTTTCGCCGGTACTAAAAGGCCTTTCACTCAAAATTACATATTTAGCTAGCCCCCTACGGTTGTTCTCCTGAGAGAACCTAAAATTAGCAAGTGCACCGGTCACTTGCTGTACTAAACGTTGTTGGCTCTTTTCCGGGAATTGCTCGGGGTGGCACCTAAGTATATGTCTATTTAGTGTGCCCGTCCCACTGCCGGGTTGATGGCTAAAATTCTTAGGTGGGTCACATAATTACAGGTTGCTTTATTAGTTGTCTTATTAAGGGTAAAGTGCTTCCATACCCCACTAGTTGTACGCCTACTAGTCAAGGTACTAGTTTCGGGCTGGGCATCGGTGGTGGGGGTGGGTTCCTCATCAGCTTGTGAGTCTCCAACCCCACCACTACCTGACTCATGATAATCTTGTGGTTGTGAAAAGTTATAATCTATGCTATCATCAGTGTATTGGGGTGTTGGGTTTGGTTGTATAGAAGCTCGTTCTTCAGTATCAAGTAAGACAATTCTAGTCCTTTTAGGGATTCTAGGTGGCCGAGAAGAGCTAGAACTAGCATGACCGACTCCAGATGATGATGAAGAGTTGTGTGCCATATTAGTATAAATGATTATTATTTATAAAATGCAAGTAGTAATGCAAATTAAATAACTAAAAATGCGAATAAAAAAAAATTACGATACTAAAATTACCGAAACGAGAGAACAATGAAATTCACACTTGAGCCAAATATTTTACGAACTTCGAACTTTAGAGCACAATTTTGCAATTAGCAAATTAGAGAAGATGGGAGATGATGAATGTATAGAGAGAGAAGAGAGAATTGAAGATTTTGTGAGAAAATGAGTTGGGGAGGTTTAAGTATTTATAGAAAAAAAATATATAATTTTTTTTTTTTTTTGTAAAAAAAGAGCCGTTGGCTCTGTACAACAAAAGAGCCATTGGATCTTTTGGGCCGGGCCCAGGCCCTGAAAAAATTAGGCCCGAGGCCTGGCCCGCTACAGTGCCATCCAGGCCCGGCCGAGCCGGTTTCCGGGCCGACCCGGCCCGTTGGCCACCACTAGGTCTGGATGGGGTGGATGTACGTATAATAGATCCCATATTGGAGTTGTGAAAGTAAAGAGATCAATTTATAAAGATAGTGACTTATTTCACTTATTGTCAATTGGTTTTAGGAGGGAACCCCACTTGGGCTTATATATGGATCTCATACGTGTGCCAACTCTATAGATTGGGCCTAAAGATCTGATGAAATTTAACAGCCTACCAAAATTCTGTGTGTTTTACGTAACTAGAACCCAAGTGATTTTAATGAGAAGAGTGAGCATCATTTCTTGGGAAGAACAACATTTTCTGGCGTTATTAGGAGTGTTCATGGGAAAATTATTCATAGACTTAACTCGTAACTTCCCATATGTCATTGAAAATGGAATAGGACCTCACTCTTATCCTTAGTATGGTACCAAGGGCTTAGATATTATTTTTTTTATTTATAATTTTATCTTTTAAGAAATTAAAAATTAGGTTTTGGGTATAACTTTTTAATTTTAGTTTTTTGTTCTTAGCTTCAGGTTAGAGGTCCTTGGACCCAGCCTCCTTTTAGAGTAGCATCCTTAAAGGGTAAGACTGCTTACATCTCAACCCCTGACCCTACATTGACTGGAGCCCTTGTGACACTGAGTTTCTTCTTGTTGTTGTAGTTTCACTTAAACTAGGTAAAAAGCTAAAAAACAAAAACTAGATAATAAAAAAGTTGTTTTCAGAACATGATCTTTAATTTTTAAAAAACTAAAAACCACAAATAAAATTGAAGCAGACCTTAAATAATGTAAGGCAACTATTTGTCCTTTTCTGTTTCCCTTTGGTAGGGAGGGAAATTTCTGGTTGTGGAGGTTGGAGTAGGTTTTTTTTTTTTTTTTTTTTTTTAAAGGGAAGAGGGAGACAAAAAAACAAAAGAGAGGGAAAGGAACATGACATGGATTTTCAGTAGTGGTTCAGGTTTTGTTCCTCCACAAAAATAGTATCACATTGTACATTAAGCTAGTTGTTGCCAAGGCAGGGTCTAAAAAGGTAAAATTTACACAATTTTATTTATACAAAGTGTTATCCTGTAGAGAGACTGTTTTTGAGGGGCTTCCATCCCTAAATAAATCGGTTAAATGGAAACAAGTTTAGTATCCATAACACACTTCACTTTTTCCGTTAGTTGTATGTTTTTTTTTCCCTTTTTCTATTATTAATTGTATGATCTAATACTACAATACTAGCTAATTATCTTAAAGATTTAACATACAAATATGGACAAAGTCCTACAATGATGGTAATACTAGTTTTATAATGGAACTGTCGCGTATTTTACAAAACTATTGCCTTTGGCATATGTGACGAGAAACAAATGTTGCAGTGTTCAAACTGTAATTTTAGAGCTAATGCAATGGTTATTTGTGAATATGATATAGTTTTTGATCATTTAGTTAGGCCATTTATGTTAAAGTAAATACTAGTTGATTGGTGTTCAAAAAAAATACCAGTTGATTGGATGAATCCACGGAAAGATGAAACTTCAAGCGCGCTCTTGGTTGAGGCCTTTCCAAATTAATAATAATTTTATGATCGAGTGAAAGTCTAGGTAGAGTGGGTAAAGTGAGACTTGTGCTTAAGAAAAGACTTACGTTTGAGACTTGTGCTTAATACTAAGGACTTTCTCTTAATAGGGACACCTACATTGCAGGAGATGGGATATAATGAGTTTCAAACCCGATGCATTTCACTTGGGGGTGGCAAGTTAGCTTAACCATTACACTAACTTCAACATTTTAAGCCTTATTTGGTTACCAAAGGAATTGAATTCTTAAAGGAAGTTGTACTTCCTGGGATTTCACTTCCCTTGTCAACTTCTCATAAAGTAGTATAAAGTGTTTGGTTGCCCATATAGGAAATAGAACTTCCTGAGAATTTAATTCATATGTTTTGTTTGGTTGATACAATAACTTTCCATGAAATACAATTAAAATGACTATTATACCACGATCAATCTTCTGATTTCCTTTAAGGAAGGGTAAAGTTGTTATATTTACAAATTACAAAGAATATGACAACAACAACAAACCCAGTGCCTGCAAAGGGCTCCCGCAAAAGCAGGGTCTGGAGGGGTAGATGTATGCAGCCTTCCCCCTTCAGGGGGTACCCTGAAGAGAGGCTCTTTCCGAGGACCCCCAACCTGATAGGTTGTTCCGTAGCATAGCACATACGACCTGTCAGCAGGAGATCATCAACGCATGAGTAAGGCAGGACACACAGCGAGCAAAAACACAAACTTAAGCAAGCCACATCAAGCAGAAAGCAAAAACCAAGCAGAAATCACATGATAGGTAGGCAGGTAGGCGAGCAAGTAGCGGCTCATGCGAACATGTATACACCTAAGTGCGCCCGGAGGCTGTCAAGGCCTAGCACTAGTAAGCTAGACTACCCTACTCCAGCTGGAGCATCTATAACCCCTATACTAGCCCTACAAAGAATATGGTTGTCATGTAAATTAAAAGTTACTGGGGAAGTAGAACTTACATAGGGGTGCTAAGTAGGTTACTTCCTGCTTTTGAAGTAATTGGAAATTGCTTAGTAATTTCCCCTTCCCTTGTTTTGCCTACTTTCCGCATACCAAACAAAAGCTAAAATCTGCACTTCCCATGAATTCAAACTTTCCATATTTGCAACCCGTATACCAAATAGAAGTGTTTTTATATTTAAAATGCTTTATGTATATAATATAATAAAAAACATTAAATTATAAAAAAATAATGTTAACTAAATTATTTTTTTGTAATCCCTTGTAATTTATTATATGTATATTAGATATAAAAATTATATGTATATACACTCACATACATAGTTCTTTTGTCTTGTCGGATTGACAAATATGATGAAGGAAATGCTTTAGGCATCCAGTTGAAGGATATAATTGGGTGCATAACGTAATATTTTTAATTGAATATTTCATTAGTACACATTGTTTTTATTTCATGGGCAAGGAAAAAATTTTAAGTACTTTTTTTTAAAGAAAAAAACAAGCTAAGCCATATTTACATTAGGGAGAGGTAGTAAAATTTAAATTCGTGCCACTTTTTAGTTGGATCAAGGTAATCGTTGCTACAACAATCTCTAAAATATTACATGTCTTAAATTATACTTGAATATCTATAATATTACTTGAGGAAAAATAAAAGGGGATTCTTGTTATAGAGAGGCTGATATGACAGCTAACTGAATTGTCCAGTTGGGTTTTCAAGTGAAGTCGTTAATTTAATGGTCTCATTAGCCTAGTCTTGAGTTAGGCATTGTTGTTTCGGCTGATGCATTAAGGCAAACTCCTATTTGAAAATTCTTTTAATATACCTATCTTTTCCTGTATTTAAAAAAAAGGTGATTCACATAGAAAGTAGGGTCGGACATAACCCCCCAAGCAACCACTTTCCAAATTTTTGGATTTGTGATCTTTTTAAATAACAATTGTTAATAGTAATAATTTTATTATAAAAATTTTATAATTTATTTTATAGAAAGGGTCCCATTTAAAATTTTCCCAAAAGGTTCCGAAAATGTTAAGACTGGCTGTGAATCTGTGATAGAGAGCGAGGCATAAGAGCGACCTAATGGCCAGCTTACCCGACCATGGCATTCCCGTGAAAGTGACAAAAGCCATTGCCAGCTTGTGGGAAGAGAGAAACTGTATAGCAAAAGGTTATGGAATGAGCACTTTTAGGGATGCACTCAATGTACATAAATATGTCTATTTAATACGCCATATAAAATTTTTAATTATAAAAATATATTCTAAAAATTTGTTTCTTAATTTAATTTATATTTGATTACATGTATTTTAAGGTTTGAAAATTTTAGTATTCAAATACCCAAAAGTTTTGAAATTTTTATAAGGTACCTCTCCTTCTTCCAAAAATTCAGCGATTTTTCGTTGGATATTGTTAATATAGAACATAATTGTAGGTAGGCTTACATGATTCTATAAGTTGATAATTTTTTGGCATAGTCCCAAAAATTTTATTTTTACCTGTTGAATGTTTGCTCAACATACTGACATAACTCATATATAGTATCATAATTAAATATCATATTGGGAGTTGTTATTGTCAGGACAAAATTGTTATTGTTAGAGCAATGACGTGACTTATAAATAATAAGAGCCACAAATTGTTTTGAAAACTACGATCTTATTTAGTAATAACAATCATGTCTTGGCAATAACATTATCCTACCATATCAGCATGTTCTGATTAAAACTGGACAAACTCCAATAAAATTTCACCAGAGTCTGATATGGATAATGAAATTTTCAAATCTCCAAATATGATATCATGTATATTAAAATATTAAGATACATGAATAATAAATATCCAAATAAATATATTCATTCATTCAGATCCAGTGCCTCAAGGGCTCTCGCATAAGTGTGGTCCGGGAGGGGTAGATGTACGCAGCCTTACCCCTTCAGGATGTAACCCTGTCGAGAGGTTGTTTTTGAGGACCCCCAACCTTATAAGGCTGGCAACGTAAGAACTTTCCAGAAGGTCATTCATTCTGATACTACCCTTGCCCAAAAACGCTTAATTTTAAAGTTGTAATGGCATTCTATTCTCTTTAATTGGGCCCTGCAGGTCATCCAAATAACAAACAACTCATATATTTAAATATACATTATGGAACAAAAAGTCCCCTACCCTACTCAATATCCTCTGCTACCCAGGCACCGAGCCGAGTATCCTAATTTCATAGGGTCCCCCCTAACCCCCACAACTTATTTTTCTGTTCAGGTCATCCAACTGGTCCCTCTTTAATTGGGCCCTCCGGTCCTCTGCACATGACCGTTAATGCACCCTTGTGACCCCCCTCTCTGTTCCTCCCCCTGTAGTTTTAGCACCCCAATCCCTCTTTCCTCTCTGTTCATCATCATCATCATCATCATCATCATCTTAACTTTTCCTGATCTGTTCAAATATGGGTTCTTTTTTCAAAATTTCGAATACCCATTTGTAGAAAAATGCTATGTTTATCTGTTTCTTTCTGATCAGATCTGGGTCTCTTCTGTGAAGATGTACTCTTTTCTCCCTTTCTCTCTCCTCTTCCTTTTTATGGTGTTTGCTTTTTCTTCTTATCTGGAGTATCTCACTTTTGGGTTCTTAATTTATGACAGATTTGTGATTATACCAGAGAAAAATGATCTTCCTTTTGAGCTGTTAGATGCTGGGTTGAATTTGGGTTGATGCGAAAACCTGTTTTTTTGGTAAGTGACATCTTTATTTAGGGAAGCTGAGTTCGAGATTTGAACTTACAATATCTTGTCGTGGGGACTCAATTTTAGAACTTTTCTGGATAAAGGGAAAGATCGTTGTTGTGTTTTGGAATTCACCACTTTCCTAAATTCGTTTATGCCTCCCTATTGGTACAAGGAGGACCAATTGACACTCGGAAGCCAGGGTTAAAACAAGGTTCCCGCCTTAAAATTGAAGCACATTGGCGATTACATGAAATGAAAGCCTGTCAAATATGTTTACCAGTGTCCTCTAGTTTAGTCTGTGTGGATGGATGTACGTAAAACCCATCAAGAATTACATAAAAATAGAGCAGTGGATACCAAAAGAAAGTCATTGTTTCCGGCAGAGAAGAAAAATGGAACCACCACCACCACCACACGGCGGTCACCTTCTCTGGCCACCACTTCTTGGCGGTGTCGGTCACCGAATATTACAAGAACAGCCACTCCACCAGCACAACCCGCTCCAAAAAGAGCCATATCTGCTGAGAGAAAACGACCATCGCCACCACCATCGCCGCCATCATCATCATCATCTCGGCCCTCGACACCCCCCCAAGATATATCTTCAGAGTTACAATTGGGATCAAGAAAAGCACCACCTGGGAGTAGATTACCTGAGTCTTTATGGCCCTCGACAATGCGGAGTTTAAGCGTTTCTTTCCAATCCGATTCCGTTTCAGTTCCGGTTAGTAAGAAAGATAAGCCAGTTACTCATGCACTCTCGGACAGAACTCTGAAACCATCTTCAAATGTAGCTCAAAAGCAAATTGAATCACGCGTTCTTCCTCGAAAATCGACCCCAGAGAGGAAGAGGAGCCCTTTAAAAGGGAAGAATTCGTCTGATCAATCAGAGAATTCCAGACCATTGGATAGTGCACAAGCCCGATTCATTGACCAACATCGATGGCCTAGTCGATCTGGTGGCAAATTATGTTCCAATTACTTGAACAAAAGCTTGGATTTTACTGATAAAATCACTAGAATTTCGAGCAATTCGGTTTCAAGTACCGGGATACCCTCTCTAAGAAGACTTTCTGCTGAAGGCATTCCAAGGCCATTGCATAAGTCCTCTAGTGATGCTTCCGGGCAATTATTTGGCAACGAAGTCAGGAAAATCGGGTTAAATTTGAAGTCAGTCGATGATACTTTACTATGTGTATCGGGTTTACAAAAGGCCAATTATTCAGTCTCGATTGATCGAATGACAACTACAACATCTGCAGTTGGATCCCGATCATTACCTGGATCGCGACTTCCATCTCCGGGTAGGACCCAGGTGGCTAGAGCCTCACCAAGCCCATCGAGAACTAGACCAGCAACTGCAACATCATCCAGAGGGGCGAGCCCGTCGAGGACGAGGCCCTCAAGTCCAACTAGACAGTTAAATACTAAAACTTCTGTACTTAGTTTTATAGCAGATATTAAGAAAGGAAAGAAGGGAAATCAACTAGAAGATGCTCATCAGCTGAGGTTATTGCATAATCAACATCTGCAATGGCGGTATGCGAATGCTAGAGCTGATGCTTCTCTTTGTGTTCAGAAGAATGCAGCAGAGGTATCAGATTCTCTCTCTTCTACAAAGTTGCTATGTTTCTCTTTCATTTTTGAGCTTTGATCGCCCTAGTAGGGCCGGTTAAGTCTCTGAAGAACGGAAATAGTTCCTTGGTGCCCCCAATTCGTTAAAGGTCTCTTTTGAAAATTAGTTATATTATCATTTTGTGCATATCACCATTTATGATTCGAGCAATAACGGTCTATGTATGATACATTAAAAGCGCATATATACATATACAATATGAAATGGATCACATTCACTTGAGATATATTTAAATTGACCTAGGTACCTTGGTTACCAAGAGGCCCAGGGATTAGCTTGCTTTGGGTCCCTAAACATTCTCATGACCAACCCTGTGCCCAGTTACTGGAACATAGTAATAGAATCAAATAGTCGTTTGTGGTTGGGTAATGGTTGCGGGGTGGTGCCACTAAAGAGGGTTGTTGGGGAGGTTACTTAGATGTCACAACGATCGCATTGGAGTTCTTAAGAGAGTATAAGTTGTTTTAAGTTTTATATTTGCAAAAAGTTAATTGGATAGCAATATAATCATTGGTCTTTTTATATCCTTTTGATAGTTCCTATTGTATAATAAACTTATAAATGTGTCTTAGTATATTGAAATACCATATATATGCATTGAAATCATTACAAAATTACCCTCTAAATAGATGATGCACGTAGGTGGAACCTTAGGATCTTGAAAACGTGAAAGATTCCAAGGTCTACTTCACAACTAGAAATATTTTCAAAATATAGTCAATTTGCTTCTACAAGCTGTGGGTTCTAGTAGTTTGATGAGCTGCTCGGGTTGATGTAGTGGTTAAACTACCTAACTTCCAAGCAAAAGGTCTTGGGTTTGAAGCTCATCACCTCCATCCCCCTAATATTCAGTGTCCCTATTGAGGGAAAAGTCATATCTTCCTTACCATTGAATTTTTTGGTCCCTTGGTTATGGTGCAGTAACTTTTAGTCTAACCATTAGTGATTCCTCGACTAAGCTTTACAAAAGAGTTTTGTCTTACAATGGAAAAAAATTATTTCATTCCAACTGGTGGGCAAAAAAGTTCAAAACCAAAATTTGTGGGCCAAAATGTTAATTTACCAAACCTCAGTGTACTAAAGTGTAATTAACCTTGGTTTTTAGCATGATGGAGGTGTTACAAAAGAAAATTACATACCAACCAACTGTATAACTTACCAAAGGAAAACACATTTAGTTGCATTATGGCTAACTCAAAATCCATGACATAACATAGAACAAACCTTTATTTGATTCCGTGGTTAGTCCTGACGGTAAACAATTAGCACAAAGACTACTCGAGCTTCGCCTCCCGAAAATTTTTCTTTGCCATTGCAGAAAGCACTGCATAATGTATGGAGGACAAATTTGGCGCTGTGGAATTCTAATATCAGGCAGAGAATTAATCTACATCAGCTGAAGCTAGATTTGAAACTTAATCTGATCTTGAATGAGCAGGTGATTTTTTTTCTCTCTCTCTCTCAAAAATTGAGTTGATCCATCGATCCTTTTTGTAATTAGGATGTTTGAACTAGCTTATGTGAAACTCAAATAGTTCCCAGGTTTTACACACTATACGTAGTGGCGGAGCTGGGACCTGAAGCCGGTGGGATCAACTATAATAGGAATAGGAATTATTATTTTTCTATGGGGATCTGAAGTCAGTGGGGTCAACTATAGTTGAAATTATTATTTTTCTATTAGAATATGACACTTATCTCTTGTATTACTTATAACTATACAAACAAAATTAAATGTATTTTAGTACTCCAATGTAGGCAATTGACCACTCTCATTTGTATGTGGCTGCCACTGACTATACGTTGGTGGAGCCAATGTTAAAGCATTGGGGTTAGGTGTCCTAGTGACTTGAAAAACTTTTGAGAAGTAATATTGATTTTTACCATTTGACTTAGTAAAAAATAAGACCTCTAAGATGAAAAATATTTTGTGATGTGTACAAATTGTATTTACATGATCTTTTTTATGTTTGGGGTATTTGCTTACACCTCCATTTTTCAATACACTTAGTTTCACTTTTTTTGTATATGCCCTCTTTTTTTAATTTAATTTATCTTAATATAAATTTGTATATAATATTAAGTATGTCATTTGCTATTCATCGTTACTACTATCCCCAATAAAAAAAAGTTTCCGGATCCGGAATTGCCTGCATGCTGTAGATAAATGGGGCTCATAAATCTAGTGGGCAGCTCCAAGGAATTGTTTGCACCTTACGCTTCATGGGGGCTAAGTTGATCCATCAATCTTGCTTTCTCAAAAAATTTATCTTCTTAGTAGAGTTAATTTCGAGCTTGATGTGTTCGCTCTAATAGTCATGGTTAGCTCGACTCTTCATTTCGTTGACAAGTATTCTATTGGATAAAGATATGTGGACGTAGATATGACATTTGGACACTTTAAATTAGACCAAGAACATAAAAAAATCTTAGAAAATAGCTAAGTTTTACTCCTAGATACATGTTTGTTTGAATTTTATGTCTCAGTCCGAGTGACATAGCTGACAGCAAGCCTGTTAGTGTAAATTTCTTGAAAGGCTTGACTCATTTCAAGTTCCAACAGAGTCGACCTAACTCATTTAGTTAAAGAAGCTAAGCTCAAGTCTAGTAAAACTCATGCTTTCCAACTTGTGAGCCTAAATAAGCCAACCTTTGACCTAAATTATGAACTAAATGTGTTAAATCAAGCAAAACTTGAGCCTAAATAAGTTGTGTTCGAACCTAAACAAGCTTGCACGAGCCCCATCAAGTCTAACTGAGACGAGCCTAGCTCGAAACTTACTGTGCTGGGTTTTAGCTCTATTGAGCTGAGTCAAGCTTGAGTTTTTCTCTAGTTTCAGCGAGCTTTGAGCCGAACCCAAGCCCCGGTAAAATATTGTGTTGGTTTCACTCGACTCAGCTCATTATACCCCTATTTAAGCTGTTTGGTGAATGAAAAAGAATAGGTTTATACTCTAATATTGCTGATTGCTTATAAATACATCCAGCTGGAATACCTGGAAGGATGGGAGTTACTTGAAAGAGATCATTCCACTTCTTTAGATGGAGTGATCAAGGATCTTGAGGCCAGCACGGTTCAGCTTCCAATTACTGGAGGTGCAAAGGTATTATGGCAATTAACTGAACTTATATACTGATATCTTCTTACCGCAGCTTTAGGTGGACTTTTCTTCGTGTCTGTTTGGTTGTGTTACCGAGGAGCAAAAAGCGCTTTTTAAAAGAAAAGAAAAACACTCTATTATGGTTATGGTCAATATGTAAAAGCGCTTTTATAGGATAACAGAATTTTGCTTCTAAAGAGAAGCGGGTAGATTAGTGTTTCTCATTTAAAGTAAAATAAAATGGACAATGCAAACTTTTAAGGCAAAACCCCCTCACTCGTAATTTGGAAAAAGCGATTGTGAAAAAAAAAAACTATAATTTTATAGTATGGCCAAGCAGACCCTTACTAGGCTCACAGAGGTGACAATTAGGTAAACTTATGCGTTGATCTCTTCTTATCACTACTCAGATATAGGACTTTGTTAGTGTCTATTTGGTTGTGCGACAGGGGAGCAAAAAAGCACTTTTCAACAAAAAGAGTCGCTTTATAAAGATTTTTTTGGGCGTTTTTAAATGACAACAAAATTTCTAACTTTCTGTTGGTAGAGAAATGCAAGAAAATAGTGTTTTTTCCTTCATGTAGAATCAGAAGGAAGACTTACATACTTTGTAAGACAAAATACCCTCACTCATAATTTGAAAAAAGGTGTTTGAAAAAAGATATAATTTCACAGCATGACCAAAGTGATTTTTACATGATTTAAATGTAAAGTCCTCATTATTACTTTTTATGTTTGAAGTTATTATTTTCAGAGCAAAAATTGTTATTGTCAGAGTAATGAAGTGTCTTATAAACAATAAAAGCCAAAAAATCTCTTGAAAATTATAATCTTGCTCTAGCAATAACATTACCGACTTCTTATACTAAGTAGTGAAGTAAAATTCTGATCATTTTTGCAGGCTAACAATGAACAGATGAGGGCTGCAATGAGGTCAGCTATTGATGTGATGCAGGCAATGGGATCCTCCATTTGTTCTGTTTTATCAAAAGTGAGATTCAACCCTACTTCTTTTCTACATTCAAATGCATCTTACTTGTAGGGAAATATTGGTAAATATTAAACACAGAGTTTAGGTTTACCTCAATTGCAGAGTTGGATTTGAACTTGTCTTGCAACTTCTGGTGAACTGCCTTGAAAACCGTGTAGAATAACTGAGTAAGCTACTAGATCAAAACTTAGAGCAGGAGATGGTACTCTAGAGAAAGTTGAGTCTTAGGAGACTCTTGATTTCTAATCAATTGAGTCATCATAAGGGGAGAGAAGAGGACTCTGTTTCTAAGCACAAAGTCATAGTCCTCTTCTAAATCAACTTCTTTATGCAGATAAGATCCTATCCTCATTATCTCAATAGATAAGATAAGTGGCTGACTTTTCGACTCATAGTTAACATTTAACATTATTGCTGTACATGAAAGTAAATAAATAAGATAACATAGATAAGATCCTACCCTCATTATGTCAATGGATAAGATAAGTGGCTAAATTTTCGACTCATAGTTAACATTTAACATTATCTCAATAGGGTTCATTTACCAGGCACTAATGCAACCGAATTCCATTAGAACTCCGAAGTTAAGCATGCTTGAGCCAGAGTAGTACTAGGATGGGTGACCTCCTGGAAAGTCCTCGTGTTGCCAACCCTATAAGGTTGTGGGTCCTCGGAAACAGCCTCTTGGCAGAGTTACATCGTGAAGGGGTAAGGCTGCGTACATCCACCCCTCCCAGACCCCGCTTATGCGGGAGCCCTTGAGGCACTGGGTCTGTTGTTATTATTATTATTATTATGAAAGTAAATAAATGGGTTATTTACATCATTCTACAGTATACTTTGCTAAGCGAATCAATTGAATTCGTATGTTTTTTTATGTGAAACATGGGAGTGTAAAGGAGTAGAACGGAGCTGAGCTAAGCACCAATTTGTTTGAACTTCTTGAAACTTTGTTCGACAGTTCAATAAGATATTGCATGTTTGATGCTCAGATCGATTCGACTCGTTGGCCTAATCAAGGGGAGTCGAGGTCATTATGGAGCCGAGTCATCGAACCAAAATATTTGAGTTACTATTGAGCCATTATTTGATTCGGTTTTCCGTGAGTATAGGTGGAGGGCCTGAATGGCTTTGTGTCTGAACTTGCTGAAGTAGCAGTGCAAGAGAAGGCCATGCTTGATGAATGCGACGCATTTTTGACTTCAACATCCGCTTTCCAGGTGGATTAATAAGAATAGATGCCTTAAGATCATCAAATTGAGTCGTGGTTTGCAGTCACGGTCATAGTGTTAAGGAAATTAAATAAATTAAAGAACAACAAAAAATTCAACGGGAAAAAAAAAAAAAAAAAAAAAGATGCAAGGTTTACCTAGTTCGGCCAATATTGACTATGTCCATGGAACTTCAGAGATTCTTCTTATATTTGGAAGTGTACAAGAGAATTCTTTTCTTCTGTAATAACTCACTAAAAAATACACTTAGTCATTCCATGGACATGGCATATTACAGAATAGAATCAGGCTCTACTCAGAAAGCCCAACACGCAGGTATCATGGATGTTACATTATAGACTGTGGGTCATGTTGTAAGTCTTACATTTGCAAGTAACCATTCAATAATACATCTCTTTAGTAGTTTTAACATATAAATAAATTTGCAAATTGCTTTACTATATAAAATACAAATTATATACATCACATAGGCTATTACGAAATAATTATTACGTAATGGCCAATCATAGAATGGCTAGCTTCGAGCTGAAAACACAAATGCATATATGTTGTGTATTTTGTTTACTAAAACATATCTAGAGACACATTTACATGTCAAAACCATTAGGGGGTATATAAAATCTACGAGTGTATGATTAATCATTCAAATTTTTAGAAATAGTTGGCCTAAAAAGTGACTTACATTCCCTCTTAGAAAACCAACGTGATCACCTTGACCGCTTTGACGACATCATGACCATGACCATCACATTACTGCAAACCACAACTTGATTCCATAATACGAGGGCTTGGTGTAGTTTTTTATTTGTAATTTTTGTCTTTCGAGGAACTAAAGACTAGGCTTTGGAAATAGTTTTTTTTTTTTTTTTTCTGGGTTTTGGTTTTTTATTTTCAATTTTTTCCAAGTTTGAGGAAAATAGAAAATAAAAAACCAAAAATACGAAGAACTCTTTTCCAAAATCTAGTTTTTTGAGTTATTAAAAATTCAAAAACTACAAATAAAAAACTACACTGAATAGGCCCTAAATTTTTGGCCCTCGTTATGATGAACTTAACTGTATTTTTTTTTTTTCAAATACAGGTGAAGGAATACAGCCTCAGGACCCAACTAATACAACTGCTACACTAATGTCTTTACCTATATTTGTTGGGATTCTACACTAACATTTCCCTCACAATCGACGATGATGACAACAGCATCCTAGTGCCTCCGAGAGGCTCCCGTCAAGACAAGGTCTGAAAGGGTAAGATGTACACAACCTTACCCCTACAAGGTGGTACCCTGTAGAGCGGTTATTTTCGAAGAACCCCCCAAACCCTAAAACAACCCATCGATGGCGATGCCTTAGGATGCGTCTTGTGGGATATTTCAGTTTTATCGGTAACACTGCTTCATCGTGATTTAGAGGTCATATTTCACGTCTTGAAAGCAGTTTTCCCCCAAAAGGTTGGTTTTTGGTTTGGAAGTCACAAGTTCGAGTTGTAGAAATGGTTTTCAACCGTAAGTCGTTTTGAGGTTACAGATTCACGTCTCAAGATCAAGCATTAAAAGCAGCTTTTCCTCGATTTAGTAAGTTACAAGTTTACATCACAGGTAAATTGTCTACAAAAATAGGGTTCGTAATTGTGTATTGGGCATTTTGTAACTTACGATTAAGGATTATATTCTCTTTTGATGTCACCGAGCCATCTTTTTTTTACTAGAAAGGGCTCCTAATACTTTTCTTACTCATAACACAGGTAAGTATTTATCTATCTTTAACTATTATATTAATTATGATCTCTCTCTTCGTGAGGGAATCGGCCATTTTCATTGTAATTTTTGTATACTTCATTGCTAAGAAAAGTAAAAAAGAAATCTCTTAATGGTAACTTAAAGGGATTTTATTATTATTATTATTTTTTTTTTTTTTTAAGCATTGTAACTTGAAGTTAGAGATGCTTTTTTCCTGATAGCTTGAGATTTTATGATATTTTTGAGATACTCTTTATGTTTAACATTTTTTTGTCAGGTTTAACTTGGGCTGCAAATTAGCTTAGTCGGCTCATTAAAGGCTCGACTGGGGTTCATCTAAGTCGGCTCAAGAGCCGGCTCGGCTCGTTTAAATAAATGAGCCAAATCAAACTGAGGCCAACTCGGCTCGAAAGGGTCACGAGTCGGCTCGATTATTGGCTCGCATGTCTAGATTGCGGAATTAAATAACATATATGTTTTTCTAATTTTTAATTTCCTTGCGTGATTTATTTTATTACCCTTTTCTGGCAATTGAAGTAACTAATTATAAATGAGTCTAATAAGCCTAATAAATGAACTTAACAAGCTCCATAAATGAGCCTAATGAGCTAACAAAGCTCAACGAAAGCCTGTCTCATTTAGTTAACGAGTCGGTCTCATTTAGTAAAAGAGCCGAGCCGAGCCGAGCACAGGTATGTGGCTCAATTAGATAAATGATACCGCTACCGAACAGGTCTCATTTAATTAATGAGCCAAGCCGAGTAAGATGTGGCGCGGCGCGGCTCGGCTCGGCTCGGCTCATTTGTAACCCTAGGTTTAACTATGTAAAAAATATTGACAAATGTACACTAGATTTTATCTCTAATATCTTGTAATCAATGAGATGCAACATTGGGTTGGAGGTCCTTTGAAAACAATCTCTTTACAGGGTAGCATCTTATAGGGGAAAGGCTGTGTATATCATATCCTCTCCAAATCCTGCCTTGACCGGAGCCTTTTTAAGACACTTGGCTACTATTATTGTACTGTGATGCAACATCAGCATGAGATTTTGTTAAGAAATTTTTAGAATTTTATATTTCAATTCTTATCTAACATTATATTAAGGATGGAAGCGTGTGATACGTGTTTATGTAATCAATTGAGTTTGTGTTCGTTTTTAGGCTGAATTGGTAAATGAGTCAAGTCGGTAGGAATGATTGGCTCATTAAAGTCCGTGAAGAATTTATTAAAACCTTTTTAGGAGTTTGACAAGAACTTGCTTACTAAGAAACTTGCTAACAACAACAACAATCCCCATGTCACAAGGGCTCCCGCATAAGCAGGGTTTTGGGGGGGTAGATGTACGCAGCCTTCCTCCTCTCCTTTAAGGTGTTACCTTGAAGGGAGGCTGTTTTCGAAGATCTCTAATCTGAGGAGCGTGTCATCATATAATCATAGAGTCTTGTTGGAGATGATAAGAACTTGCCAAGAACTTGTTAATTATTTGATATTTGGTCAATGATAGATCCAAATTAACCAAAGAGGGTACCAACACGCAACCACGGGATCCCATTAGAACTCCGAAGTAAGCGTGATTGGCCGAGAGTAATACCATAATGGGTGACCTCCTCAGAAGTCCTCGTACAACCCTATGAGGTTGGGGGTCCTCGGAAATAGCCTCTTGACAGAGTTACACCCTGAAGGGGTAAGGCTGCATACATCCACCCCTCCCAGACCCAGTTTATGTGGGAGCCCTTGAAGCACTAAGTCTGTTATTGTTGTTATTGTTATAGATCCAAATTAAGCCTTTTTCTTATCAGCAACTCAATTTAAAGCCCAAACCTAGCACGGAAAGCTTTAAGCTAAGCTTCTCTTGTTTAACCTCATTTAAGCATGGAGTCGGCTTATTTGGGCTCACTTATGCCCGAGCTTCACTCATCCAACCTCGAACTTGGTTTAATTAGGTGCACTTACATTTGTATAGTGTTTCAAAATTGACTTATTTGGCTCATTAAGCATGACAAACCAACAAGCTCGCGTAGTGTTGGACTTTTGACCCAAAAAAAAGTATTGTTGGACTTAAACTCGACTCGTTAAAATAAACGAGCTAACTTGGCTTAGTTTGGGCTTAACAAGTCGAAGTATTTGAGCTTCAGAACAAGCCCACTCGTCAAAACTGGCAAGCTAGTTCAACTATAATATTGCATATTGAAATACTGTAAGTCTTCGGCTCATTGCTGCCGACTAGTTTTTCAGGCTGGGGGTCCTCGAAAACAGCCTCCCTTCAGGGTAGCCCCTTGGAGGGGAAAGGCTGTGTACATCTACCCCCCCCCTCCCCCCCCCCCCCCCCCCCCCCCCCCCCCCGACCCTGCTTATGCGGGAGCCTTTGGAGGCACTGAGATTGTTGTTATTATTGTGAAATACTATAAGTCGTAAAATTTTTTTTTTAGAAAAAAAAAAAATAGTGCATCTATTCACTTGAATTCCCTTACATGCAATCGTTTCACCTGCTCTATTGTTCTCACGGTACACATGGGAGATCGTAATTTCCAGGAAAAAGCTCATCATGTACCGAATACCTAAATAATAAAAATATTCAAATATTAAAATACTTAAGGATAAATTCTTATTTCCGTCTAACAAAATGTCAAACCTCAGCGTAGCAGGGTCACACTATTGTTCCCTTTTTTTACATTGGTAAGATCAGACGAGGGAGAATGTCATAATGGAGAATCAAATTTGACCGGTTGTTTGGCAACTGGGTAAAAGGGTAAGGGTAAACAAAGTTATAATTAAAATAAGGGCAAATTGTCCAAATTTTTTTGGAAAATAACCTTACCCTTTTATCCCCCAATTTAGTAGTTAAAGAAAATAAGGGTAAATACCCCTCATTACCCTCCTTTACTCTTACAAAAACTTGTCAAACGGGATAAGGATTTACCCCCATTATGCGAGAAAAAAATGTCATAGTAGAAAATCAAACTTGAGTGATTTCATTGACTCCTCGAAGTTTCTAATCATTAGATTATGTCCTCGAACACTTTGTATCTAAAATAAGCACTTCTAAACATGCCCTGTTTGGCAACAGAATAATGGGGAGTAACCCTTTGTTTAACAACGGAATAAATGAGAATAAGGGTAATTTGAGATAAATTTTTAACCCTGTTTGGCAAAAATTTTTAAGGGTAAAGGAGAAGGTAAAAACTTACCCTCCTTTACCCCCTTTACCTATATTTTCTTTAACCCCCAAATTAGGGGTAATAGAGGGGAGGGTAAAATTTTTAAAAATTTTGAACAATTTTGCCTTTTTTTTAACTATAACTCTTTTTACCTTTATTTCTTTACCTAAAGGGGCTTGCTTTGAGTCTGTGTTTTGCTCGTCGTGTGTTTTTGTCCCACTCATGCTTTGTTGCTTTCTGCTGTCAAGTCTTTTGCTCTTTGCTGCGGACCTGTTTTCTCAAGTTAGGGGTCCTCGGAAACAACCTCTCTTTAGGGTAGCCCCCTGAAGGGGGAAGGCTGCGTACATCTATCCCACCAGACCCTGCTTTTGCTGGAGCCCTTGGAGGCACTGGATTTGTTGTTATTGTTGTTGTTGTATTCCTTTACCCAATTTTTAAATAAGAGTAACTTATTTACTCTTCTTTACCCTTACCCCTCTTAATTTAAAATATCCAAACAAATGTAGGATCTTACTTTACCCTCTCTCTCTTTACCCTATTTATCCAGTTGTTAAACAAAGCATAAATGAATAGAAATATTATAAGCTTAATTTAAAGCCCGCTGAGTTTAGATTGAACAAAGCCAAGCCCGAGTTTCTAACAAAACAAGCTCGAGCTTAAATTTTTAGAGCTCGGCAAGCTTCAAGCTGAGCCTTAGTCGAGTCAGGCTTGGACTCGACTTGGCTCAATTGCACTCCTCGTTTGAACTGCTCGGGGTTATGTGCGACCCTATTACCCAGACATCACTTTATTGTAGCCGGGTTACCTTACCCAAAACCCTGAAGCTCACTGCTCGGCATCAATGGAGTTGCTTTCTCTCTCCTCTATCTCTTCTCTCCACCTTCGATATTCCCTTCGAAAATCCCCTTTCTTCAACCCTAATTTCTCCATCTCTCCAATTCGTCGCCCATCGCTAACTCTCCGCAACTCTGTACACCAAATTCACCGCTCAGATTTGATGAAATTAGAGCCTCTGAGTCTCCGAATCGACGGGGTGAGCGCGGCGGCGCCGCCGCAGACGCCGGGGACGGCGATTAGAGGGGCGGAGGCGGATGCCATGGGACTGTTATTGAGAGAGAGGATTGTGTTTCTAGGGAGTGGTATAGATGATTTTGTGGCGGATGCGATTATAAGTCAGTTGATGTTGTTGGATGCGCAAGATCATACTAAAGATATTAAGCTTTTCATCAATTCTCCTGGTGGTTCTCTTAGGTAAAAATCTTGGGTTATTTATTATTGTGTCAATTTGGTCCTTGTACTTTTAATTATGTCAATTTAGTCCCTTTACAATTCATAATGTGTTAATTTAGTCCTTTGGTCAATTTCAAGTTGAGTAATTGACGTAATTTTTAGCGGCATAATTATGTGATGCAAATAATCCACTAAAAATCCACTCCTGGCTTAATTTAACCCAACCCATGGTCGAACTATTAAAAATTTTATTGAAAACTTAACATAAATTTTACTTTAGGGACCAAATTGACACAATATCAATTGTAGAGGGACTAAATTGATACAATTAAAAGTATAAGGACTAAATTCACACAATGGGTAAAATACAGAGACCTTTGGTGTGAATAACCCTAAAATCTTTGTTCATGGTGAATTTTGTTCATGTCATATCCTTAGATTAGAGTATAAAATGATTTTATGTACCCTTTTCTAGTGACTTAAGCTTTTGTGATAGTTGATTTCTCAACACACATTAATATGGTATGGAATTAAAAGGAACTTAAAACATTCATGTATTGTTAAGGACTCCGGATGTAAGTGTAATAGAATCCCATATTAGAGTTGTGAGAGAGAAGAGATCAATACATAAAGCTTAGTAGATTACTCCACCTAATGTCAGTTTGTTTTAGGATGGAGCCGTATTTTGACTTATATGTAGATCTCATGTATGTGCCAACTCCATGGGTAGGGCTTAAGGCCAATAAAATTAACATGTATTATTTGGATCTATACATAAAAAATTCAGCAGAAGTTCGTAGACTTATGAAGAAGTTATGAATGATTTCATTCATGTATATATAACAACTTCTAAAATACCGACAGAGCGGGGAGGGGTGTAATTTTGTCAAATTTGAGTTTTGTTTGATGGTATGGCCCACAATAGGGCTAACAAGAAGCATAACAAATAGTAATGAATAAGGTACAAGTGAATAGCTTGGGAGTTGAAGTGATAAGTTTAGCAAAATGTACAATATGGATGATTAATTAAGCATAAGTATGATCATTTTCAATTGATGATTTGTTTTTTATTTAAGAAAACTATGAATACATGTTATTAATTTTGGTCCCTCGTCTTTTTAATTTTTACTTAATTTTGGTCACTAAGTGGGAGACTAATTTTGTCATAAAATAAAATATTAGGAATCATTTTGAACAAAGAAAGATGAGGGACCAATTTGAACAAACCTAAAAACATGAAGGACCAATGGTGTAAATAACTCATGATTTCTTCTTTATAAATACTCTGATGTGGGATGTTGTTGCCATAGTCATACGTAGAGCTCTATATTGAGACCTTCAATAGAGAGGAAGATATTACAATGTGTTAGGTTGTAACATGGAGGGTTACCAACAAAACCATCTATAGAGAGGAGGATACTAAACGTTTTTTGAACACAAGGATATTACAACATTAGGTGTTAACATTAAGAGTGATTGAGTTTTGGTGTCGAGCCCTTTCGACATTGCCATGGCATGCACATCTCAAAAGCGGGAAGGATCATGTAATAGAAGACAAATTGCATGGGCGCCTTAATAGTGGAGGATCAATCCATGGACCGGAATAATTCATAGACATTCATGTTTACATGATATACCTTTTGGATGCTATGAGGAATGATTGCCTGTAGAAAAAGAGACTTTTATCTTTAGAAATGTATGTAATGTGCTTTCATCGTGGGAAAACGCACAATTATTATTGTGCACGGCTTGGGATCTATGGTGCAAGCTAGTCTCTCATTTTGATCAGATTTAGTCCAGTTTTGATCAAATTCCATGGCATAGGCAGGAGGAAAGACTACCAAATGTTATCTCAACAGCTAAGATTGCAATTCTTTGATGAATTTGGTTAGAAAGGAATGCTAGGATTTTCAAATACCACTATACACTAGTGAATTTCTTATGTGATAAGGTGGGTTTTTAGGAGTTCTTTGGGCTGAGAGCTTTGGGAGCTTTTCAAACATAGTTTTGGCAGATTTGCAGAAGGATTGGAGGGTTTTGTGTTAATAGTTTTTGGGTTTTTTTTTTTTTTTAAAATAATTGAGGATACCTTGTCCTTAGCTCTTTATATATTTTTTTCTTGCTTAATGGTATTTTTTTCTATTAAAAAAAATCATTTTTCCCATTAAGGTTGTTGGCATATGGGAATGTTGTTGTACAAAAGCGGCTTCTTGAGATTGGCATTGTCCAAGTAATCCATCCTTAAGGAACTCAGCCACGAAAGTTTAACAGTGTTTCTTCCATGGAGCAAGTTCTGTGGATAATGGTTGTTTCAGGGTTGATCTAGTTTGAGTTACTGTCAGCATGTAGTGTCACTTTTATCCTACTTTCTCTTACTAGCAAGTGATGGCAAGAAATGAATTTCATCGGAAGCACTTTTATGGGTGAAGCTGAAAGTAGTTCGGGTTACAAAAGCTCTTAGTGCACTGCCACAGCACGTGTATTATTTTTCTCATTATCGGAAAAAGTAGAGATCATTTTATACGACCTTTTGCAGTATTGTATTGCAGCGTTAGAATAATTCTCGTGGGGCGGACGAGGTGTTGGTCCAATAGTAAACTGTAAACCAATATCAAGATTGGGGCCTCGGGGCAAGAGATTCTAAAGCTCTGGTTAGAAGTAGAGAATTTTCCATTTCTCCGGGGAACTTTTTATGGAAAACCAGAGCTGGAGAACTAGATTTTCGGGTTTATGGGTATTTATGCCTATCATTTCTTATTGAAAATCAAGAAAGAAAAATGATAGGAAACATCAGAGGAAACACCATAGCTTGAACAAAGTTTCCAGTTTATATTGAAAATCGTAACCGGTTCTCTATTCTTAAATGTGTTTTTCAAATGAAAAATTGAAAAGGAAAACTCAAGATGATAAGGAAAACTAGAAAGGAAAAAGGAAATTGTTTTCTATTCCTAAACATAGCCCTAACCTACTTGCTCAGAAAATAAACTTCTCATGACAGAGGCTATCGGCATCTTTCGATACCTGAATCATTGCTTTTCATTTGTGGAGTTTGGGTGGGCTATAACTGTCACTATTTACATAGTTACTGACATTAAGGCGGTCAAGATTAGTTGTTTGTTTCTGCAAATCTGTAAAATAAACTGTCGAACATTTCCGATTCATAGCGCCCTTAAGCTTCCGTGTTCGCTGTTATTGATGCTTTATTGTAGATTGCATGCTTGCATGTCTGGTATTGCTTTATTTGACTTGTTCGTTAACTTTGACTTTAACTTGATTTTATAGATATAAATATTGCTCCATTTTTGCAATTTTGCTTTTTAGGGTAGGGGCCCTCGAAAACAGCCGCCCTTCAGGGTAGGACCCTGTAGGGGTGAGACTGCATACATTAGCTCCTCCCCCGGAGGGACCTTGCCTTGGCGGAGCCTTTCAGGCACTGATTTTGTTGTTGTTGTTGTTTCTACTCGTACTTTAGAGTTCATTTAGCAGCTCCTAAGCACACTGGAGTTCAGCCAAATTTGCAATTTTATGTATGCTTCGCTGGTGGTGATGCATTTTCTGCGGTCACAGAAGTACATAGATACTTATATATACAGTATATTTAAGCGAAAGAAACATATGTCCCACGATTGAAGGAGATCGGAATATGCTTTCTCTTTCTAGTTGGAGGGGAGGGATAGCTTTTCATGTGGGTGTCAATTCCTGTTCATGTGGTTAACTTCTATACATTGCTTTAAATAATGGATGGAGGGGGGAATTATTCATTTGAATGCAAGGATGAAACAAGTTACAATCTTGTGAGTATCGCAGTTTGTAGTCACAGTTTTGTGGAAGTAGAGCTTCACGCACACTACATTCACGGGTCTGGCACAAAAGGTTGTCTTTAATCCAACGACTTTATTACTCCTGTCAATGAAACGACGTAGTGGTAGAAGTATGAAGGTTGAGGCCGTAGGATAAGAAATCGTAGGTTCAAATCACTCCATTCATCCCCACTTTCCTACTACATAGGGCCGGCTGGTGAAGATCCTAAACGATCCAAGTAGTCACTTGGGGCCTCTATTTTTCAGGGTCTTTTCTGAAAATTAATTATATTATGAGTTTGTTTCTACCGTAATATCATTATTCATAATTGAAGAAATAATGATCTATATATAATACATTATAAACGTATATCTACATATATAAAATAAAGACTCACATATTAGTTGATATTATAACGTAAGGTGATTATGGGAAATGTGCTTTAAGTTGACCTAAAACCTTTTATCATCAAAAGAGATCCCATAAATTAAAATCGCTTTCGAGAGCAGCAATCTCAAGAGTGGATAAGACCAAAAATTTTGTTTCACTTCTGTTGAAACTTAAGTGGATAAGACCAAAGAAAACTAAACCCAACTTATAAGTCTCTTTTTCAAGTTTTACAATTGGCCACCAAGTCATGGTCAAGGAAGCTGTTGGAATTGTTGTAGTGGTTAAGCTCCGAACTCCCAAGCTAAAGGTCTTATGCTCGAAACTCATCCTCCTATTCCCAAATGGTTGGTGTCCCTAGTTAGGGAAAAGTTGTATTCTTCCTACTAGTAATGAATAGGGCTAGAAAAATGAATTAGCCTTCCGATGTCCAAAAGATTCAAGCGTGGCTTCAGGGAGAGAGGGAGGGAGAGAGAGAGAGAGAGAGAGAGAGAGAGAAATAGAGGGGGGGGGGGGGGGGGGGGGGGGGGGGGGGAATGGGGGGGGATGAAACGAGTCATTTATCTTGTTTATTGTAACTTTGATGCAAGTTTCAAACGCAAATCACACTCTGAAATGTTGAATTATGTTCATGAGTATGATACATAGCATTTTAATAGTTTCTTACAACTATGTTACTTCTTTGCTTTATTGTGTGATGGTGGACGCATTAGGGTGGACCCTTTTCAGGAGATATCCCTAATGCTCTTTTCTTACCTGTGTAAAAAACGGAAAAAAAAAATGTTACTTGTTTGCTACTTACGCTCTATTTTTCTTGTGGTTTGTAGTGCTACGATGGCAATCTTTGACGTCGTTCAGCTTGTTCGGGCTGACGTATCCACAGTTGCTCTTGGTATTGCCGCATCAACGGCGTCTATAATTCTCGGGGGCGGCGCCAAAGGCAAGCGCCTGGCGATGCCCAACGCTCGAATAATGCTTCATCAACCTCTTGGAGGTGCAAGTGGCCAAGTGATAGATGTTGAGATTCAAGCTAGAGAAATCATGCATAATAAGAGTAACATCACGAGGATCGTCTCGGAGTTCACTGGTCGATCCTTCGAGCAAGTGGAGAAAGATATCGATAGAGACCGGTACATGTCACCTATTGAAGCAGTCGAATACGGTCTCATAGACGGGGTTATCGATAGAGACAGTATTATACCGCTTGAGCCGGTCCCAGAGAGAGTGAAATCGAGCCTTAATTATGAGGAGATCAGCAAAGATCCTAGGAAGTTTCTTACACCGGATATCCCAGATGACGAGATATATTGAGGTTGGTGTTTTGATTTTGGTCATACTTTGTGTGTTTTTTTATGGAGTCGAGTTCAAGTTGTCTCTCGGTTTGTCTGGCTAAGCTATGAAAAACTGCTTTTTCAGAATTAGTTTTGTAGAAGTAATTTTGTAAAGAGTGCTATCAATAGGGTATGTTGGCCGAAAAATTTTAGCTTTTGCTTTTGCTAAGCACTATTTTCTTACTTTTGCTGAAGAAATATAATTTCTGCTTCTATCTAAAAAGAACTTTTCTTTTGAAGCCAAAGACCCCCTTAAAATCTAAAAAAGTCCTTTTCCAGAGAAAAAGAACACTTTTTTCCATAAAAGAAGCTTGACCAAATAGACTTTAACCGGACTAGAACAATTTCCAAGTGTTGGATTGAGGATACGGACATGGTGTGGTCAGAATATTGCAGTATGGACTAGTATTTGGACACCCGCAAGTCTAGCAAACGCTCCACATTTGGCTCGGATCGAACCAACGATAGGTAAGGTCCAGTTTTTCTATATTCGTTCTCTTTTCTCCTGTTCCTGGTCTTCTCCATTGATGGTATTGTTTTTTAGAAATAGTTCGTATTTCTTGTAATTTCCTTTTTTCTTGTCTTTTTTAGATATGATATTATTTCACTGCTGCACAATTTAATACAAGTTGGTTCAGTCCTTGCTTTTGTCGATTTGTTTCTTTTATACTGCGACTCTTGCTATTAATTATCCCCCCGGGGGGGGGGGGGGGGGGGGGGGAATCTCCACAATATTGCGGTAAGGTTGCATACATCAGGCCCACTTCGAGGGCCTCTCGTGCACTGAACTGTGTTTTTTTTTGGGTCATTGCTAATTTTTTTTTTTGGATTCAGAATGTTCCTCAGCTCCATCTGAAGACAATGATTCATCTGCAAGACTGAAATGCTGCAAATCAATCATATGCCAAGGAAGGAGCACTGATTCTTCTGTTGTATGTGTCTTGTTTTACCCAAAGAAAACAGGCCGATTCTCGTTTATTTGTCGCGTATTTGAATCTTCCTCTATTGTTTTATCGAACTATCGACCGCTTGATTCGTTTACTCGTGGATGTGCCTAATGGCGAGAATCTCGGAACTCACTAAGTTGAATATTTGTTATGAGATTGTAGTGGAAGGTGTAGATGGTTGAATTCTTCGTTCTTGTAATATGCGTCGTAGATAGGGTTGTATATGAGCTGAGTCCGGCTTGAGCTCTTCAAGCTCAAGTCTTGACTCGTCTGCATTTAGCTTGAGTCGGGCTTGGCGCAAAGCTCATTAAGCTTGAAAACTTTGAGCTTCGCTTGTAATAGGCTCGAGCTTGGCTTGGTTGAGATTGAACCTAACTTAGTGAGTTTTGAACTAAGGATGTCTTATCTAGAATCATTTAACCTCGACCTGAGCTCGTTTAGGCTCAATCGGGCATTGACTAATTTTTACAAGAAATGATGATGGTTACATGTGAGAATATGTATGAGCTATGTTAATGTTTTAGTGAACATTGAACGAATTATGCTACAAATTCACCAAAGTCTAATGGAAATTACTTATGTATTGTTGAAATTATGTGTTGTAATTTACATTTGTAAGGACCATCCACTCGCTGAAATTCTACATCAAAGTAGCAAGCATACAACAGCAACAACAGAAAACCCTGTGTCTCAAGGGCTCCCAAGAGGGGTCTAGGAGGTGTGAATGTACGCAGCTTTACCCCTTTAGGGTGTAATCCTACCGAGTGGCTGTTTATGAGGACCCCAAACCTTATAGTATTGGCAACACTGGGACTTTTCAGGAGGTTACCTATTCTGGTACTATTCTCGCCCAAGCACGCTTAACTTGAGAGTTCTAATGGGATCCGGTGCATTAGTACCTGGTAAATAAACCCTAAAATAGCAAGCATGTAAAAGGGAAAATGAAGAAACACTTACTTACTCATGGTGACTTGTGGGTTGTTCTCATGAGCCGGGATTGGTTGGGGTAACCCAATCCCTCATTACCAAAAAAAAAGAAAAGAAAGAAACACATGACTCTAAATTTATGTGGTTCGGCTCAAAAGGAGCATGACAATTTAAAATATCTAGTCATAAACTAAACCTTAGTGTGTCATAAGTTTAAATCGGATTAGTCTAATCCTCTATTTATAATCCCTAATAAAGCAAGCTTCTGTATAAATCCGAAGTTTCTACCATTTTTTGATAAATAATTAACAGAATATGATTGAATATATCTATATATTATCCTAATCTTGTTTAGTTAATATTTTCCCATGAAAATTTGCTAAATTTTGACAAATGGTACCTGATATATAAAAAATCAAACTTTGGAGTACTTGAGTAATAAAAAATTTTAAACCTCAAGATACTTTATAATATATATTAAAATATCAAGGTATTTAAGTGTGTTTGAAGTAGAGGTGGCCGTGGGCCGGGTCGGGCCTGGCCTGTCAAGCTGAAAAAAAAGCAAAATTTAAATAATATAAAGTCGTTTTGTACTAAAATTATTATAATTCATTGATAAATAATATGAGATACAAATATATTTTTTTTCCAAGCACTAATAATGGTTAATATACATGTTCAAAAAAAATGTTAAATATATGTAATAAAATAAAATATGCAATAAGTAATAGTAAATAATGATAAATATCTTATAAAAAAATAATGGTAAATAAATAACGTAACAAGTACAAATGCAACGCAGTTGGATCCTAATATTTAAAAGTACAAATTTGTTTATAAAAAAATACAATATTTGACGTATGGGGGGTGCTGTCGTCTTTTGACGTAAATATTTAAAAGTAAATTATTGACATACAAAAGTATTGATATCAGTCGCATGGGGGGGGTTGCCGTGCCATCGTTTGACGTATCAGTGGTACGGTCGTCTTCTTCATCCCTCGATGAATCCAGCTTCATTTTCTGTTGATCCCTTGCCTCAGCTAGCAGCCAATCCTTCAAGCACGCGGACATCTCCAAGCTTGACGGCGATAGCTTCGCCCTTTTGGTTCCAAGCAACCTGCCACCAAGACTGAAAGCACACTCCGATGCTACTGAAGACACTGGACAACTTAGTATATCACGTGCCATGGTGGAAAGCAGGGGATACTAGGCTTGATTTGTGTTCCACCATTGTAAAAGGTCAAAATGCGGCTTGCCCAGCGGCCCGAATAAATGGACCAACGGTGTCTGCAAGTAATAATCTAGCTCGTCACATGACGTGGGGGCTACTGTGGGCGTAAATTGCTCCAACAGCTTCCACGAATATGATGTGTGTGAACTACTTTCACTAGATGTGGAAGATCCTACTGCAGCAGTACTAGGATATAGATTATTGGACGCTAATTTCTGGGAATATTGAAAAAATAAACTATGCAAGTCGTTATCGACTTCGGCAATGAAAGTGTCGATATTGCTAATAGGATACAAATATTTGAAAAAATGTTGGCAAAACAAGTTTAAATCCCCGCGTCTACAACGAGGATCTAAAATAGTTGCTAAGCAATATGTAAGAGGTAGTTTAAAATAATATTTAGCAAACTTTTCTTTCATTGCCTTAATCGATTCGAACAAAATGGGATTGGATTTATTACCTGCCATCCAACTTACAATATCAAGCAATCTTGATATTGCTTGAGGCATGGTCGGATAGTAGCAACCCGAAAAAAATGTTGTGGCCTCTTTAAACATGCAAAAAAATTTACAAATTTCATCTATTGTCTCCCAATGTATACCGTCCAGGTTGTAATTGCTCCATTCTGTACGATTGTCTTGTGCGAATTCCATCAGAACGTCTTTATATGGTAGAATGCGCTCTAATATTTCTACCGTAGACGACCACCTAGTTTGGGAGTCTAATTTGAATTATTTATATTCTATGCCATGCAACCTATATAAATTTCTAAATCTTTTTTTTCTAGTGCCGGATGATTTAACAGATATTATTACGGATCTTAAGGTGGTAAGGGATGCGTTTACAAGTTCTAAACCATCCATTAAATGCAAAATGTGCCAAATGCAACGAATATGGAAACACTTCCCACCTAACATGGGTCTCATGTGCCTAATTAAATGTGTAACGGATGCAGTGTTGTTGGTAGCATTGTCGAACGTAATACTGAAGATACGTCGCTCTATGCCCCAGTCGCGGACTGCCGACATAATCGCACCGGTAATTATCTCGGCAGTGTGGGGGCAATCTAAAATACCAAAATGAATTATTCTCTTTTGGAGGATGTAGGAGTCATCGATCCAATGTGCCGTTATGTACATATAAGGTTGGCCGAGTTTCGACTTCCATATGTCCGACGTCAACGAGAACATGCTCGTGTTCGTAGCAAAAAGTGTTAAAACCCCAGCTTTCATATTGTGGTACAACGTAAAAGCGTCCCGCTTTACGGTGTTCCGAGGAACCCTCACAATGACGGGGTTCACCCATTGTTGGAGGTTGTCGACGAAATATGAGTTTTCGCCGGCAATGAAAAGCCTTTCACCCAAAATTATATATTTAGCTAGTCCCTTTCGGTTGCCCTCTTGAGAGAACCTAAAATTAGCAAGTGCACCGGTCACTTGCTGTACTAGACGTTGTTGGCTCTTATCTGGGCATTGCTCGAGTGGCACCTAAGTATATGTCTGCTTAATGTGCCTGTCCTACTGCCAGGTTGATGGCTAAAAGTCCTAGGTGAGTCACATAATTTACAAGTTGCTTTATTAGTTGTCCTATTAAGGGTAAAGTGATTCCATACCGCACTAGTTGTATGCCTACTAGTAGAAGTACTACTTTCAGGCTGGGCTTCGGTGGTGGGCGTGGGTTCCTCATCAGTTTGTGAGTCTCCAACCCCACCACCCGACTTATGATAATCTTGTTGTTGTGAAAAGTCCCAATTTATGCTATCATCAGTGTATGGGGGTGATGGGTCTGGTTGTATAAAAGCTCGTTCTTCCGTATTAAGTATGACAATTCTACTCCTTTTAGGGATTCTGAGTGGCCGAGAAGAGCTAGAAGTAGCACGACTAGCTCCAGAGGATAATAAAGAGTTGTGTGCCATATTAGTATAAGTAATTAGTATTTATAAAATGCAAGTGGTAATGTAAATTAAATAACTAAAAATGCGAACCAAATAAAATTGCGATACTAAAATTACCGAAACGAGAGAACAATGAAATTCGAACTTCAGCCAAACACTTTACAAACTTCGAACTTTAGAGCACAATTTTGCAATTAGCAAGGTTGAAGAAGATGGGAGATGATGAATGTATAGAGAGAAAAGAGAGGATTGAAGATTTGGTGAGGAAATGAGTTGGGGAGGATTAAGTATTTATAGAAAAAAAAATATAATTTTTTTTTTAATTATTAGAGCCGTTGCTCCAATGGCCTGACAACGGCCATGATTTTGTGGCCCGTGGCCCGGCCCGTTAGCCATCACTAAATTTTAAGTATCTAAGTGACAATTTTTTTTTTTTTAAAATAAGCTTTATCAGTAGATAATTTTCATACAATCAGTTCCCTATTTATTATCAATGATTATGTTACTTTTTTTTCTGATAAATTGTGACAAAATCATGATACAAGCATATCACTCACTAGGTGAGGCCTGAATCCAACCGTAACAAAATGGGGACCAAAAATAGACAACACAAAACAAAAGGACAGACCAACAGGTATAGAGGCTCGCCTCAAGCACGACACAGCAGACACCGAGAACAAATCCAAACAAGACACAGGGACCAGGACAAAATAGCGAGCTAGATCAGAACTCAAACAAGGACCTTAGCTGAAGTTGAAACAGAAGATCGGCACATGGAACGAGAGCAAGACTAATGCTGCCCATTTGCCTCGACACTAAATTATTGAATTTGGTGAACACAACAATCTTCTTTATATTAGATTTATATTTTGTTGGATATTTCCCTTGTTTTATTTAGGATTATTTACGCCAGAGGTTTCTGTACTTTGCTTATTGTGTCAATTTGCTCCTTGTACTTTTAATTGTGTCAATTTAGTCCCTGAATAATTCAAAATGTGTCAATTTAGTCCTTTTGTCAAATTTAAGTTGTGCTAATGACGTAATTTTGAACGGTAAAATTATGTTAGGTGCAAATAACTTATTATAAATTTATCTATTTATTCAATTTAATCAATTCGTGACCGTACCATTAAAAATTTTATTAAAAACTTAACATAAAATTTCCTATGAGAACGAAATTGATACATTTTGAATTGTACAGGGACTAAATTAACACAATTAAAAATATAAGGATTCAAACTGACATAGGACAAAGTACAAAGACCTTTGGCATAAATAACTATTTTATTTATTATCTTATTTTTAGGGTTTGATTACTATCTTTTAGGATTTATTTAATTTTATTTTTTTTGGTCAAATATTTAATTTGTTAACAAAGAAGTCAAGTATATCTTGAATTCATGATAAATGAGTAAAGTGTTCTATTTCTTTTTTATTATTTTTTACTTCAATTAGCTTATTTAAATTTTGATACATAATTAATTGTCTATAGTTTTACCAGACTCATATTATAATTTACCCCTTGTTCGACATCGTGGTAGAGAGAGGTTTAGCAAATTCTTATGAAAGATAAAGATTGTCAATTTTCAAGGGGTAAGTTTTCCCCGTATTTGCCCGTTTTCTTTATTTCACGACCCCCGTTACCTGCAAATTGGGTGGTAAAGGGAGGGGAAAGGTAAAATTTGTAAAGACTTAATAATTTTATCTTTATTTTAATTATAATTTTCTTTATCTGTATCTTTTTATCCTAACATAATATAACAAATTAAGAATAGGATTTACAGTTGGTGACTCTTACTGGAGTAATATTGTATTCCTTACTATCCTTTGCTCAAATTATAACCAATTTAAATATCTAAAATAATATATAATTTAACATATGATATTAAATTAATAAAAGATGACACCAACACGTCATCACCGGATCCCACTAGAACTTCGAAGTTAAGTGTGCTTGGACGAGAGTAGTACCAGGATGGGTGACCTCCTGGGAAGTCCTCACCCTCAGGTTGGGGGTACTGCAAAACAACCTCTCTTCAGGTTAACATCCTAAAAGGAGAAGGTTGCGTACATCCGCCCCCCAGACCCTGCGTAGGTGGGAGCCCTTAAGGCACCGGATATGTTCCTTTTTTATATTAAATTAATATTTTAATAAAATACAAAATGGCTTTTCTATAAAAGATACATGATAAGATATATCAAGTGTATAAACTAAAAAATTATTCTGATAAGAAAAAGCTAACAAATTATTATAACGAACTGTCACCTGTAATTAACATGATTCATTTTTGTTCGGAGAATATTACATATAATTTACAAAGGTGCAATAAAATGTAAGAAAATTAACTTCATAATCATAAATATATCGTTATTTATATTTTAGTTTCTAATATGTTTAAAAATAATAAAAAGGACCGTAATTTTTTTGAATTAATAAAAAAGTCCTTAGGTTTTTCTTGTATTAATAAAAGGCCCCTTTTTGGAGTGATGACCTCATTTTTCGTTGACAGAGCTAAAGTGATAACTACTTTTTTTGTTAATGCTACATTAAAATGATAAAAATATAATTCAATACCCTTATTCTTATTTATAAGCACGAAAATTTGAGATATTGTGTCGCATAAAACATATCTGTTTTCACTTAATTTGTTTAAAAATATGGTTATTAGGAGGGTTTTTTTTGTCATTTTATTGTAACATTAATAAAAAAAAATAGTTGTCATGTTAACTCTCTCAGTGTAAAATGGCTTCATCACGTCAAAAAGGGACATCTTTATTAACATGACAAACTTAAAGACATTTTTATTAATGCAAAAATATCAGAATTCTTATTATTATTTTTAAAAAGTTAAAGTATTAAAATATGGGTTTGTCTAACATGTGCTTATTAGCCACATGTTAGAATCTACTAAGGTTGCATTTGGTTCAGATTTTTAACAGTTTAAAGCTGTAAAAAAGATCTAGTTGACTATAAGGCTTGCGGTTGGTTGACAGAAAAGATCTTTTTACATAGTTTTTACAGCTTAAATAGAAAGATGAAAAAGCTGTTTATAACTAAGCAGAAAAAAATGCAAAACTGGATCTTTTTACAACTTATTTGATAAATATATTTTAAAAAGGCTATATTAACATTAAATTTTCATCACCATGACCTAGTTTTACTTGTTATCACCAACCCCACTCACGACCACGTTTTTTATGCCCATGGGTCGCTATACTCGCCACCTTCCATTACAATGACCAACTATTATCGTGATTCTCTCTTACCTATTATTATTAATTAATTTATATTATAAGGTCATTTTTATGATTGTAATAGATAAATTTCTTTTCTAAACTTGCATCCAAGCACTTTATTATGTAAAAAAGATCTTTCTGCACTACACAACCAAATACTTCATTGTAAAAAGATACAAATCTTATTGAAACAGATAAGCTGAAATAAGCCGAACCAAACGCACCCTAAATGTATACTTATTATTTATTTTTATTGATAAATTAACTTACTTTTATGAGATATTATGTCTCGTAATTAATGCTATGAATTTCAATTGGAGAATATTATATTTATTTTATAAAAATATAATTATAGTTATATCATTTATTATCATTATTTTTCCTTTTGCTAATAAGGAACCCAAATATTCAGCAAACATGGTCCATGCAGCGATCCACACACTACAGAAGTCAATCAAGTCAAGAATTTCTCATGAGACGTTTAAGGGGGAATCGACCTCCGGACCTTTTAACATAAAACAACACTTTATTCTCTTACTTATTTCCTACCACCGAGGTAAGACTCTGATAAGTTTATATCATTTATTATTATCATAAAAAAATAAATAAATTATGTGTATTTAATAAGTTTTATAACAAATCCTTGAAATATAAATTATAGGGTTATTTACGCTAAAAGTCTCTATACTTTATTCATTATGTCAATTTAGTCCCTATACAATTCAAAATGTGTCAATTTATTCATTAGTAAAAATTTTATGTTAAGTTTTTAATAAAATTTTTAACGGTTCGGTTACTAATTGAGTTGAATTTAATAGAATGATGAATTTATAATAAGTTGCTTGCATCTAATATAATTTTTTCGTTTAAGATTATAATATTAACTTAACTTAAATTTGACAAAAGGACTAAATTGATACATTTTAAATTATTTAAAAATTAAATTAATATAATTAAAAATATAAAAATTAAATTATAATATAAAAACAACCCATAAAGTTCCACGACAGCCATTAAATACACTAGAAATCATAGGGTGGAAGGTCGGCAAATGCAATCGTGATAAACGAGCAGATAAAGTTACTCTTTCTCTCGAAAATCTCAACTGAAGAGAGAGAGAGAGAGAGAGATTTGAAGTTGCTTCAAACTGAAGCTTCGATTCCATGTCTCCGTAGAATTCGCGTAGAAAATCTTCACAAGATTTTGTTTTTAATGCTGCTATTATCGTACAAGAAGACCTAATCGATAACGTAACCCCGAGCTTTGATTTGAATATTATATAACCCTAGAGCAGATGTGGATTGCGTGAAGTAATAATTGTTCGGTTTGCGATTCGTAATTGTTCTCTTTCTCTCTCTCTTTGGGAAACTAGGGTTTTATTGATTGATTGATTATCTTTGGGGGTGTGAATTCGGCTTGTTTTATCCCTGTTCTTCATCGATTGATATTAGGGTTTTTTTTGTTAAAGTTGGTGATTTGGTGGTTTGATTGTTGGAGTTGACTGTTTTGGAGGTGGAATTAGGGTTCTTTGATGGTTGATTTTGTTGATTAATTGGCGGTGTGTTTGCGGGATGTGGTTGATGAGGCTGTTGTGGTTGGTTTTTGGTAATTAGGGTTTGATTGCTGAAATTTGTGGTGGAATTTCTCAAAGCTGGTCTGCGAGTGTTGAATAATTTGGGTTTTACTGCTGAATTGTTTGGTTTTGTGCTGAATTTTGTGATATTGTGTTAGTAGAAAAGTGGGCTTAGTGTCAGTTAACTGAAAGAGCTGGGTATGGCTCATTTGGGGAGCAAATGAGGTTTATTGTCGCTGGTCTTTGATAATTAGGGTTTGATTGGTGAAATACTTGGCGGGGTTTCTGAAAGTTGGGTTGTTTCTGTTGATTTACGTTGTGGGTCCCGAATAATTTGGGTTTGATTGCTGAACTATTTTGGTCTGCGCTTAAATTTGTGATATTGTGTTAGTACATTGAAGTGGGCAGTCTCTGAATTGTGTTTGCCCACGCTTTGGTTAATCTGATCTTTTGATTGCTTTTTTGTGCTGGTTTGATTGATGGGTCTGAAGTAATAGCTGTTCTATAAAAGATCACATCTACTGGTGGTTTGTTCTTGATTTGGTTTTCTACCGATTTCAGTACGGGAGTTGGGTGTGTTGGATAGGATATCTGCATTTGGTTTTCCCTCTCCTTTTGACCATAATTGGGGCTTTGCTGTTTAGATATTTGTCATTCATCATTGCAAGAGACTGCGATAGAATTTTACCTCGGACGGGCTTCTTTTGTTGGGGATAAGATGAGTTCCAATGTCACCGATGAGTCAATACCCCGGGGGAAGCTTTTGATTCACATCGCTGAAAATGGTCACTCTTTTGAGCTGGATTGTGATGAATCCACTGCCGTTCAAACGGTTCAACAATATGTCGAATCTATGGCTGGAATTCCATTCAATGACCAGCTTCTGCTGTGTGCAGATATGAAGCTTGAACCAAATGCACCACTTTCTGCATATAAGCTACCATCTGATGACGAAGAAGTGTTTTGTTTCAATAAAGCTAGGTTACAAGCCAATGCCCCACCCCCTCCACCCGACCAAGTAGAGATCCACGATATAGTGGAGCCCCCATCACCATCTTCTAGTTACGATCCCCATCCCCTAGATGAGGCGATGGATCCTGCACTCAAGGCTCTTCCTTCTTATGAGCGACAGTTTCGGTACCATTACCAATGTGGGCATGCTATATACAGTCGAGCGGTAGTGAAGTTTGAGAACTGTGAGAGGGTTTTGAGAGAACAGAAGGTGCAGGAGAGGGCAATGGAGATTGCGAGGTGTAATTTGGATTACTTTTTCAGGATACTTAACCAAAATTACTTGGATTTTCTGAAATGTTACTCGCAGCAGCACCGTGTACATTCAGATCTCTTGGTCAACTTCGTTAGGGACATTGAGAAATTGAGAGCTTGCAGTCTTATCCCTTCTTTACAGTCGTCTTCGCGCAAGTGTTTGTTGGATCTTGTGAAGGAAGAAAACTTGCGAAAATGGGTTGAAAATTGCAGCAGTTCTCATAGGCAATTTGACAACAAGGTTTCGGGATTTAAGCAAGCGTTTGGAAGGCTGAAGCACGATGTTGAAGATATGTTTTCCAACAAAGCATCTCTGCCAATCAAGGATTTGGAACTAATGATCAAAGAGCACCATCGTTACATCAATGAACAAAGAAGTATAATGCAGTCGTTAAGGTCTGCACTTCTCTTCCACTTAATGTGATTTCAAGTTCCACAATATCAATTACAGTAAAAAGGTTACTAACATTTAGGATTCTCATCCCCTTCTTTTCCATGGATTTGTGATTGTATTTGATATCTTTTAGGAGGTACTTATCCAAATGATGTAATGCGGGAAGTGAAAGTAGAAGGGGAAGAGAGAGAGACATAGGAAATAGAGGTGGGAAGACAGAAACAGAGACGGGGGAGGGAATTAGGAGAGAGGAACACAGAAAGTGACAGGAAATTAAAGGAAAAATAATTTCTTGTATCCATATTCTCATAAGCTCCTTTAAACATAATACAATATTTATAACTTAAAGAGAAGGAACAAGTATAGTAATTAGGAAACAAACCGAATTTAGGAAACCAAGGGCCTGTTTAGTATTGTTTTCTGTTTGTAGTTTTTAGCTCTTTAGAAACTAAAATCTAGATTTTAGAAATGATTTTTTGTTGTTTTTAGTGTCCCGTGTTCAGTTTTTACTCAAATTAGGAAAAAATAAAACAAAAAACCAAAAACCAGATTAGATCATTACAAACATGTTTTGCAGTTTCTAAAAAAACGAACAACTATAATAAAAAAGGATAATAAATTGACCCTAAAAGAAGTAGAAACTTAACATTTTTGGAAACTAAAGATCCTATAAAAGATATCCTGCAATATTATTTTCGGAATAGGAAGATCCTGTAATCTTGCCTTCCTTTCCCCAAACATGAGCTGCATCACCAGTTTTATTGTAGTTATATATTGTCATTTGGTCAAGAGTATTATGGTTTAAATTGCCATCTAATTCCGGTGCAGTGGTAAACTTTGTATCGATATTCTTTATGTTTCATATCTGCTGATTGTCACGTATGAAACATGTAATTAGCAATTTGAGAGGTAGAAAATATAGGGCTGGCTTATATCATTCAAGATTACTCTGTTAGTACTGGTTTATTCTCTTATATGTAGGCCCATGCTCATGTTGGTTTACGCTTTTTTTTCTTTTAATATTGAGTTGACATTTTGGAATAACTCGTATATGTAGCGTCATTTTTGTCTCTGTTGTCAAATGCAACATTGTGTGCGCGCGCACTATTGAAATTGTGTTTGGCCAGCATCAATTGGAACATCTTTTGTTGTTTTTAGGACTTGTTTGGCCAGACTTGTTTTCTGGAACAAAATGATTCTTCCTGGAAAAGGGACACTTATTTCAAATTTTAAGGGTATTTGTTCCAGAAAGGAAAGTGCTTTCTAAATTGAAGCAAAAACTGTTTTATTGCTTTTAAACAGAAGTAGAAAAATAGTGCTTCTCTTTTAAAGTAGTAGTAGAGCTTTTTTTAGACAAAAATACTTCTATCGATATCATAGTTTTCAAAAGTGCTACTGAAAAAAGTAGTTTTTTCACAATTTGACCGTACAAGTCCTTAATGAGCCGACGCTGAGTTGATAAGTAGTATGGCCCCATACATCTCGATCTTGCGCGATTTTCCTTCAGGCATGTAAATTATTGTACCATATAGTTGGTATTTTCCCAGACCTTGCTTTGGCAAAAGCTTCTTTAAGGCAATGGAGTGTTGTTTAGCTCAATATGTGCTTATCACAATGTTGTCTGTGTCCTTTTGCAGCAAGGATGTTAGTACAGTGAAGAAACTAGTGGATGATTGTCTAACGAGTCAGCTCACATCGTCTCTCCGTCCCCATGATGCGGTTTCTGCTTTGGGCCCCATGTACGATGTCCACGAGAAAAATCACCTTCCAAGGATGAGAGCCTGTGACCGTTCGATTTCCAATCTCCTTGATTTCTGCGTAACCAAAAAAAACGAGATGAATGTTTTCGTGCACAGCTATACCCAGAAGATAGCTTACATTCAACACTTCATCAAAGATGTTCGGTTGCAATTTAACGCCTTTTGTGAGGCAATAAAACGGCAAGAAACTCAGTTCGAGGGCTTACGAGTGTTGCGTGGGATTGGCCCTGCATACCGGGCTTGTCTCGCTGAAATAGTCAGAAGAAAAGCTGCCATGAAACTTTATATGGGTATGGCAGGACAGTTGGCCGATAAGCTTGCTTCAAAGAGGGAAGCCGAGGTGAGAAGACGGGAGGAGTTTTTGAAGGCACAAAGCCCGTATATACCTCGAGATATATTAGCTTTGATGGGATTGTTCGATTCTCCGAGCCAATGTGAGGTTAATATCGTACCTTTTGACACGAGTTTGCTCGACATTGACATTGCAGATATTGAGCGTTATGCTCCCAAGTATTTGGTTGGATTGCCATTCAAGAGTGAGAAACAAGGAACTTCTAGAAGCTCGGTCACCATGTCTAATGACGGTTCTCATTTATCAGAAGATGAAGTTTCCAAGGAGCTTCTAAATGATTATGAACTGGCTGAGATTGCTGGAACTAGTAAGATGGAAGTGGAAAATGCAAAACTGAGAGCCGAGCTCGCTTCTGCAGTTGCGTTAATTTGTTCTATTGGCCCTGAACTCGATTGTGAATCTCTTGATGATAGCAAGCTCGATGATCTCATGAAAAATGCAGCCGAGAAAACGGTTGAAGCCTTGCAGAAAAAGGACGAGTATGTGAAACACGTCGAGTCTCTGTTGAAAAATCAGCGAAAACTTTGTGAATCATACGAGCAGCGTATTCACGAGTTGGAGCAGAAACTCGCTGACCGATACACTCTTGAACGAGCACGGTCATGTAACAATGACAGGTCAGAAGTTTGCGGTGAAGGTGGATTAGAAACGCCTTATATGTCTGCTGAACACATGGATGAGGTCTCGTCTACATCTAATCTTGTAGAAGCAAAACCCAGGAATCTTTCTAGACTTTCAAGCAAAAGTGAAGAAGGCCTAGATGAGAGTATGGCTGATTCTTCCGGTGTCGTGAATCCCCATTTAGATTTAACGATGCTAGACCCGCAACGTGAAGGGCAGCAACTGGGTGATAATGAGGAAGATAAGATGGATAAACAGCTCGGTGCTGTGATGCCGTTGAATGTTAACACCGATAGCATGACCGAGGGTTTAGACGTCTCCCATTCGATTCAGGATGCCGTAGTTGATCATAATCTTGTATTAGAACTACAACGAGCAATTGAAGAGAAGACGAATCAATTAAGTGAAACTGAAATTAGGCTTAAATCTGCAGTGGAAGAGGTTGCCAGGCTTGGAAGAGAGTTGGAGACAAGCCAGAAGCTTCTAGATGAATCTCAGGTACCCTACGAATGCGTTTTGTTAAATTTTCCGTCTCCGGGTTTCTATATCCCTTTAAGGCTCCATTTGGTGCTACGGGAACTTTTTCTTTATGGAAATTTTTTTCTTCAAAACAAAATTTCTATTCAAAATACGTTTTTCTTAAAAAATTTTGGCTTTCTGGCTAAAGAAAATAGTTTCATTCTATAAATTTGTATGAGGTTCACGCAAAGTGATGCATAAGACGTGACATTGTCAAGGAAAATGTTTTCCCATCAATGAAAGAAAACACTTTCCTCTTTCATTGAGGGGAAGTAAAATTCCTCTCAATTGGAGAAAAAATATTTTCCTTATTTGTGGTTGTTATTATGAAGTTATGCCAAAGAAATAACTGATTTGAGATAGAAAAGGTTTTCTATCTACACAAACTGACTAAGTTTCATTTTCCAACAGACGATGTTGAAAATCATGGAAAGTATGTTCTAATAAGTTGGCCTTGCAGTTTTCTAATCTTAATTTGTGTTCTTCGATTGTGCCAACTTACCAAAGATATTCAGATTATTATTGCAAATAGCCTTCCAAAAGCAAGTTAAGGTTTGGAAAATCGGTTCCGGAATGTCTGCTTTGTCATTTTGTGTATTATATACTCTGAAAATTGTGAAATTCAGAGATTGTTTTCTGTGAAAATGGGGTGTTTTTCACAAGTAAACACACCAAGGACGTTAACATTTTGCGAAAATTTTTCAGTTTTCCAAATCTGTGTGTTTTGGTGAAAATGCATTCAAGAATCTTCTTTTTCTTCCAGTTTCTGGGAAAATACAGTTTTCCAGTTCCTAACTTTGTTCTGAAATTAGAGAATACCATTCCTTCTTTTATGAGGGCCAGTTTGGTATTGATTTTCTATTTGTAATTTTTGATTTTTTAAAACTGAAAACAAGGTTTTAAAAACGATTTTTTTTGGTTTTCAATTTTTTGTTTTGAGTTTTTTTTTTTTTTTTTTTCCAAGTTTGAGCAAAAACTAATAACAGAAAACTGAAAACAAAATAAAGTTGTTTTCAAAACCTGGTTTTTCGTTTCTTAAAAATCAAAAACTATGAGTAGAAACCATACCGAACATTGCTCTAAGTTTTCATCTTCCTATGTATTATAAACATTTCAAGTATTTTTCCAATTTTCCTAAAAAACATTCCGAACAATAAAGATAATATTTCCGTTCATGTACATACATCTTATACTTTCCAATCAAATTTATGCTGTAAACAGATGAATTGTGCCCATTTGGAGAACTGCCTACATGAAGCAAGACAAGAAGCCCAAACCCATCTATGCGCTGCTGATCGCAGAGCTTCACAATATAATGCACTCCGTTCATCTTCTCTGAAAATGCGCAGTCTTTTTGAAAGACTTCGGTCCTGTGTCAACTCCCCTAGTGGCGTGGTCGGTTTTGTGGATTCCTTGCGTTCTTTAGCTCAATCCCTTACCAAGTAAGTATCGGTCAAGACTCGATCTCTTATATCAGTCATTTCTGACCCAGTCTGTTATGTGATATTTTGGAATCAATTAGGGTAAAAACAAGTTGAGTCGAGCCAACTACCATCTTGTTTGAACTTAAACTTCATAAGACTTGGTCCAGCTCGAGCTCAAGTTGAGCTTTTATTGAGCTTTCGACCTTGGTTCAGTAGATATTATTGTTTTCAATTCTTTCTTAAGGATCATTAGCCTAATCTTGCCAAGTTGAACATACTATCAACTTGAGCTCATTATATTGGGCTATTTGAGTTACTACCGAGTCATTAATCACTATCTACCATCAATGGTACGAGCTTTTGACAAGCCCTTATCAAACGGTTCACAAATGTTAATGAGTCAAGCACCTTCTTGTTCGAAATTGATCTGCTAAGCTTATCAAGCCCGCTTGAGCACGTTTTGTTAAGCTATTGAGCACCCATACAAACACAAATGAGCCTAATTGATTTTGAGCACTAGTAGTTTTTGAACGTTTGGTTTACTTACACCCTAGAATCAATCGTGTTTTGCAGTTAGTAAGGATCACAGCTATGGTGCCACGAATCTGGGTGTCGCCATTTTGCATTTAGTTTTTATAGGGAAGCATAAGTTTTTTTATACCTTTATAATCACGAAATTGTGAATTAATTATCAGAAAATCATTAATTTGGCTACTACTAAATGAAAAATGAAATCACTATTTTTTTTTTTTTAGGAAACTAGGCTAGAATGGCAAGTCAGAGTAACTATGTATGGAACGAAATTATTCATTTTGTTTGGTGATTTACAGTTCTGCTGGTGACAATGAGACTGAGGGAGCTGCTGAGTTCCGAGCATGTATCAGCGCGCTTGCTGATAAAGTCGGGTTTTTGTCGAGGCAGAGAGCCGAGATTCTTGACAGATTCTCCAAGGCGGAATCTGCTCATACGCATCTTATGAAGGAATTGGAGGAGAGGAAAGAGCTCGTAAAAACGCTATATGCAAAGCTTCAACTTGAAAAACAGGTACAATTCCATTGCATCGTCTTCTAGAAGCACCATTATTTGTGAGCGTTTGCTAGAACTAAATAGCAGTGTATATGAGTTGAGTCGAGTTGTGCTCGAACTCATTAGACTCGAGGCTCAACTTGTCATCATTTAGTTATGATCGCGCTCCACTTGAAGATGCAAAACCAAAAAGTTCTCCAGTGAAACAGGGAACCTAAAGGTCATGAAAGGTAGCAAAACGACGCTAAGTAGGACGTAAGGGTGCATAAGTTGCTTTTAAACCTTTAGTCGGTAAAATTTTAAATGAATCTTCATAAAATTATTAATTTACCCCCTCTCGAATGTTAGTAAATAACGTCCGATCTTGCAGTGGTTTTTCCCGAAATCTGTTGCATAAGGGTATTTACGTAAACATTACAATGTTTGTTTGATTCAGCCAAGGTCTTGTTGACACTGAATGCTTAATATGATCAAGTCACGGCTCATAGGGCCTGTCTCGAGATTTTAGGGTCGAAAATAAGTTTGATCGGTGGATCCTTTTTGGTAATCGAGGTTTTCAGTTCAGCTTAACCACACATTAGATAATTCATTTTATATAATAATAGTATCAATTGAAATATGGGGCTTTTACATCATACATAATTTGTCGTTTCTTCGACTATGAATTGTGATAAGCGGTAGAAGTAAACTAATCATTTAACTAATTTTCGAAAGGGAACCTTAAAAGCTAGCTTAAAACATCATAACGAGATTGCATAATATGAAAGCTAGCTTAAAATCTGTCATATAACGTTTAAACATGCAAAGTTCCGTTTTACGATCTCTCTTTAAGTCTACCACCAGCTGTTTCAATCCCGTGACTTGAACCGTTGGGTTTAGTGTAGTGGTTAAACTACACACCCTGTAAGTATGGGATCCCAAGTTCAAATCTTAGCCCCCCTCCGGCAGATGTTGGTGGCCTTGTTTGGGACACTCTGTATCTCCTTACCTTCTAAAAGAATAATTTCGAATCGTGTGACAGGCAAACAAGGAGAAGATCTCACTCTACCGCTTCGAAGTCCACGAAATTGCGGCCTTCATCCTCACCGCCACTGGCCACTACGAGGCAATAAACCGAAACCGCCCCAACCACTTCCTCTCCACTGAGTCTGTGGCCTTGTTTACTGACCACCTCCCTGACCGCCCCCCCTACATCGTGGGTCAAATCGTGCACATCGAGAGGCGTACTGTCAAGCCCTCAATCACCGCCGCTAAGCCCGACCAGGTAGATCAACTGACCTCTGACACTGTTACGAACCGTTTGGGCCCGAACCTGGGTTCCGGTTCGGGACCTGGGTCCGACCCGAACCCATATGGATTGCCCATTGGATGTGAATACTTTGTAGTGACAGTTGCAATGTTACCGGAAAAAGTAATTCATTCTCCGCCGCTAACTTCCTGATCCGGCTCCAAGAGCAAACTTTGACATGATGGAAGAAATATATTTGAAGTGTAAATATGAACGATGACTTCCGTTACTGTCAGGACAATAATTGTTATTAGGGTAATGATGTGACTTGAAAACCTATAGTTATAAAATTGTCCTGGCAATAACAATACTTTCCCGGTAATAACATTGCCCTTGCTTTTTTTTTATTCTCGACAATTTGTGAATAGGAAAATGCTTTGGGTGCGGATAATCGTTTGAGTATCTAATACACGTGGTAAAAGGTTGTCGAATCATAATAAGACACGGTTAAGTGAGTGTTTGGTTGTGAGCGGAGATTATTTTTACCATGTGTATTGGATACTTAAATTATGAAATTATGTGTTACCCGTATCGTTGCTCTTGTAAATAAGATGTTACTCGTATGGCACGGAACCATGGCGGATGAATGGTTATTTGTAACATAAATTAATTAGATTATTTTTTAATAGTAAATCGTATTATAAAAAAGGAATATGCCCAGTGCCTCAGGGGCTCTCGTCTACACAGGGTCTGGGGGAGCGAATGTATGCCTACACGAGGTCTGGGGGGTGGATATATGCAGCCTTCCCCTTCAGGGTATTAATCTGAAGAGAGGCTGCTTCTGAGTGCCCCCAACCTGAGGGTGAGAACTTCCCAGAATGTCACCCATCCTGGTACTGAGGTCGCCTAAGCACGTTTAATTTCGGAGTTCTAATGGGAACTGGTGATGGCGTGTTGGTGTCCTCTTTGGTAATACTATCGTATATAATATGATTGATAATACTAGAAAGGTTGAGGCTCTAGAATTACGAATTTTAGATTTAATTGTACATACGTATCTTGTATCTTTAGATGTACTGAAAATTGCCTGATTTAACATCATTTAATCGTCGAGTACGATGATGATATCTTAGATGCTTAAGCCAAGCTCGAGCATGTAGAGATGGAATTTTCAAGCTTTGTTTTGATGGAAAATTTCAAACTCCAGTTTGTTTTAGCAGTGCACAATTTTTTTCCTTTGTGTATTATTTTGTAAAGCAGGGTGTTTAGAAACTTGATGTAATCTCTTAGCGTAGCGTCTTTGACACACGATCTTTTAATGGAAAAAAAAGGTACATGACAACAACAATAACAGGCCTAGTGTCACAAGGACTACTGTGTGAGCAGGGTTTGGAAGGGGTCGGATGTACGCAGTGTTATTCCATCAGGGAAATACACTAATAAGAGGTTGTTTCTAAGGACCACTATCTTAAAAATAAAACAAAATAAAATAATAATAATAATAAAGGTACATCAATGTAGTATTTAATGTGTTGAGCATGTATTTTACTATGTTTTTTATATTTTTATTTAAAGAAAAAGGTTTCATTGTATAAATTTAATAAGATTCATACTTAATGGAGCAAAATATTTTTCTTATTTATGATTAGGAAAATTATCACTTAGGTACTCTGAGGTTTGAACATTTATCACTTAGGTATCTTGACGTTTTAATATATAAAATGGGGTACCATAAAGTTTGAATATTTTATCATTTAAGTACCTTATGACAGAATTTGATGAATTTTTTTAATAATCTAATCAATTATATACAAAAAATATTGATATAATATATAAATATGATAATATATATAAGTTAGTGCCAATATTTTTATTAAAAATTTAACAAATTGTGATAAGTGCCAATATTTTCATTAAAAATTTAACAAATTATGATAAAATATTTACTGAATGTTGTTGCAAACCACCTAAAAATTACCATAGTTATATGTCATTTTCGCATTTTTCAGCAAACAATGGTTAAATTTTAATGAAAACACTTATATTATTAAAATTATATCAATTTTAGCATTTTTTGACAAAAATTTATCAAATTTTTGATTAAAGGGTATCTGATTGATATATTTTAAAACTCAGGTTGGAGGCACTTGGAAACAGCCTCTCTTCAGGTTAACACCCTGAAGGGGGAAGGCTGCGTACATCCGCCCCCCCAGACCCTGCGTAGGCGGAAGCCCTTGAGGCACTGGGTATTAAAAAAAAAAAATACTTAGTTACTCTGAGTTTTAGATATTTTATTACGTAGGTACCCCAACGTTTTAAAATATATCAATCAGACACCCTTTAATCAAAAAATTGATAATTTTTTGTCAAAAAATGCTAAAATTGATATAATTTTAATAATATAAGTGTTTTCATTAAAATTTAACCATTGTTTGCTGAAAAATGCGAAAATGACACATAACTAAGGATATATATCTTAAATGAATATTCAACTATAAGATACTTAAGTGATAAATATTCAACCACAAGATACTTAAGTGAACTTTCTTGCGTTCGCAGCTTTGTTAGTAAAAAATGCCTATAATATATATCTTAAATGAATACCATTATTTTCTAGTTTAAAAAGGTGTTTATGTAATATCAACAATAATAAAGTAAAGTAGACATTTTCTTACCTTTTTAGTATAATACACGTATTATAATATGTATCGATTTTTTCTCCCATTTAAAAATATTTTTTTTTCTTTAACTCTCAAATTATTAATTGTATTCTCATCGTTTATTATATGTTATGCTTCTTAAACCGTTGTTACGACTACCATTATCTTTATTTTTTATAAGTTAACGAAAATTTCACCAAATTTTTCATGTATAAAACCCGAAACGGACATACATATTAGATCTCGTGCAATTCTAACACAAAATAGAGATAATAGTCATATTTAAATATTTAAAAACATTAATTATATTATAACTGATTAAATAGAAAGTTAATATTACGATAATAAATAAAATTAATTTTTATATTATAAAAGGAAATAATATTGTGCCAATATAGGAAAAGAAAATTGACACAATAAAGTACACACTGATAAGTTTAGGGTGTAAATGAGCTGACTCGTCAAAAAGCTCGAAGGGCTCGGCTTGCTTCGAGCTCAAGCCGAGCCGGCTTGTTTAGCTTATCGAGCTGAGCCCGAGCCTATTGAAGCTCGAGCTTGTAAGCTCACAAGCCTAAACAAGCACATACAAGCTTTTATTAATATAATATTTTTTGATTAAATATGACCTATAAAGCCAAATTTGAGCCTAAATGAACCGAGCCTGAGCTTAAACAAGCCCACACGAGCTTAGATTGAGCTTAAATGAGCCGAAATATTGCAAACTTAATTCAAGCTTGCTGAGCTTAAATCGAGCCAAGCCAAGCCAAGCCAAGCCCAAGCTTCTGACAAGCCGAGCTCGAGCTTGAACTTTCCGAGCTCCAGGCTCGAAGCTCGGCTCGCCTCACATACACCCCTACATACGTTATAAATGAAATTAATATTTTTATACAACATTTATTCTCGAAGCTCAATAGACACTCACGTGATATAACATGCAGAACTATAAAATTATTCAAAGGCCTTCGACTTAAACATTGAAAATAGTCGATTCCTTGGCCGAGGCTCCATTTGATTGAAAGGAAAACTTTCATTCACAAAATAATTTCAATTAAATTTTTTTTCCCCTAAAATTTATTTATCTAATTAAAAAATATAATTTCATTCTATAAATTTATATGAGTTCACAGTGACCAAGTTGAGGATAAAAGTGAGGCATCTAACGTTATTATGGGGAATGTTTTCTCCTCTATAAAGGAAAATGTTATCCCCTTTAATCAACGGGAAGTCAACTCTCCCTGAATATAGAGAATATTTTACATATTTATAGGTAAAAAAGAAAATGAACATATCCAGTGCCTTAAGGGCTCCCGCCAACGCAGGGTCTGGGGGGCGGATGTACGCAGCCTTCCCCCTTCAGGGTGTTAACTTGAAGAGAGGCTGTTTGCCAGTGCCCCCAACCTGAGGGCGAGGACTTGCCAGGAGGTCACCCATCCTGGTACTACTCTCGCCCAAGCACGCTTAACTTCGGAGTTCCAATTAGATCCGGTGACGGCGTGTTGGTGCCCTCTTTGGCATTTTACATATTTATAGGTATTGCCATAAAATTATATAAAAAAAGTAATAAAAATTGCGACAAAAAAAAAAAAAAAAAATTCCGTCCATACAAACCGAGCCTAAGAGAGAGAATTTATAAAATATTAAGGACAAAGTGTCCCCAGCAAGAGAAAGGACATGTAGAAAAGAAACAAAAAAAAAAAAAAATCCATTATATTAATTTAATCCTTCGACTTTTAATTGTGTCAATTTAGTCCTTTAGTCAAATTTAAGTTATAATAATAACATAATTTTGAACGATAAAATTATGTTATATACAAATAACTTATTATAAATTTATCTGTTTACTCAATTTAACCTAATTCATGGCCGAACCAATTAAAATTTTATTAAAAACTTAACATATTTTTTTCTTTAAAGACCAAATTGACACATTTTGAATTATACAGAGGCTAAATTAACACAATTACAAGTACAAGAATTAAATTAATATAATAGATAAAATATAGGGACCTCTGATATAAATAATCCAAAAAATATACATAGGATTACATAAATTAGTTAGCAATATGGGATATAAAATTGAAATATTAATTTCATTGAGAAAGAGAAGAAATTAACATTGACAAATTAGCCAGCAAAGTTTGAGAAATTAACAAAATTAATCCTTTTAATTCTACTATACCTTCCGATTTACCTTCAGATATGGCAATGCACCGATTACATTGTCATAATCACTTCGATTTACTTGTACCTGTCCATAAATATTAATAAGCACCGTAATATAACAAGTTGAGCAACTGCTTAAATAATTGACACGTGAGGTCTACATATAAACTCAAGTGAAATTTCCGTAACTAATTGGTATATAAACTAATATGTTATCTCTTCTTGCCACAACTTCATCATATAACCTAGCACAGGCCGGTCTCGAGATTTTAGGACCCAAAGTAAGTTCAATTGGTGGGCTCTTTTACGGTAAACAAGGTATCTAGGCCAGAGTAAGAACGATTAATTTAATATTATAATACCCCCCAATAATATATTATTTCTCCAATTACAAATGATGATGTGCAATAAAAACAAAACGATAATATACATTATTTTTCGGGGGTTCAAATAATTGCTTCTGTTACTTGAAGCCCTCAGCTGGCCAGAATAAAGTGGGCCTATGTACTATCATATCCTATTTTTTGGGATTTCAAATAATTGCTTCTGTTGCTAGAGTATAATATAAAAGGTTTTTATCTAATAACTTAAAGCTTTTAAAATAATTGATTCCTTAGCATGATATCATATCCTGTTTAATCAAGAAATACACAGAGATTAAATCCCAACAACCCTAATCTTAATATTACTGTAACTTCAGCAAAAGGTACAAAGTGGGCCTATGTACTATCTCAAATCACGGGCCTTTACATAAAAGCGAAGGATAGTTGGTTCCTTAACAATAAAATGTTGTGACCGCAAAACAAAGAAGAAAGTGTTAAGGATCTAAATGCTCTCCAGCAATGTAGCTAGAACCCCTAGATTAAGGGCAAAAGCTTGGGGCTCCCGAATTTTAGAGGCCCCAAATTTTGAGATTGTGGTTTTTAAAGTATCAACTCTTAGTATTAGTAAATTTTAGGGTCAAAATTATTGTACTTGGTTGTATATGAAGGGCCCCTTTTGAGATTTTGGCTTGAGGTTTCGAAAATGTCAGCACCGACCCTGCCTAGATTACATGCCAATACTGATAACTAAAGACAAGATATGAAGTTAGATTTTCGGAAAGATGATAAAATAAACACACTTTGTTTGGTGACTCGGACACACAAACACCACATTGTTCATCTATATATAGTCTTCCTAAAGCTATATCATGAATGAACTATAGCCTACATACATGCATGATATTGCAATCCATGAACCCAGACAATACATGAACTTAAGTAACGGATAAACCTATAAAATATAATGCACGCACTTGTATCTGTATAACAATGTATTCCGCTAACCAACTTAATTAATGAATCTACTGTAAAGTAGTACACACCTAAGAGGGTACCAACATGCAAGCACCGGATCCCATTAGAACTCCGAAATTAAGCTTGTTTGGTCAAGAGTAGTACCAAGATGGGTAACCTCCTGGGAAGTCCTCGTGTTGCACCCCTCAGGGGTTCTCGAAAACAACCTCTCTTCAGGGTAGTACCCTGAAGGGGGAAGGCTGTATACATCCACCCCCGCCCCTGCTTAGGCGAGATCCCTATGGGCACTGGGAATGTTGTTTTACTGTAAAGTAGTACACGAACCAAATTAGCATCACAAGGTGAAGGAGAGTTTACCACTTTAGACAGGCGTAATTTGCGTCTGGTGGTCTTCTTAGCAAGAAGATGCTGCTTCCCAGCTCTTCTTCTCATTATCTTCCCCTTTCCAGTTACCCTGAACCTCTTCGCTGACGCCTACAATCATCCCCCCACGAACAAATCACTAACGACTCCATATGTAAGTATAATTAAAAAGTCTCACATCGAAAATATGACAAAAACCAGAGTAACGCATATATTTAATGCGCTACTCTGTCTAACATCAACTGATTTCATAATGAAATCTCACTCGCATTCCTATGCTGCAAACCTTACGTACCAACTCCATGGGCTTGCGCCGTGCCCAACAAAATTTGACATACCATCAAACCAAGTCGGAGATTTATGAGCTCTTATTAGATGCACTTGTTATAGTATAAAACAAGATACTTGTCATTGTCAAGCAATGATGTAACTTCTAGTGAATAATAACCACAAAATTTTTCTAAATTGCCCTAGAAGTAACATTTTTGTCCTACCAATAACTTTACCCTAACACGGCTCCAGAGCCTTCACCCATCAACTTAATATTTTGCTAGAGTTCAAAGGCTTGTTGGCCAAAAGGTCACAAGTTGGAATCCTAATAGCTCTCAGTTTTGATGAAATAATTTTAGCGCAAGAGATAAGGTGCATCTACGCACTATCCACACTTCAACCCCAACGGGTATTCGTGTGATGAGGCATATGTTACATTGTGAAACTATTCCTAACCTTTTACCTGTGATCTTAAACGTTTGGAAGAATTGGTTCCTTGATAGCACTAAACAAGAACGGTGGGTGGACTTGGAGACACTCTCTAGTTCAGTTCAATGATTAAGTTCCCAGATGAATAAGAAAAGTTAGGGATGTAGCTGAAGAAGACTTACATACTAGTACAAAAATTTCATACCAAAGTATGAGGTAAAAAAAGGGTATAAAAATAAAGATTTGATGAACGTACTCCACTTAATTCTAATTAATTTGATAAAAACTTATTTGTATACATCACTGTCAAGAGTAAGAACTCCACATGTGATGTTGAATATGAATCCCACATAGGAATTGTAGGAAAGAAGAGGTCAATTTATAAGTCTAGTAGGTTACTCTACCAATTTTCAATTGGTTTTAGGATGGAACCTCACTTGGACTTATATGTGGATCTCGTATGTTCCAACTCAGTGGATTGGGCTTAAAAGGCCCGATAAAATTTAACAATCAAGGAATTTAGGTATGTAGAACATTGGTCTCGTATCACCTAAGTATCTTTATGTTTTAATATATATATATATATATATATATATATATATATATATATATATATATATATATATATATATAATGAGACACCTGAGGTTTAAAATTTTCATCTTTTTTTATAAGAGGTTGACTCAATCATCAGAAGAATCACTCAATTACCCTAAAAGCAAATAATTTTATCTACGGTCCTTTACGCGAAAGGTCCCTGTACTTTACCAATTATGTCAATTTAGTCCTTATACTCTTAATTATGTCAATTTAGTTACTAGAGTAAAATTAGCATTGAGTTGTTACAAAATTTTAAATGCTCGGGTGATGGGTGAGTTTAAATTTAGTGACTGAGTTTTTATGACGTTAATTTAACTTCAATTTCCATTATAGGACTAAATTGACACAATTAAAAGTACAAGGACTAAATTGACATAATGGGTAAAGTATAAGGACCTTTCGTGTAAATAATCCATAATTTTATCTATTAGGTACCCTTTGCCAAAACTTAGTGGATTTTCATTGTAAATTGTTGAAGTGGAACATGAATCTACACTGAATACATGGATAAGAATCCAATGAATTTTTATCATACTACACCGAATTTCACGGAAAAATACTAAAGTGCTTCATATATAACTATTCAAATCATGAACTGCATCAAAATTTTCTCGTAAAAATTGGCAGATTCCATCGAACTTCATTGAATTTTGGCAAAAGGTATCCAAGAGACAATTTTCAAATCTAGGGTTATCTTATTATATATAAATTAAAATATCATGCTATTAATTGAAAAATGCTTAAACCTCAAGCACATTAACTGCTGAAATTTCACACAAACCAAATCGAACCAAACAAAATCAATGAAAAGAAACCCTCGAATTCGACAAACTGGGGAGAGAGAGAGAGAGAGACCTTGTGAGTCTTCATTTTGTATCCTTTCGCAGCAAAAACAGTGAGAGTAGAAGATCCGCATCGCTGAACATCACCAGGCGAAGCATTACTCAAATTCTTCCGCATAATCGGAAGAAACCCTAACCCTAACCCTAACCCTAAGCCGGCGACGCGGTGGGAGGAACTGAGGTTCAAAGTGTTGAAATTGAAGCGGCGGTTGGTGAGGATTGTGAGAGAAACGCCATGAAAGCGGTGAATTGGAGGAGGAGAGAGAGTGTGAGGGTGGAATTTGGGGGGAGTTGGAGAGAGAATTGGTGAGATTGTAGATGAAATCGCCATTGTTGAAGCTTGAAGCCGAGTGTTTTGGGTGAGAAAAGAGAGAGAGAGAGCTCTCACTTGTGGCTTGTGGATAGGACGATGTCTAAAGCCCTGAGCCACCAATTTGTAACTCTTAGCTTTTTACTTAGAGTAAATTATATATATATAACAACAACAACAAACCTAGTGCCTGCAAGGACTCCCGTAAAAGCAGAGTTTGGGGGGGTGGATGTACGCAGCCTTCCCCCTTCAGGGGCTACCCTGAAGAGAGGCTATTTCCGAGGGCCCCCAACCTGAGAGAATGGTCCGCCACAAAGAGCAAGAGACCTGACAACAGGAGAACAACAAAACGATCAAGACAACAAACACAAAGCACACAAGATACAAGACATAAAGCAAGCCACACCAAGCAAAAAACAAGCAGAAATCAAAGGATAGGTAGGTATAAAATATATCCTCCTTTCATTTTTTTATTTAAAAAATTATATATATATATATAATAAAATAATCTAAATAACAATGTGTAAAAGTATAAAATATATCCTGCTTTCATTTTTTTCATATTATTGTTTGAACTATTTTATTAAATATACGTTATTTTTAAATTAAATAATATTTTACAAACTTTGTAGACTAAAAAATTAATACAATAAATCTCAGAGTACTACTACATAATTTACCCTTTTATTTATACCTTATTTGACAATTGGATAAAGAAGAGTAAGGAGTGGTAAGAAGGAGAAAAAGTAAGGTACTATCCTACTTTTATTTGAATATACTAAATAAAGGCGAGTAATGGTAAAGATGGATAAATAAATTAGCCCATCATGAGGGTGTCTCAGTTGGTGGCGTTTCCTATCTATGTGGTCATCGCCCAGGGGTCAGGAGTTCAATTCTCGCTTAGAATATACTCTTGATTTACCTGCTCATTGTGGGGCTTGTGCGTTGTTCTCATGGGATAGGGTTGGTTGGGGCAACCCAATCTCTCATCACCAAAAAAAGGGTAAATAAATTATCATTTTTTGACAATTGAGTAATAAGGCAAAAGTAAAGAAAGTTATAGTTAAAATAAAGGCTAAATCGCCAAAAACTTTTTAAAAAATAACCTTCCCCCTGTTTAACCCTAATTTAGAGGTTAAAAAAAAAAAGAAAAAGTAATGCTACGCGACAAGAGAAGAGCGCGCATGAAAATGTCTTGCCGTTAATGACAAATAGTTTGTCATCAACAACAAACTAGTTCCTGAGCACTTATTTCTCGTGACATTTTTGTTGCTTTTTTTCTCACGACATATAGCATTTTTGTAAAGAAAATGGAGGTAACCTTTACTCCTCAATAAGACATTTCAAACTAAAGTAAGATATTGTAATCAGATAGGTATATAAAGACTCATTTGAAAGGCGATTATAGTCATGACTAGTGGTTAAATCCACCTCAGGAGCTCTCGGATGTAATCAATTATGAAGTAATGCATTTTGTTTTCGGCGGTTAGCTGGTATTTCTGATTAAAAAAAAAGAAACTAAAGTAAGATTTTACTTCTATTATTCTTACCATTTCTTACTTCGTTGCCAAACAGGGGAACAAAAAAGTAAGTTCACCCCTACAAACGGGGGTTAGGGACTTTTTTTTCGAAAAATCACCTAAAAAAGTTGTTTTTCATTTAATCAACATAATTTTTTAAAATTTTCAAAAAAGCACATTTACCACCTTAAATCATGTTATTTACTGTTCATAATATATTATGTGACTTCCATTTAGATTAAAGTTTACCTTTTTTTTACTTTGTGAGTCCATGTGAAACATAAGTTAAAATTAGTTAAATTTATAATACATTCACGTGCCCTCCCTTCCCGAACTGGGTTTGATTATGAGGGGATGCAAAATGTTTTTCTAACTTAGATAATTTAAGTAATGCTAATGAGATAATAAGTAATTAACAGTGTGACTTAAAATAACTGATTAAAAATTTTTAGACAAAAAGTGGCTTTTTGAAAAATAAAAAAATAATGATAATTTGGTTTTTTTTTTTGGGTAAAAAACCCTTTGATTTAAATTTTTTTTTTTCTTAAAAACGAAATTAAAATTTTCAATAACTTATAGAACATATAATAAAAAAGTTCCATAAGATCAGTTATAAAATAAAATATTAGGTGGAATTTCATCAAAAAATTAATAACATTTTCAGTGCCCCAAGAGCTCCTGCCTAAGCAGAGTCTGGGAGTGAATGTACGCAGCCTTCCCCCTTTAGGATGCTCTGAAGGAAGGCTGTTTCCAATAAACCCCAACTTGAGAGGTGTAACACGAGGACTTCCCAGGATGTCACCTATCTTGGTACTACTCTCGCACAAGCACGCTTAACTTCGGAGTTCTAATAGAATCTAATGCATGCGTGTTGATGTCCTGTTAGGTTCATCAAGAAACAATACTACCATGAGATAGATTATGAAGAAATTATACTATTATGATATAGATTATGCAAAATTGAACTAATAAATCAAAAATGTAAAAATTAAAGCAACTATTATAAATATTGGACATTTTTTGAGTATAATTTTTATGATCAATATTAAATATTATTAAATATCCTAAAAAATTAAAAAATATGTAAAAAACTTTTATATAACATATAAAAGTAACGTGAGACATATTTCAAAAGAAGAAAAACTTTTCCTGATTCCTTAATTCTAGAATAAAATATTTGTTATTTTTTTAATTATATTTAAGTTTATATTTTTGTTCTATTTCTATTAAAATAATATATACCTAATTTTATAACATCAACGCCCCCTGAAGGGGAAAGGCTGAGTACATCTACCCCCCAAACCTTGCTTTTGCGGAAGCCCTTACAGACACTAGGCTTGTTGTTGTTGTTATTTATAACATCAACATAGTATATAAAGTTATGGCATAAATTTGTAAATCGCCCAAAAAATTTAATAAATTTTATTACAATGACAGGGTCAACTAAACCCGCGATAGACCAAAATCTGTTTGATCTATCATCCGATAAGTCAAGTCCATATAGCAATTATAATTAGGTTGGGTAAAAGTTGAGAGTTCTTAATACATTCAATAAACAAATTGGGTTTGAGTTGACTCCATTTTTAAAACTCCTTGTACAACGTAAATACAAACACTACACATTTGCCAACCTATAACGAGTCCAGAAAATTTGGGCTTGAACGAGGTCAATCTAAACCGTCCCTTAACCCATTGACCCTTTGCAAAAAGGCACTTTTTCCATGATTTAAGGGTGGTTGGCTGGAAAGAAACTAAAAATCTTTCGTACGAAACACCCCATTAGCAAAAGCACTTTTCACAAAAGCGATAAAAAAAAGGCTTAAAAAAACAATTTTTCACAGTTTGGCAAAACGAGCCCAATGCGTATAGCCTCACAAGCTAGACCTCAGCAAACAAGAATCAATGGAGTTTCACATTACTCATTTTTCACTTAGATGGCATCCGTCTTCAGTATAACATGGGCTCGATCATCATACAATGAACACAAAGCTCGACTTGTTGCCAGACGGTTTCGTGCTAACCATAGCTAGCACATCAATACCATTTACGAAAACCTTGGACTGAGTTTCGGTCTATGTTATGCCATCAATGTAGACTACCGGCAGATTATGATCTTTTGATAACAGCGACGGATTCCCATTCCAAACCGCAAACGATATTCTGCATAGCAGCATATAAAATCGATATCAGAACGAAGAACAGAAAGTACGATAACCATATTTCAATGTTTTATCGGAAATAGGAGGTCGTTTTGTGTATTTACAGAGTAGTTTTGTTTGTTGACGTCAAAGCTGTTGATGGCGCAGGGCTCCGCAAGTAGCTCCACTGGCTCCGCACCTGTTCAATATATCGTGTCAGATGAAATGGAATCAAATCGCAGTTCACAGTCATGTGTATTTGCGAATATGGAAGGAAGCTATCATGATCGTAACATAACAGGCCACAACAATCATGTCGGCTTTTTTATATAACATAACGTGAGATTATGACGGAAAAAGATCCAGTATTCCGAGTCTTTGGTTTCGCAAATTTTCATTGGAAACCAAGAAATTTCGCTAAATGAGTGCACCCCAAATTGCTTCTAAGTATGATTTTTGCGAAAAATAGGCAATAAAATAATTAATTTCGATGCTCGTTTGACAACTTTTAACATGTAAACACATTCATAATATTTTTTTACAATACATATAATGGAGGAGATCCAAGAAATAGTGCCAATCGAGAAACAGTCGACTCCAAACACTCACGTGATAGTACTCTCATTACATTACACTGTTTGTTTTGATGGAAAGCCTTTTTCCGCCTCAATTTTATTGTTTCTTTGCATAACATCTTAGCAACAGCTGCAAATACAGAAATGTTTTTCTCCACTGAGAGGAAATTGACTTTCCCTCAATAAAAGAGAGAAACATTTTCCTTCGCGGAGGGGAAAACGTTTTCCGTCACAATCTCACGTCATATGTTTCACTTCAACCTCAACTTAACCAAGCATAAACCTCATACAAATTTATGAAATGAAACCATTTTCTTTAGCTAGGAAGACAAAAATTTTAAGAAAAAAGTACTTTTAATTGAAAATTTTAAGTAAAAAAAATCTTCGTCAAACCAAACAGAGCCTACGTGTTTTATTTGACCCGACGGTAGCAATTAGACGTGTCATTCAATTTGATCCGGGCCGGATGAATCCATACCTGGTTCAACAACAGCAAGGATGCCATCTTCAGAGCAAATCATGGCAGGTAACATCTTGGAGGAGGAGGAAGACAAACTGCTTATATTCGACACTTCCGAGTGGCAGTCGAATTGCACCTCCCACACATCACTTTCCGACGCTGAATGGGTGGTGCCACTGCCAGAAAGCACCACCGGCTGCTGCGGCCACCTCAAATCCCACGTAAAAAGGGTCCCCAAGGAGCCTCCTGCCTTTTACATGTTCAGAAATCGGCAACATATATTAGCATTTTAATCAACTAGTAGCATACCTTGCTATCCAAAAACATATATCACTCAAATGATATAACGGCAACGATAGCAGTAGCCCAATACCTTAGAGAGGCTCCCGCCAAGACAAGGTCTAGGAGGCGAGATGTACGCAGTTTTACCCTTATAGGGTGCTATCCTGAAGGAAGGCTGTTTTTGAAGAGCCCCTAACTCTAAAAAGAAAAAACATCACTGAAATAACATTTCTTGCAAAACTGACAATAATGAATTAATTCATAGGTATATTTATAGGCAAAAATAGATCTCTTTGGATGTCTAAGGAGAGAAATACTAAAGAACTAGGAAATTACTTCTCTTAATAAAATTACTTCTCTATCCTCTATCTCTACCCTTATCTTTATCTCACCTTATCTGTGATCAGTGCCTGTGTGGCATACTTTGAGTCTGTTGTTTTTGCTCGCCCTTTTTTTTTTTTTTTTTTTTGTGTGTGTGTGTGTGACATACTCATGCATTTGTTGCTTCTCCTGTTGCCAGGTTTTTAGCTCATTGCTGCGGACCAGCTTTTCAGGCCGGGGGTCTTCGGAAACAGCCTCCCTTCAGGGTAGCCCCCTGAAAGGGGAAGGCTGCGTAAATCTACCCTCCCAGACCCTGCTTATGCGGGAGCCCTTGGAGGCACTGTGTCTATTGTTGTTGTAGAATAGTTTAACAAAGTTTAATAAAATATTATTCTTCTACAACCATTAAATATATTCTTCTATGCTGCATCACTTCGCTTCAATAATTATATATCATAAGGTAAGTCATCCTATACATAGTTGGAAGAAACGCCTAATACGCTAATGTACCATACTCAAAGCACGATTCAGTGTTTCACAGTTAGATTAGCATACGGAACTGTATGTGCACTCAAAGGTTGAATCGTTTGGAAAACGAAAGGAAACTTCTAATTGACTAATTCGGTTCCCTGACCTTATTCGATTACTTGATAATGATATTATCACTTGAGACTTTTGAGTGTTGGACACAGATTTCTAGGTTTTATCCGCTAGAATCTTACATGAGTAGAAATGTTAGAACCAACTTTCTCGGTTAGTGCTTGATATTAACTTTATTTTAAAATGACATATTCTAACAGTTCGATCGAAGAAATTTCAGTAATTTTCTTTAAAGAAGATTCAAGAGTAACTAACAATTTCTTTAAAGAAGATTCAAGAGTAACTAACAATTGACATCCATCGAGGGATGCGATAGCAAGCAGGCAATTGTTTAACATAAATCTAGAGGTCTTTTCAATCAAGACGCAAAGAGGTGTTACCAGAGTCCTTTACTTTAGGCTACATCTCAAAAACATCAGACTAAGGCCGTGTCTAGTTCGGGAGAAGTTCTGTGTTATTACATTTCTACTATTTCTTTACATTAGTTATTAGTAACAAAAACATCTAGAAAAATATTTTCCTCCATGGAGCAAAATCGACCTCCTTCCAAGAAAGAGAAGACATTTTCTTTTATGAGCAAGAACATTTTCCATCCTAATCCCATGTGCTCATCTCACCTGAACTTTTATTAACCAATTGTGAGTCTTGTGCAAACTCAAACAACGAATTTGATTTGCTTAACCAAACGAAACAAACTTTAAAAAAAAAAATGTTTTTAAATTAAAATGTTATGAGAACGTGTCTAAAATATCTTCGTTCGGTATTGGAGCTAATAGAAGCTTGACTATCAAACGAGCCAGATTGTTACATTTGGTGTAGTGGTTAAGCTACTCATTCCAAGCAAGAGGTTTTGGATTCGGAACTCATCCCCCCCCTCTCTCTCTTTCTCTCTCCCGGGGGCGATCATCCAAGTGTCGGTGTCTTGTTCAGGGAAAATGTTGCATCCACCTTATCACACAACAACAACAACCCAATGCCTCAAAAGAGGCTCTTGCCATGGCAAGATCTGAGGGGTAAGATGTACACAGTCTTACCCTTACAAGGTGCTACCCTGGAGAGAGGTTGTGCTCAAGGGGATCCACCTTATCACCCAAAAAATAAAAAAAGCTATAATGATGGGAATGGAAACGAAGTTTTACCAGACAAGTATGCTTCCTTGAGGGGTGTATATCAATGCAGTGAACAATTCCAGACATACCTTTCTGAGCCCTGCAACATATGACAATTTACAAGAGTTATTTACTCGATTAGTCCTTTTGAGTGTGAGTTTGTACAAATTGCTTCCTCATCTATTTTTCTACATTTGGCTTAGAGTAGCCCTTAGGTTGGAGGCCTTGGAAACAACCACCCTTCAGAGCAGCACCCTTTAGAGCTAAGGTCCCAACCTTGCCATGGTGGGAGCCTCTTGAGGCACTAGGATGTTGTTGTTGTTGTTAGAATAGGCCTTCATGTTTTACCACATAACAAAATTGATCCCTCGCCTTTTAATTTTATTTGGTGTCGATCGCCAGATTGGGGGGACCAATTTGGTCACAATATAAATGGGGTATTAGGAAAAGCGGGTCGACCTAGACCAAACCAAGAATACCAAATGGGTTAGGAACTCCTAAGCCTTACACAACCCAATTAATAAACGGATAACCCATGGGTTATACGTTTGTTTTTCTAGGTTAAAATTTCCATCACATGCTAGTTTGTCAACTTGCAAACATGTCAATAATATACCCTTCACACTGTCAATGACTATGTAACATATTTATAATAGTTACAATGATTCATCAAAGGAACATGACCAAACATAGTTTAAATTATCTCATCACAACATAAGCTACAAAAATAATATATATTAGTGATGGTGTACAACTTGACGTAACTTTATAAACGGGTTAAACTAGTTGAAAACCGATCCACCCCAAAATTCAACCCAACCACTTAAATGAGCTAAATGTGTATACCCCAAATTAAATTTATCTCCAAAAACCACGACCCAAATCCACTATTTTCATGTTGTCTTCCTGTCATATCAAAAATCCTCACGTCTACATCTTTGGCAGGCAAATGAGGCTGCAAATCAAAATTCAGGGCACTATTTTCAACTAAAATTCAACCTGACTCCAAAAGCCCTGAGCCCAAACCCGCTATCTTTGTGTATGTTCATGTTGTGTCAAATTTTGTCAGCCCTAATTCTTTGCTAGGTAAGCAGGTTTGAAGATTTGTCCTAGGGTCTCAACTGTGGTAATGGTTAGACCGCGCTCTGCAAGCACCACAAAGTGACTTAACTAAGATCATTTCAAGGCTTCATGAACTAGTACTATGATTGAAATTTAATTGATTGTCATTTGAAGATGACTATTGTAATCAAGGGAGATTGTTCTGTAATGGTTCTCACATATCAAATTTGGAGTTGTTACAAAATTCATGAAGTATTTTCAGAAATGCTTTCATAGTTCGTATATATGGTACTTTATTCATCAAAAAGTCCTTAAAATGTTTTTACATGCCAGAAACTATCATATGGATCTTAAAATGAATGATTATATGACTTTTCATTCAAATTTTTGCAAGTATAGGGCTCAACAATAATAAAATGCTAATCTAGATAACAGCCAAAACAATTCAAGGAAAAATGAGTCACTTACTCCATTGGCCTTTAATATTAGTAAGTTTGTTTAAATTTGTTCCTCAATTTTTTTAAAGTTCTTCATGTTTTATTTTACTACAAAATTGATTCCTCGTCTTTGAATTCTTCCTGACGCCGATCATTGGATGGGGATGAATTTGCTCATAAAATAAAACATGAAAAACAATTTGAAACAAGATATAGACCAATTTAAACAAACATACAACCAATAAAGATTGACAAAGTAAATAACTCAAAAAAAATGACTCATAAAATTTTCAAACCCCAATCGAATGTACACAAAAAACGCAAGGCCAATCAAAGCAATATCAAATAATAAATTATTTAATAATATCACTTGCAAATAAGGATTTGAACTTAAAACCTCTTATCTTGGAACATCAACCTCGACATTGTTTCACCACAAGGCCTCATTGGTTTCCAAAGCCAATTAGTGGCTTGAGGCCCCCAATTTGTTGATAGCCCTTTTAGAGAAGTAGTTATTTTATCAAGTCTTTTTAAATCGCATATCACCATTCACATTTGGAGATGCAACATAACCACATATATACATGTATATATAACATATAAAAGGTGGGAGGTCCTCGAAAACAGCCTCTCTTCAGGGTAGCACCCTAAAGGGGGAAGGCTGCGTACATCCACCCGCCAGACCCTGCTTATGCGGGAGCCCTTGTGGCACTGGGACTGTTGTTGTTGTTGTTGTTGTTGTAGTATACGTCAATCGGCATTGTAATACAAAGCGAATTATTCGAGATGTGTTTAAGCAAGCTAGAAGGGAGAAAAAAAGGCGCACAGGTCAAATTTCTTCGAACCCCTTAAATCTCAGGATTGGCCCTGTTGGCTTCAGCCACTGTAGTTACAAGTAATACCAATCTAGCTATCAAGTGTTAGGCAAAACACTGTCGAATATGGTTCAATTTATATGCAAACATTTTTGAAAGAAGTTGAGAAGAAAAGAGAAAAGGGAGAAAATGATTACACACAGATTTATTTATAAAACACTTAGAAAAGAATCGAGGATGGATGAAGGAGAGCAATCCACTAAGAAATCTAAAAGCATGACGCAAATATGGTTGCTTGTAATGCTGCATGTATAAGTGTGTATATATGTGCGCGTGCGTGAAGAGCTGAAAAACCCTAATGGATCTACTGGGCCGAGGCTGCTAACATAAAAAGTCCATACAATAGGCCCTCTGCTGACACGAACATTCCCGACACCAATGCTAATGACATCGCTATCACCGAACTCGCCCCTGCCATGTCAGCTTGCTTAGTCATCATTGGTTAGTATAAATGAGTGAGAGATTTGGGTTTATCTATGATTTGGAATGTTAAGTCTCTTGTTCTATCTCCCTATCTTCTTCTCTAATCTTCTCCCCCCTTTCTCTATACTTACTAACATACTTGCACACTTTACTATACTTGTAGAGTTTACATCTATAGTTATATAACACAGTATAAGGGCATTGAGCTTTGTGATCTTCTGATTGCTTTGATTGGGAGTTGGTTCATTTGTTGCTGAATTCGTGTCGAGTTGAGCTAGATTGCATCATACGCTACAACCACAGACTTTCATTTATTAACAGAGACATAAATTCGAGACATAAAACAACGTCACGTAATCAAAATACTGAAGAAATGTTCTTACCAATTGGCCTTAAACTGAACAACCGGCTCACCGGGCTTTCGCCGCTGATCCCACCATTGAAGGCTGAACCCTAACCCACCCGTGGCAAACTCCACCGGAGACGCCCATTTCGCCGCTGTGTACGAAACCAACCCATTGCTGTCATAAATACGCCTATAACTCAGCCCACCAGACCCTCCAACACTCACCAAATTGACCCTCCCGTCTTCACCAACACTCACACACTCACTCCCAATCACATCCACGCACTCAATCGACCCAATATGAAACGACCCGTCACTAATCGACACCTCCTCGGTGTCACCGACATCCCCCGATACGTCGGGAGAGAGAAAGTGGAGGGATCCCAAGGCAGTGGCGACCGCAATGTGGGTGGGAGAGATTTTGAGAGAGGTGGGTCGGGCTGGGAGAGGGAAGGAGGAGAGAGGAGAGAGAGAGACGTCGGCGCCGGTGGCCGCGGTGGTGGTGAGGGAGTGGATTTCGATGGTGGAGACGGAGGTGGAGGGGTCGAAGAGAGAGAGAGCGAGGTGGGTGTTGAAGGGGGAGAGAGAGGGGAGGAAACGAACGAAATCGATGGATTTGGAGAGAGGGAAACGGTGGACTTGAAGGTTGGATTCATGGCGGAGATGGGGTTGCAGAATCGCCATTGTTAGGGTTTTTGAGGTTTTTTGAACTCAAACACAATGCACTTGTTAACTTATTGGGCATTTCCCCTGAATGTGCGCGGGAGTTCTTGAGACATTGAGTTTATTATTATTATTATTATTATTGTTGTTGTTGTTGTTGTTGTTGTATTGTGCATTTATTGAGTTAGAGTGGTCGTTCTTACCCCCTGTTTGCTTGCCAACGGGATAAAAGTGGTGATTTTTTATCCCTATTTGACAAATGCTATTGACCAGGCACTAGGGCATTAGATCTCATTAAAACTCCGAAGTTAAGCGTGCTTGAGCGAGAGTAGTAATATAATAGGTGACCTTATGAGAAGCCCTCGTGTTGCCATCCCCATAAGGTTGGGGGTTCTCGGAAACAGCCTCTTGGCAGGGTTGCACCCTGAAGGGATAAGGCTGCGTACATTCATCCCTTCCAGACCCCGCTTATGTGGGAGCTCTTGAGGCACTTGATCTGTTGCTGCTATTGTTGTAGTTATTATTTGACAAATGCTATTAAGGAATAAAGGGAAGTAATGGGAGATAAAAACTTACCCCCGTTATCCCCTTTTTCCAACCCCAAACTGGGGAGTAAAGAGAGCTAAGGTTAATTTTTCATAAATTTTGGACAACTCTATCCTTATTTTTACCATAACTCGCTTTACCCTTACCACTTTACCTAATTGTCAGATAAAAATAACTCTTTACTTGTCAAATAAAAATAACACAGGATTTCAGTAAGTTGCAAAAAGTCTCTCTCTTCTCTCCTCTCTTTCAAACCCCCAAAGGGTATATCCCACCACCCTTTACCGGCGCGTGGCTGCCCATCTAGGTGCCGGAGGTCAAGTGCAGGGGTCAACCAGGGCTTGCTCTTTGGGTCGTGCAACTTCCAAGACCATTCGGTGAGTTCTGCAGAGGGCACCCCCTTCACCTACTTCCGTTTACCAGCGCCGGTCGCCCCCTCCCATCAACCCCTATCTCCAAACACCAAGGCTCAACACCCACCGCCGGCACCCATCAACTCCCACCTTCAATTTCAACCACCAACCACCAATTTCCATCTCCTTTCCTTTCCTGTCAGTTCCGGCACCTCCACCAACTCCATTTCCACCACCACCCTCCGTCATCCACACCTACCCATAACTATGGCCACCACCGCCTTCACCAGGTGCAAACTCCCTTTCCCAACAGTTCTCTTCTCTCTCCTCATTTTACCCATCCCCAACGGTTCTACTGTTGTTATGGGGGTGTCTATTTTTGTCAATGGATTACCTGAAAGAACGACAAATTCTTGGCTTAAAATTGTTTTTCGTGTATTTAAGTCAATTTACGATACATTTGTGCCTGTTAAGAAAAGGTTGAGGTCAAGGTTGTCTTATGATTTTGTCCGATTTTAGGAGTACGGCGAAGCGGCGCGGGCGATTACATTCATGGATGGTAGGTGGGTGATAGGGGCTAAACTCAGAGTTCAATGGGCTAACCCAATTAGAAGACCAATTACTACTACTGTGCGAAACCAGCCTCATCCTAGGGCTCCCTGTCAGATCAGGAACGCGGAAGGCATTCAGGATCAGGGGAGGGCCGAGGAGTCTACATCTGTTAACATTCCGAAAATTATAGTATCAAATACCAATAAGTGCATCGAGGCTTGGCTTGAGCAAGCTCTAATTGCGCATATGTCGGAGGAGGCTAGCCTTGATGATATTTTCACGTTTATCACCGAGAACAATCTCTACGGGTTAACCCCTAGAGGGTTAAGCACTTCATCCTTTATCCTGGTATGTGATTCTATGGACACTCTTGAGTCCTACAGTGGGCCGCATCTTAAGATTCTATTGAGGAAATTCAAATACGTATATAAATACAACGGCGAGACCCTTAGCTCTGTTGAGAGAAGGGTGTGAATTGAGGTTTATGGATTACCTCTTCAATGTTGATATAAGGATTGCTTCACGGATATCGCAAAATTGTGGGGAAAGTTCATCAGGATTGATGCAAGGATGTCCGCTAGGAGGTGTGTTGATGTTGCTAGGATCCTTATTGACACTTGCTACACTACATACATTCATCAGACAATTCAAGTTCAGTCTATTAGGGGGATCACGTTTGGTTTTTATCAAGGAGGGTAATTCGGAGGTCATTCCAGACTATTCATCCAGAGTTGTTGCTTTAGCGGCTTTGGCTAGATTGGCTAGGGAGCAAGCCTCATTTGCGACGCAGATCAATCGAGATATTCATGATCTAACAGTGACATGGCAATACTCACGGGCTGAATCTCTCCCTGTTCGAATGACGGATGCTGTTGATTCTCTGCATTTGGGATCTGAATGCTTGATAACTAGGGAACATAATACAATTCCTTCCCCACGGTTGGCATATGAAGGGATGGGAGTTGCTTGGTAGCTGTCTGGACATGTTTCCATCCACATCAATGGCCAAATCATTAGGAGATGGGCCCTACAGCGGTCACTCCTGTATGCCAAGCCTTGTGCTTCACGGCATGTGGCACATCCTCCTCTACTATTGCCGTGGGTTGAGAATCGTGAAGGTCCAGCTCAGCAACATCATGATCAGATAACCACACCGCATACCGATACTCGGTGAAGCAATAGTGATAATGAGTCAACGACATTTGGACCGGAATTCCCTCCAGGATTCGAGCTAATAACAACAATTGATATCTCTCAAGCTGAGGTTAGTTTGCCGCAGAGTCAGCAAGTATCAGCTCCACTCATGGAAGGGCCTAGCTTGGGCGGGAGGAAAAAAGAAAAATTCCGAACAACGAAAAGAAAGAGAAAAACGATCTAGAGCAAGATGAAGGAGAGAGAGAAGCGGGTGTTGCAAGAATTCTTGAAGGATAAGTCTCCTATAAGTAATGCTGAAAAATCGACTAAGACAGCCGGGAAGAGGAAGAAATGGAATAGGGGAAATTGAATCAAGAAGATCACGGAAGAAGAGTATGATGAGAGGATCCTCAATGCGGAGCAGGTAATAGAGTTAGGAGAAAAGATGAGCTTCATTTTTTATGGTTTCGACCCAGTTATGGTGGCAGACCTTATTGCTCAATGATATGGTTTGAGTGTTGTGATGTGGCTTCAGTCCCATTCTCGGCTCCTGTGCTGGCCTTCTGTTTCTTCTCTTGCCATGATTCCTGTTTGTGTTGGTTGCACGTGCGGTTGTTTCTTGTCTCCGTGTCTTTGTTGGTCCTTTGCTTGCAGTCTGATGTGTTGTGTTTTGTAGCAAGCATTTCTGTTCCGGTTTTCTTGTTTTGTGTTGGATGTTTTTGGTCCCAGTGTTGTTGCAGTCGGACTTTGGCCTCGCCTAGCGAGTGGCCAGCTTGTTTAGCGATTTTGTCGCAATTTATCGGAAAAAAAAATGTTATCCTCTTTTTCTTTACCCTTTTACCCAATTGCCAAACAAAGCATTAGTGACATAACCTAACGCGAAAACACCGATGGCCATATGCACAACTCGCATTCGAGTCCCCGCTTGGGCATAAGTGCCTCCTCTTTTGTGGGAAATTTAAGGGGTTACTCCTCAAAAAACATTAATGATTTAAAAAAAAAAAAAAAGAGTTAAAGTGATCAAAAAATTGACAAGTTAATCAAACGAAAAGACGAGGAACCAATTTAAACAAATTTAAACATCAGGGTTTAATGCTGCATATAACTTGTTTATTGTGTTTTCTTGATTGTGTGAATTTGGGTGTTGTACTTTTAATTTATCAAAGATAGAAGGGGATTTTTTACTTCGATGAAATCACCAGATCCCATTAGAACTCTGAAGTTAAACATGCTTGGGCGAGAGAAGTACCTGGACGGGTGACCTTCTAAGAAGTCCTCATGTTGCCAATTCTATAAAGTTAAGGGTTTTCGCAAACAATCTCTCGGCAAGGTTACACCATGGAGGGGTAAGGCTACGTACATCTACCACAACCCTGCTAAGGCAGGAGCCCTTGAGGCATTAGGTTTGTTGTTGTTGTATGAAATGAAATTTCAATATTTACAATGAGATTGCTCGAGGTTTAGAAACTTCATAACCTACGTATCCTTTACCGGAATCCTATAAATTTTTACCATAAACTACAAACGTGCCACTTAATTGCCACAATATATAGAAAACATATTAGAATGTAAAATCATTAATGTACTTTCAATTATCCTTATAATCTTCGCAAACCCACATATAACCTAATCTTTCAAGAATAATTTGACTTTATCTAAGCTCATAAAGCTCGAGGCTTGATTTACCGGCATTTGTTTAGCTCAATCACTGTTTGAAGCCTACCGTTCTCGAAGTATTTGAGCTTGACTCATCGTGAGCTCTCAACTTGGTTAGGCTCAAACTAGCTTTTAGTAAACTTAGAGCTCAGCTTGGCTTATTAAGACCTGAGCTTAACTCGTTTTGGCATGGTTATATTCTTCTAAGTTCATCGAGGCTCACATCCTACCAAACCCCGGTCTCCTCAACCCAAACGAGCTAAGCTTAACTTAATTGAAGCTCAAAATTAGGGCAGACAAATGTGTCACATCACGTTTTATCTGCTTTCAAGTTATATAATGGGTTTTAGAAAAGGGGTCAACCTAAACCCAACTCATTTAACAAACGGGTCAAGAACCTTTAACTCTTACACAACTTCTCTTTATAGATGATATATTTTTTTTGTTGTATGCTAGTTCGTTAACTTACAAACATTCTGATAATACACACTTATTGTTGATATAAACTAAACCCAAATAACTTGGCATTACTATGTAAACTAGTTAAACATATTGTACACATGCTAAACTCAAATTAATCCAATAACCTAAACTGTTAAACGTGTAAACCAAAATTTAATTTGACTTTCAAAACCTCATCTGAAGCCAGCTTCATGCTGTGTTCTTGTGGCGTCAAATTTTACCCACTCTAATCAAAACAACTCAAGTCTTTCACGCTAAATATTTAATTCAAAAGCCCTTGTTAGTTGACTCAACTAGCATGAACACACCTAGGGATATACGTGACATGAGACGAACCCAAGCTTCTCAAGCTCAAGGCTTGGTTTGATCAAGCTCTAACCTAGCTCAACAAGCTCCATAATTAACATATTTTATTTAGGCTCAAATTTGGCTCGATTGGACATTTTAAACTAATAAATTGTATTAAGATAAGCTCATTTAGGCTCGGTAGCCTATGAGCTCCAGCTTTACTAGACTTGGGCTCACTTTGGAAAGCTCAACTTCATGAAATTTTATACAACTTGACTCATATACGCCCCTAATGCCTTGTTTGGCAACTAAGGGAGGATAAAGAGGGGGAGAGTAAATAGGGGTGAGGGGACGAATGTATTGAATATGCTTCAATTTTAATGTAAGAAATTTGTCCTATATAAAATATTTAATGGGAGCATATTCACTTGGATGACCTGGCGTACTTTTATATGACCGTTTGTTACCGCTTATGACCGTTGTGAACATTAAATTAGGCTTATTGATTGCCATCATTGAATTACCCAGCATTAATCCTAAACCGTTACAAATTACATTATTCTCTCTTTAATGCCTTGTTAAATGATTAGCTCTCGTAGTACAACAACAATTGGCCCAGTACTTCAAGAACTCCCGCATATGCAGGGTCGGGGGGAAGAATGTACGCAGTCTTACCCCTTTAAGATACTACCCTTAAAGGGAGGCTGTGTTCGAGGACACCCACCTTGAGAATCAAACAATCACACAAGCATGAAGTATGAAGCATAAAGCATAAAACATAAAGCATAGAGTATGAAGCAGTAGTAGGCCATAAAGAAAGCATGGAGCAAGAAGCATGGAGCAGCAATAGGCCATAAAACAATTCCCAAACATATCAAGTTAATTACACAGGCAGACATATAAGCCTAGGGACACTAGTGCAAGCTAAATATGCTCCTCAGTACTAAATCGTCACATCAGTTACCCCCTATGCTCACCCTTCGTTGAGCTCTATCTAAGGGGCATCTCCTCATTAAGGTTTAGGTGGGCGAGGTTGTTTCAGATCGTTTTTATTCATCTCTTTTTTGGCTTGCCTCTCCCTCTCCTCCCTATCATATTACGGAGTTGTTCGCATCTCCCAATGGGGGCAGTGGTCTGTCTCCCCTTAACATGTCCGAACCACTATAGACGTTACTCCCTCAATTTGTTCTCGATTGGGGCCATGCCTAATTTGCTTCTTATGACGTCATTTCTGATCATATCCTTCCTTTTGTGTCCGTACATCCACTGCAGCATCCTCATCTTCGCAATCTTCATCATTTGTGTATGATGTCATTTCATTGGCTAGCACTCCACACCATATCACATAACCGATTTTACTACCGTCTTATACTATTTTTCCTCCAACTTTAAATGCTCAGCTCTTGTAATGGCTATAAAATAATGTACTTCCAGAAAAACTCCTTATTGCACGATTCTTATTCTATTCCTCGTTATGTGCTACTGCAGTAACACTGAATAAGTTGGAGTGTACTCTAATCTGCTACTCTAAAGTATACTATATTAGTGGGCATCGTATTAACAGCGGGGGTCGGAGTGCCATTTGGTCTTGCTATACCGTTGCAGGGGCATAAGCGACTTTAGGATAGTGATGAACTTTACGGCACAATAATAATATTTGCCTTTTCAAATAAGTCTTAATTACTCTTTCCCTTATTTTTCTGACAGAGAAATGTACTATCCTACCCTTGTTTAGATATATTTAACAAAGAGAGATAAGATTACATAGTTGTAAATTTATTAACCATATTTGACAATTGAGTCAAGTGACAAAGGTAAAAAAAAGTTATAATTAAAATAATAATAAAATTATTCAAAATTTTTTAAAAGGTAACTTACCTTCCTTTACCCCCAATTTGCCAAATAAGAATACAGATTTATCTCTATTACCTTTGCCTTTTTTATCCCCTCTTTGGCAACAAGGTAAAGATGAATAAAATGTGAAAATTTCTTACTCATGCTTAGCAAATGCTTTTGAGGAGTAAAGGGGAGTAAAAACTTGCCTCCCTTTAACCCCTATTACCTCTCTTTATCCCCATTTTTTTTAACCCCCCAATTTGGGGTTAAAACGGGGATAATACTAATTTTTTAAAAAAATTTGGATAATTTTACACTTATTTTAACTATAAATTTTTTTACCTATACCGTTTTACCCTCTGTTTAGCAATAGAGTAACCAGGGTAAACCCTTACCCCCGTTTGGCAAAATATAAAGAGGGATTTACCCCCATTTTCGTTAATCCTCAAATTGAGGGGGGTCTAAGGTAACTCTTAAAAAATTATGGATAATTTTGCCCTTATTTTAACTATAGCTCTTTTTACTCTTACTCCTTTACCCAATTGTCAAATAAAGTAATTCATTTACTTCACTTTACCCTTATCCCTTTTAATTTGATATATCCAAATAAGGATAAGATATTATCTTACCTTGCTTTTCTTTACCCATGTTTACCCAGTTGCCAAAAAACTCTTTTATTAATTTGTTTTTCGATAATTAGGAGCAAAGTCATGATACAAGACAGGCTATTCGACCAAAGCGAGGCCTAAGACACCTGTAAAGAAACGCGGGCCAGAAAAGGACAAACACAACAAACAAACAAATCAAAACAAGAAAACATAATTGCAGAAACGAAATACGAACAAGGCCAACTAAAAAGCAACATTTCCAGTGCCCCAAGGGCTCCCGCTTAAGCAGGGTCGGGAGGTGGATGTATACAACCTTCCTCCTTTAGGGTACTACCCTAAAGGGAGGCTGTTTTCGAGAACCCCCAACTTGATAAGTGCAACACAAGAACTTCCTAGAAGGTCACCAATCTTGGTATTACTCTCGTCCAAGCACACTTAACTTCAGAGTTCTGATAGGATCTTGTACTTTTGTGTTGATACCCTCTTAGGTACAAACAAGGCTAAATAGACACAAAAATTAAAGACACTGAAAATAAAATAAGAAAAAACTCTTTTATTATGTTGTTGAGTGGAGGATTAAAACACGGCACAAAAAGAGACAATATCCGAAGGGCATAACAATAACAAGTTTGATAAGCCGAGTAAGTGAAATGCAAAATCGAGAAGAGAAATGAATGGCTTATAATTGCTTACCCTTTTACCCTCCGTTTCTAGTCTCTCTCTTCTTAGCTGCTCAGCTTATCCACACTTCCCTCTATATCTCTCTCTCTCTCCCCTCTTCATTTTCTCTCTCCTCTGTAACCGCTCCTTTCACTTCCTTTATTACACTCCTCAATCAAAAACGAGAACTAAAATTTCAACGAGTTCGTTACCAGATTGAATCGCAATCGCATTGCATTGATTTGAATTTTCCGAGATTTTGATTGATTTTTCGATTTTTTTTTTTTTAATATTTGCGGTGGAGTTTGATTGATTTGAACTGAGTTTTGGAGATGGCGCCAAAGGCAGGTAAAACGAAGCCGCATAAGGCGAAAGGAGAGAAGAAGAAGAAGGAAGAGAAAGGTAACTGTAATTCGATTGTTTTGTCATCTGAACTTCATATTTGAATATAAGGAAGATGTTACATGTATATACACAATTTGAATATACAAAGGCTAATATTATTACGAGGACAAAAATGTTATTGATAGAGCAAAATTGTTATTTTCAATGTAATTTTGTGGCTCTTATTTTTTGTGAGTTACGTTATTATTCTAACAATAACGATTTTTATTCTATAAAAAAAAACTGTTACGTATATATACAATTTTAGTATGTAATTTGAATATACAAAAGCTAATGTTATTACCGGGACAAATTTGTTATTGACAAAGCAAAATCGTTTACTTCAATGCAATTTTGTAGTTCTCAACTTTTATAAGTCATATTATTATTATGACAATAATAATTTTTGCTCTGTAAAAGAAAAATGTTAGGTATATTATTATTATCAGAACAAAATTATTATTTCTAACGTAATTTTGTGGCTCTCATTTTTATAAGTCACATTATTACTGACAATAATAATTTTTGCTCTGATAGTAATAAACTTCTATACAAATATGCGTAAAAATATCTCGAAATTGCGTGAGTCAATATTATTACCAAGGCAAAATTGTTATCAGCAGAGCAAAATTATTTTTTTCAACATAATTTTACGGCTCTTATTTTTTATAATTCATAATATCCGATAATAATAATTTTTACTTTGATAATAACGAGCTCCTATCCAAATATGCATAAAAAATATCTCGAAATTGCGTGGGAGTCTCTGTGTTTGATTTTGTTATTAATAAATTAAATTGACGAGAAAGTATGAGAATATCTGCGCGGCAAACCGCAGAGCAGTAGTTTCGCAGCTTGAATTTTTGATGCTTCTGCTGTTTGTTACAGTTATAATTTCAGAAAACTACTTCAATACTATATTAGATATTCACTTAATTAATTTATTACATACATTTCAAAATATTTAAATACTGTATTAAATATTTGAAATGAATACAAAATAAAATTGTCGAGAATCGTCTTGCCATTCCATATATATTTAAATTTTTGAATTGTGTATTAGATTTTCGAATTATACGAAATACATTCATTGAGAATCGTCTTGCCAATATTTGCGTGGATGCAAAGCATGAAAGCATCGATAATCGTCTGTTGTAGTTAGAATTTTCATTATAACTTATGTTTGTTACAATCTAGTTTTCGAAAAAAATTCTTTCATATTCAATCTAAATATTCATTTAAATACTTCTAATATGTTATTTTACTACAATTAACTGTATTTTATCATGCCGAGTATTCGAATTGAATAATACTGTTATTGTTTTACAGTTTTGCCTACGATGATCGAGGTAACTGTTGAAAAGCCTGATGAATCTCACGTTATTCTCAAGGTACATTGCGAATTTACGATAATTTTTTTGGTTGATTTTCAGATTTGTAGTGTAAAATTCAAATTAAATTCGTTTACATCTAATTAATGTAAGCAGGGGATATCGACAGATAGGATTTTGGACGTGAGAAAGCTCTTAGCAGTGCATGTTGAGACATGCCACTTGACTAATTATTCTCTCTCTCATGAGGTACGTTCGTTTTAATCAATGACATTGCATGGTATTATAATAAATTATGTTTTTGGCCCGTTTAGTTGTCACATGAATTGAATTCTTATAAAAAGTTGTATTTTTTCGGGAACTCAATTCCTATATTAACTTGCCACCAAGTAAATAAAACATATTTGGTTGGCAGGATGAGAAGTAGAACTTCCTTCGATAAGTTAATTAAAAACAAAGGAATTGTAACTTACCAAGGGTGGAGTTGGTGAGTCTCTTCCTTCAACCTGAAGGAATTGAAACTGCCGAACAATTTTCTGCCAACTAAACAAGAGCCAAAATTTATACTTTCCATGAATTTCTATTTCCTGCATACCAAACGATGCCTTAGATGATCTTTTTTTGATAATTAGAGAAATAATTCTTAGTACAAAATCGACACACCCATCGAAGCGGAGCCCAAGAAAACCCATGAAAGCGGGAAATAGCAAGAAACCCCATATTATTTTCAGATTGTTACTTAATTTGATATAGATTTTCTTTGTGGTTTTTGATTTTTAGAAATTAAGTACCATATATTAAAAATAATTTTTTCCCGTGTTTTTCAACTTCTTCTTAATTCAAATGAAAACTGAAAATAAAACTAAAAAAAGAAAAAAAATTATTTCAAAATATGGTTATTAGTTTCTTAAAAAACTAAAAGCTATAAACATAAAATAATACCAAACAGTCGTGTCAACTTTTGGAATAATTGATTATACAATATGGTATTTATATTCATACATTGTTGATTGAACGCATTACATTTGAATTTTAATAGTCACTATTTTGCTTATATAATTTCCATACAAGATATAGAGTGGTATGTGATTATTCACAATTCAAGCTCATGAGTATTTGCCAGGGAGGTTATATTAGAATATAAAATAATTTTTTGGTCAAAAGAGTATAAAATAATTTAATGAATCTTTACTTAACAATTTAATTCTTGTTATAATTAGTTCCTTGATAGTATTATAATCGTGAGTTTAGGTAAAAGTAGCAGAGTATCGTATCATATAAGTGGAATGTAAAGAAGTTATTACTCGAATATTATAGCGTTAAATGTATAGAATGTTATACAGACCACAAAAACTACGTAAAACTTGTCATTAATATGGCTTGTATTTATAGAAATTTCGAGAATCAACCTTCTTTCTAATGTTAACAGTTGATGGAAGATGGGTAAAAAAATATCTCTATATATGATAGGAATTAAATCCATAATCCTACATTTCAAAGGGGACTACATAGGCATGGCGGGTAGGGAAGGGACTGCACAGGGCACAGCCAAAAATATATATATATATATTTTATATTTATTAAAAAATTATTAAAAATTTAAATTATTATATAAAATAATTTTAATATATAAATTTATTTATTTGACTATTTATTATATAGATACATCATTTAATTTTTGTTAAAAAATTAAAATAATTTATATATATTATCGTTATTATTCACTATATTAACATAAATACTTAAATAAATAAATTTACATATTCAAATTATTTTATATAAATAATTTAAAATTTAAAATGAAATAATTCTTTCTCTCTCCTACTTAATATAGTGCAGTAGCAATAGTATCTATATTTAAATGACAAATAGTTAAATAAATAAATTTATATATTAAAATTATTTTATATAATAATTTAAATTTGTAATTATTTTTTAATAAATATAAACACTAAATATATATAATATTAAAAAATAGAGCAGTCCCTGATCCCTACCTTAGGTATGGCTTTTCCTAATCGATTAAAAAGGAAAAACAATATAATATTTAATGTAGTCATTGACATATTAATTGAATAATTGAAAATATATTGAATATAAACAAAATGATGTCGTATACTATATTTTAGTATAATTTTTGTATATTTTTTCCTAATTAAATAATTATCATACAGACTTAAAATTTTTTAAAATATAATCATCACTTGTGCATCGCACAAAATCGCCCGGTGAAATATAACATGACAAGAAGACGAGGAAAGAGACAAGTAAGAAGCCAATTATGACATACAATTTTATTCAAATTTCTAATGCTTTCGCATACCTTTCACTCCTCTGTACATTCAATCAAGGCCATTTTGACATGAGATTATTGCTTCCCAAGAGTAAATATAGGAACTCTTTTATTTTTTAATACCATAATATATTTTATATTCAAAAATTTAAAATAAAGCGAGAACTCAAATCATTTTCAAATTAAAACGAATAATTCTCACTCTATTAACCAGTAACTTGTTCCATATCGGAAAATATAAAAAAAAAAGATACCAACTTATACCCTACCATTATTAAGTGTGTTAGGTTTTAGATAGTGGAAAACCGTCTTTAAAATACTAATTTTAAGATCTAAGTTTGATTTTGAGATACAGGAGACGATAGAAGAAACGAATCAACAAAAAATGAAAGAATCCACACAAGATTTACGTAGTTCAGTTCTAAATGGCCTACAACCACGATCGCCTCATCATTAGAGAGGCCTATTTATATTATTACAAACCAAATCGAATTACAAATTACAAGCCATATAAAGTTTCTTTTAATTACCTATATTGCCATTATAATAATCTGATCCTAAAACGCTGTATTTTGGTCCAAATTTAGCCTAGGTTTAACACTTTGGTCTATAATTTGTGCATATAGGGGTGTAAATGAGCCGAGGCGGCTTGCGAGCCCTCGTAAGCCAGCTCATCATAAAGCTTGAAAGGCTTAGCTCACTTCGAGCTCGAGCCTAGTGAAGCTCGAGCCTAAACAAGCCCAAACGAGCTTTTCTTAATATAATATTTTTGATTAAATATGACCAATGAAGCCAAATTTGAGCTTAAATGAGCCCAAACGAGCCTAGATTGAGTTTAAATAAGCTAAAATATTGCAAGCTTAATTCGAGCTTGCTGAGTTTAGATCGAGCTAAGCCGAGCCCAAGCTTTTGACGAGCCGAGCTCGAGCTTGAACTTTCTGGGCCTAATGTAAACGAGCCGAGCCTTGAGCTTGGCAGGCTCGGGCTCAACTCGGCTCAAATATATCCATATATGCATAGTTAATATATATAAAATACATCTATGAACAAATTAGTTTTTGCTCCTTGGCACGTAACAAACTAAGAGAATATAATGGCAGTACGATAGTGAGATAGAGGTGGGTCCGCATGCACTATCAGGGGGCATGCACTAATTGTGATTGTGCAGCTGGTAAATGGGAGGTCAGATGGAATTTAATTCAGGAAAATTATACATGTTTTTTGCCGCTCCTTTTCTCAATAGTTTTGCAAGATTATAGGGCAATGGAGCCTGCATGATAGCTAGGGGTGTATTTGAGTCGAGTCGAGCCCGAGCCTTGTTTGCATTAAGCTTGTGCGGGCTCGGCTCGAAGATCGCCGAGCGCGGAAAGTTCAAGTTCGAACTCGGCTGGTCAAAAGCTCAGGCTCGGCTCGGCTTGGCTCGATCTAAGCTCGGCAAGCTTGAATTAAGCTTGCAATAGTTCGGCTCATTTAAACTCAATCGAGGCTCGTTTGGGCTCGTTTAAGCTCAGGCATTTAGGCTCAAATTTAGCTTCATGGGTCATCTTTAATCAAAACTATTATATTAAGAAAAGCTCATTTGGGCTTGTTTAAGCTCGCGAGCTTACGAGCTCGAGCTTCATTGGGCTCGGGCTCGGCTCGAGCTCGAAGAGTTCGAGCTCGAGCCTTTCAAGCATTTTGACGAGTAGGCTCGCGGAGGCTCGCGAGCAAGCTCGGCTCATTTGCACCCCTAATGACAAAACACACACCTACTTATATATTACCCACAAATTTTTTATAAGAGTTCGTCAATAATGGGCTGAAAGGACAGGTATTAAAGCGCGCATTAATTATACTTTAATTATATTTTTTAATAATATAAAAAATATTATTATAATTTTATAACAAAATTATGGGTTATTTACGCCAAAAGTTCAAGTACTTTATCAATTGTGTCAGTTTAGTTTTTGTACTTTTTATTGTGTCAATATAGTCCCTGTACAATTCAAAATGTGTCAATTTGGTTGTTAGAGGAAAACTTATGTTAAGTTTTTAATAAAATTTTTAACTGTTCGGCCACAAGTTGGACTAAATTAAGTAAGCAAATGAATTTTCTAATAAGTTACTTATATCTAACATAATTTTGCCATTCAAAATTATGTCATTAACTCAACTTAAATTTGACATTGTACTAAATTAACACATTTTAAATTATTCAGGGACTAAATTGATACAAATAAAAGTACAAGAACTAAATTGATACAATAGAAAAAGTATAGGAACTTTTGGCTTAAACAACCCTAAAACTACATAGAGTAAGAGTTCAATATCCAACGGCAATTGATTGACTATTTATGGAAAAAAATAAAATTAAATTCTCATGCAAGGGTAAAAGATGAGAGGAGAAAACAATGATTAAGATTTTAAAATTACTTTTACAATTCTCATTTGAATCAATGGCCTTGAGGGCTAATATATATATATAGGATAATTCTTATAAAAAGGTGAATTTCGGGCCACATATTTGCTTAAAGTGGGGGAAGAAGGTAATGTCAGCAACTAAATAAGTAGTCCAGAATTCAATCTCATCCTCTTATTTTTCTCATTTGAGTCATCCCTACACACACACACACACATAATACATATCTAATTGACATAGTATGAAATTATTCATACATTTTTACTTAAATTTTAAGGATAGTTGGTTTTTAAATATCTTATTAAAGCCTCTTTAACTAAGAGCTATAATGTTCCAAGCGTATCATAGTTACATCTCATATTATTAATATAACTCAAACACTTAATTACATAGGCTTGTACATTATTAATTACGTATCAAGGAACCAACTATCCCGAAAGCTTAAGCTGATGAGTGAAGGTCCAGTAATAGTTTTATACTTTAACATGCCCCCTCACGCGAATGCCAATTGGGCTTGAAGCGTGGATAGTGCACAGGCCCACCTCATACCTTGTGCTTAAATTATTTTTAATATTGAAAGTGGGGCTATTGAAATTCGAACTCGTGACTTCTTGATCAGCAAGGCTTTGATACCATATCAATGAGCCAACTATCCAAAAAATTTAAGCTGATGGATAAAGGTCTAGGAATAGTTTTATACTCTAACACTAAGGATGCTGAAAGTTTTACGAACCAATTTCTTAATGTTTGTTGTATATCGTAGATGAATTTTGAGTCTGCACGCTATTCTGGTTCTTGGATGGAAACAGGAGAAGGTTTATATCTATACCGAATCCTGTTTTAAAAAAAAAAAAATTATATATATATATAGTGTTGTTATAATATAAAAGTATTCTTGAGCCTAGGACTGGCAAAATCTGATACTATACGATAGCATAATACGGACACAACATGAAAATGGTTTGGGTTGGGGGTTTTGAAGGCGGGTTGAATTTGGGTTGACCCGTTTAACTCGTTTAGGTAATTGGGTTGAATTTGGGTTTGACCTGTGTAACCTATTTTCAACACTATTGATCCGTTTATATAGTTATGTTAGGCATTTAAGTGATACATTATTGTTATTATATATATATTTTTAGTAGTTAAGATAATTTGAACTATATTTAATAATATTAATTTCATAATTTATTTTAACAGTTATAAATATAACGAGTGCATTATTAACATGTCTGTAAGTTAAAAACTAGCATTTAATAAAAAAAGTCACCAATATAATTAAATGGGTAACCTGTGGGTTACTCATTTAATAATTGGGTTGAGTAAGGGTTGAGAGTTCCTAACCCATTTAATAAACGGGTCGGGTTCGGATTGACCCCATTCTAAGACCCTTCGCATAGCACGAACACGAACACGACACGACACGACACGACATATTTGCCGCCCCTACCTGAACCTTCACCCATCAGCTTAAGCTTTTAGGAAAGTTGATTCTTTGACATGGTATCAGAGCCTTGATGACTAAGAGGTCACGAGTTCGAATATCAACGGCCCCCACTTTAATATAAAACAATTTAAGCTATGAGGTGAGCAAAATTGAGTAAATAGATAAATTTATAATAAGTTACTTACATCTAATATAATTTTACCGTTCAAAATTACGTCATTAACACAACTTAAATTTGACCAAAGGACTACATTGACACATTTTGAATTGTTCAGGAACTAAATTGACGTAATTAAAAGTAGAATTACCAAATTAACACGATGGATAAAATGTAAGGACCTTTGGTGTAAATAACCCTAAATTAAATATAATTTGAATGTGGTCTACATTTTTCTTGAATATCCTTCAAGATAGGCTTTGTTGGGCCTAGGAATTTGCTAAGTAGTTGTCATTGGCTATCCATTCGTACCCTAGGGACAAAGCCTAGTGGCAGCGAGCATATGTGGCCTTACATGTTAACCGGATTTGAATCTTTATTATGATATTTGTGCCTCCCCCTTTATGGGGATTTTAAGGGATACTACCTAGGGGGTGGCAAATGTATTGTGTCGTGTTGTGTTTATATTCGTACTATGCGAGGGGTCTTAGAAATAGAGTCAACCCGAACCTGACCCGTTTATTAAAAGGGTTAGGAACTCTCAACCCTTACCTAACCCAATTATTAAATGAGTAACCCGCGGGTTACCCATTTAATTCTATCGGCGACTTTTTCCATTAAATGCTAGTTTGTTAACTTACAAACATGTTAATAATGCACTTTAGGGTTGATACTATCAATAAATACTTGTTATATTTATAACTGTTAAAATAAATTATTAAATTAATATTACTAAACATAGTCCAAATTATATTAACTACCAAAAATATATATAATAACAATAATGTATCACTTAAATGCCTAATATAACTATATAAACGAATCAATCGTGTCGAAAGTAGGTTATACAGGTCAAACCCAAATTTAACCCAATTACCTAAACGAGTTAAACGGGTCAACCCAAATCCACCCCGCCTTCGAAACCCCCAACCCAAACCCCCTATCTTCATGTCGTGTCCGTGTCGTGCTATTGTGTTATGTCAAATTTTGCCGGCCCTACTACCCCTTTCGCCTCCCGCTGACCTAACAAAAAAAAAAAAAAAAAAAAAGGCTATCCATTCATTAAGAGTTGAGAACACAAAGTTGTTCCTTGTACTGTCAACCCCGCCTCATAGTCAATAGTTGCTTTCATGAATTTCGCAATCATATTGGGCCTATGGGCCCAAGGTGTTACTCAGACTGCCACATGTTAACGGTCAGATTTGTAGCTTTCTTTTGAAACCCAAAAAATGTTACAAAAGAAAAAAGAAAAAAAAATGTTAAAGAAAAATGTTTTCCTATATTTGAAATAGGAAAATTATTATATATGAAGGCTCTATCAAGGAACCAATTTTTCCAAAAGCTTAAGTTTATAGATGAAGGTCGGAGATTGATTTTATATTCTAACATGTTCCTCAAGCAAATGCCCATTGAGCTTGACGTGCAGATATTACATAGGCCTGCCTCATACCTTGTATTTAAATTGTATTAATATTGAAAGTGAGGGCGGTTGAAATTCAAACTTATGACCTTTAGGTCAACAAGACTCTGATATTATATCAAAGAATCACATGTCTCAAAAGCTTAAGTTAATAGGTGAAGGCTCGGGAATAATTTTATAGTCTAACATATTCCGTTTGAAAATTATAATTAGAGTCCTAAGAATTCCATGACCTGCTCTTATAAGATTAGTACTCGTAATAGCAAGTACAACAACATTTTCAATACCCCGATGACTCCCGCCTCAGTAGGGTCTAGGAAGGATGGATGTACGCAACCTTTCCCTTTCAGGGTACCCTGAAGAGAGGTTGTTTTCGAAAATCCCCAACCTAAGGGGTGCAACACGAGGATTTCCCAGGAGGTCATCCATCTTGGTACTACTTTCGCTTAAGGACACTTAACTTTGGAGTTCTAATAAAATTTGGTGCTTACATATTGATACTCTCTTCGGTACTCATAGTAGCAAGTATAGGCTGTAATTCCAAAGAACTTATTGGTCCTCATCAGTGAGTGGGACATTGGTCCCAATCCCAAAGAGGTGGTGGGGTAGGTTGTATGTGTTTCCCTGCGCACCGTCCACACCACCTGTATTTTGGATAGAGTTTTGTCATTGTTCAATATGCTTTAGTGTCCCGTCCTTATAATTTCGAGGCTCCAAGTGAACGGTATAAGTAAGGTCCTTTATATATATTAATATTTAATAAAATATAATAATATACATAAATTATAAAAATTTTAATCATAAAATTTATAACTTCTAAAATATAGGGCCTCTAAAATTTGAGGTTTCAAGCAGTTGATTGGAGTTATGTCCGATCTTAGACATGATCTTTTGTAATGATAAAATATTAACTAAAATTCATTTGCATGCTCCTTTTGTAAGGATAAAGAAAATGAAATACAACTATATATTGGTAAAGATAAGTATAGTTGTATTAAATTTCATTGGGCCCGTAGGCACGACTCATGGATTTGGCACGTTTGAGTTTCGTTATAGAACCAATTGGCATTAGGTGGAGTAACCTATTAGACTTATATATTGGTATCTTCTTTCATACAACTCCTATATAAGATTCACATTTAATTCACAATGGAGTTCTTATTGGTAAAATGTTGGCTAATTGGTGTAAAAAATATTGCGTAGTTCGAGCTCTAATTTACAGGGGACAAATACAATATAGATAAAATTCGGGCTTAACTGCCTATGAGCTTGAGCAACTCAATCTCAAGCTAAAGCTTTGATGTATCAAATTGAGTCAAATTTAAACCTAAGTAAGCTAAGCTCGAAATTAATTGAGCCAAACAAGCCTTGAGTGGGCCTAAATGAGATAAGTTGGCTCCAAGCTTGCTAGTTGGTTTCGTGTTAACCACGACGCCTAGGTTCGAGCTCCAAATCTCTAAATCAACAAGCTTCAAATACATAAAAGAAAAGTGAATGGTGGCGGGAAGTGGCAGTAAAAGATAGTTGGAAGCCGAGGACGGCGGTTGTTTTTCCCTCTTCTCCTCTCTCTTGAAATCCTTGCTTGGAAAACTTTTGATCCATCCTTTGACCTTGGTTTTAACCTTATTTGAGGGGTAAAAATTCTATATGAATAATTTTTTATAACAAGTCAAATAGAATTAAAATGAGTATAATAGTTATCCCAAGAGTCATGAACTCTTTTTTATGCCTTATCAAGTATCTTTTATGTATAACTTGATAAGCCCCAATGCGACCTTGATTTTGGGGTTGGCTCGCCATTTAGAACCCCTAAGTCGTCAAGGCGTGCGTCATAGGCCTAATCTGGTATATGGGAAGTAGATATAGGACGTAGAAATTCATGGGAAGTGAAGATTTTAGCTATTGTTTGGTGTACAAGAATTAAGCAGAATGAGGAAAGTGGAAAATGCTTCTAATTCCTTAAAAACGCAAGAAGTAACTTATCTAATACTCCTAGGTAAGTTCTACTTCATTTTTTTTTAATTAGCCTCCTGAAGGTAGTTCTATTTCCCATCGTGGCCACCAACTATGTTTTTTCTACTTCATGGAAAGTCTACATATGAATTGAAGTACAACTTCCCACATAAATTCAATTCATGTGGCAACCAAATGAGGCTACAGTTTAGTTTCTTGTCCTATTCAACTTTTACTAACAAAACCTACTTTTTTTACGGATATTATTATTGTAATGACAAGTTATTATTATCAGAAAAATTAAGTCACGTATATAATAATAAATACAAAATCACTAAGATTCCAGCAATACTGCTAACTAACGTTTCTTGTTCATACAGGTGCGGGGCCCGAGGCTGAAAGACACTGTTGAGCTCGTCTCGCTCAAACCCTACCATCTCACCATCGTTGAAGGTACATCCCAATCTTATTCTCAAATTCCTCATACTACCGTCATTATCCAACGGTCCAATACTGTCCCACACCATAATTAATCTTTACCCCTGTTTGACTACAAGATAAAAAGAGATAAGAGTAACGGAGGATAAATTTTTACTCTGTTTAACTAATTCTTTGAAGGAGTAAAGAATAATAAAAACTTACCCTTATTATTACCCTTACCCCAATTTTTTAAAGTTATTTATATTTTAGTTTTACGATATTTGTAAAAATAATAAAAAAGTGTCAACCTTTTTTGATTTATTTTTTGGTACTTTAGATTTTCTTTATATTAGACATGGGGATAATACTATGTATATTTCACCCCCCCAAGGCCCTTCGTTGATGGGAGCTGCACATGGTTTGTTATTGTTGTTGGTAGATTTTCTTCATATTTATTACCCTCTTTGATACACCCTTATCAAAAACATGGAAAGATAAAATTGTCCCTTATCAAAATGAGGTCGTTTTGGTACTTGATACTAAAGTTAGGCGTTATGACTAATCTTCTGTTAATGAGACTGAATAAACACAACATTTGGACGGTAAAATAATTAAAATGGAGTCTCGTTGTGATTCATTTAAAATTCCTCTAGGTAGTTCAAGAGAGTACTTTTGTCAAAATATTTTATTGGATATTTAAAGTGATATGCCACGTCAACTTTTTATCGGAATATGATATCATATTGCCAAAAAGAACCCTATTTACTAATACAAAAAAAATATAAAGTCTAATTAAATAATAAGAAAGGTCAATTTTTATTATGTTCACAAATGTTAGATACTAAAATTCAAATAACATGATACAAATATTACCAAGGGTCACGCTTGAATTAGTCTCGAGCCTCCTGACTGCCAAGTTAGCATGCCACATCACCGCCAATGCTACATTACCACACCATGTCATTATAGCCCTTTTAGTAGTATAAATAAAGGAAATTAGATTATAATTAGGATATGTTGAGAATTATGTGTTGATTTTAATCTCTCTTTCCCCCTTAATGTCTTCAAAATTTCTCCCCCTTTCTTATTATATTATACATAATTACTTCCTTTAAAGATTATCTATATACAATATATAATTTGGGACAGCTATTCACTATCAATTTGTATAATTGTGAAGCTAAATTATAAACGGTGAGCTAAATTGGTGTAGGTTTGTAACTTGAACCCTTTTTTCCCCCCTCCAATCGGGCATGAAAAAGAGGGTAAATTTAGAAAAAGAAATTAGACAATTTTACCCTGATTGTTGTCCTGTTACTCACAGAGGACTACACCGAAGAGCTAGTCATCACCCACATCCGCCGGCTACTTGACCAGGTGGCATGCACCACAGCGTTCGGACCCAAACCCTCTGGTCGAATCGGGTCCAAAGAACCGGGGCAAAAGGAACCGGGCCCAGGTGAGAGTGATGTCAATGGGAAGCCGGGAAAGGAGGGGGATAATGTGGGTGCAGATGAGGCGGCGAAGGCTGCGGCTGGGGTGGCGGTGGAGGCGGAGGCGGAGGTGAAGGGGGATGTGGGGCTGTTGATGTGCCCGCCGCCGAGACTGGGGCAGTTCTATGATTTCTTCTCTTTCTCTCACTTAAACCCGCCTTTACAATGTAAGGTTTCCCTAACCCCCCTTTATACCTTCTTACTGAGTTATTTGCACGTTGGTCACTTATAGTTTTAAGTTTCTTCAAATTGATCGTTATTTTTTCTTGTGTTTAAGTTGGTCTTTAACTTTGTAACTTTGTTGAATAAAACTAGTGCATTGTCTTTTTTTTTTTGGGTTTAAAATAGTCTTTAATGTTTTATTTTGTGAAAAAATTAGTCTATTTTTTATTTTTTTTCTAATTTTGGTCACCACATAGGGACCAGTTTTTTTATTGTGTTTAAGTTGGTCTTTAACTTTGTAACTTTGTTGAATAAAACCAGTGCATTGTCTTTTTTTTTTTTGTTTAAAATAGTATTTAATGTTGTATTTTGTGAGAAAATTAGTCTATTTTTTATTTCATTTTTCCTAATTTTGGTCACCACATAGGGACCAATTTTATTATAAATATAAAGTATTATATACTATTTTGAATAAAAGAAAAGATGTGTTATGAAATTAAGGGATCAATTTGAATAAAGTTACAAAAAAAAGGGTACCAACTTGAAAAAAGAGATGACGAGAAATCAATTTGAATAACTTAAAAATACGAGGGACCAAAGGTGTAAACAGCTCCCTTCTTTCTGATTTTCTGGTCAGTTTATGGAATTATTGTCGTGCATATTGTTTTCATTTGGATATAGTTTCTTTTATTGATGGTAGAGTATTATTATGACATGAGCTTACAACAACAACAACAGCAATCCAGTGCCTCAATGGGCTTCCGCACAGGCAGGGTCTGGGGGTAGGTGTACATAGCCTTCCCCCTTCCGGGGGCTGCCTAGAAAGGAGGCTGTTTCCTAGGACTCCCAACCTGAAAAGCTTGTCAGTGTCAGTGCTGTCTGGTAGCCTGTCAACAAGAGAGCAAATAAGTATAAAAGCAGGGTAAGGCTAGGCCAATAAAGGCAGAGAAATAGCAGATTGGAGATAGACCAATAAACAGATAAACAATAATCAGTAAACAGATAGTCAGTCAGGAGTTCAGATCGCACATAAGTGTGCCGAATGCTGACATGAGCCTAAAACACTTAAATAATAGCTTTAATTAGCCTTAATTGAGCCAAAAATACGAGATTAACTTGTTAATTTTGAACCATTTTTGCAAATTTATATAGGTGAATTGACTAAATTTTAAAACAGCTTTTTGTATCAACTGGTTACTAGCGGTTGGCGCCAAAACCTGAGTTCAATCTGCTTTGTTTCTATGTTGTGCCTATATAATCAATTTGTAAGTGTAATTTGAGAGTTAAATCAATAAAATTCACTCAATTCTCCCTCTAATTCTCTCCTGTTTTCCTTCTTCTCTGTTCTTTTGACTTCCCTTGATCTCTTCTGATTTCTCCCTTGTTTCCCCTTTCTTTCTCCCTCTTTTCTTCTTTCATTTGCTGAGTCACGCTTGAGTTGATCCAGAAATTTATCTGGGTTGTTTCAAGGAGCTCTTAATATAGAGAAAAATTTAAGCAACTTCGTGTCATTCAAAGGCTATATGGGGTCGGAGTTTGAACATGTTTGCTTTCAGGAAATTTTTTAGCTGAAAATATTTTTAGCTAAAATTATATGTTCTTTAACATTTATTTTATTTATCTTGAAATTGCGGAACTTCGCTGGAGTTAGGGTTTAGGAAATCCCACGTAGTAGTTGAAAGAAAGAAAGATCGATGTATAATAGGCAATTCTAGCTAATGCCCATTTGTTCTATGATAGTGTCTCCCATGTAGACTTATATGTGGGCCTTACATATGTCAACTCTATGGGTTAGGCTAAGATCTAGTGAAATTTTCTGTCTCAACCAAATGGAGCCAAGAAGTCTGACAGTTCATCCTACATCAGAGGAAGATGTTGGATATTAGGTTTTTTCTCTAGCGGGGAGAAAAAATGATCAGGAATGAGACATATTCTACACCCGTTGAATGTTTTCAGCTGGAATATTGTTCTCTTTTCCGCTTGAAAATGGCTGAAATGGTTCAGTTATGAATCAGTTTAGGATTGAATCTTCTACCAATATGGGGCCCTTGGCATCATATATGTACATGTAAAAGTACAGTACAATTAGAATACTAATCTCATCTCCTATATGCTAGATGTCGTGTGCTATGGAAAGTCGGCTTTTTAGGGACATCAGGATGGAAAACTTTTTGAATAAAATCAGTTAACTGGGACTGAGAAGGTACCTAGCTGACTATTATAATATTTCCCAAGGGATTCGCTAATGTGGTACATTACTTGGACCTAGTGCCTTGTTGAGCGTTAGATGTGGGGTTTTTTGCTACTAGGTGCGAACACTGAGGGCCAACAACTGGGTTTGTAGGCTCCAACTTATCCTGAGGGAAACTTCCGAATAGGCAGTCCGTGTGACCCAGGATCAATTGGAATGTGCGTAAGAATTTTTGGATTGGTATAATATTTGAGGAAATGTTCAGTGGGTGCAGAAGAAAGTATTTTGATATAACATTTGAGAAAAATGGGATTGCTACGAGTAGAACAATGTCATCCACATGAAGTAGCAATAGGAAGAGATCCCACGAGAGGACTGGATACAAACATAGAGAAGTCTGTTGTATTTTGACAGAAACTTCAGTCAATAGAAAGCTACTGGACTGATGTTTAATTGTGTTATTACTGCAGAGTATGTTAGGGTCGAAAATCATATGCTAATCTATTCTTGAACAAATTGCTTTAGATATACTTGTTCATGATTTCCTCCGGTAAGAGGAATTGAAGTGGGTATCATGACATACAGCATGGTTCTTGCGTTGATCAAGGTATTTGATTAATGAGGGCATCTTGTGATTATGAATTCTATAGTAGAAGTTAATACAAGGGAGAATTTTTCTGCTGACATCATTATATACCTGCTATAAACTCCAATCAAAAGGAAAAGAAAGAAAAAGACCAGAACTCTATCTGCTCCTTCCTTGACTTTCTGATTTATTTTTATTTTTTTTGCCTTTTAATTTCTTTTGCTTTTGTCTTCTGTTTTGTTTGGTTTTGCTTATGTTCAGGTCCTGTCCCGCAAATCTAGGGCATTTTAAACTTGTATTCAAATGAAAAGAAAAGAGAAGAAAGAAAATGAGATTGTACATCTGACATAAGCAAAACTATTGCATTTAGCCTGATCAGATAACACATCATAATAACTGAACGTGAGTTCAAATGCCATTTCAATATTCTCATGGGTGATGACATGTAAGGATTTTCATTTTCATCATCTTGAGATTTATATTTGAAGTTTTATGGTGATTTACCTTGCAGATATAAGGAGGTCTACCCGTCCCTTCCTTGAGGATAAAACAGATGATGATTTCTTCCAAATTGATGTAAGCATTTCCTAAGTAACTGCTACTACTTGGTATGAAACAAGTGTTACGGCTTAACCTTCTTTCCCATTTCTTTTATTTTAATTTCCTTTTTCGTCTGCATTGATCAACTTAATATATGATGCATGTCTATTAAGGTTCGGGTTTCTAGTGGAAAGCCAATGACAATTGTTGCTTCTCGAAAAGGGTTCTATCCTGCTGGAAGACGTCTTCTCCTTTGTCGTTCATTGGTTGGTTTGCTTCAGCAAATAAGTCGTGCGTTTGATGCGGTAAACAATACTCATTTCCTAAGGGCTTGTTTGGTATTGTTTTTTTGTTTATAGTGTTTGGTCTTTTAGAAAGTAACAATTATATTTTGGAAGCATTTTTTTTGGATTTGTGGTTCCTTGTTTTCAGTTTTTTTTCCTAGCCGTGAAAATTGAGAAATGAAAGCCCAAAACTAGAAAAAAACCGTTTTTGAAACTTGGTTTTTAGTTTCTCAAGAACCAAAAAGCTACAAACATAAACATGAGCGATACCAAATAGGCCCTAGATATTACTCTTGTGATTTTTTCTATATAGCAACGTTCTATTGAGTTTCAAATACTTATCGTGCCTTCTACAGGCATACAAAGCTCTCATGAAGGCTTTCACAGAACACAACAAGGTAACTGGATCTCATTTTCAACACCATTGCTAGTAGGGGTGTAAACGTGTTGATTTGAACCGAATACCGTCTTATTCAAACTCGAGCTCGATGAGCATTGTCAAGCTCGAATTCAAGTCAAGCTCTTATTGAGCTTTCAAACCTTTATTCAAGTTTGATTCGATAAGATATTAGTGCATTAGACGGTTTGACTTGGCTCGTTAGCCTAATCGAGCTAATTCGAGCTCATAATCGAGCCAAGCCTTGCTGTGGAGTCGAGCTTGCCACTGAGCCGAGCTATTCGAGTTCTATCAAGACATTATTAGGCCACTTTTGGGTTGTTAACAAGCCGTTAGCAAGCCTTTTAGTAGCCCTTAACGAGCCTTTATCAAATTGTTCGCGAAAGTTAATGAGTTGAGCACCCTTCTGTCGGAACTCAGCTTGATAAGATATTGAGCCCCCAAAATAAACAGCAATGAGTCGTAATGAATTCTGAAATTCATCAAACTTTTGGTTTGTTTACACCCCTAATGGCTAGGCATGAGGCAAGATGAATATCCAATTGTGTTCACTTTTCCTCCCTATTTGTTTCAGTTTGGCAACCTACCTTATGGTTTTCGTGCAAACACATGGGTTGTTCCTCCGGTTGTGGGCGATAACCCATCTATTTTCCCACCTCTCCCTATGGAAGAAGAGAACTGGGGAGGAGATGGTGGTGGACAAGGCAGGGATGGGTCACATGATTGTAGGAAATGGGCAAGAGACTTCTTGATTTTAGCTGCAATGCCTTGTAAAACAGCCGAAGAGAGGCAAATCCGAGACAGGAAAGCATTCTTACTCCATAGTTTATTTGTCGACATTTCAGTCTTTAAAGCTGTAGCTGCAATTAAGCACATCATTCGGAGTAATTCGTCCTTTGCAAATGTACCTGTTTATGAGAACCAAGTTGGAGATTTGTTAATTAGAGTCACAAAAGATGTTCCTGATGCAAGTTCAAAGTTGGATTGCAAAAATGACGGCAGTCTAGTTCTCGGGATGTCCCAAGAAGAGCTTGCTCGTAGAAATTTATTTAAAGGCATAACTGCCGATGAGAGCGTGACTGTTCATGTAAGCAATACTGTTTTACGCGTGTTCGCTTTTAGATATAGTAGGGGTTTAAACAAGCAGAACGCACCCCCTTGTTTGAACTCGAGCTCGATATGGCTTATTAAGCTCAAGTTTGAGCCGAGCTTTTATCGAACCTGTGTTCGATACTTGGATTGACTCGGCTCGACTTGTTTCATTAGCCTTATTGAGCTGATTCGAGCTCGTTGTCGAGCCAAGTCAAGTCTATAATCGAGTTGAAATTGCTATGGGGTCGAGCTCGCAACCAAGCTGAGCAATTCAAGTTGCTATCGAGCCATTATGGAGCTAGTATTGAGTCATTAACAAGCCCTTAACGATTTCTTGGAAAGCCTTTAATGAGTCCTTACCAAACTGTTTGTGAGCGTTAACGAGTCGAGCACCCCCTGTTCGAGCTCAATTCGATGATCTTATTCAGTCTGCTCTAACTCAGCTAGATAATAAGCTATTGAGGCCCTGAAACGAATACAAACAAGCCGTGATTGGTTTTGAACACAAGGTGTATAGCCCTGAAACGAATATAAACAAGCCGTGATTGGTTTTGAACACAAGGTGTATATTGAATGTTTAGTTCGTTAAACCTTTTCCATTATGACCGGAATGAATGGCATTCATATGTGCATGTGTTTCATTATGGCAGGATACATCTACCTTAGGAGTTGTGGTTGTAAGATACTGTGGCTACACAGCCATTGTGAAGGTTTCACCGGAGATAAGTTGGGACGGACCCATTCCTCGTGATATTGATATTGAAGATCAACCTGATGGTGGTGCCAATGCACTGAATGTAAATAGGTGAGTTCAAAAACTCTGTAGATTAAATATTCTTGGACATGCATAATGCAATTTGTTGATAGCATGGAATCAAATCGGGATCATGGGTTAGTTACAAGCACGTTGTCACAGATGTTACGTAACCGGTCTTGGCTGTTGTGTTGGGCTTTTAACGGAATATAAGTTGCTTTTAAGTCCTATATTTCTTAAAATATGAATGAAAATAATCTTAGAATCATTACTTTTATATCCCTTTGATATTTTTACATTTAAATGTGTGGGTCTATATGTTTTAGCATATGAAAATACAAATATTTGTGCATTATGAAGACCTTTACAAAAGTACCATTACTTAACGACCAATCATGTAATAGATGTTAGAGTATAAAACTAATCCTGGACGTTCACCCATTAGCTTAAGCTTTTGGGATAGTTGGTTCCTTGGCATAATATTTGAGTCTTGTTGACCAATAGTTCATAAGTTTGAATCCCAACAACCCCTTTCAATATTAATAAAATTTAAGCATAAGGTATGAGGTTGGCATGTGCAGTATCCATGCTTCAATCCCAATGGGCATTTGCGTGAGGGGCATGCTAGAGTATAAAACCAATCATGGGCCTTCACCCATTAGCTTAAGTTTTTGGGATGATTCCTTGACAATAGCAAGCTCAAAATTCGTCAATGTTATTGTTTGTTATGCTATGTATGGCCGTTATTTGATTTCATGGTCGATAGCATGAAGCTGATAGGATGGCTTGCTCCAAAGTTTTTGAAATTCCTAAAATGCTAATGTTTCATGCTCCGAATTTCAAATCGGCGTTCGGGAATCAAATTTATTTTTCAAATACGTATCAAACTCGACAAAACCATATTCGAAAAATTGATGAATCATTACAGTAAGAAGATATTTATCAAATGATTTATTGTTAATTACATCACTTGATTCAAGAAATGATGAAATCATGTAGACATATTGGAGTTAATTTCTTGATCTTATCAAGTATTCAATTTTCTTGGTTATTGCTTAATATTGTCTTTTCTTCATATGTTTTGCTTTAATGGTTTAGTTAATGGCATTTCTTAAAAATAGCAATATAAATGTTTCATCCGTGAACTTTAGAAACTTCTATGATTGCTTGCTTTGCCATTCCCGCTCTGTTGGCTTACTCCAATTGCTGCCCTCCCTTTTGTGATGGCAGTCTGAGAATGCTACTGCACAAGTCATCATCACCTCCACTCGCTTCCGCTCAGCACGCACAAAGTGCAAATGTTGAAGAAATAGATTCTGCTAGGTCTCTAGTCCAGAAAGTTCTGGAAGAAAGTTTGTTGAAGTTAGAGAGAGAAGAAAATAAACTGGTAAGATCGATAAGGTGGGAGCTTGGAGCATGTTGGGTGCAACATTTGCAAAATCAAGCTTCTGGGAAAACGGATTCTAAAAAGCCTGAGGATAAGAAGGCTGAGCCAGCTGTGAAAGGTCTTGGAAAGCAAGGTGGAATGTTGAAGGAAATTAAGAAGAAAATTGATGAAAAATACAACAAAAATGAACTTGGAAAAGATTTATCTGCAAATAACGACCAAGAAATGAGGAACTTTGACACTCCTGATTCAAAGGAGGCGGAGAAAGAAGATGCCAAGAAGGAAACACTTTGGAGGAAGGTGCTACCGGAAGCTTCATATCTGCGGCTTAAAGAATCAGAAACCGGTCTCCATCTCAAGGTTTTTGCCTTTAACTTTTGAAAAAGCACACCTATACATTCAGGTTCCGTTTGATTCAATGGAAAATTTTTCTTCATGAAATATTTTCAATTAAAAATATTTTTTTCTTAAAATTTTCTTTTTTTTGCTAAAAAGAATGCTTTTATTCTATAAATTTGTATAATTTCACGCTTGGCTAAGTTGAGGTAGAAGTGAAGATATGACATGAGGTTATGATAGAAAACATTTTCCTTTCCATGAAGGAAAACATTTTCCTATTTTGTTGAGGAGAAGTAAATTTTCTCTCAAAGGAAAACATTTTCCAAATTTGCGATTATTACTATAAAGTTGTGCAAAGAAACAATAGAGTTGAGACAAAATGTTTTCCATAAAACAGACAGACCCTCAGTTTTTTATTTTTCTAGAAGAGAGTATACTAAATTTTACCAATCCCTCACGCTTACTTAACAGAAGTAGTATGAGTATCCACACAATAGTAGGAGTTCCTTTTTTTTTTTTTTTTTTTTTTGTTTTTAACAAATGGTAAGAAGTCCCATTGGATTGCACCAAGGGACAATCCTTCCTAAATCCCTGATGAAGTTAGGATTCGATCCTGGGTCTTGGGTAGCGCGCTCCTAGGGACTTTACTGGCTTTAGCTAGTGGCATCTTCAACATAGTACAGGGAATTGGCTGTTTCAGTCTCACTTGGAATGATATAGTTAGCATTTTGTTTATTCACTTGCTTGTGTTTTTCTTTTCTAACTAATTATAATGCTATTGACAAGATTAGCTTTTTGATCGTCCTTGCAGTCGCCAGATGAGTTGACTGAGATGGCACATAAATATTATTCCAATACAGCTCTTCCAAAGCTGGTTGGTCCTTTAGTCTTTAGTTTTTTCCTACTTTTGATGCAGCCTAATTTACCATTCAAAAGTGAGGCCTGTTTTATGTAGGTGGCAGATTTTGGTTCTCTAGAGCTTTCTCCAGTTGATGGAAGGACTTTGACGGATTTTATGCATACAAGGGGTTTGCGAATGTGCTCTCTAGGACGAGTGGTATTTCTCTCTTTTCTCATTCTCTACTTTGATGTATAAATGTTACACTTTTCCTCAACCTTCTGTTTCTGAAAGGTGGATGAAACTAGTTAGATTCACGTTATTTGAAGAAGCAAGTAACTACAAATAGAAAAGATTTTCTGTCATAACAAACGGAGCCTAAGGGCCTTATGATTTAGGACCTCCTGGAATCTAAGGTCCCAAGCAGCCTCTTCCTGCCTGGGGTCTTGACCGGCCCTATAAGCGTATAATGTGATCCATGATGTCTATGAGTGTAATTTAAAGCTTGACATCATTATGTACGTAAAGTAGCCAAATATCTTTATTGTCTAGACATGTGTTGATGTCACACCCACAACACCAAGCTGTTGGATGTGCATCTAATCTAAAACACTCAGCTTGCCTGTACAAATACATGTTTTCTCTTATGTGCGATAAGGAAGCCACATGGATTGCACGAGGGAGCAGTTCTTCCTAAATTCCCTTTTAATCCTTCTCCCCATGATGAAGGCAGGACTTGATCCCAAGTCTCGGGCACCACTTCCTAGGGGCTTTACTAGGGATTTTTTCATATACCATCTTCTTACATACCTTTTCTTTTCCAGGTTGAGCTTGCAGATAAACTCCCTCATGTGCAATCGTTATGTATCCATGAAATGGTCATTCGAGCCTACAAACATATCTTGCAAGCTGTGGTGGCAGCTGTAGACAACGTTTTTGACTTGCCTAGTGTTGTAGCCGCTTGCCTAAATGTACTGCTCGGGACGCCATGTACGGAGATCGCTGGTACTGATGTTTCTATTGATGATAATTTGAAATGGAAATGGGTGGAAACGTTTCTTTTGAAGAGGTTCGGTTGGCAGTGGAAACAGGAGAGCTCTCGGGATCTGAGAAAGTTTGCCATCCTTCGTGGGCTTTGCCATAAGGTCTGTCCATTTATTCATTCAAAATTCAAATTGAAGGAGGTAACCACCATTATGCCTTGTTTGGCTAAGCTTCTTTTTGGAAAAGAGATTCCCCCCCCTCCAGATTTTAAAAGTGTTTGGTCTGGAAAGAAAAGTGTTTTTACATAAAATTAGGAGCTATTTGGTTGCTTTTAAGCGGAGAAATAGTGTCTCTCTTTTAATGAAGTAGCAGAGGCAAAAACTAAAAATTTTTCAGAAAAAATACTTCTATTAACAATGCTTTTTATGAAATGCTTCTAAACAAAGTGCTTTTGGAAAAAAGGAATTTTTTTCATAGCTTTGCCGAACGGGCACTTAATCTAATGAATTTTGAAATTTCAAAGCTAAATTATGTTTAACAGGTTGGACTTGAAATTGTTCCTAGAGACTATGATATGCGCACTTCATCTCCATTGAAGATGTCAGACATTATAAGCATAATTCCAGTGTACAAGGTACTACGACGAATGCCACACACCTTTATAATGACTGCATTGTACTTTCAACTGTATCATTAAAGTTTGAGTTGTTTGCAGCATGCTGCCTGCTCCTCTGCGGATGGGCGTACACTATTGGAGTCTTCAAAAACTTCCTTGGACAAGGGCAAATTAGAAGATGCAGTGAACTTTGGGACTAAGGTACTCATGACCTTCTATTTCGTCTGCAATTCGTCTCGACAAACTGATCGAGATCAAATATCCCTATACCTAATCGAGGGGTTTCTAGGGTGGTTGCACAATCCTATGAGAAATAACTAAATTTATTCAAATAGTTAAATTAATATTTATAGAGATAAAACTAGAGTTCGAATAGAAAAGAAACTTTTGAACCAATAATAACAAACTAATCTACTAATATGATAAACTTGTAATATGATAATTATCAAATAACCAGTATTATATCCAACAAAATTCTGACCTGATTAAAAGTTCAAAAATATCACAGTTATAAATTTAAATTATCATTAAATATCTTAAATCTATATCTTGATCTTTTCTTCACTATCTGTATCACAAACTAATTTTACGTGACAAATGTTTGTGTTCAATTTGAAGGCACTCACCAAGCTTGTGGCTGTATGCGGTCCTTATCATCGGATGACAGCAGGATCATATAGTCTTCTGGCTGTTGTGCTGTACCATACTGGAGATTTCAATCAGGTACATGTTATATCTTAAAAAGGGCATATGCCTCAATTCTAAGCAAACATCGTGGTTATTAAACTTCCTGTCTAGATCTTAGGATCTAACAATTCTATGATCCCACAATGTCGATCCATTCCGTAGAATCTTATTTTTGTAGAATTTTACGGTTCATTGAGACTAAACGTGGCGCGAAGACTTAACGACCGGATGTGCGAAGCAAATGGGATAGGATGATGATAGGAATGGTTCTATTGAACCTACCTTGATCCTATCAAGGCATATAAATAAAACGTTAAAAAGCAAAGTTTCAAGCATATATTGTGCACAAGCTGACTTTCTTGATCCAAAGTAAAGAAAGCTAAATTAAGCGATTATATACTCTCATGAAACTTAAATTAAACTAGCTTAAATTGTGACCTTGAAGTGGTTACATAAAGCTTCATTAGCAACATATCATCTTCAGAACTCCCATAATCCTTAGAACAAAGAATGACACATCTATGTTACATTATAGTATACTATCTTTTGTATGTACCTTTGTAAGTTAAAGCTTTGTACAATAATTCTGAAGGACCCTATGTCACGAACCTAAGTCCGTGACTTGGATAATTTTGGGGAGAAAGAACGAGAGAGAGAAAGAGAGTAGAGATTGAGAAAAGAAATTAGAGAATAAGTTAGAGAAAAGAAGAGAAATTTTGAAGATAGAAGGAGAAAGAGAGTGACGGTTGAGAAGAGAGGGAAAGAGAGAAGGAGAATTTGAATTTTTACTTTGATTACTTGATGCCAAATTACAAGACTTACAAGTGATTATATAGAGCTTGGGGGAGGGGGCAAACAACCGGTCACCCTATAACCCTAGACCCTACAATAGCCCACAAATACATTAATGCTTAATCCATGCTTGTACAAGAAGTAATCTTCGCCTAATCTATCCCACACCCAACCGGCACCTAAGTTCAAAATTCAAACTATTTTTACTAATTTAATATTACATTTTACATTTCATATTTGATACAAAATAATAATACCAAAAAATGGGTTGTTCAGTTCTTGGCTCGTGACAATCCCCTTCCCTTCAAACAATCCTTGTCCTCAAGGATCAAAGTTCAGAAATTGCTTTAAAATGTAAGACAAGTCTTTCCAAGTTTCTTTCTCCTCGGTGCCGTTGGTCCATTGTGCCTTGATCTTGCGTACTCTCTTGCCCTCTTGCTTGTCCCAACGTCGTTCTATAACTCTCGTAGGTTCGAAGGTAGCGGCTTCGCGGTTCTTGGCCTTCTTTAATTTCTTCATCACTTGTTCGACCTTCTTCTTAACTGCTGGAATTACCCCTTTGGGAGACAACGAGTTTATGGCAGCCTTTTTCTTCTGTCCCTGAAGCGTGATTTCTTTGCCCTCCTTGTGGCATGTGAGTCGGAGTGTGGCGAAGTCAAAAGTGATGAGTCCGTACTTCTGAAGCCATTCTATCCCCAATACTAAGTCATGGCCCTTCAAGTTCAGGGCTCGAAGGTTGTCCTTAAACGTGACTCCTTGCGCCTTCCAGTCAATCTCGGGACATCGTGAGTAACTCACTAGAGCTTCCCTGTTGGCCACGGTCACCTCCATTGCTGCTGTAGGGAGAGTCGGTAACTTGAGCTTTTTAATCAAGTGCTCGTCTATGAAACTGTGGGTGCTCCCACGGTCCACAAGGATTATTATGGGTCTTCCCTTGATGCTTCCTTTGATTCTGAAGGTGTTGTGCGTGATTTTTCCTTCCAAGGCACACAACGAGACTTCCATTTCTTCTTCTTCTTTTTCTGCCTCTTCCTCTTGGCTCGCTTCTTCCTCCACCCCTCTCATACTGTTGAGTTGCTTAGGTTTACACACATGACCGGGAAAGTACCGCTCTTGACACCGATAGCATCTGCTGTGATCACGTGTGGGTTGCGAGGTTCCTGCTGACACGATGGGCCCTCCTTTGGACACGGTTGGCTTGGACACGAAGTGGGATGAGGATTGTGGCGGCTGTGTCTGGTTCAGCGTGAGGGGCTTAGTCACGGTTTCGTCCTTGTGGATAGGCCTCGGTGTTGGCTGCATAATGGTCCTTAGCTCTTCCCTTGCAACTTCTTGTAGACTGGCTTGTTCAAAGGCCATACTAAGATCGGTGGGGCGGCTAGCCTTGACGGAGGCTCGTATGGCGGGCTTGAGCCCACCAATGAAACTCGAGACAAAGTATGCCTCGCCTAGTGTCGGATGGTGGATCAACATCCAACTCTTCAATTCTTCAAATTTCATGACATAGTCTTCTACCGGCCCATTTTGAGCCATTTTACTAAACTCCTCCACGATATCTTGAAGAGAACGATCCCCAAAACATTTGCAAAGCTCGTTCATAAAAAATGACCACGTCATTTGAGGGTGTTTAAGCTCAAGCGCATGGAACCATATGTCCCCATGCTCGTGAAGATGGCTTGAGGCATATTCTACCCATTCATGCTCGGGCACTTGATACCAACGAAAATATTTAAGACATTTTCGAATCCATGCTCTCGGGTTCGTACCTTCAAATTTCGGAATTTCAAGCCTTGGCGTGAGGTTGGACCATGTACGGTTGCTTCCGTTGCTTAGGCTATAGTCTCCTTCTTCCATGACCCGAGGTGGGACATGGTTGGTTCTGAGTTCCGAAGAGCGTGCGGGTGGCGGAAGTATCCCGTCCGAGGATAATTCCCGGACCCTCCTTGGGCGGTAGCTTCATGGACACCCACGGTTGGTGCCACGGGCTCGACTTCGGGTCTCTTTTCTTGGGCCTTCACCAACTGACCAACGGCCTCAGTTAAGGCCTTAATGTCCGCCCCCATATTCTCCATGGTGGCTTTCATCTCGGTGCTATTTCGGTTTTGTTGCTCAACAAGATCTTCCAAGCGGTCCAACCTTCCTTCCACGGTATCAACCCACTCGTTGGTCTCGGTATGCCCAGTTGAAGACATACTTCTTGTGATGGCCAGCTTTAATGGATCGTAAGATGGCTTTGATACCACTTTGTCATGAACCTAAGTCCGTGACTTGGATAATTTTGGGGAGAAAGAACGAGAGAGAGAAAGAGAGTAGAGATTGAGAAAAGAAATTAGAGAATAAGTTAGAGAAAAGAAGAGAAATTTTGAAGATAGAAGGAGAAGAGAGTGACGGTTGAGAAGAGAGGGAAAGAGAGAAAGAGAATTTGAATTTTTACTTTGATTACTTGTTGCCAAATTACAAGACTTACAAGTGATTATATAGAGCTTGGGGGAGGGGGCAAACAACCGGTCACCCTATAACCCTAGACCCTACAATAGCCCACAAATACATTAATGCTTAATCCATGCTTGTACAAGAAGTAATCTTAGCCTAATCTATCCCACACCCAACCGGCACCTAAATTCAAAATTCAAACTATTTTTACTAATTTAATATTACATTTTACATTACATATTTGATACAAAATAATAATAGCAAAAAATGGGTTGTTCGGTTCTTGGCTCGTGACACCCTAAGAATCTCAATTCCGACAACCTTGGCAAATGTACACTGCCAAGTCAAAGAACTCGCGTAAATCCTGACATGCAGAACAATGTCAAAAGTATACTGATAAATGTACACTCTTGGGTTAAATGTTCATGAATTTCTGTACTTGCATCTTATTATGTTTGCATTATTAAAATAACGCTCCTGATTCTCTTTTTTTAAAAGTAAGCTTACGAATTATGCCTAATGTTACTGCTATTTTTAACTTTTGGCCGAGGAGTTCGACGAGATAGTGGATGTGGATGGTAGCAAACGAAATGGAATTTCTAGCCTTGCCTGTAGTTCCACTTTGCATATTGTCTGTTTATGCTGTAGTAATTTTAATGCTTTTACAATATTTTTTCATGAGACCTATTGATATGGACATGGTATAAAAGTCTCATTTTTTGCTTGTGTGCATAGTGTGTGCACTTTCAATCATTTTAAGACCACTCATGCACTTTGGAACCTTAAATCAGGCTAGACCCCGCACGTAAAACAATATATTTTTATCCCTGTTGGAGTATAATGTCATTCCTTTCACCCATTAACTTAAGCTTTTGGGACAGTTGGTTCCTTGATATGGTATTAAAGCCTTGTTGATTGAGAGGTCACATATTCGAATCCCAACAGCCCTCACTCCAAATATTAATATGTTTCAAGCATAAGATATGGGTGGAGTTGTGCATTATCCACGCTTCAAGCCCAATTGGCATTCACGTGAGGATGCATGTTAGGGTATAAAGTTATTCCTGGGTCTTCACCCATTAGCTTAAGCTTTTGGAACAGTTGGTTCCTTAACATCCCCTCTTGTTCTCATATTGGAAGTAAAACTTTATCGTTCTTGATGTGTCTCTCTGATTGAGCATCATCATATACTTTTCTCATTTAACTTTCTCGAGCTTAATATAGGCAACGATCTACCAGCAGAAAGCATTGGATATCAACGAGAGAGAGCTTGGCCTTGATCATCCTGACACAATGAAAAGTTATGGGGACTTGGCTGTCTTTTACTATCGACTTCAGCAGACAGAATTGGCCTTAAAGTGAGCCTTTATACTTTCACATTTAATTATTATTGCTTTAACGGTCTTTCTAACTAAACAAAATAAATTCCTTCGATGAATTTGTACGAGGTTTACTCTTCGCTAAGCTCAAGTTGAAGGCATATGATATGAGATTATGGCAGAAACATTCTCTTATCTTAATAACATTTCTTTTTTCAATCCAAAAAGAAGGGTAAATTCCATGTTAGTACCCTGTGGTTTGATGTATTAATTTGTTAGTTCACAAACTTTATGGAATAATATTTGAGTCCAAAAGTTATATATATTTAATAAAATAGTCCAAACGGCAGTGTTTAAGGGTATAAAGTAGGCCTCTAACCCAACTTTTTTTCATTAGAAGAGTTGCAACATTGTGATTCGTGTGAGGGATGATAGGAATAGCGAGGGGATGGTGGATTTACCAACAGTTTTACACCCTTTTACACCGTTTGGAGTATTTTATTAAATATATGTGACTTTTAAACTAAAATATATTTTTTTGAACAGAAAACTAAAATATTACTTTACTAGTTGTAATACACCAAACCTCAAGTGACTAATTCATGATTTACCCTAAAAAAAGTCATTGTGAATGCTCTATCGCACATAATGATGCAGGACAAGGATGCGATCGAGCAAGTTTTATTCTTTTTTTTTGGTTTGGTTTACGAAGGAACGGAAAGGGTCAGTGATGTACTAATTATCTTGTGTAGGTATGTCAATCGGGCATTGTACCTCTTACATCTAACATGTGGTCCGTCTCATCCCAACACTGCGGCCACCTATATTAATGTGGCCATGATGGAAGAAGGTTTGGGTAACGTTCATGTTGCACTGAGATATCTCCATAAGGCTCTAAAATGTAACCAAAGATTACTTGGAGCTGATCATATCCAGGTGACATCTCTCTCTCTCTCTACTCTCCCCGAAACCCAAAGGAACATTCATTATTATGTTGCATAAAATAAGCTTTGGTAGGCTGAAATATTGAGGGCCTGTTTGGCCATGTTATAAAAATAGTTGTTTTTTTTCAGAATCACGTTTATAAGAATTATTAATGAGGGTTTTTTATGTCAAAAGTTTCTAATTTTGCTTCTACTTCTATTTTAAAGGAGGGGCATTGTTTTTCTACTTTGGTAGCAAAGTAGACAAACGACTTTACTTTTATGTAAAAATGCTTTTGTGTTTTGGTAAGACACCTTGGAAAACTCAAAAAGGGGCCTTTCAATGAAAAAAATACTTTTTTGCTCAAAAAAGCTTGCCTAAACCAGCACCGAGTCTAGATGCTGCGACGTGATAAGCCTTGAAAGAAGAGAGTCCTGATTTAATTGAATGAATTGACTGAAACATTTATCTTTCATGATGATTTTACTATATCTGGTCATAATGCCGTCATTGTTTTTTGTTTTCTGGTGATGCCTCTGTAGGTATTAACACTGTCATGCTCTTCTGGTATTGAAAATTTAACCAGGAATGAATTATTACTCCATTGTTTCCTAATGGTTATTAGTTTGTTCAAAATAATTCCTGGTCTTTTTCTTTATTCAAAATATTTTCAAACATTAAGGACTATTTTAACCAAGGAAAAAGATGAGGGCCAATGTGAATGAACTTACAAACTTAGGAACCAACAGTATAAATAACTCGATTGAGAGTGACATCTTCCGGTGCCCAAAAAGAAACAGAAAAACATCACTCAAGATAGGTGTAGAAATAAAGGAGATGGAAGATGAAAAAAAATAATGTTAATATATACTTGATGGAATACGAGGATGACGTAAAATATGCGATTCATGGAGATATTGAAAAAAGAAGAAATTTAAATGTTTAAATTTCTTCTTTCCCAATATCTCCACGAATCCCATATTTCATGTGAGCATCACTACGTTTTCTTGGATGTGAAGTAAAAGGATAACTACATGGATTTGAAATCATCAGTGATGGATGTTTTAAATGCATGCCTAAGGGTGTAAACATGCCAAGCGTTCAATCAATTACTCATGTTCAAAATCATTAGTGCATGTTTTTGTTTGTTATGGGGGCTCAATAAGCTTATCTAGTTGAGTTCAAGCATACTTTAGAAGCTTAACAAGACAAGTTTGAACAAAGGGGTGCTTGACTCGTTAATATTCATGAATAGTTTGTTAAGGGTTCATTAATAGCTTGTTAATGGCTTGGTATTGGCACGAAAATGGTCGATAATAGCGTGAAAGTAACTTGAATAGCTTGATTAGATAGTGAGCTCACTCAATAGCTAGCTCAATTTGATTATGAGTTTGACTCATATGATAATGAGCTTAACTTGGCTCGATAATAAGCTTGACTTGACTTGACTTGATAATGAACTTGCTCAATTAGTGGAGCCGAGTATCGAACAAACTAATATCTTATGAAGTCAAGTTTGAACGAGGGTTCAAAAGCTCGATAAAGGCTCAGCTTAAACTTGAGCTCGATAAGTCTTATCGAGATCGAACGAGGAGTGCTCGACTCAACTCATTTGCACCCCTATTTAGCATGCCCAATGCCTCAATCTTTGAAGAGATGCATATGTCATAACTGAAACCTTTTTTTCTTACTCTGTTAGACCGCAGCTAGCTATCATGCTATAGCGATTGCTCTCTCTCTAATGGAAGCATACTCATTAAGTGTCCAGCACGAGCAGACCACTTTACAAATTCTTCAAGCAAAACTTGGACCTGAAGATCTACGGACACAGGTAAATCTCAATAGTAAAGCATCATTGGTTATTAGTAAATTTAGTCCCTCAAGTTTTATCCTATAATATAGAGACAAATCATGGTTTACAGTCCCACAACCGTCGGGGTGTCGTAGGGGTAGCGTGTCGCAAATATCATGCTACAAGTCGTGATCATGTTACAAAAATTAGTATGCATAAGCCTAAAATCATTAATATTTATATCCCTTTTGATAGTTTTAACATATAGATTTGTTTATAAAGTCTTTAGTAAATTAAATACAATACTTGTACATTATGGACATTACAAAAGTATCCTTACCGATGGCCATTCATATAGCGGGTACCTCAAAATTCATTACTTGGGTTGTCATTAGGATGGGAGATGCTCGCTCCATACCTGTACTCGCAACCCACCATGAGTATGAAGCAGATACACATAACGACCCACTGGGAACAAGCCAATAACCATACCTGCTTTCTACTACCCCTAGGCCTCCAACAAGTATCCATTTCCTGCCCCATACCCGCCCATACCAAGTTATCCATATATTCATTCATGTCTATAATTACTTTTTGTAATCCATTAAGGGTTATTTACTCTAAATGTCCCTTTACTTTGCTCATTGTGTTAATTTAGTCCTACTTTTAATTCTATAATTTAGTCCCTTTACAATTTATATTGTGTTAATTTAGACTCTTGGTCAAATCGAATTTAAGTTTTTTGACGTAATTTTTAACGGCACAATCATGTCAAATGCAAGTAACCCGCTACAAATTTACTCATTGACTCAATTTAACCTAATCCATGACCAAACTATTAAAAATTTCTCTAACAACTTAACATAAATTTTACTCCAAGGGACCAAATTGGTGCAATTGAAATTTTACAGGGACTAAGGTGACACAATTAAAAGTATAAGGACTAAATTAACACAATGAGTAAAGTGCAGGGACCTTTGGTGTTTATAACCCATCCATTTATATCTTATTACACTATTTGTTAGACAAGTTGAGTGCATAAATAAAGTACGTATTTCTTTTTTCATTTTAAAGTAATTAAATACAATTTAGGGCAAGTGGTGTGGGATGGATATGGGTGGGTACAACATTATACCCCTACTTGCTTCCTACTATGGTGGGTATTTCCACATGTACACTACTTGTACCCGTTACGCACCTCACTTTTATCCGTACTTGCCCCAAAAGGGGCGGTACATGTGGGTAACAGGTTTTACCCGATCCGTTGCCATCCCTAGTTATGTTATATAATGACTTGATTTGACTCCACGCCTATAACATTGCTAGGACGCGGCTGCATGGCTTGAATATTTCGAGTCGAAGGCTTTGGAGCAGCAAGAGGCTGCACGGAACGGTACTCCAAAGCCAGATGCTTCCATTTCCAGCAAAGGCCACTTGAGGTAGCCCGATTCAGTTATGCTTGTGATGTATCATAAAGGAGAAATTAACTAATTTTTAGATCGACTAATAAACTCTGGATTGAGTTCATTCTGTTTATAGTGTAGGCACTATGAATCCGAAAAGATAAAAGAAGTTCAATTCTAATCTAAGAGATAAAGGAATTAGCATAATAATTAGAAATTTTAAAATAAACAATTTTGAAGATTCTATTTTTGACTCAATCTGAAAGAGACTAAAAAATTAAACCTAAAAAAGACTCTTTATTAATCATAAACTCTTCATGTATAGTACTTCTATTAACTTCTATGTCGTACTATATCAGCTTGTGTAGGTTCCTACATCGGTTGATTATTAGTTGCGAATTTAGTGGTCAAACGCACCAATGCTCGTTACATCAAAGCATAGTTGCAGTCACATAGAACATGGTATTGTGGATGTTATATGACATGTTACAACGACCGCATTGGATTTTTTAATGGAACATAAGTTGGGGATGAATACCCATACATTAATTATGTATATCTACTTAATAGCTTTTAACATTAACGTATATTTATAACTATATTTTAATAAATAAATTTGGATGAATACTACAGAAACATTAGTGTTTCGTCCTTGACTTCTTACTCGCTTTTCTTGTGCTGTTCGTGAATCAGCTACGTAGTGTTTATAAATGATGCTGGTTAGGCTAGATTCTAGAAACAATTCATACAATTGAAGCTCGGAAAGTTAGAAAATAACGATTGTCATTTTAAAAGGGGTTTATCAAACCTCAAGGTATGCCATTGTATATATTGAAATATCAGAGTACCAAAGTGATAGATGCTCAAGTTTCAGTGTACCTAAGTGATGATTTTCCTTTTGAAATTTATAATACCAGGACAGGATTATGCGGAAAGGTCATGAAACCTAATTTATTCGTTTACTATTCATCTATTTATTTGCTTATACTGATTTATATGTCTCGTTCTCTGTATGTACCGGTCCTTGGTCTATCTAAGCCATCAAATATCAAATATTGGTACGAGTTGCCGATCCTTGATGTTTGTAAATTTGTTCAAATTGATCCCTTCTTGTTCTTTTGTTCAAAGTAGTTCCTAATGTTTATGAGTTTGTTCAATTTGGTCCTTCATCTCTTTTTTTTGGGTTTAAACAGGTTAAACATGTTAATTCAAATTTAATTTAGCCTCAAAAACTGCAACCCCCACCTGTTATTTTTATTGTTGTGTTCTTGTCATGTCATTGTGTCATGTCGGATTTTATCAGCTCTACTTGTACAATTGTATGTGTCTCGCTATCTGTACTTACTGGTTCTATGGTCTATCAAAGCTATCAAATATCAACTTTTTGTGCTAAGATTTAAGATTTCTACGGTACTTGATGCTAAATGCTCATAACTCGTTTTTCGACTTTTCAGTGTATCAGATCTTCTTGATTATATAACTCCGGAAGCTGAACTGAAAGCAAGAGAAGCCCAAAGGAAGCAAGCCCGTGCAAAGGTGATAAACGCTATGACCTTAGGCTCTGCTTGTTCAGACGGAAAATGTTTTGTATCTTAGTTCTATTATTTATTTGTATAAATTCATAACAATAGTTACAAATATGGAAATATTTTCCTCCATGGGATGAAACATTTTCCCCACAATCTCATGTCATATGCCTTACTTTAACCATAACTTATTTCATACAAATTTATGGGATGAGACCATTTTTTGCTAGAAAGACGATTTTTTTGAGAAAAAATATTATTGAAAATATTTTGTAAAGAAAATATTTTCATTTGGACCAGACAGAACTTTAGCCATGCTCCTCCTTTACTTGTTCCAGTCACAAAATGCAATCACTGTTCGCGGTAGCAGTTGCAGTTGTGGTGTCACGGAAGCAGGTTATCACGAATATGCCATAATCGTTCACACCACTACATTGGGTTCTTTAAGGAAATATTTGCTTTTGAGCCTCATGTTTGCCAAAATTTTATATAATTAGTCGTACAATCGTTGATTTTTGTACTGTATTTTCAAAATGATTGTTCTGGTTATTTGTTTTTAGTTTTTTCTTAATTTAATTGAAAACTTAAAATAGTTAATCAAAACTAGAAAAAAAATATTTTCAAAACCTAGTTTTTAAGTTAACCAAAAAAAAAAAAAAAAAAAAAAAAAAGGCCAATACCAAACAAAAGTATTTTTTATATATACAACGGTCGATTACATTATATTACATAATAGGTTGTTGTTTGGCACCGGGATTGTTGTTTGTTTGGTCGATTACATAATAGGTAGCTCAAAATCTCCTATCTAGTATGATATATTATATTACGACCTTTGGGATATAATTTTCACGTGATTAATGAAGTATCAAATATTTGTTTTAACAGGTCAAAACCAAATCCGGCCAATCTTGGGACCCAGTTGCAAATGAATCAGACAAAGATGAGGATTCATCACCAACTTATCAAGTTGAAAACACTAGTGACAAAGAAAACAAATCTGAGCCTCATTTTACAGAATCCGAGAAAAACGAACCTACTCTAGAACTTGTGCCAGTGACTACAGAAAATGATGATATGGCACCTGATGACAGTTCTGGTGAAGGATGGCAAGAAGCCGTTCCTAAAAGTCGTTCAACTATAGGTCGAAAGCCGAGACCGAGCCTAGCAAAGTTGAATACCAACTTTATAAATCAACAATCCCGGTACCGAGGCAAGCTGGTGAATTTTATGTCCCCGAAAGAAACTTCGAATGAGTCGACAACTTCTACTAGTCCTGATCTTCTGGTTACGAAAAAGTTTGCTAAGAGCTTGAGTTTTAGCCCCAAAATCCGTAACGTCACTAAGTTGAGTACAGAAACGGAGAAAACGATGAATCCTAAGTCTGCACCGGTGAGTCCGGCTCCACCTGAGCAACTAGCTCGATCATCTCCAGTCAGTGTTTCAAGTACTGTCCAGGCAGCTAGTAAACTTTTCTCGTACAAAGAGGTCGCTTTGGCTCCACCAGGGACGATTGTGAAGGCAGTGACAGAGCAGTCGTCAGTGGAAATTCCTCCTGTTGAGCAGAATCCGGGATCAAACCTGGAAAAAACTGAAACAAGGTCAGTTGAATCTGAAGAGGAAAATTCCAAGAACAATGTAGATGAAGATAAGGCTGAGATATCGAAAAACGACGAGGAAGTTGGTCCGTCCCTATTTGAAGAAGAAGAAAGAAAAACCGAGTTGAACGAGGTTGTTGAAGCAAACAAAGAAACCGTAAATACCTTAGATTCCGTGTCAGAATCCAAAGATTCTGTTTCTTTGGTAAACGAGCTTTCGGAAGCAGTTAACCCTCCTTGTTCAGAACCCAACACGGTTCAGAGTAATAGTACAGTTCTCGTGCTAGATAAGGATACACAGATAACTACAGATAAACTGTTAGTTCGAGGAGACGGGGAATCACATGATTCGGAAGTTGTTACCTCTCAACATTTAGAACCTGACGCAGTTCAGTGTAGCAGTACAGTATTCATGCTGGATAAGGATACACAGATAACTACAGATGAACCAGTTCAAGGAGATGGGGAATCGCATGATTTGCCAATCGGTAAGGAGACGACTCGAAAACTTTCTGCTTCGGCCCCACCATTCAATCCATCGACTATACCGGTTTTTGGGTCAGTTTCACCCCACGGCTTCAACGGTCACGGTGGCGGGATATTGCCCTCTCCAGTTAATCCCATCCGTAGATCTCCTCATCAATCGGCCTCTGCTCGGGTACCGTACGGTCCACGGCTATCCGGAGGTTACAACCGACCAGGGACTAGAGCGCCACGTGGCAAGCCCGGGTTCCCCAATGGTGAGTATCCTCCTCAGATAATGAACCCACATGCTGCCGAGTTTATGCCTGGGCACGCGTGGGTCCCAAACGGTTACTTTTCCCCTACAAATGGCGTTATTTTATTAGGTAACAGTTTTCATCCGACCCATTTGAATGGCGTGCCCATTTCCCAAAACGATTTCCCGCCATCTCCTTTGGAATCACCCGATAACGACACCGAAGTTGTTCCTGAAGAGGGTGGTGAGAAGTCATCGGTAGATTTGAACGTTGAGAAAGTTGAGCCCGAAGCGAATTTGGTGAACATAGAAGCTCCATGTGATGGTGCAACTATCGAGGTGAAAGAAAGTGAAGGTAATTTTAGAAAATTACTCACTTAAGTATCCTGAGATCTTGACAATTATTATCTAAGTATTCTGGCATTTTAATTTATACAATGAGGTATCCTGAGGTCGGAAATTTGTCACCTAGGTATCCTGCGCTATATCTAGTGAATTTTCATCAAAATTCGGCCAAGTTTTACCAAGAAAAGGCTAATGTGATATATGACTACAATAATATACAGACAAAACTTATGTTAGTGCTTTTTGTGAAAATCCACCAGATTACGAAAAAAATTAGCTGGATTTTGACAAAACTTACGAATAAAATACCAAAATAAATTTTGATGTTAGCCTTTTCAAGAAAAAAGTTATCGAATTATGATAGATAACGCATTTATATTGTTGGATTCATGTTCCGCATTAATAATTTCCATTGAAAATGAACCAAATTTTGACGAAGGGTAATTGATTAATAAAAATTCTTAAACTTCGGGATACTTGGCAGATAAAACATTTAAATTTCAAGGTACCCCATCGTATATGTTAAAATGCTCAGATACTAAGGTGATACTTACTTAAACCTTAAGTACCTAATTGATAAATTTTCAAAGATTTTATACTGAAGAAATAATGATAATTCTTATTTTTTTACAACATTATTTCGTCTATCTAATCTACTTGAAATTTTGCACGTACAGATATATACGACGAAATCCCAAGCAAACCTGAGGTGGTTGAGGTCACGAGCTAAATGGTTGTCAATAGGGGATCTTTTGCTCATAAATGAAGCAACTTTCAGGGCAAGTAATAAGTGATTTTTAGTCATCTTCATTGTTTGCTTCAAATTCGGATCAGGCTTACAAATCCGATATCTACACTCAAATACGAGAGTCGGACACAAATATGCATCTACAGATTAGACTCGGCTGTTCTCTTAGATTTTCCCATGTAGATTACGTTTTTGGTCTGATTTGAATTTTCTACTTGTCATACCAATGTCCGAGTGTCTAGGGCTTGTTATCTGCGCTTGGGTATGAGAGTTAGACACAAGTATGCGTCTACGAATCAGATTCGGATGTTCTATGAGATTTTCTTGTGTAGATTACGTTTTTGGCTTGATTTGAAGTGTCTACTTGTCATACCATTGTCCTAGTATCTTATGGCTTGTTATCTGCACTTAGGTACAAGAGTTAGACACAGATATGCATCTGCAGATCATATTCGGCTATTTTTGTTAGATTTTTCTGTGTAGATCATATTTTGGTCCAGTTTGAAATGTCAGTGTGTTATATAATGTCCAAGTATCTTTTACTGCTTTATCTGTACTTAGGTACGAGAGTCAAACACATATATGCACCCAAAAATCAGACTCGACTATTTTCTATGATTTTTCTCTGTATATTATGTTTTTGGTCTAATCTGAAGCATCTATTTCCTGTACTGTCGTGCGAGTATCTTATCCAACATGGGTACGGATAGATTCGATAACCCGAGTAATGGGAAAGAAACATGCCAAGTTAGTATATGCTTTTTAATAGAGATTATTGAATTATGTAGTTGTCAATGATGTTTGTTTGTGCGTAAAGATCATAAGATGAAGCTGACCTTTTGAGGATGTTCTAGTCAATGTATTTTGTGTTCTTTGTGTTTGATTGGAAAAGTGTTCTTTTTTTTTAAATTTTTTTGAAGTAATATGTATGACTGTGTGGAATTAAATAAAGGTCGTTACGTAAAACTGATATTAATGATATTAAGCATTATTTAGGGGGAGGCTTTACTGAATTGTATGTCTTTGGAAACAGCCGCCCTTTAGGGTAGTACTCTGAAGAGGTAAGGCTGCGTATAACCCTCCCCCACCCCCCCCCCCCCCCCCTCCCCTAAGACCCTACATATGCCGGAGCCCCCGAGACACTAGCTCAGTTGTTGTTGCTGCTGCTGCTTTACAGAATGGTATAGTGGTACCTACTCCACCCCGACCAAAGAGTAACCCGATGTGAACCTTTCTTCCTTTCCTTTCGAAGGAGAGAAGGGGGTTCTTGTTTATTCTTTGGCCACCAAATCGGTTGTTCTATTACTCTCTCTGAACGTGTGGCTTGCTTTGATGTCGACTTCTTAATATAAAATATCTTGGGTAACGTTTGTCACATGGAATTGTAGTCTAAAATTGGGACTGAGACTGGAATTGGGATTCATAATTTTAATTCTGATGTTTGGTTCGCGTATTAGAATTGGAAGTACAATTTTGTTGTCAATTCTGTAGAAATATAAATTGTAGTTCTACATTAATTGTATTGACGTGAAACTCAAAATGATATAATTAAATTAAGTCGAAACTCAAGATGATTTGAAACTAAAGCGACTCGCGCAACCTAAATTTGATCAAAACTTCAAACTGGTATTACAAGAATGGTTTGAACTGAATTGATCTAATTCGACTTGACCCCATCCGATTTAACTCAAAATTGGAATATCCAAACTAATAGACCAAAATTTGAGATCACTTAAACCTAAAATAGCCTTGCATGACTTAGGTTTGACCTGAATGAGATCCAATTGAGTTGATCCAAACTCAAGATAACTGAACTTAATTGACTGTATAGTCGCTTAAAATGATATGACACAATTCAATCCAACCTAAATTTAACTTAGCCTATGTAACTCGGAGCTGGAGAGGATACAACTTGATTAACTTAAAACCAAGATGGCTCGGATCCTTATTCACCCTACCTACTGAAATCCAACCCGTGCTAACTTGAATCCCATAATGATCCATCTAATTCACCCAAAATCCAACAGAACTCGAGCACAATATCACTCGAATCAAATAAAATCCAACCCAAATTGACACAAAGCTCGAATTGAACTTGAATTCGAAATGATCCAGTTTGACTAAAACCCTATCTTACTAGCTCAAAATCCAAAGCAATCTAATTCAAATGACAAAAAGCAATAGAATTTCATTTTCATTCTAATTCCAGTTCCATCAAAATTAAAGTTAGTCACAGTTTTAAAATTTAATTTCAATTCTATGTACCGAGAGTCTTACATTACTTATTTCTCGCAAAAGATTTCATTTGTAAGAAAAAGGTTATTATTTGGGAAGAAGTTGTTTGTCAGAGCAATAATGTCACTTATAAACAACGAGAGTTACAAACTTATTTTGAAAACTATAATCTTACCCTAACAATAGTAATTTTTCTCTAACAATAATATTATAGGTTATTTACATTTTAGTACTTGACGTTTTTGGAAAAAAATAAAAAGGACTGTGACCTTTTTGAATTAATAAAAGGGCTCTTACAGTTTTGTCATATTAATAAAAAGGGTCTGTCGTGATAACTTCATGTTCTATCTACAAAGCTGAAGTAACAACTACTTTTTTTTTATTAATGTTACAGCAAAATGATAAAAATACCATTTAATAACCATATTTTTAAACAAATTAACCAAAAACATATAATTTCTACATATTATAACATCTCAAAAATTGTGTTAATAACGTAAGAACAACCATATTAAAGGGTACCTTTGTCACGTTACTGTAGCATTAATGAGAAAGCAGTTGTCACGTCAGTTTTATTAATGAAAATAAGGTCATCACGCTGAAAAGAGACTTTTTTTATCAATATGAAAAAACATAAGGGCCTTTTTATTAGTATAAAAGAATAGAAATTTTTTTATTCTTTTTAAAAATATCTGAGTACTAAAATATAAAAAATCCTAATATTACTATTAGGGTAAATTACAGAAAACTCTCCTAACTTGTGCTTCAATAACAAAAAACCCCCCTCACTAATAAAATTACTCACTAAACTCCCTAACTTTTGAAAATTTCACTTTGCCCCCAAATAACTTTTTTTTGACCATTTTGCCCTTCAACAAAAAAAAATTATATTTTATCTCATAATATTTTTTTCTAAAAAATTGAAAAATACTTTTTATCTTCTGAACTTATATAAAAATATAAATATTTAATTTTTGTCTAATAATATAAAGCTCTTTTCAAAAAATAAAATTAAACATTAAAGGCAAAATGGTCAAAAATAAGTTGCATGGGGTTAAGTGATAAATTTTTAAAAGTGAGGGAGTTTTGTGAGTGCTTTTATTTATAAGGAGGATTTTCTATTTTTGAAACAAAAGATGGAGAATTTTTCTGTAATTTGCCCTTACTATTATTTTGGGAAAAAGGATAGCAAATTCCTATAAATACCAACAAAGTGTCCAAAAAACTTCACCTTTCCCGCCCATTTTCTCTCTCCTATCTCCCTCTCTCTCTCTCTCTCTCACTCAACAATGCCAGATTTGGCCTCTTTACTAACCCCAAATTCAGAATCAAAAACCCTAATTCATCTCCCCAAATCCCCCAAATCCTTATCTGAATTCGATTCTAACACCCCTATTCTCTACCCTTGCCCCATCAAAACCCTAAATTTCGATGACCCCAGTTTGGTGTATAACTTCGAGAATGAGCTTTTAGGCGAGGGTTGCAGTAGTGGAAATGGGTTTATGAAGATTGAAGTTACGAGGGTCAGTGATTGTGGGGACAAGAAGAAGGGTTTTGGGGTTAAGGGGTTGGAGGAGTATGTGAAGGAGTGGAGAGAGAGAAAGAGTGCGTTTGGGGTGAAGGAAAATCGGTGTGTTCTACCTTTTCTTGTGGGTGCTCCTAAATCGGTACGTTAAGAATTTTATATACGAATCAAATGTGAATCCTGTGTAGGAGTTGTAGGAAAGAAGAGATCAATTTATAAGCTTAGTGGATTACATCACTTAGTGCTAATTGGTTTTAGAATGGAACCACACTTGAGCTTATATGTGGATCTCCTATAAGCTAACTCCATGGGCCGGGCCTAAAGGCTCGGTGAAATTTAAGATGGTATGTTGCTAAAGATTCTGCTAAAGATTATGTTGGCTTGTTATGATATGTTTGTTTTGGAGGAAAATATTTTATGTCTCAATTCTATTGTTTCTTTTGCATGACTTCATGGGAATAATCACAAATACGAAAATGTTTCCTCCATTGAGGAGAAATCGACTGCCCCCAACGATACGAGGAAGTGTTTTCCTTTATAGTTGGGAATGTTTTCCATCGTAATCTAAATGATAAATTGGATAAAAGTTAAAAAGATGAGGGGCCAATTTGGTCATAAAATAAAACATCAAGGACTATTTTGACCAATGACAGACCAATTTGAATAAAAACATAATGGATCAACAGTATAAATAACCAACAACAACAAACTAGTGCCACAAGGGCTCCCGCCAAAGTATGCTCTTTTGGGGGGGGGGGGGTGTGCATCCTTATCCCTTCAGGGTGTGACCTTAAACGGAGGTTGTGGCTGAGGGCTCCCAACAACAGTATAAATAACCAATCTAATGATTTATGCCCTTGGTAAAATACTGGTTTTTTCATTGTTCAAGCTTTAGATCACTGCTGGAAATCTATGCATTCTTCTGTTACTAATGTCTTAGATAAGAATTTGTAGATTCGGAAATTGAGTAATTCAATGCATTTTTGTATTTTTGCTGAATCACCCAGAGTTGCTAAGTCCTCTTCTGTCCATGAACACTACACTTTGTCGTCTGAGATTCTGGAACAATTTTGTCGGAAGTTCAAGTCATGCTCAACAGTATGTACATTGTTTTTGGCCAAAGGAGATGGAATGAAGAAAAATGATGTTTATGTACATTACTCCAATTCGAAGCATCTCGCATTTGTAGACCTTGTACTAAGGAGAATTGCTGCTATATTAGAGCATTAAGTCGGACGCTAATAAAATATGCTTTCTATCTTTTGTGCTTGGAAAGATTTCTGGATAAGATGATCATGTTAAGATTGTTCCTAATGGATGATATCAGTGTTTAAAAAAGCGCGCCTAGGTGCTAAGGCGAGGCGAGACTTAGAGTCATCGCCTAACAGGCCTGAGGCGAGGCGATTTGATCTAGGCGCACTGAGGCACATCAAGGTGCGAGAGGCAACCGAGGCGTGCCTAGTCGCTCCTTGGTGCGCCTTTTGTGTAAAGACCTTATTTTGCCATAAATTGGGGAAAAATAAAATTTTACTTCATGTGACTTTTATTTTGTTTATTGTTTGTGCAAAATATGGATCATTATTACTTGACTATTCGACCCTAAAAGAAAAGAAGAGGAAGAGAAAAGAAGAAAGGGAAATATTTGGAAATTTTGGTCCTATGGTGCCTTGACTTCTAGATAATATCCCTTTTTTTTTAGTCAGTATTACCATAACATTTATGTACGATTGACTTTGGTTATCTTTATTTTGATATGATGGAAGTGGAAGAGAATGATATGGTTACCATGTAGTTTTTGTGGAGTTTATGGTGTTTTGCTACTTTTGTTAAAAAGCTTATGTTGGTGATATATAATATAGCACATTTTGATGAATACCAATATCTTTTAAATGGTTTTTTTCCTAAGTACTATATGTATTATTAAATTACAACTCATATTACATAATTCTTTGATTTCGTAGTTTATTTTCATAATATATAGTTTAAATTTAGGATATGAATGTAAATTAGAAAACATGTGCCTTGCGTCTAGGCAGTAGGGCCCCCCATCGCCTCATTGCGCCTTACGCCTTTTTATACACTGGATGATATCTTTCTCAATGTTGAGCTCCTTGAGTTTTCTTTAGCATTTAAGGCAATTTATGATGATTGTATCTCTCGCCCTCTTCTTAAAGCTTCACTCAAATGAAGTGCTTACTTGATTTTTATGTTTCTTTTCAGCTCGAATGTCGTGTGTGTTGGAAACCAATTCCACATGGAGATCAGGTTTCTTGCAGTGTTCGTGGTTGTCCAAGCGTCTACCATCTCACATGCGTAAAGAAGCACGATAATTTTACGTCTAAAAAATTTAAGTGCCCTCAACATGTAAGAATTTAATTGTGTCCTTTTTGTGGCTCATTTCTAAGCAATGTGATCAAACAATGGACTATGTTTTATGCCTTTCATCTCTATGCAATTTTCAAGTTGGTGCTTGTCTTTGTTATAAATATAGAACTGATTTAATACAATATGTTTTGACAAAGTAGAAGGTGCTAGTCTGGATTTGATGCATGCCTTTTAAAGAGTGAACTTGTCCAATTTCTCGAAATATTGAATGGCTGCATCTGATTTCTAGTTATGTTTAAGGACAAGATGCTACTTTGTTTAGCTGCGTTGTCATGGACGCGTTAATGTAATTGAATTTAGATTTGTTATATCGAAAGACGTATTCAAAAACTTGTTTGATACTAGTCAATTGGTAGCAGTGTCGCAAACATTATATAACATGCCTTGTGTTGGGGTTCTTTGGGAACATAAGCTGCTTTTAGTTATTGAACTTTCAAAAATTTGAATAAAAATGCAGTCAATCATCACTTTAGTTTCTTTATTGATTTTGACACCCTGACATATTTGTAAGTATGTTTCAACAGATACCATATAACACAGACACTTAGACATATATACTTGGATTTCTAGCTATTGGCATCAAACTCAGCCCTCTCGAAACACTTAAGGCCACACACCACCCCCCCACCCGCGGGATTCAATCCCGTTCCAACTTTGTCGTTTTCAATATTCTGTGAGAGTTGAAGTTTTGTACATTCAAAACCTATTTACATTTACTGTGTTTCCTTGTCAGGCGTGCTTCTTATGTAAACAAAAATTTTTTTGGAGGTGCGTGAGATGTGGGTTGGCTTCACATGATAAGTGTGCAGCATGGCCAGATAAAGTCATTCATCTTACTGAACGACCTGGATGGGCTATATGTTGGAAGCATCCAAAAGACTGGCAGAAGAATAAGGTCAATCTTTTCTTTTCTTCACTAGCACGGTCAGTTATTCCAGGGTGTAGCAAGTTTAATGCTAAATTTCGTCTACATTTTTTAAGGTCATGTGCACAATTCGAACTCAGAGTTAAACTAAATGAAGATTACTAAATTCAGTCTTTGTAGTTTGTTTGTCCCATCTGACATATCACATCAAAATAAAGTACATATACTCACAATGACATACATCTTTCCACCTCTGTTATCAGTTCTAAACTCTATTTCCCAATTATGGTGATAAGTTATTGTGTCCAACTACAACAAACCCTGCCAAGGGTTCCCGCCAAAATAGGGTTTTGTTTTTTTTTTTTTTTTTTTTTTGGGGGGGGGGGGGGGGGTGGGGATAAGATGTACGCAGCCTTATCTCTTCAGGGCGCTACCTTTAAAGGAAGCTATGTATAAAGTGAATTTCTACCATTCCTATTAGCATAAAATGATTACTTAAAAATCAAAAGACGGCAATGGTGACAACTTCATAACTAGATTTAATGGATGTTGGTTGGTTTTGCTCAATCATGGTGAGTTGTATATGTTTTGAGAAATCGAGCTACTCATTTAGATTGGACAGGCTAATCAAGGCTGTTAGTTCAGGATCTACCACTTTGTTGTTACTGCTTTGTTCTTATTAGTCATTGATTAGCTGACTGACAGGGCCGATATTTCGTATGGTTGAGCAGCATGCAGTATCAGCTAATAACATTGAGGTCAGAGTTTAATTTTGATTCCTTACTTCAGTTACATGGAATGTGATGTAACTTGAAATTTTGGTTCTGTACTTCAGTTTGTTTGTATAGTTGATTGCCATTTTCCATTGCTGCAGAAAGTTGGATGGTTTACCAGACTTAGAGATTGCAACAACGTTGTTCTATAATTTAACGTGTCTCATTTTTCTGTACCTTCTGATCCGGTCCTTCCTGGGGCAGGGGCCACTTTGGACACAACCTCCTTTCAGGGTAGCATCTTGTAAGGTTAAGGTTGCGTATCTCCCCCCTCTCCCCGATCCCGTCTTGGCAAGAAAGACACTGAGTTGTTGTTGCTACTATCATTTTTCTGTACTTTTGCCTTTATCTCTTGGGATATATACTGAATGCAGACTCTTAGGTGTTAGATAATGGTTCCCCCCCCCCTTGAATGGGGTTTCTGTTACAGTAATGTATTTTCCCTTTTCTTTTCTTATTTCCTATGAGAAAGGGAGGGGACGGTGTAGGAGTTGCTAAGTACCTGTTTGGTATTGTTTTATGTGTGGAGTTTTTAGTTTTTGAGAAATTAAAAACCAGGTTTTGAAAGCAATTTTCTCTTCTTTTTGGTTTTTTGTTTTCAATTCTTAGGAAAGAAAAAACCGTTTCTAAAACCTAATTTTTAGTTTTTAGAAAACCAAAAACTACAAACAGAAAACGATACCAAACAACCCACAAGCTTTTTCCCAATTAGAACAAGAATGCTTAATTTAGGAATTCATGTTGAAACAGGCTACTTATAGAATTAAAAGGAAATTTCGTTTCTTGATTATCGGAGATGGCTAACCTGTGCTTGCTTTTAATTTTAGGAGGTTTTCCATCGCTTACCTCTGCCATATGTTGAGGAGGAATTCAATATAGTTCCAACATTAAAGGAATGTACAATTGACAAATTGGAGGTTCCTTCATATGTGCACATAAGGCGCAGTATCCTACTTGTCTTCTACCCTTTGTAAAAGTAATATGATTGTTTTATGTATTGAGTTTTCTAACAGGTTCCCATTAAGAAAGAGCATTCTCTAGTAACATTCCCTTTGTTGAAAGGTAGCATTGGCAATTGGGTAAAGGGGGAAGGGGAAAAGGGTTTATCCTCAAAAAAAAAAAAAAGCCCCTAAACTATTGGACAGTTTTGTGTCTATTTTAACTATACTTGTTAAGAGAAAGAAGTCAAAACGTAAGTTAAATGTGAATCCCACATAGTAGTTATAGGAGAAAAGAGACTAACATATAAGTCTAGTAGGTTATTCCACCTAATGCTAATTGGAACAAGGGTGAACCATTTACCCTTCTTTACACATACAATTATTTATTGAACATACACAAACGAGGCTAGGATAACCCAAGACTTTGATCCCAGATACTGGTTGTAAAAGATGTCTCTTTGAGGAAGCTTGTTTGATATTTCCATTCTTTTCCCTTTGAACCAGTGCTATGAATTCCTTTAACTCATATTAGATGTGTATCTGGTCAAGAGAAGACGTGATGATGCTTATGTCAACAGCGGATGCACGAGTTGCAGTTCAATATGTGCTGAGGATTGTGTTTGCCGGTAAGGCTGTAGCACTGTATCTGTATGTTGAAATAGATTTTTGTATTTCATTTTATTAATTTGTTTCTGCCAAAGGGCAAGGAAACTGACAAACAAACAAACAACAACAAACCCGGCACCACAAGGACTCCCGCCAAAGCAGGGTTTGGGGGCGAGAAAGCTGACATTAACTCAAAATAATTATAAAGAGTCAAAAGGGACAAAATAACAAGGAATCAAACATCTATCTAATTGATCAAAGCAGGAAAATACTGTGCCTTTGCACATTCTCGAGCATCTGTTTGTTCCATTCCTGACATATCTTATAAATGGTAGTGTTGAAAGCTTACTGTCGAACCTTGCTCATTATCTGCTGGTACTTGACATGGAGCCTGAATGTTTATGATGTAAGAGCTCATTGCATAATCCGAGGCCACACCTGCCTAGGGAATGAGCACCGGAGAAGCAAATGAGATATTGATTCTTCATGACCTCCCTACAATTGAAACCACATTCAGTATTTAAAACCATGGCGACTTTGTAAATTGGATTTGTATCCCATACTATGTGTTTGGATGTGTATTAGACCTCCCTGTCCATAATCCTTGGAATGCGTTGTTACTTCATAAAGGATTCCTCGAGCAGCATGTTGTTTGGCGTGTACAGTGGAGCTGTTATGCCCTGGAGCTTATTGTCTGTAGCAATTTTTTATGTTTGGAAAAATCATAAATTATTCTCAAATCCTCATCATATCTTCTCTTCTTCCCCCCTCATTATCAACATCTAATTTTATTACTACTTGAATTTATGCATTGTCAGACTTGAGCTCGAGCTTTGGTGTCTCATTGGATGTTATAATTTTTGCTTGTAGCATATTTTGGTGATTTTTAGCGTATTCCATCTTCAAACAACTTTAGTCACTTGCCTACCTTTTTTTATGTGTGCCGAGTTCTTTGTTCTTAGAAACTTTAAGACAACTACAAACCTAGTGCCTAAAGGCTCCCACCAAGGCAGGGCCTGGGGGGTGAAATATACGCAGCCTTACTCTTACAGAGTGCTACCTTGAAGGAAGACTATTTTCGAGAGCTCCAAACCCAAAGTTCTCGGAAACTTTGCTAGTTTTTATGAATACAAGTTTTTCAAACATGTATGCACGTTACTGGGTGTTCATTGATGTACTGCATAATGATGTCAAATCATATGGCTAATAGAGTAATGTCATTTGGTAGGGTACAATGCATTAGTTGCTCAAGAACTTGCCATTGCTCAGAGGTGTGCACCAACAGGCCATTTCGTAAGGAGAAAAAGATCAGAGTTGTCCAGGTAACATAGCTTAGTATTCCACATTGCATAGTTTATTGCCAAATGAGGCTGTTGGTTTACCATAGTTGCATGAAGCGAAAGCACGAGTGGGACTAAGAAACGAAGCAGGAATGGGGGAGTGTGTAGTCATAAAAATTTCTAAAGTTGGGAGTGTGAAGGGAGCGTTCATGTTGCTATATATTATATATACAAGAAATGACATTAATTGAAGTACTAAGCACAACATAATTTAATATTAAGTGATGACTATGAAACTGAGTACTCTAATGAATAACATCACGGAAATTGACTCTTGCATGTACACATGATTCAATCATTCTTTGAATTGAGTGATCTATCAAATCATCTGATATCTATCTTCTTATTGAAATGATTCAATGATCGTTCCAATTGTGTTTTCGTTGAGTTTGATATGTATTTGAAATATGAATCTGACTTTGATACACCGAATCGTATTTTTTGTGCATGAAACATTTGCATTTTAGGAGTTTTCTGCAACTATGGGTTTTACAAACCGAGCCATTTTTCCCGTTTTAATATGCTCTTTCCCCATATAAAGTTTTGTTTATCCTCTCCTACTTCATTTTTGATAATGGTGTGTGCTTTTCGTTAGACTGAACTTTGTGGTTGGGGAGTGGAGACTGCTGAACCCATCAACAAGGGCGAATTTGTGATCGAATATATCGGAGAAGGTATATCGTACTTTTTGTAATGTCCTATCCTTTTGACCTGTGCAACCTTCTGATGCAGTACAAAAGAAGAGATTTAATGATTATAGGAGGACGTGATATTTTATTAGGTTTTGTTAGGCTATTGATCGGTTTAGAATAGAATGTATCTTTTCATTAGTCAATAGGATATAATAGTTATCTTTATTTTAATTAACATGATAATTTAGTTGTTTTCATTTTAGAAAAGTAGTTTTCTAGTTATTTAGTATTTATCGCTTTAGTTATACAACATGGATTAGTTTTGCCTATAAATATAGCTCTATCATTTGTTATTTTTGGTTTCCAGAGACATTATTGAGTGTAGTTTTTGAGTTTCAAGTTGTGCTTCTAATTTACACCAATCAAGGATTCTAATATTATTTCGGACATTCATTTTAATACCTTATTTTTTTAGGCATTTACATCGTTGATTCCCTTAATGTTTGTAAGTTTGTTCAAATTGATCCTTCATCGCTTTCTTCGTTTAAAATGGTCTCTGATTTTTGTAAGATTGTTCAAATTGATGTCTCATCTTCTTTTTAATTTAAAACAGTTAGATTGAGTCCAATACTGTATTCTGTCTTCTCTAATAATAACTTTATATAAAATTCTAAATCGATGTTTTTTCTTCCTCTTGCATTAGTAATTGACGATGCGCTGTGCGAACAAAGGCTTTGGGACATGAAGTATCAAGGTGTGAAGAATTTCTACATGTGTGAGGTTCGGAAGGATTTCACGATTGATGCAACATTCAAGGGGAACGTGTCTCGCTTCCTGAATCATAGTTGCGATCCCAACTGCAAGTTGGAGAAATGGTGAGTTGACAAACTTGCTATTACTTTATTACAAACAATTGATAAGGCAGAAGCTGTTTATTCTGACAGAAAACATTTTTTGTCTCAATTATGTTGTTTCTTTGCATAACTTTATAGCAACAATCATGAATGTAGAAAATGTTTTCCTCCGTTGAGTAGAATATGACTTCCCCTCAACTCAACCAAAGGGGAAAACATCTTGTCTTAATCTTGTATTATATGCTTTGCCGGGTGCGAACCTCATACAGATTTATAGAATGAAAACATTTTCTTTAGCTAAAAAACAAAAATTTTGAAGATGAAAATCTTGTGTGAAGAAATTTTTTCTGCAAAGAATATGATTTTCATTGGACCAAAGAAAGCCTTAGTTAGCTTAGTTTTTATTTTACCAGCTGTAAAAATTTGTTATAACATAAACAGAACTAAAATAATATAATTAGAAACGAGAACACAAGAGAAGGAATGAAACTTGGATTATCTTCATTCAAGAAAATGGATACAAATTTATGCTAAAAGCTAAGAAACCCGAAAGCCAAAAAAAATTTAGACAGACGTATATAGCCTATTGACGTGGAGGACAAAGGGGGCCGGTTATGTGAAGTGCAAAGGCCCCCTTGAAGTCCCATTGAAGTGCCTAGTTAAAGACCTATTGGATACTAGCTTCTAATTACATAATTACAAGCTAATTAACCCCGTAATACTAAATGCAGTATAGAATAATACAAATAAAATACAAAATATATTTCAACACCAGCAGTGTAGTTTCTTCTACCTTTTATAGATTGCCCTTCTTCAGAGGTTCACATTTTTGTCCTAGACATAGGCCGCAGCATCTGCTTATTGGTTTGATTCCTGCTGGTTTCCACGGTTACATGGTTGTTTTATCACATGTACTTTGCACCTTATTTACCTAAGAGGATACCAACACGCAAGCACCGGATCCCATTAGAACTCTTAAGCGTGCTTGGGCGAGAGTAGTACCAAGATGGGTGACCTTTTGGGAAGTCCTCGTGTTGCAGGTTGGGGGTTCTCGGAAACAGCCTCTCTTCAAGGTAGCACCCTGAAGGGAGAAGGCTACGTACATCCACCCCTAGACCCTGCTTAGGCGGGAGCTTCTGGGGCACTGGAAATGTAGCTTTGCTTTTTTACTTTGCACATTATTTAGCTCTAGGGTTATATGTGCAGCAGGAAAATAGTGAATAGAAAAATAGAATAAACAACCTCAATATCAAACTTGTCAGCTTGTGGTATATATATATATATATATATATATGAGTTTACTTGCTCAAATAGAAGTTGAGAGGCTTTTTGTATTGAATCGGCATTGTCATCATCTGAGTTGACTCATGGGTATTACTGTTTATTATCCGAGTGTGGAATCAATATCCTTTTTCATGAGTGTTCTGTACATTCAACGACGCCAATGTTTCCATTTTTTAATGTTATATATTTGTAATTTTGAGGACATCTTCCTTACCTCTTTGTGCATTATTTCTCTCTACCATGCGGACTAGAAACCGAATCAGCATAGATTCAAGAGCTTCAATCAAAACGCTTTTCTGTCTAATGTCAGATTTCTTTCGTCGATCAAAAAGATTGTTTTATTGAACATTCGTTTTCTTTGTTGCACTTGGAAGGCAAGTCGAGGGGGAGACACGTGTAGGTGTTTTCGCTGCCCGATCCATAAAAGCTGGAGAACCATTGACATATGATTACAGGTACCGCATATTAACTGTTTTTCTTGATCTAATTGCTGCATCTCTGCTTCTCATGATCCTCTATTTCCATTTGATATCAAAGGTAAAATCATTAGGTTAGCCTGCCTTAGGAGACAAATTCATTATTATATTTTAGATGCAGTTTCAAAAAACTATCTAAAGTTTCTAATTTTTCAATGTCATACTTAAACTTCTCAAAGTTTTTCAATGTCATAGCTTAACGTGATGCTGTCAATATCAATTTGATTTTGTTGATGTGGCATTTAAAAAAAAGGAGAAATGTTTTTAAATGATTGGAATTTGCATTTAAAATAATTTTAATATTTAAAAAAGTTGTAAATATTTAGAAAATTAATTTATATATTTAAAAAATATATATTTTAAATGTTACCTCAGCAAAAACTAATAGTTGTTAACGGCGTTACAAGGTGCGACATTGAAAAAATTTTGAAAGTTCAGGTGTAACATTGAAAAATTAGAAGATCTAGGTAATTTTTTTGAAACCGCACTTGAAATTTAGGTGGTTTGTAGTCAAAAAAATGCTTCTCGAAATGCCTTTGGTTCTATGTTGTGTTTTCTATTTGTACTTTTTTGTTTTCTATAAACTAAAGATCACATTTTGGAAACTATTTTTTCATGTTGTCGGTTTATTAACAGTTTGACTGAAAATAAAAAATAGAACATCAAAACTTGTAAAAGATGTTTCCAAAACCTGGTTTCGGTTTTTAAAAAATCAAAAACTGCAAACAGAAGGTTAAGTGGTGAGTTTCGAACTTTTTCATAGGCTAATCTTTTAAGCTAATGCAATAGAAGTGTTTGATTTTTACAGGTTTGTGCAGTTTGGGCCCGAGGTTAAGTGCCACTGTGGCGCGTCGAACTGTCAAGGCTACCTTGGCGCCAAACGAAAGATACGCCTAGATATCATCGAGTCAAAAAGGAAGATTGGTTTAGCAAGCATTCGATGGGGTTCAAAGCGGAAGAGATCATCACGCTCAAGGTTAGCCATCTTGTCTAGCTAGAACCGACGCTAACAAGTTATATGCTCAGTTAGTTACTCCATTAGTTCATAATGTTTGTAGTTTCATTCAAATCGGTCCCGTGTCTTTTTAATGTTTGTAAGTTTGTTCAAATTAATTCCTCAACTCTTTTTGTTTGAAATATTCCATCTTGTTTTATTTTATAACAAGATTTGTTGCTTGACTTTTAACTTTTGCCCAGTACTAGTTTCTAGATGGAGAATCGATTTTTGTTATAAAATAGAATATAAGGGACTTTTTACACAAAGAAAGAGATAAAGGATCAATTTGAACAAATTTACGAACATCAAGAACTATTTCCAAGAGAAGAAAAAATGGATCAGTTTGAAGAAGTTTACAAATATTGGAGACTAACGGAATCGATAACTCTTCATACTGTACATTGTTCACACAATGAAGCATTCATGAACAAAAATTGTAAAGGAGGAGGAGTTCCTGAGATGATCCGAGTTATCACACATCCCCTTGTAACAAGTTCATGAACCCTCGGGTTTCAGGTCAGACTAGGTCGGATAATTTTCTTAGCGAATTGAATTAGGGTTCATGTCATCGTAATCGGTATCATGGCTTCTAGGTCTATTTTTGTTGTAATCAATTCATTTTTGCAACATTGTAATATTGGTACAGAAATTAGTTTCAGTTTTTTTTCCCCTTTTTGTGTGTTCTATAATGTACATGTATTCATCATTGTTCTTTGCTAATGCAAAGCCAATCTAGCTCGCCTGTGTGTTTGATAATTAAGGGTCAGTTTATCGTCAGAGAACTTCACATATGAGTATAGCTAAAACTAAATATTACTGGGGCATATTCTACTACTTCACTCTACAGTATACTCCAGTAGTATGCGCCATTTTAAACCTGAGAGCCAAAGTGTTGTTTGTTCATGTTTTACCGATGCAGGGGCATAAACAACTTGAGACAATGATGAACTCCACAGTACAACAAAGGCCTCGTCTTTTCAGATAAGTTCTAATCACTTTTTCTTTCGATGTTTCCTGTAATCTCATTCGCACGTGTGCCGTAACTTTCATCTACCATTATTTATTTTCCATAGTAGACGGGGGAATGCAACAACTAATTTTATCTATGTAAAAAGATAAAGAGAGTACAAGCATTGCTCATAATAGTGTGGCTCACTTTTTCTCCTGTGACCCAGGAAAAGTAACACCATACACTAAACTGGTAAAAGTGGGTTTGCTTTTTGGCAACTAACTTTGTTTTTCAAATTTGGGTAAATTACATATTAGTATCTGATCTGATATGTTAATTTTTTAGTTCAAATACTCTATAAAATAATTTTAGTTCGATGTTATATGTATTTAATAAAATAGTCCAAACAACGGTGTATAAAAGCAACATACATATCATGTGCCTCAAGGGCTCTCACCTAAACAGGATCTAGGGGAGTGGATGTACGCAGCCTTCCCCCTTTAGGGTATTACCTCTGAAAAGAGGCTGTTTCAGAGTGTCCTTAACCTGAGAGTGAGGATTTTCCAAAATGTCACCCATCTTGGTATTGTGTAAGAGTGTAAAATAGGCTTCTCATCGGACTCTTCTTCATTACAACTTATTGTTTTGCGTCTAGGATGAGGAGAATAGCGAGTGGATGGTGGGTTTACTAACAAACAATGGCAAGCTTTGCACTATTTTGCACCGTCATTTGAGCTGTACATGTAACTTGTAGACTAAAAATTAATACACTAAATCTCAAGACATTAATATGTAGTTTACCCTTGAATTTTTGGTGAATAACTTTTTTATTTCAATCTCTGGTGATTTTTTGACCAATTTTATAAAAAGATGATGTCATATACTGAAAAGGTGATATTGTATACTGGATTTTTGACTAAAAAATTGTTTTATCGTAACTGGTGTGGTAGACTAAAAATAATTAAGCATAAAGCTTGTGCATTAATTTAATTGTTAAAATCTTGGGGTACTAAACTGTAATGGACTCTCTTTTGAATCTGTAGATGCTCAAAATTACTCAGGTCTCGTTTGGTTGACACATGAATAGAATTTTCGTGGGAAATTGTATTTCTCGAGAATTCAATACCTTTGTCAACTTCTTAGGAAATAAGTAAAACACGTTTTGTTGCTCGGACGGGAAATAGAACGACTTTCAAGAGGTTAGTTAAAAACAAAGGAGTTTGAACTTACCTGGGAAGTCGTAAGTTACTTCCTACGTTTTGAAGGAAGCAATTTTCATTTCTTATATTCTATCTACTTTTTGCCAACCAAATAAGAGTCAAAATTCGTACTTCCTGTGAACTTCTACTTTCTGCGTTTACTTCATGTGTACTAAACGAGGCTTAAATGACGTGCATGTGAGAGATGAATCCAGTTTACAAAACCCATCCACAGCAAATATATTAAGCATTTGCAATCCGTGGATTTTTAACAATTAAGTTGATGCTCTATAACACTATATGATAGGTATTCAAGAAGATAAACAAAGTCCACAGAACTCGTCTATATCAAGAAAAAGACAACTGAAAATATGAAAATTAAATTGAAGTTTAAGTACAGGAAACGAGTTAGGGTTTGTTTGCTCGAACTGTGAAAAAATTGTTTTATAAAAATTAAAAAAAAAAAAAGCACCTGTAATGTAAAAAGGAAAAGGCCATTTATGAAATTTTATTTATTATAAATCACGACCTTATTTAATTAGATGTTGAAATATTTTAATGGCACGTCAAATACATGGTTTAGTAACGCATAATTATAGCATCAAATACAATCAATATCACCAATAGTTTTTATAGATCGACAACTATAAGATAATATATAAAATAATAATAGCCTCGTGCATTGTATCGAAAAAACCTAGTATTTGATGAATGCAAAGTGGAACTATATAGAAAAAATTGAACTGAAACCGGAAAAACCGAACCGAAAATCTTGGTTATTGAGTTGGAAGAAGCGGTTTGCTTAATGAACCCATAAAAGATTCGATCAATTTGGGTGGTTGCGGTTCGTGGGTTTTAAGAAAACGGTTAACCGAATAAATCGATTAGTGTATTTATGAGAGCATTATAGTTGTGCATTATAAGTTATAGTCTAGTGGGTAAATATTCATGTTTATTTTTGTATGATTAATTTAAGCCCATCTAAATTAACATAACAATTGCATAGATTTAGAAACACAATTGACAATCTAAACCTAAGTGGTTACTTGGTTTACCTAGACTGTACAGTAGTAGCAAAATTTTATGATTTAAATGGTTGAGAAAAACATTTGAATTTCTTTTTTTAACAAATGGGTAACCAATTAACGAACCAAACTAAACTAACCGCTACCGAAATTCTGGATAACCGATTTTAAATGGGTGATAATGATTATTGTATTTTCACAAATTTTTTAAATGATTATCAAATTGATAAATTAAATAATACAATTAACCGATAACGAACACCCAGGCATGTGCCCGCAAGGAAAGGAGTCCAAGAAATCTTGGGGGAATATCTCTATTGAAAACGATCCCTCTTTCTCCTTCCGTACCCCCCTATGTCTCAAGTTTCAATTAGTTTTTGTTTGGGAATTAATTTTTTTATAAGTTTAAACTGATAATGTGTGAAGGTTTATAAATAATTTTATAGTCTAACGTATTTTCTCATGTGAATGTTAGTTTGGCTAATAGTGTAGATGCTCGTTTTGTACCTTATGCTTAAATTATGTTAATATTGAATGTGGTTTGTTGGGAATTGTACTCGTGAGCTCTTAATCAACAAGGGTCTGATACCATATTAAGGAACCAATTTTTCTAAAAGTTTAAGCTGATGAATGGAGGTGTAAAAATGGTTTTATACTCTAATGATGTCGAACAACTAAAAATTTGATATACTGGTCGTGTTTGAAATTGATTATTTTCTTTGTATTTGTTTGAGGATTGATAGCTTATCGAGTTGAGTTCGAGTAAGGTGGATAAGCTAATAAGCTAGGTTCCAATGGGAGGATGCTCGATCTCTTGAGAATTTCATATGAGAAAAGAAATCATCATATAAATCTAATGAGTTACTCCACTGTAATACCTATTGGTTTTAGGATGGAACTCCCTTAGACTTACATATAAACCTCACATATACTGACCTCATGGATCGAGTCTAAGACCGGTTGAAATTCATACTGTCTGTTGATGTTCACAAACAGTTGATAAGGGATTGTTAAAGTTTTATGTTTTGGGTTAATCTTTGCAATTTTATTTAAAAAGAATTTAATAAAATTACATAACTCCTCTTTAATTATTACTCAAGTATTCACATAATCAACGGGTTTTAGCGATCTCTCTTAATTTGGCATTGTCGAGTACGATCAAAAGGTTAGGGGCACCCTATACTTTCCCACGACGCATTTTCGAGGTTTGAGGCTGTGGTGCGACCTCTAGGCATTGCATTAGATTGCATATCTATTAGAAATACACATGAAACACTTGCCCTCAACACTTGCAAGCCGACCCTGAGTTGGCTTAGGGGATGCTCGGTTTAAGTTGGCATATTTATCTCCCCGAACCTTGTTAATTGACACCTAATATATCAAATATTGAATAGCATATATCAATACAAAGCATAAAAGAATATAAAATTAGAGTTATAATAATGTATCTACAGGTCCAAGTCAAATAAAGTAATATCGGATATACAAGTACAAATAAAGCAGCAATAATAACAGACATGCAGGCCTCGCTGTAACCTAGCATCGTTGTGCTCCTCTTTCCTAATTGCTATATGGAGCACACGTATTTTTAATCGCTACTCAACTTTATTTAAGGCCATTTTTTCAGTAAAGTTTAGTGGGTGAAGTCACGTCTAATCATTTCCGTCCAGTTTTCCTTTGGTTTGCCTCTGCCTCTCTTCGAGGTGAATAATGTAGTTATTCGCATTTTTTTCTAACAGGTGCGGTAGCTGGTTTCCTCTTAACACACCCAAACCATTGTAGAAGTCGCTCCCCTAACTTATCTCAATAGGTGACGCTTAAGTTGTTTGTTTTAATATCATTCCTAATCATGTCGTTCGTCTAGTATCTCCATACATCCATCGCAATATTCTCATTTCTGCCACCTTCAACAAGTGATTGTGTAAGGGTTCGGTTCCCAACCTTTAAGTAAGAGATCTTGAGTTCAAAATTCATCATTCATTTCTTAGATGTTATCGACAAGGTAAAAATTGTTATTGCCAAAGCAATGTTATACCTTGCAAATAATAAAACCCACAAAATTATCTATGAAGTAATGATTTTGTCCTAGTAATAATATCACGTTATACATACATATTTTATATATATATATATATATATATATATCCAATAATTTTAAGAAAATGTTATTGTCATTACAATAATATGACTTATAAACAATAACACAAAATTACTTTAAAACTTATAATTTTACTTTAATAATAATAATTTTATCATAATAATAATATTATCTTAATTTTATTGTCGTTTAGATAAATAGAATTAGATTATACAATATATAATATATAGTTGATGGGGTCTCTTTCTCTCTCGCATGTTTATGTTTTTGTCTGATTTTGACACTTTCCTCAGACATTTTGTCGTTTGCTGTTCTTTTTCTCCATTCCTTTTTTTCTCCACTTTTTAATTTTAAGGTTATTTACCAACAAGCCGTCACTGAATTCTATTAGAACTTTAAAGTTAAGCGCACTTGGACGAGAGCAGTATCAGGATTGGTGACCTCTTGGAAAGTCCTGATCCTCAAGTTGGGGGCACTCGAAAATAGCCTCTCTTCAGGGGTAATACCCTGAAAGGGGAAGGCTGCGTACATCTGTCGCCTAGATCCTGCTTAGGCGGGAGCCCCTGGGGTACTGGGTATGTTACTATCCTTATACTTTGTCCATTATATCAATTTGATCTTTGTACTTTTAATTATGTCAATTTAGTCATTTGATCAAATTTAAGTTAAGTTAATAATATAATTTTGAACGGCAAAATTATATTAGATGCAAGCAATTTATTATAAATTTATCCACTTACTCAATTTAACCCAATTTGTGGTTGAATCATTACAAATTTTATTAAAAACCTAACATAAAAGTTTCTCTAAGGACCAAATTGATACATTTTGATTTGTGAAGGGACTAAATGGACACGATCAAAATTACAAGGACTAAATTGACACAGTAAATAAAGTATAGAGACCTTTAGTATAAATAACCCTTTTATTATTTTATAGTATGTTAACGTTAGGACTGATTTTACTATTGTCAAATTATTTATATTATAAAGTTAAAATTATCTCTTTTTAAAGAAAGGCTTATTAATAACCTTTTTCTAAATTACAGAAGGATAATTTTGTCTTATACAATGTAAATATTTTTACAGTAATAAAATTAGCCATGGTAATAACATTTTCCTTGTGTAACTATAATGACCTGTACCACAACTGGGTAAAGACGTGCAAAAAGAGAGGGTAAGAAGTTTTTTCTATTTTTATTTGGAACATAAAGAACATACCCAGTGCCTCAAGAGTTTTCGCCTATGCAGGGTCTGGGAGAGGCGGATGTAAGCAACTTCCCCCTTCAGGGTATTATCCTGAAAAGAGGCTGTTTCCCAGTGCCCCCAACCTAAGGGTGAAGACTTCCCAGGAGGTCACCCATCCTGGTACTACTCTCGCCCAAGCACGCTTAACTTCGGAGTTCTAATGGGATCCGATGACGGCATGTTGGTGACTTCTTTGGTTTTTTTTTTTTTCTATTCTTATTTGAATATGTTAAATAGAGAGATATAGACTGCATAAGAATTCTCGTTGTTTAGTAATTGGACAAAGAGATATCGCTAAAGAAAGTTATAATTCAAACAATACTAAAGTTGTACAAAATTCTTGTAACTTTTACCTTCCTTGATTATCCCAAGAAAATAAAGCTAAATGTTGGGTTATGTATGGAGTCTTATTGTATTGGGCTCTGTTTATAGGATAGAGGATTGGGCCAATCCTATTTAGGCTCATGACACATTAGGGTTTTTAGCGTGATGCTCTATATATACATTAGGAATGTGTATGTTACCATTAGGGGCTGAGAAAATAGTTGAGACGTCTCATTGAAATTTGAACTGATGTAGTGAAATTATTGTGCTCCCCTTCGAGGAAATAGGCTTCGTGTCACGGTCCTAGGAACTAGGAGCAGTGCGGCGCGCATTGTTCACTAAGGACAACGCGCAAGCCCGCGCTATAGATCACTTTGAGCGCACAGCGGTCTAAGAAGTTCGGACCTTCCGGGTCCCGGGACGTCGGGTGTGCGAATGTGGCGCTGCGACTCCCACTCAAGTGCACGACAAACAATCACACATGAACACAAAGCTTGAAAAGAAGGCAATTTGTATTCATTAACAAAGCATACAACGGATATGAGGTTTACAAGTTGGGTGGACTCTCCCCCATATATATACAAAACGGGACTCTATACCCTTGACAGGAGGAAACATCAAGGGGTTCCCTGCAATCATACACCCCTATTTTTTAGGGGGACAAAAGAAAAAAAGAAACTAAAAATTTTCTAAGCTAATATATACATAAGGCTAACCTAGGACCCACGGGGACGATGTGCAAGACGCCCCATCGAGTCAAACAAAAATAAGAAAAATTGGCAGTGTCACGGGCCCTGCGGAAGGCCCTGGGCTTGCATTGGGGCGCGCCCGCTCGGGAGTCGCGCGGGGAAGGGCCCTGGGGCGCGACCCGGGGCGTGACCTGGGAGCAGCCCGGGCATGAACTGGAAGCCCGCACGGGCCTGGGGCAGCAAACCTGGGCACGCACATAGGCTCGGGGCCGCACGCAGGGGCCTCAGCGCACCTTACGACTTATCGAGGGGTCGAGGACACTGGGCAAGCCTAGGACCATGACATCCTCCCCCACTTGAGTTGTCGACGCCCTCGTCGACTTCTTCTTTTTCTTCGTCTTGGTCTTCACCCTCTCCCTGTCAGGGAGGTCTTCTTCAGCAATCCAGCTTGTTTCTTCCACAGGTCTTCCCTTCCACCGTATCAGGTACTCTGTCTTCTTGTCTCCCTTGTGGTCTTCGATTTGTCTATCAGCAATCACTTCTTCTACTTCGGGGGTAGGAGTTGGGCGTATGCGAATGTCAGCCCTCGTGGACACATTACGTGCAGGATCTTCTTCGTCTGCATGGAAGGGCTTTAGGCAACTCACATGAAACACCGGAAGGACTTTCATCCACTTCGGGGGTTGAACCCGGTAGGAGGCTCGTCCCACCCGGGCAACCACACGAACTGGGCCTTCGTATTTGCGCACAAGCCGCTTGTCCTTGTTTCTGAGAAATCTTTGCTGATCATAGTTGATCTTGACCAGCATCAAGTCCCCTGGTTGAAGCTCCATCGATCGTCTTCCCTGATCTGCCCACTTCTTCATTCTTTTGGAGGCCTTCTCTAAGTACGCCTTAGCAACTTCGTTGTTGTCCCTCCATTCCCTTGTGTAGTTGTAGGCTCTGGGATTTCAGCCCTGTACGGCTCTTCCATGGTGTGAGGTAAAAGAGGCTGTCGGCCGTTGACAATTTCAAAGGGGCTCTTGTTGGAGGATGAGCTCTTCTGGGAATTGAAACAGAATTGAGCAACATGGAGGAGCTCAACCCAGTTGGACTGATTGGCACTCACAAAATGTCGTAGATATCCCTCCAACAACCCATTGATTCTCTCCGTCTGACCATCGGTCTCGGGGTGGTAGCTTGAGGAAATGTTCAGCTCAGACCCTAGCAGCTTGAAGAGTTCCGACCAAAACGTGCTGGTGAACCTTGGATCCCTGTCGCTCACGATACTGCGTGGTACTCCCCAATACTTTACAATGTGCTGAAAGAACAAAAATGTCGTCTCCTCAGCAGGACAGGAACTTGAGGTAGGGATGAATGTAGCATATTTGGAGAAACGGTCAACAACCACCAATACTGCAGAGAACCCCCCTACTTTTGGCAGGCTGGTGATGAAGTCCAAAGAGACACTCTCCCAAGGTTGCGACGGAACAGGGAGGGGCTCTAACAGCCCCGCCTTCTTCTGTCTCTCAATCTTGTCTTGCTGACAGATAAGGCAGGTCTTTGAGTAGCTCATCATGTCTTCCTTCATTCCGGGCCAGACGTAACCCCGCATCAGCAAACTCAGAGTTTGTTGCCAACCAGGGTGTCCTGCCCAAAGGGTGTTGTGGCATTCCCTCACCAAGGACCTTCTGAGTCCCCCTGCTGCCGGAACAAACAACGTTCTCCCCTTTGTCAACAGAAGTCCTTCCTCCTCCCAGAACCGCCGGGTTTTTCCCTCTTGAATCAGTCCACGGATAGCTCTGGCGGACGGATCATCCTTCAAATGTTGCTTGATTTTCTCTTGAAGTAAGGTTGTCACACCGCTATATGAAAGGGAAGCACACATGCCCAGAGTTGCTAAGTCGGATCGACGGCTCAAAGCATCAGCCACTTGGTTGCTCTTCCCCATTTGATATTGCAGCTTCATGTCAAATTCGGCAAGAAATTCCTGCCATCTGGCTTGTCTAGAGGATAGCTTTGGCTTGGTCAGGATGTGGCTAGTAGCTGAATTATCCGTTTTCACCACAAACCTTGACCCCAAAAGGTAGTGTCTCCATACCCGCAAGCAGTGAACCACGGCCAGGAGCTCCTTTTCTTGTGCAGCATAGCGGCGTTCAGCGTCCTTGAGTTTTCTGCTTTCGTAAGCTATCAGGTGTTTCTCTTGTAGCAAAACTCCTCCGAGGGCAAAGTCGGAGGCATCTGTTTGGACTTCAAAGGGCTTTGTAATGTCGGGAAGGGCCAAGGTAGGCTCTCTCATGACTGCCATTTTTAGATCTTCAAAAGCTTGTTGGCATGAGCTCGACCACTCCCATTTGTGATCCTTCTTCAACAAATTAATCAGCGGGGCAGTCTTCTTTGAATAACCCTCGATAAATCTTCTATAGTAGTTGGCAAGGCCGAGGAAGGATCGAAGCTCGCTAACATTCCTCGGCACCGACCAATCTTCAATAACCTGTAACTTCTTCGGATCCATCTTGATCCGCCCTTGTCCAATAATATGTCCTAAGAAGCTGACTTCTTCCTGGGAAAAAGAACACTTCTCTCGCTTCACAAATAGATGATGCTCTCTCAGCTTCTGGAAGACCAGCTTCAAATGCCAAAGGTGTTCCTCCATGGTGGTGCTATAGATCATAATGTCGTCCAGGTATACCACGCAAATTTGTCAAGGTACTCATGAAAGACATGATTCATCAAGGTGCAGAAGGTGGCTGGAGCGTTCGTGAGCCCGAAGGGCATAAGGAGCCATTCAAACACCCCATACCTGGTCACACACGTCGTCTTAGGCTCATCTCCTTCAGCAATGCGGACCTGATGATAACCTGAGCGGAGGTCGAGCTTAGTAAAGAATTTGGCTCTCCCCATTTGGTCAAACAAATCAGCCACCAGCGGGATGGGATAGTGGTTCCGCACAGTTACCTTGTTAAGAGCTCGGTAGTCGATACACAGTCTCAAGCTGCCATCCTGTTTCTTCTGGAACAGGACTGGGGCTCCATAGGGAGCCTTAGAAGGGCGAATGAAGCCTGATTCAATCAACTCCCCAAGTTGTTTCCTAAGTTCAGCCAACTCCGGGGGTGCCATGTGGTAGGGTGCTTTGGCGGGGGCCCTAGCTCCTGGCAACAACTCAATTTGGTGATCCACAGTACGCCGAGGAGGGAGCACTTTCGGTAATTTCGCTGGCATGACATCTCCATACTCCTTTAGTAACCCCTGAATTCGGGGGTGCACAACGGTAGGTTCTTCGTCTTCCTTTGCAGACAAGGCTACCAGGAAGGTAGGTTCATGTTTCTTTAACCCTTTCTCCAACTGCATAGCTGACAACTGAGGACCCGTGCCCCCACTGACGCCTGCCCTTGTAATTGGGGAGGCCTTTACCAGACGCGGATTTTTACCCATCAGGAGCAGTGAATTAATGTGTGGCATTGGGACTCCCTTGGCCGGTTGGAGGAACTCCATACCAAGAACAAGGCTGAAGTCATCCATTGGGGCGGCGGTGAGGTCCACCCTACCTTCTCATTCTTCAAGCTTCACAGTTACCTCTTTTGCTAGCCCAAGAATCGGCTTAGCACTAGAGTTAACTGCCTTTAAGCTTCCCCATTCCCGGCTAAGCTTTAACCCCAGTCTTTTCGCCTCTTGTCCCGAGACAAAGTTGTGTGTGGCACCAGTGTCAATCATGGCTCTAGTCCTTCGACCATTTACGGCCAGCTCCACGTGCATCAGTTCATCGGATCGAGGGGGTGCTGGATCGGTCTTCTCCATGGAATACATCAAGTGGATTGCCCCTATCTGAGGTTGCTCCGTAGGTTGCTCCACGGAGGGTTCTTCTGAATCTGAATCCAAGGTGGTCTCGGCCATCTTCTGTTCTATTTTATGTTGAAGGGCACTAAGGGCACCCTTGTGTGGGCACTCGTGTACCCGATGAGGCCCCTTGCACAGAAAACATCGTAGAGGGCGATTGTTCGTAAACCCTTCATTGTTCCTTCGGAATTGAGAGCTTTGTTGCCCCGATCCTCCACCCCACTGCCTTGGTCGATTGTTGTTGCTGCTATTAGAGGCGGCAAACTTGCTCCCTGTAGAGGTATTGCTGGTGTTTCCCCTCTTTTGTGGGGGTGCTCCATCCGAATAGAAGTCCACTAGTCTTTCAGCGGCTGCTTGAGCAGCTGCAAGGTTCTGAGAATTCTGACGGTATAACTCCTTCTTAGCCCAATCTTTCAGGCCTTCGATGAAGTGAAACAATCTATCCTTATCAGACATGTCCTTGATGTCTAACATACAAGCTGAGAAGTCTTTCACATAATCATGGATGGAACCGGTTTGTTGGATGCTCCTCAGCCGGCGGCGAGCAATGAAGTCAGTGTTCTCGGGATAAAACTGATTCTTTAGTTCGGCTTTCAAGTCATCCCAAGTATCTATTCGGAGTCGGTTCTGAAGGATGTCCTCATGCTTGGTACGCCACCATAGTTTGGCGTCACCACTTAAGTGCACGGTAGCGAGGTCAACTTTGCACTTCTCATCCTCTACATGGCATATTCTGAAGTACTGATCCGTGTCGAAGAAGAAGTTGTCAAGCTCTTTTGAATCTCGCACTCCACTGAAAGGTTTTGGTTCTGGGGGCTTCACTTTGCCGAACCCAAAACTGGAATTCTCAGTTCCCATGGCACGAACGAGCAAGCTGACCTTAGCAGAAAGTTCGGACAACTCCCCACGAACCACCTCAATGGCATCATACATTTCCCCACTAAGTCCCTTGAAGTTTTCCTTTACCTCCGTCACGGAGGTCTCAAGGGACTCCATTCGACCTCCAAGTTCCTCAGGAACTTTAGCCCGGGGCTCAAACTGGCCCAGCGATTGGAGACGCTCCTCATGTCGTCCCACTTGTTCGACCAAAGTTTCGAGGCCTTCAACTCGGCCCTCCAACTGCTCTACTCTCTCCCTCATCGGCGGGTTAGCCATAACTAAGCTAGTAGAAAACACTCGAGCAACGGGTCAACATAACCTGGCTCTGATACCAACTGTCACGGTCCTAGGAACTAGGAGCCGTGCAGCGAGCGTTGTTCACTAAGGACAATGTGCAAGCCCGCGCTATAGATCACTTTGAGCGCACAGCGGTCTAAGAAGTTCGGACCTTCCGGGTCCTGGGACGTCGGGTGTGCCAATGTGGCGCTGCGACTCCCGCTCAAGTGCACGACAAACAATCACACATGAACACAAAGCTTGAAAAGAAGGCAATTTGTATTCATTAACAAAGCATACAATGGATATGAGGTTTACAAGTTGTGTGGACTCTCCCCCATATATATACAAAACGGGACTCTATACCTTGACAGGAGGAAACATCAAGGGGATCCCTGCAATCATACACCCCTATTTTTTAGGGGGACAAAAGATAAAAAGAAACTAAAAATTTCCTAAGCTAATATATACATAAGGCTAACCTAGAACCCACAGGGACGATGTGCAAGACGCCCCATCGAGTCAAACAAAAATAAGAAAAATTGGCAGTGTCACGGGCCCTGCGGAAGGCCCTGGGCCTGCACTGGGGGGCGCCCGCTCGGGCTCAGGGACGCGCGCAGTCGCGCGCAGAAGGGCCCTGGGGCGCGACCCGGGGTGTAACCTGGGCGCGGCCCGAGCCCGAACTGGACGCGCGCACGGGCCTAGGTCAGCAAACCTATAAGCCCGGGGCCTCACGCAGGGGCCTCAGCGCACCTTGTGACTTGTCGAGGGGTCGCGGACACTGGGCAAGCCTAGGACCATGACACTTTGGCTGAACCACGTAAATTCCTGTGTTCTCAATTTTGCTCTTTAATCCTTTTTCATTTGTGGTTACTATTTTGATTTAGGGTTAAACAACAATAAGTTAATCGTTTAAGTGATTGATTACAGTCAAACGAGTCATCTAAATGGATTAAAATGACAAAGTTAGCTTTTTAAGTGGTTTCAAGTGAACTTATTCATCCAAGTGGTTTAAAACGAACACACCACAGTTATAAAATGACCTGAGGTGTCGGAAATGGCTAACAGTTGGCCGGGAGAAATCGGCTGGCAGCGAAGGGGCTAGGGGAACACACGATGGAGACGGAGGAGAGGAGGAGGTGTGGGTTGCAGCCATGGAATCGCTGATCAAGAACCGAAAGCTAATGCACTACGCCTGGGAGGTGGTAGTCACCAGAGAAGGGAGAGAGAGAAGGCGGCGGCGCTAGGTTTTTATTTCTTGTTTTGGGTGCTGGCGTTGGGAGAGGGAGACACGGCCCTAGGGAGGAAGAGAGGGTTGTTTAGGGTTTGGTACGCTCAAATACCATGTGAGAGAATAATTATGAGAGCATAACCCAATAGAGTTGCTAAGCGCTATATATATAAAAGTACTAAAAGTAGAGGAAAGTACATAAAAGCCCTTAGGACTATATAAACACAGAATATAAACTAATCCTTGTTTGGTTGCCACATGAATTGAATTTCAGCGTGAAGTTATATTTCTTGGGAATTCAATTCCTTTGTCAACTTCCCGAGAAGTAGGGAAAAAACGTTTGGTTGCCAAGATGGGAAATAGGACTTGCTTAGAGAGATTAGTTAAAAATGAAGGGATTAAAACTTACCTGAAGGGTGTAGGTAAGTTACTTCCTGTGTTTTAAAAGAATTAAAAATTGTAGCAATTTTAATTTTCTGCATTCTACCTACTACTTGCCGACCAAATAAAAGCCAAAATCCGCACTTTCGTAAATTTTTACTTCTCGTATTTACTTCTTACATGCCAAACAAAACCTTAGTTTCTACGGTGGAAAACCACAATCGACAACCAACATACCATCAAACCTATTCTTGTTCAGTAGATCAAATAAAACATTCGATCCATACATTAGATTGATTGAGATTACATGTTAAGTTCATTTCACCATATTTTAGCATTTTATTGGTCAATATAAAAATAATAATCTTTTTTATGATAATTAATACAAAAAATAGTAATATTTAACTTTTTTAATAATTAAATAATTTAATAAAAAATAAATAAATATAAATATAATTAATACACCTTAACATATATCCAAATATGTTAGAAAATCCCTTTAAAAAATATGCAAAAAAGAAGGACTAATTTAGCAATATGGCACTGTTCAAATTAGGAATCTGGCATGTCAGCAAAAACTTTAGTAAAATGGCACACTTTATTGTACAATTATTACGCACGCCATTTGGAAGTTAGGAAAATTTATCAAACTTACATAAAACATTCACATTATTTCAAATGGAGTACATTTATGCATTTGAAATAGAGTGCATAAACCATGCACGCCATTTGAAATGGAATACATAAAATGTACTCCATTTGGAATGGCGTGCAAAACTTGCACCCCAATGAAGTGTGATGGGGCCCTGACACCACATATTATAATCATCCACAGGAAATATCGAACCACAAATCGAAATAACAATAATACATAAAAGGGGACAGGAGAGAGCACCAAAATTTACGTGGTTCAGCCAAAACCTACATCCATAAAGGGGAACATGATAATTTCATTATAACAATTAGAGTTTACATAAGACGTCTCTCAACTCCCAACCTTTTATCAAGCCGTAACTCTCAACCCTAATGATAACATACACAAACCCGTATATATATAGAGCTTGCCATACTGAACCCTAGTGTAACATAGGCCTCAATAGGATTAGCCCAATCCTATTACTTATAAATTAGACGCAATATAATCAAGCTCCGCACATAATCTAACAAAGTGCTTATGTGCTCCACTTGAAATGGAGTGCATTTTATGTATTTTATTTATAATGGCGTATAGTGTATGCACGCTATTTGGCATACACAAGAATTATATAGTAAAATATGCTATTTTGCTAAAAAAAAAATTTATTGAAATACCAAATTTTTAATTTTTTTAAAATGGTACCAAATTGCTAAATTAATAAAAAAGAAGCTCCTAAGGTATACTCGCATTTAGGATTTTTTTACCCAATTGGCACATTTTTTTAAAAAAATTATCAAAATGGCACCATTTCAAAAATATTGACCAAAATGGCACCATTTACTGTAGCTTGTTCAACGTACGCCAACGGCGTACGTTGAGTAATTTTTTTTTTTTTTTAGCTTACTCAACATACTTCATTTGAAACGGAGTACGTTGAGTAATTTTATAAGCACAGATAATTTATTGCATTAAAATTATTGTATTTTAAAAAAGAGAGGTTGTTGCCAAATACCCCAGTACCTGCATAGGTGGGTGAAGGCTAGCACTCTCATTCCCAATAACCCCCAGAGTCTAGTATCTCTTCACCCACTTATACAAGGTCTGGAGGTACTCGGAAACAGTCTCTCTTCAGGGTAGCATCCTGAAGAGAGAAGGTTGCGTACATTCACCCCTCTAGACCCTGCATAGGCAGGAGTTATTGGGGCATTGAGACTGTATGTTGCTTTCTATTTACTATATTTAATATAGTAAATGATAACGATAATATATACAGGTCATTTCATCATTTAGGTACTCGTTAAATTTTTGTTGAACCAATATTATATACATGAAAATTATGCGTTACTTTTTAGATGAAAACATAAACGGTAAAAATTTTTAAAAATGATATTATACACAGTAAGGGCAACATACTTTGCAAAAATGACCAAGAAGAAAAAATATTATTTAGAAAAGGACGGGAAAGGTATCAACTGTTTATAAGTGACTAGGACAATTACCCGAAAAAATAACATGACGACAAAAAAAAATATGTGGTAGATGACGTGATAATAAAAAAGATGACACATATAATGTTATGACGAAGTTAATATACTTTCTTAAAAAATTTAAAAGATTAGTGAAATTTAAATTATTTATATAAAATAGATTTAATGTAATAATTTTTAAAATACAAATTAGCTGTATTTTCCAGAAAAAAATAAAATTACTCAACGTACTCCATTTTAAATTGAGTATGTTGAGTAAACTATAAAAATAAAAAAAAAAAAATTACGCAAAGGTGCTACCTGTTTAAAATTCAATAACCGTTGCCACCCATTTAAAAAGGAGTATGTCGAGTACGTTAAGTGGATATACGCAGCCTTCTCTCTTCAGAGTGCTACCCTGAAGAAAGACTATTTTCGAGTATCCCAGACCTTACATGGGTAGGGGAAGAGATATTAGACTCTGAGGGCTATTAGGAATGAGAGTGTTAGCCTTCACCACCTATACAGGGTCTCGGGGTACTCGAAAATAGCCTCTTTTTTTTAAAATACAATAATTTTAATGTAACATACTCCGTTTCAAATGAAGTATGTTGAAGAAGCTAAAAAAAAATTTACTCAACATACTCGGTTTCAAATGGAGTATGTTGAGTAAACTAAAAAAAAATTACTCAATGCACACCATTACAAACGGCGTACGTTGAACAAGTTACAGTAAATTATACCATTTGGTAAATATTTTTAAAAATATACTATTTTAGTTATTTTTTTTAAAAATGTGCCAATTAGATAAAAAAGTCTGCATTTAGAGGCAAACATTTAATTGTCACATGCACAGCATGAGATGTCTATTTCCAAGCGCTAAAATCTAGTAAATATTATATTTATGGGTTATTTATATTAAACGTCCTTGTACTTTTTTATTATGTTAATTTAGTCTTTATATTTTTAATTATTTTAATTTAGTTTCTCTACAATTTATTTTGTGTCAATTTAGTTTCTTGGTCGAATTTAAGTTAAATTTTTGACATAATTTTTAATTGGATAATCACGTCAAATGCAAGTAACCCACTATAAATCTACCAATTGACTTAATTTAACCCAATCTATGGCCGAATTAGTAAAAATTTCACTATAACTTAACAAAAATTTTAGCCCATAGACTAAATTGATACAATACGAATTGTACAATGACTAAATTAACACAATGATTTCCGTGTCTTTGGCTTGCCATGTCTCCGAGTCCGCCCTAGTGGTTTTTGAGGCTCTTAGTATTAGCCTGTTTTTGCCTATTTTTTCTGTTTGTTATGTTCCTGTTGCGTTGTTTCCCGTCCTTTTACGCGTTGACTCAGGGCTCGCTTGCTCGAGTTTCATATTTTGTATCGCGACTCTATCACTAATTATCGAAAAAAAATTGTGACAATGAGAAAAGTATATAGACTTTGATGTTAATAATCCTGTATATATTTATAGGGCTATTAACACCAAATGTTCATGTACTTTATCAATTATATTAATTTAGTTCTTATACTTTTAATTGTGTCAATTTAGTTCCAGTATAATCCATATTTTGTCAATTTGATCCCTAGAGTAAAATTTGAGTTAAATTTTTAATAAAATTTCTAATGGTATGGCTATGGATTGGTTAAATTAAGTGAACGGGTGGATTTATGGTGAGTTACTTGCATCTAAGGTGGTTGTCCCGTTTAAAATTACTTCAATAATTTAAGTTAAATTTGACCGAAAGACTTAATTTGACACAATATAACTTGTAGAGGAATTAAATTGACACAAAATATAAGGACTAAACTGACACAATAAAAAAAGTAAAGGGATCTTTAACGTAAATAATCCTTAATTATATTTTTGTTTTTTGAGGTCTACTGAATTCGTTTGTAGCCATCCAAATTTCGAGTTTAAATGGCTTAATTTTATTTATTTTCATGGAATAAATATTTTATTCCGAAATTCAGAGAATCATTTGATTGCCACATAAATTAAATTCCTATGGGAAGTTATATTTTTCGGTAATTCAATTATTGTATCAACTTCTTAGAAAGCAGTACAAAGTGTTTAGCTGTCGAGAGTTGGGTAAGTTACTTTCTGCGTTATGAAAGAATTGAAAATTACTAAGCAATCGCTACTTTTAGCATTCTGCCAACTAAACAAGAGCCTAAATCTCTATCTCACATGAATTTCCACTTACTGTGTCTACTTTCTGCAAACCAAACAAGACCATAATTTTTTTGGCCAAATCAAGTCACGTTTTCGATGTATAACATCACTCTTTCAGTATAGGAAGTCATTGGCTTTGTTTGGTTTCGAGAAAGCAAGCTCGGAAAGTATCAATTCATGGGAAATAGTGATTTGGCATTTCGTTTGGGGTGCAGGAATTTGGCATAATACGGGACGTGAATATTGTTTAAAATATTCGTAAATCCTTCAAAATGTAAGAAATAGCGTACTTAGTGTTAGAGTATAAAACTAATCTTAAGCTTTCATCCATCAGTTTAATCTTTTGGAAAAGTTAGTTTTTTTTAATGTAATATCAGAACCTTGTTGACCCCCGTTTCAAATATAGCACAAGGTATGATGTAGATCTATGTGTGAGAATGTGAGTTAGTGGAGCATGCCCAATAGGGTTGCTGAGGCATATATTTATAGTAAAGAGTACAAGAATAATTACAGAATATTCCCGAAATAATATCAGAATAATATCAGAGTAATATCAGGATAAAATCAATATAATCTAATATATCCTAATATGCCCCCTCAATCTGTGCGAGGGGGACCTACTTGCAGATTGGCTTTATGGAAGCGGAAGCGATCAGTAGCCAACCCTTTGGTGAATATGTCAGTAACCTGTTTGGTAGTAGGTGTGTACCGAACCTGGATATCACCCTTAACAACCTTCTCACGAACATCATGGAAATCGACATCGACATGCTTGCTGCGATCGTTAGAGATGGGATTGGCCGCCAGGTAGGTAGCGGAGACATTATCACAGTAAACAAGAATCGGGCCAGTGTGGCGGAGACCTAAGTCACACATAAGGTATCTGATCCAATCACACTCGGCAACAACCTTGGCTACAGCACGATATTCAGACTCAGTAGAAGATTTAGCGACCGTAGGCTGCTTCTTCGCACACCACGAGATGAGATTAGGGCCGAGAAACAGAGCAAAACCCGTGGTAGAGCGACGAGTGTTAGGACAACCACCCCAATCAGCGTCAGCATATGCCATGACAGAAGTGCAGGACCCTGGGGCGATGGTAAGGCCATGATCGGGCGTGAGCTTAAGGTACCGTAGGATGCGCTTAACCATCTGCCAATGGGAAGTAGTGGGATTGGGAGAGTGCATAAACTGAGACACACGATTAACTGCATATGCGATGTCTGGACGGGTCATGGTGAGGTACTGGAGGGCACCTACTACACTGCGAAACTCGGTCGGATCGGGCAGGAGAGACCCATCAGTCACAGACAGCTGGACCCAAGCTGGTAAGGGAGTTTGCACAGGTTTAGCCTCAAGCATGTCATGCTTACTCAAAAGATCCAGAGTGTATTTGTGTTGAGAAAGGAACATACCATGTTTGATGAGTTTGGCCTCTATGCCGAGGAAGTGGTGAAGGGGGCCAAGATCTTTCATGGCAAACTGTGTGGAGAGAGAAGCAGTGAGGCGTGTGAGTAGAGAGGAGTCAGAGCCAGTAAGGATAATGTCGTCCACATACAAGAGCAGGCAAACGATACTGCTAGGGGAGCGGTGTATAAATAGGGAGGGATCAGCCTTACTACAGTAGAATCCAAGACCATAGAGGAAGGTACTAAACCTATGAAACCAAGCTCGAGGGGCCTGTTTGAGGCCATAGAGAGCTTTGCGCAGGCGGCATACATGCGACGGGTATTTCGGGTGAACGAACCCCGGAGGCTGACCCATGTATACCTCTTCTTTGAGAAAACCATGTAAAAAAGCATTTTTGACATCAAGTTGGCGAATGGACCACCTATGAGTTACAGCAAGGGCAAGAATGAACCTAATGGTGGTGGGTTTAACAACAGGGTTAAAAGTCTCAAAGTAGTCAAGGCCCTCGCGTTGATGAAAACCTTAAGCGACAAGGCAGGCCTTGAATCGATCAATAGAACCATCAGTATATACTTGACCTTATACTTCCAAGTACTACCGACCACGTTTTGAGAAGGCGATGCAGGAACTAGGTCCCATGTCTGGTTTTGAATAAGAGCATTGAACTCCTCAGCCATGGCTTCCTGCCACTGAGGAATCTTAACGGCCTGTGAAAAACATGTTGGTTCCTGTATGACAACCACAGAGCTAAGAGATAGTATGTGTTTGGCCTTGCGTATCTCGTCCTTGAGGCGGGTGCGCATGGGGTGGACATTCGAGGTGGAGGGTACGGCAGTGGAGGCAGGCTGAGGTTCGGGGTGGTCATCCAAGGAGGTCAGAGTGAGGTCAGGGTGAGGGTCTTGATGGGGGCCCCCGGAGTTGCGAACGGGACCAGACTCAGCCATGGGAACCGCATTGTCCGGGCCGAGTAACATGGCCGAAGGTGGGGAGGGAGGGGGAGCAATGGGAATCCGTGGTGGCGTGGGCGGGAGAGAACTCGAGCCCGAGTCACCCAGAAGTCGTGTAGTAGTACTAGGGGTAGTCGTGGGCATGGAGTAAGTCAGGATCGGACTCGGGAGGGGAACGTCCAGGACTGTCTGGGTCAGCGGCGCATGCGAACTAGACACGAGATCTGGATAAGGAAACAAATGCTCAACAAAATGGATGTGACGACTAGTATAGACTATGCCAGTAGTGGGGTCTAAACAGCGATATTCTTTGTAACGACTTGCATACCCAATAAAGACGCAGGGGACAGACCGTGGGGCCAATTTATGAGGGGTACGGGATGTGATGTTGGGGTAACATGCACACCCAAAGACCCGAAAAAAATTATAGTCAGGCCCCTTTTTAAACAGTTTTTCAAAGGGAGAAAGATTTTGTCAAAGTGGGGTAGGTAACCGATTTATAATGTAACAAGCAGTGCAAGCAGTATCAGCCCAAAATTTAGGTGGAAGACGCGCCTGAAAAAGTAGGGTCCGTACCATTTCACTTAAATGTTGATGCTTGCGTTCCGCCACCCCATTTTGTTGTGGGGTATCAGGACAAGAGAGGCGGAAGGGAATACCATGAGTGCGACAAAGGTTAGCCATGGACCTATTGTCGAACTCACGGCCTCCATCACTTTGAAAACATTTAATGTTTAGATTGAACTAGTTTTCAACAAAGACCTTGAAATCAGTAAAGATGGAGTACACATCGTCCTTCCTTTGCATCGGATAAAGCCAAGTAAAGCGTGTATAATCATCAATAAATAACACATAATACCGAAAAGCAGATTCAGACACAACAGGCGATTGCCAAACATCCGAGTGTATTAATTGCAAAGGCAAAGTAGTAGTATGTAACACACGCAAAAACGGTAAACGACGTGACTTTCCTAGACAACATGCATGACAATGTTTTATTGAGCCAGCACTGGAAACAGAAGAAATCAAAGAACGGGTACGTAAGGTATCCAAAATAGAATTTCCTAAATGACTTAAGCGCCTGTGCCAGAGTTCAGCTGGGACGGTCCGTGCTATAAGTCCAGTAGGGTGCGGAGAAAACCCATAAAGGGGTCCTTCACTGCATATCTTGAGGAGGGGCATCCCCGTAGCCTTGTCCTTGACACAACAGGAAGAAGAGTCAAACTCCACAACACAGTTATTATCCCGACACAACTGTTTAATAGACAATAGGTTGTATGTAAGACCAGGAACCAACATAACATTAGGAAGTAACAGGTCGCGAGAGTTAGTGCGAATTTTTGAAAAGCCAACACGAGTGACCGGTAACAGGGACCCATTGCCAACTTGAATTAATTTGGAACCACGATAAGCAGTGTGTTTAGTTAAAATACCTGCATTGGAAGTCATATGGTTAGACGGCCCGGAGTCAGGGTACCACGTAGGATCAGCAGAATCATTGACAGACATGGCCGATAGGGATTGGGAGAGATTAGAATTAACATAGCAGTGAGGACAGAGAGAGGCAGCATGACCTGCTTGATGACAAATCTGACAGACTAATGAACCGGCACCGATTATACCATCATGAGGCTGACGAGAATGCGTACCTGAGTTACGACCCCAAGCTTGTTGATGCGGAGGGAGACCACCAGTGGGAACCATACCTGTACGAGGAGGATGTTGCAGTTGACCGTGTGACCCACCACGACCCCCGGAGCTCCCATTGCGATTGTGGTTGCGTCCACGGCCCTTACGTCCACGGCCACCGCGACCCCGACCCCAACCCGAGGAGTCGGCGAGAGGAGGAGCGACTGAGAGTGCATGGCCGTGGTCTGTAGAGGAGCAAGCGTGAATGCAAGCGAGAGCAGCCTCTTCATCTAACAGTGCAGTCTTGAATTGTTCAAAGGAGAGATCACGGGACGACTGATGGGTGAACGTGTTGAAGGAGGCATACTCAGGAGGGAGACCAAAGACAGCATAATGGAGGAGCTCACGGCTAGAGACCGGTGAGTCTATGGCGGCTAAATCATCGGCTATGGCTTTAAGTTCGGTAAGGTAGGTCATCATGGATTTATTGTCTTTGCGTAAGGTGACAAGTTGAGAGCGTAAGTCGAACTCCTTAGCAAGAGAGTGGTCACGAAAACGTTCGGCCAGGGCGGTCCACATGTCTCGAGATGTAGGGTGGTGGATGACATCATTTAGGACCGGGCGAGCAAGGGAGGCAGACAGACAGGCCCTAATGCTTTGATCTATACAGGACCATGTTATAGCATCAGGGTTTGGGATACAGTGGCCCGTGGGAGTTGAAATTTGGTCGGGGGGACAAGGGTGTGAGCCATCAACGAAACCCATAAGTGGATGGGCACGAAGAACCATGAAGACTTGTTCCCGCCATGTGCTATAATCAGTAGGAGTTTCTAGTTTAATAGTAACCAGACTTGTAATAGAGGAGGGAGGAAGGAAAGTCACATGGGGGGGGGGGGGGGGGGGGGGGGACGAGAAATTGGAAAAATTAAACGAAGGTGAGGGGAGACCAATATTATACCCGAAAGAGAAAGCACCGATATTAGCGAATGACAGAGTCGGGTCGGCATGAGAGGAGGAGAGAGAGGGGAGGGAGAACCCGTGGCTGAAACCAGGTGAGAGAGAGGGCGACCTAGGTGCCGTGGGCTGCAGTGGTCGGATCGGTGGCTGTGCGAGGGAAGCCGGTGGCTGTCGGTGTCGGTGACAGGGGGGTAGGCGTCGACACTGGAGAGAGAAGGAGGGGAGGAGGTAGCAGCCATGGGGTTCGACATCGGGACTACCGGCGAACAGTGATGACTGGTGGCACAGGCGACGGGATGACGAGCAGAGGTTGACGCGAACAATGGCGGCTGGAGCGACGACCGTCGACGGCGAGCCTGGGGCCGGAACCGTGGCCGAGAGGCGACACGACCAGTTGGAGAGAGAGGGGAGGTCGCCGGTGGGCCAGGCGGGGGAGGTGGCAGCTGCGGGGGTTAGTGTTTCGCCACTGTGCGAAAAAAAAATCCCTCTTTTTTTTTTTTTTTTTAGTTAGGGTTGGTATGCTCTGATACCATGTGAGAATGTGAGTTAGTGGAGCATGCCCAATAGGGTTGCTGAGGCATATATTTATAGTAAAGAGTACAATAATAATTACAGAATATTTCCGGAATAATATCAGAATAATATCAGAGTAATATCAGGATAATATCAGAATAAAATCACTATAATCTAATATATCCTAATACTATGCAATATCCACGCTCCAATTGGCATTTACCTAAGGGGCATGTTACACTGTAAAACCAATACTAGATCTTTACCCATCAGCTTAACCTTTTAGGGTAATTTATTTCTTGACACTTAGCCCCTCTAGGTAATTTTAATTCATTTGTTTTTAAGTAGTCACCAAAGAAGTTTTATTTTCTATCCTGCAACCAAGCAATTTGCACAAAGCTTTTGAAAAATTAATACAGTAATTATATTTTTGAGAAATATAATTTTCTGTAGGAATTCATTTATGTGGCAACCAAACAAGGCCATTGTTTTTTAAACTAAAAACAACATGTGGTTGTAGAAAAAGTATTTTCTTGTAACTGACAGACTTAAAAATTCAAATACAAAATATATAAACTAAAATATTATTTTACGCTATCATATATTACTAAAATCTAGTAAATATTATAGTTAAATTAATTATATTTTAGTTTCTTTAGGTTTATTGAGTTGGTTTTTAGCCATCAAAATTTGACGTTTAAATAGCTTAATTTATTTATTGTTGTTAAATAAATATTTTATTTCAAAATTTAGAGTATGACATAGGCCTCATTTAATTGACACATGAATTGAATTCCTATAAAAAGTTGTATTTTCGAGTCTTGGACTGATGTGCACTCCTACATGTGGCAACTAAACGAGGCCGCTTTTTTATAGAATAGAAACCACACGTGATTGTTCTAAGAAAAATATTTTCTCGTAACCAACGGACTTAAAAACTCAAATACAAAATATATAAACTAAAGGGTTATTTACGCCAAAGATCCCTATATTTTATCTATTAGGTCAATTTAGTCCATGTACAATTCAAAATGTGTCACTCTGAAGGGGTAAGGCTGCGTACAACCTACCCGTCCCTGACCCTGCTTATGCGGGAGCCCTTGAGGCATTGGGCCTATTGTTGTTGTTGTTGTTGTTGTTGTTGTACAATTGAAAATGTGTCAATTTTTAATAAAATTTTTAATGGTTCGGCCACGCTTTGGGTTGAATTGAATAATAAATGAATTTATAATAAGTTACTTGCATCTAACATATATCGTTCAAAATTACGTCATTAGCATATCTTGAATTTGACCAAAGGACTACATTGACACATTTTGAATTGTTCAGGAACTAAATTGACACAATTAAAAATGCAAAGCAATGTATAGAGATTTTTAATGTAAATAACCCTAAACTAAAATATTATTTTACAAGATTATATAAAGTATAATTTATGAATAATGAAGCTCTTACTATTGAACCAATACTTCAATGAATACAAAGAAGAGTTACATGCTCTTTATATAGAGCTAATACAACAAGTAAAGGGAGTAAATCATGGGATACTATCCTTTATGGGAATGAGAGAATCATGGATATGGAGATCCTAGTGATACACCTCTAATATGCGCCCTCAATCTGAGCGGGGTGGTAACACGCGACGATTGGACTTGTGTTGAAAGAACCGATCAGCCGGAAGGCCTTTAGTGAGGATGTCAGCAACCTGTTTAGCTGTCGGGGTATAGGGTACTTGGAGGTCACCTTTGAGAACCTTTTCGCGATCATAGTGGAAATCCACATCAACATGTTTGCTGCAGTCTTTGGAGGATAGATTGGCCGCTAGATAGGAGGCAGAGACATTGTCACAGTAGATGTGAATCGGTCCTGGGTGCCGTAAGCCAAGGTCTCGCATGAGATATTGAAGCAAGTCACTTTCAGCCACAGCTTGGGCAACTGCCCTGTATTCAGATTCAGTGGTGGATTTGGAAACAATTGCCTGCTTCTTTGCTCTCCGAGAGATGAGTTTGGGACCAAGGTAGACAGCATACCCAGTAGTAGAGCATCAAGTGTCAGGGCAACCTCCCCAATCCGCATCTGCAAATGCAGTAATGGAAATCGTGCGAGCAGGAGAAAGGAGGAGACCGTGATCGGGGGTGGACTTTAGGTAACGGAGAATGCGTTTGACTGCTTGCCAGTGGGGAGTCCGGAGGGCATGCATGAACTGGAAGATAAGGTTCACAACGTTGCAGATATCGGGTCGGGTCATAGTAAGGCATTGTAGGGCTCCTACGGCACTCCTATACTCAGTTGGATCCTCAAGAAGGTCCCCATCACTCAAAAAGAGGTGTGCTCGGGAGGGAAGAGGCGTTTTAACTGGTTTGGCCTCACTAAGCGAGAGCTTAGTGAGGAGGTTAATGGTGTACTTATGTTGGCTAAGAAAAAGGCCATGGTGATCACGCTTGGCTTCAATCCCAAGAAAAAAATGTAAGGGCCCAAGGTCCTTCATTGCAAATTGGGTTGAGAGGGAAGCAACAAGAGAGGTGACATGGGTGGGGTCGGATCCTGTTAGGATGATGTCGTCCACATATAGGAGCAGACATGTGAGGTGGGACTTAGTTTTGTCAAATAAACAAAGAGGGGTCAGCACGACAACAAACAAAGCCTAGGCTAAGGAGAAAAGCACTAAATCGCTGAAACCATGCTCGAGGTGCTTGTTTGAGACCATATAGCGCCTTGCGAAGACGACAGACATGATCCGGGTACTTAGGATGCACAAATCCCTTTGGCTGTTTCATATAAACCTCTTCTTTAAGGAAACCATGTAGAAAAGCATTTTTGACATCCAATTGTTGGATAGGCCAATTATATGTAATAGCAAGGGTAAGTATAAAGCGTATGGTAGAGGGTTTGACAACAGGGCTAAAGGTCTCCTTGTAATCTGGGCCTTCACGTTGATGAAATCCTTGAGCTACAAGGCAAGCCTTGAACCGCTCAACGGAGCCATCCGCTTTGTACTTAACTTTGTATTTCCGCGTGCTTCCTACAAGGTTTTTCTATGGGTCATATGGGACCAAGTCCCAGGTGTTGTTGATAATGAGAGCATTAAATTCATCAGCCATGGCTTCTTGCCATTTGGGATTTTTCACAGCCTGTGAGTAACATGTTGGTTCCTGAATTACAGTGATGGATGAGAGGGAAAGGGGGGTACTTTGTTTTACGTATACCATCCTTAAGGCGAGTTTGTATCGGGTGTATGTTTGGGTGAGGTCGAGAGTCAGGAGGGGAGGGGGGCTGCACGGTGGGGTGCTCAGGTTCACAGAGACAAACCGAGCTGGGAGAGGCAACCGAAACACCAGGGGCAGCCTCGACCCGGTAGTAGGGGTACAGCTCGAGGGGCTTGGGCATTCAGGCACCGTGACAGGGCCAGCTGGAACAGTATCTGACCCGGTGGTGTCAAGGTGCGGGGCGGAGGTAGGAGGAATGGGTCCAACAAGGGGGTTCATGCTTACAACGGGGAGGCCATCGGACAGCCGCCGGTCCTCGGTAGAGGTGGCCGGTTGGGCCAAATACGTTGTGTAGACTAGGAAGGGTTGAGAACTTATGCCATTAGTACTAGAGACCGAGGGACGAGTTAGGGCATTGTAGGGAAAGTATGACTCGTCAAACACAACATGATGACTAATGCATATCCTCTTAGTTTTAGGGTCAAAGCACCTGTATCCTTTATACCTCGCAGCATAGCCTAAGAAGATGCATGTTAATGACCGAGGGCCCAGTTTATGAGTGGCACGGGATGCGATGCGTGCGTAACAAGCACACCCAAAAACACGAAAGCGGTTATAGTCAGGTGTGGTTTGAAACAGCTTTTGAAACAGTGAATCATTGGACAAAACAGGAGTTGGCAGACAATTGATAGTAAAACAAGCAGTGCAAAAGGCATCATCCCAGAATGCATAGGGAAGTTTTGAGTGTATTAGTAAAGTTCGTGCAATTTCAGATAAATGCTGATGCTTGCACTCCGCCACCCCATTTTGTTCCGGGGGTATCAGGACAGGAAAGGCAAAAGTGAATTCCAACATCGCGACAAAGTGCATTCATGCAACGATGATCAAACTCACCTCCACCATCACTTTGAAAAATTTTAATTTTTAGATCAAAATGGTTTTCTACGAGGGCTTTAAAATTGGTGAAAATGTCAAAAACTTCAGATTTGTGCTGCATCGGATAGAGCCATGTAAAACGCGAGAAGTCATCAATAAATAAAACATAATATTTATATGTCGAATTGGAGAGTACAGGTGATTACCAGACCTTGGAATGAATTAGTTGAAGTGGCTTAGTAGTGGTATGTAAAACACGATCAAAAGACAACTTCGTGGATTTACCCAAACAACATGAAGTACATTTATTGAGGAATTTAATAGCAGGAAAGCAATGTTTCTTACATAGCATATCTAAAACAGTACCACCTAAATGCCCTAATCGTTGATGCCATAGATGACCATTTTTGACTCGAGCAAGGAGTCCCACATCATGCAGAGAGAAACTTTAGAGAGATCCGTTACTGGGTACTCGTAGAAGCAGCATCCCCGTAGCCTTGTCCTTAATGTAAAAAAGGTGGGAGTCAAATTCAACTGTACAATTATTTTCGTGACATAATTGCTTAATAGATAAAAGATTATGTGTGAGCTGTGGGACAAGCATGACGTGGTTTAGATTTAATGGACGGTGTCGCGCGGGAAGGGTAGCGGAACCAACATGCGTCACAGGTAATTCTGCTCCATTGCCAACAAGAACACTATGAGAACCCAAATAAGGAGAAGGTTTAGTGAGAATACCTAGATTTGGCGTCATATGAATACAAGCCCTGTAGTCAGGATACCAGTTGAAGTCATGCGGTTCCCCAATAGTCATGGCAGCAAATGATTGTGAGGGATCCGAAAAGGCGGAGGTATCGAACCGATGTGGGCATGCGGCTGCTACGTGACCATTTTGTGAGAAAATTTGACAGGTTTGAGGGCCAGGACCAAGCACACCTGCATTAGGGTTAGGAGGAGGACCATTTGGGGGGACGAACCAAGGGAGGAGTACCGTGGTAGGGGACCCCATGTTGCGGTTGGGGGTTATAGGGTTGCGGTTGACCCAAAGGGCCATCACGACCCCCTCGGTTGTTACGTTTATTCCGACCACGGCCCCGACCTCAGCCACCACGACCATTGTTGCCCCCTTGGTGTTGTTGGTTCGCAACTATCATGGCAAGGGAGGGCTCGGTTGTGGTCCGGCTAGAGTATTGGTTCAGAGCAGCCTCTTCATTAAGTAAAGCAGATTTTAATGCTTCATAAGAACAGTATTTAGAAGTTTGAGGTGAAAAGTCGCAAAAGCGGCATACTCAGGGGGTAAGCAATAAAAAGCAAAATGTTGAAATTCTCTATTCGAAACAGGGGAGTCAATGGCAGCTAGGTCATCTGTGATAGATTTTAATTGGGAGAGGTATTGGTCCATTGTTTTGCCATCCTTTCGGTGATTCATGAGTTGGTTACGGAGTTCAAACTCCTTGGCCATAGAATGATCCTGAAAGCGCTTAGTGAGGGCATCCCACATGGCTTTAGAGGTTGGGTTCGTTGATGAGAGGACGAGAAAGTGTGGTTGTAATACAAGATCTAAGACTTTGATCTGTACGGAGCCAATTTGTATAGTCCGGATTGGGGTATGGTGATCCATTAGGGAGTGTTATTTGGGCGGGAGGACAGGGGTAAGAACCGTCAATAAACCCTAATAATTAATGAGCAATTAATAACATGTTAAATTATTCATGCCAGGGTGGATAATCTGTTGTTGTCTCAAGTCTTATAGTAACAATACTTGTAATATTTGAAAGGGGGATGACAGCTGGGGAAGAGGGATGATTATAGTTATTAGGGTTTATATAGTTAGGGCTCATATAGTGAGGAAGGGGAAGGGAGTGAGCAGTCGCCGGTAACCCAGCACCCACGCTAGTGGACGGGAATGCCAGAGAAGATGAATCGCTACAACCGGCAGCACTGGTGGCCGAAGTCGAGAAGGGAGAAAGTGAGGGATTAGGGATGCCCAAATTAAGTGCCGAGTTCATTGTAGGCCTCCCGATTGGTAAACTACAGGTGATGGCGACACCGGAATCAACCAATCGAGGGAGGGACGCACCGGTGATGATGTTGCCGACATGAGGAGGGTCGGTCATCAGTCCGGTTTGTACACCACCAGCCACTGGTAAAGAATCGACATGGGAATGGCCGATCTCAACAATTGGCATGGCGGCATTGCCAGGGGGTGAGGGGAGAGGAGAAAGGGCACTTGCGTAAGTTAGATGCCATTGCTCAAATGAAAAAGAAAAAAAAGAAAAAATTAAGAATGAAATATTGAAAGAACGAATAGAGAAATCAACACAATAATAGAGGAAAGCGTAAGAAAAGAAACAAAGGAAAAAAAAATTAAGTTAAATCAAAGAAAATGCTCTGATACCATATGAATAATGAAGCTCTTACTATTGAACCAATACTTTAATAAATATAAAGAAGAATTACATGCTCTTTATATAGAGCTAATACAGTAAGTAAAGGGAGTATTTTATGGGATCATATTGATACTATCCTTTATGGGAATGAGAGAATCATGGAGATGGAGATCCTAGTGATACTCCTCTAATATAATTTACCGAAAAATAATGCATTTGTATACATTGTTGCCCTAGTTCCCTGTTTCGTCTTTCTATTTTTCGATTTATTCGGGTTCTCTTACACCTCGTTTGTTCAAGTCGCTTATTTTGTATCACGAATATGTTGCTAATTACAGGAAAAAAATACATTTGGTGAATTTTATTGCACCATGGAGACCAAAGAGGAAGGTTCACTTGGGAACCCATGCACGCAACATTATACGGTCACTTTTAAATGGAAATTACATAAGTGGCTGATGTACTTGTATCTATTTTTCGCAATATTATTACCTTTTTTAGGGTTACGTATCGTAAAATCAATCCCGGGCCTTCACTGATCAACTTAAATCTATGGGATAGTTGGCTCCTTGATATGGTACCAGAGCCTTAACGACCAAAGAAGTCACAAGTTCGAATCTCAACAGCCCTCACTTTCATTAACATAATTTAAGCACAAAGTATGATGTAGGCCATTGGAGTATCCTTACTTCAAGTCCAAATGGGCATTCGTGTGAGAAGGCATGTTAGAGTGTAAAACTAATCTTGGGCCTTCACCGATTAGCTTAAGCTTATGGGATAGTTGGTTCCTTGATATGGTATCACGGCCTTAATGACTAAAGAGGTTACAAGTTTGAATTTGAACAGCCTCCACTTTCAGTATTAACATAATTTAAGAAAAAAGTATGAGGTGGGCTTGTGCAGTATCCATGCTTCAAATCCAAACGGGCATTCATGTGAGGGGCCATGTTAGAGTGTAAAACCAATCATGAGCCTTCACTAATCAGCGTAAGCTTTTTGGATAGTTGGCTCCTTGATACTTATGTCATTGTGTCTTGTATTATTATTTTTTTTTAATTTAATACTTGTACTTTTTTATTGCATGTCAATTGAGGTTCTATTCCGAAACTAATTGGCAATGGATGCAGTAGCTTCTATAGTATATATATTTTGGTATTTTCTTTTGTGTCTCACCGATGTGTGATCCTTTCTGTTTTTTCTAGTTCACGTCATTATAATTATTTCAATTTGATCCATGAATCGTTGAAATTGTTTCAATCAAATCCAATATTAAAACTAATGTTAACTTTTGGCAAAAATTATAGTAACACACTCGCTTTTTGTTCCTTGCAGGCGCTGGGTTTTTTTTTTTTTGTTGTTGTTGTACTCGCTTTTTGTAATATATTCCATTATGAATACCTTGTTTATGTGAAAAGCATATGTAAGTACTAATATTAACGTTAAGATTGCCACGGATTAACATTTCCAACATTAGACTTTATTAAAGCAATATTAATTGTATAAGGACTAAACCGACACAGTTGTAAGTATAAAGATAAAATTGAACAATAAGCAAAGTACAAGAATTAATGACGTAAGTAATCCTTTTTTATTACAAAATATTTTATATTGTAAATTTAAAGAAAAAAGTCTTAAAACATTTTTTTTAATCAAAAAACTCTTAAACCGTTTCATGACATAATAAATGACATACATACACACACACACATATATATATATAGTACAATTTTTATGAGAAAGTGAGAGGGGCTAATCTTGGCCGGCGGTGGCAGATGGCAGTAGGGCGTCGGGTATCAACAGTGAGGGAGGGAGGGGAGGGAATGGGGATAATTTTTTTTTTTTTTTTTGGGAGACCTACCATAAAAAAGGGGTCAATCTTAACCGTTCGTTCCAATGGACGGACAATATTCACCTTTCTTACCCTCTCACTTTTCCATAAAAATGGTGCCCCGTATATATATATAGTCGATGGCATTTTTGTGAGATGGTAAGAGCGTGAGAGGGGTGAATCCTAACCCTCCATTGTAATGGACAGCTAAAATTTGTTGAACATTAAAAAAATAATTTATGACACATAATTTTTCATTGGGCAGAAAGAAAGAAATGGTAAGAGAGAAATTGTTTTTTGCAATACTCAACTGTTCAAGTATAAAACTATTCCTGGATCTTCACCCATCAATTTAAGGTTTTGGTAAAATTAGTTCCTTGACATAGTATCAAAGCCTTGATGACCAAGAGGTCATGGGTTCGAATCTCAACAGTCATACTTTAATATAAACCAATTTAAGAACAAGATATGAGGTGGGTCAGTGCACTACCCACACTTCAAGTCCAATTGGCATTCGCGTGATGGGGCATGTTAAAGTATAAAACTATTTATGCATCTTAACCCATCAGTTTAAGCTTTTTGGTAAAATTGGTTCCTTGACATTAACAAATCTTGGCCATAAATTATTATTTTTTAAAATTTTTAACAAATCTTGGCCGTCCATTACAATGGAGGGTCAAGATTTACCATTCTCACCCTCTCATAAAAACGTCACTATATATATAACATTAAATATAATGAATAAAATATTTATATTGAAAAGTATAAAAATTTAAATGGAGAATATAAAAATAGAATTTAAAGTATACAACCCACCTTTATAAAACATTATTATAACATGATTTTACCAATCTTTTTATTTTATCAATATGATTTACCAATCTTTATAAAAGCATTATTATAACATTATTTATTTTTTTACTTTTTAACTTTTGAATATTTTGTAAAAAAGAAAACAATAATAAATACACTTGCCCCTGCACCCACCAACCAGAGAGTTAGGCCAATTAGCACTTTAGACTTTTTTTGTATGTCCCAATATTTATTTATAATATTTATATAATCCATGTATTTTAAAACCAAAGAGGGCACCAACACGCTATTACCGGATCCCATTAGAACTCCGAAGTTAAGCATGCTTGGTCGAGAGTGGTACCGGGATGGGTGACCTTCTGGGAAGTCCTCACCCTCGGGTTGGGGGCACACGGAAACAACCTCTCTTCAGGTTAATACCCAGAAGGGGAAAGGCTGCGTACATCTGCCCTCCCCAGATCCTGCGTAGGCGAGAGCGCTCTTGAAGTAATGAGTATGTTCCTATATAATCCATGTATTTTATTTTTAAATTTTTCTAATATATGTCCAGAGATCGTATAATAATGTATTTAATATACATAATTTACCCTCTTTTATAATAGTAACAAATAACGTAATTGTGCTTTTATAAAATATATACTATATTTTTTAATCAAAATGCATAATATTAATTACGGGACATAACTTTCCATAAAAGTAATTTAATTTATTAATAAAAATAAATAATAAATATATATTTAAGGTAGACAAACCCAATGTTAAAAAAAAAAAAAAGGCAGACAAACCCTTTATTTATTATATTAATCTAATATAATTACTCGTTAAAATTACATTTCCAATTAAATTTTAACTTTATTATGAAATAAATTGACATAATATATATTATACATGTATTAAATTAATATTATTTAAAATAAAAAATTAAATTAATGCGGTAATTAAGCCTTATTTGGTACGTATTAAGTAAATGCATAAAGTAAAAATTTATAAAAAGAACAAACTTTTACTCTTATTCGGTTCACAAGAAGTAGACAGAATGTAGAAAATTAAAATTGCCAAACAATTTTTATTTTTTTTCAAAATATAAGAAATAACTTATCTAGTCTCATTGGATAAGTTCTATTTCCTCTGTTTTTAATTAACCTTTTTAAAGAAGTTTTATTTTGTATCCTAACAACCAAATATTTTTAACTACTTTGTAAAAAATTAACACGAGAATTAAATTTTAATAAAATATAATTTTTTATAGGAATTTAATTTATGTGATAACGAAACTACTAAAATATAAGGGGAAAGGGGGGGAGTTTTTGTGTTCTCGAAAAATGACCTCGTTTTTGGAGCTCTGTTATGTTCTGGGGAAGTCAGGTCCCTGCATTCAATATTTTTTTACTCCTACCCCCTTATATATAATTAATGCTAAAATAATATCTACTGTTACCGTAAAATTATTATTATCAGAGTAATATTATTACTTTTGAAAATTATTTGTGGCTATTAATATTACAATCTACAATTTATTTTATAGTATTTATAAATTTATTTATTAAGGGTTTAAATGAGCCGAGTCAAGCTAAGCACCTACTTATTCAAACTAGGGTTTGTAAGGCTTATCGAGCTTGAGTTCAATCCAGACTCTTATCGAGCATTTCCAATTGTTGTTTGAACACTGTTTGATAAGGCTTTAATGTGTTTGATACTCGGCTTGACTTGGCTTAATTCGTTAGGCTTATTTAGTCAAGTCAAGCCCAATTGAGCTTATTACCGAGGCAAGCTCGCTACTGAACCAATCTCTTTAAATTACTATTGAGTCATTATAGAATAATTTTTGAACCAATATCATCTGTTAATAAGCTGTTAACAAGTCCTTAATGAGTTCATATTGAGTCCTTATCGAATTGTTTGTAAATGTTAACGAGTTAAGCACGCCTCCTATTCGGACTCAGCTTGTTAAACTTATTGAGCCTGGTCGAACTCGGCTTGATAGGCTATCGAGCCCTCATATTGAATACGAACGAGCCCTAATGGATTTCGAGCATGAGTAGTTCATCGAAGGTTCGGTTCTTTTACGCCCCTAAAATTATGTATTATTGCTGTGAGATTTGACTCATTTTGCAAACAACAAACAAACAACAACAGACCCAGTGCCTCAAGGGCTCCCGCATAAGCAGGGTCTGGGAGGGGTAAATGTACGCAGTCTTACCCCTTCAAGGTGTAACCCCGCCGAGAGGCTGTTTTCGATGACCCTCAACCTTATAGGGTTGGCAACATGAGGACTTTTAAGGAGGTCACCCATCATGGTACTGCTCTCGTCCAAGCATGTATAACTTTGGAATTATAATGAAATTTGATTGTATTAGTACCTGATAAATTAACCATATTTGACTCATTTTGCATATTAGAATAATAGGAAAAAAATTTTGGTTCCCTAGTACGGTCGGAGAAAATTTTAAGGCAGTGGAACATAAAGCCATTTTGCACTTATTGGAGTGTGTGTGTATATATATATATATATGATGACGTTTTTATGAGAGGGGTGAATTCTGGCCCTCCATTGTAATGGATGACCAAGATTTATTGAGCATTAAAAAAATAACAATTTAAGATCAAGATTTGTGGAGTATTGAAAAAAATAATAATTTTCTTCCCTTACCCCTTCTTTTTTTTGCCTTATGAAGAGGTATGGGCAATAAATTATTACTTTTTTTTAATGTCCAATAAATTTTAGCCGTTCATTACAACGGAGGACCAAGATTCGCCCCTCTCATACTCTCACCTTCTTATAACAATGCCATCATATATATATAGGTGAGGATCCCTTTACGCTCTAATTTGGAGGTTACGCCCCGTTCGGCAACAAGGTAAAAGGGGGATAAGGGTAACAAGGGATAAACCTTTACCTTTATTTGACAATTTTATAAGAGGGGTAACGGGGGATAATGGAGAGCAAAAACTTATCCCTTTTAACCCCCCGCCCCTTTGACCCTTATTTTCTTAATCTCCAAGTTGGGGGGTAAAAGGGGGTACAATAATCTTTTAAAGAATTTTTGGATAATTTTGTTCTTATTTTAACTGTAATTCTCTTTATCTAATTGCCAAATAAAAGTAACTCATTTACCATTTTTTAACTTTTCTTCTCTTAATTTGACATATAAAAATAATGATAGAATTTATCTTATATTCCCCTTCTTTATCCTTCTTTACCCAATTGCCAAACAAGACATTAAAGGTTTACCAGTGATGTCGCTGGGGTGGGTATTTGCTCCGTTTGGCGCAAGTATGAGTATAAGTGATGCGGGTAGCGGGTACGGGTTGGATGTACCCGCCCCACTTTCTCCACGAGTACAGGGCGGGTATGGGTATAGTATTGTGCCCACCCCGCCTTTCTCCATACCTACCTCGTCCCGCTCCATGCCCGCAATACTCGCTCCGTTTTGTAACTAATTAACTTTGAAATTAAAAAATATGTGCTTTGAATTCAATTACATGAATTATTTATCAATGTTATTGATACGTACAGGTGTGAATAATCGTTTTATACCCACATTAGAGCAAGTATGGGGAGGGTAATGGATATCCTTTGAAAACGGGAGGGTTCGGGTATGGTTTTCTACCTGTTAGGTCGAGTATGGGTGTCCACTTTATACCCATGGTGGGTAATGGGGTAGGTATGAGTATGAATTTGGGTGGCGGGTACAGCTATGAAAGAACCACTCCCGTATTCATCCCGCCCCATTGTCATCCCGAGGATTTACCCTTCATTACTCTGTTGTCGAAGCGAGGATAGGACATAAGAGGAAATAAGGGAAAAGGGGAGGGGCAAACAGGGGAAAAAAATATATATATGAGAGAGATTGCTTGCGCAGATCTAGCTATAATGGCAGGCTCCACCGCCACACCCACAACTCCCCATTTTTTTATTCTTTAATTTTCAATCCTCCTTTTTTAATTATTTTTTTTAAAATTACGTCTAAATTTTTTAAAATTTTTAATATCACGTTTTAATATTTTTTGGATTGAAATATCACATCTTAATATTACTGTGGCTAATATCTGTTAGTTTTTGCTCATATGTCTTAAGAATAAAAGAGAAAATAATTTGAAAAAAACTAAAATTTATGTTTAAAATATTTTTTTTTAAAATTAATTATCTAAAAGTTTGTAAATATTTTTTTGATCGAAATGTCACACCTTAATATTAATGTTGTTAATGTCTGTTAGTTTTTACCCGCATGTCTTAAGAAAAAAAGATAAGATAATTTGAAAAAAATGAAATTTACATTTAAAATATTTTTTTTAAAATCATATATCTAAAAAATTGTAAAAATTTTAATGTCATGCCTATCTTTTTAATCAAAATATCACACCTTAATATTAACATGGCTAATATCTGTTAGTTTTTGCTCACATGTCTTAAGAAAAAAAGAGAAAATAATTTGAAAAAAATAAAATTTACATTTAAAATATTTTAAAAAAATTAAATATCTGAAAATTTGTAAATATTTTTAATGTCACACCTTAATATTTTTTAATCAAAATATTACACCTTAATATTAACCAAAGAGGGTACCAACAAGACGTCACCAGATCCCATTAGAACTCCGAAGTTAAGCGTACTTGGGCGATAGTAGTACCAAGATGGGTTCCTCACCCTCAGGTTGGGGGCACTGGGAAACAGTCTCTCTTCAGATTAACACCCTGAAGGGGGAAGGCTGAGTACATCCCCCCCGATCCTGCGTAGGCGGGAGCCCTTGAAACACTGGGTATGTTCCCCCTGCTCACATGTCTTAAGAAAAAAAGAGAAAATAATTTGAAAAAAATAAAATTTATGTTTAAAATATTTTTAAAAAATATTAAAATATCTAAAAATTTGTAAATATTTTTAAAAAATATATTTTAAATATTACAACAGCAGAAACTAAATGTGTTAACAGCGTTATATTAAGGTATGATATTGAAAAAATTTTAAAAATTTAGCTATAACGTTTAAAAATTAGAAAAATCTAGTTAGTTTTTTAAACCACCTAAATTTAAGTAATTTTTAGCAAAAAACTATTTTTTTTGTGAAACACACCGAACGTACAACTATTCGTTAAGATCAAATAGACAAGTGTCCCTTACAGCGAGAGCAGGGAAGAAACCGAATCATGAGTATAATAGCCCAATCTATAAGTTTAATTGCATCATTTTTTAAAATATTTATAAATTTATTTAAATTAATTATTTAGTTTTAATTTAAAATATTTTCTTATTATTTATAAGTTTATTCAAACTCATCTCTTACATTTAGTATTTTAAAAATAGTCTTTATATTTTTTAACGATGAGAATAGTTGTCAATCTCATAAGAATATTAGGTCATAAATTAAAATAACAAACTAATGTTATCTTAAAACAATTATTTTTTTTATACCTTTAAAATTTTAATAAAATTAGCAATAACAACAACAACAACAACAGGTCCAGTGCCACAAGGGCTCCCGCGTGAGCAGAGTCTGGGAGGGATATGAGGTACACAGCTTTACCTCATCGGGGGGATACCCTAATAAGAGGCTGTTTCCGGGGACCCCCATCCTGAAAAGCGAGAGGGCATAAAAGCACTTTAATAAAATTAGCAGAGGTTTAATAACTAGTCAGAAAGCTGAACACTCGAAAATTGAAACACAAACTCAAACCATTTGACTTGGCCTAATCAGTGGCTTAATAAATTTTAAACTACCTAAGAACGTGTTCTCTAATGAACAAACATGTGAAAAATAATAGCTTGTGCAATAAAGAAATGTCGTAGGCGACTTTATTATTTTTCATACGAAAAAACATCCATGTCATCATATCGTAACCAGTAGAGGGCTATTCGGCCGTAAGCATTTCATGTGAAGAGCATACTCGAATGCCCTTGCTTCAAATGAAAATCTTTGGCATTGAAGAATCTATTGGGACACCAGTGTGGATGCACTCCTGAATCAATAAAACACGTTCTCTTCATTTGTTTGATCGCTAGAGCTACTCGGTTTGCTCTAAACTTAGAGAAGGGTGAAGCTACGTTCAGGGAAGCTCGTGAACAAGAGGACTGAATTATGTATTTATCTCGGCTTGTCACAACCACGACTTCTTGGACATGTCCTCTCCAACAGACCGTCAAAATCAACGTTGCGCTGCATGATTGTGCAGTAGTCACCGTGGCTTGTGATTCGAGGGGCTCTTAGTGGGAGGATGGTGCGGTGCTTTTGCTTGTGCCTAGGTTTTGGCAGGCCAAGCTCAGACAGTGCGTACATCGTGTTTTCTGGTTTGGTCAGTTGGTTGGAAGAATGTATTGATTGAATTTGATTGTAAATCTGTTAATGATTACATCTTCAGTGATTCGATCTCCCCTTAGAATATTAAGTCCATTGTTCATGGTGTTCGCTCCTTCTCCGGGATGGGTTCTTTTGATGTCTGCTCTTTTACTCGGCCTTCTAGATCATGTAATCAAGCAGCTCATTTTGTTGCTAAGCGTCATTTACATAATTGCTGTAATCATGTCTTGTGGCTAAATGTTCCCTGGAAGCATTTTTCCAATATTGTAACAATTGATGCTTACAGTCTCCGCCCTAAGGCTTCTTTGCGCCAAAAAACTCATGTTATACATAGTTTTGAATGTATTTTTTTTTTAAGGTAGATTTTTTAATCTATTTTTTAAGCTTTGATAAATTCATCACTTAGATAATCCGAGAGTCGAACATTTATTATACAGACGTTATGAGATTTATACATAAAAAGTAAGGTACCCGGACTTAAAAAATTTTATCATCTAAGCATCCTATTTGAAATTGAGTAAATTTGTATCACAATTCGGCCAGTTTTCATAAAAAGATGTTAATGTGGTACATAATTATTATAATATATACAAGGGAAGTTAATGTTTTTGGCAAAAAATTAACAGAGTAGAATATGGCTCTATCAGATTCTAATAAAAGATTCAGAAACCGTGTTGAAGTAATCATTAGATTCTGACAAAAACAATATATATATTATTGGAATTGTGTTCAACGTCAATAGTTTAAATGAAAATCTATCGAATTTACACAGATAATACTTGATTGATCAAAATTTTAAACTTTAAATTATCATATTGATAAAATCGTGAAAACTCAAATCTCATTGTTCTTAGATGACAAATGTTTAAATCTTATGTTATATCGTCACATGGTATATTCCTTTTTAAACATTATATGCACACATATAAAATTTAGGGTTATTTACATTTTAGTACTCCGACGTTTTTTAGAATAACAAAAAGGATCTTGGCAATTTTTAATTATTAAAAAGAACCTTGTATTTTTGTTGTGTTAATAAAAAGACCCCTCACAAGCGTGACGACCTTATTTTTCAACCACGAAGCTGACGTGACAATTGCTTTATATTAAAGCTATAAAAAATGATATAAAGTACGCTTTAATACATTTATTATTACTTTATAAACATGGAATTCAAGATATTATATTATGCAGAAGCTATTTATTTTCGCTTAATTTATTTCAAAATATAGTTATTATAGAATACTTTCATAATTTTACTATAATATTAATAAAATCGCAGCTATTACGTCAGTTTTGTCAACTAAAAATGACATTATCACGTCAAAGATGAACCTTTTTATTAATGCAACCAAAACTTATGGGTCTTTTTCTTAATATAACAAAAACTTAGAGGACTTTTTAATAATTCAAAAAAGTCAAAATTTTTTAATTATTTTTAAAAATATCAGGATACTAAAATATAAATAACCTTAAAATTTATATATATTTTTTATTTTAACATTTTGTTTTCCAAAAAATACGAAACAGTGAAAATAAATTTTTTATTTTAATTTTATGATTTTACTAGTGGTTTAAAGGAATAAATTACCAAAGTGGCACATTTTGCAAAAAAAATTACCAAAATAGCATAGTTGAAAAAATATTTACCAAAATGGCACACTTTACTGTAGCGTCAATAGGAAACGCTGTTTCAAACGGCGTTCGTTGAGCGGTGGGAGACGTTACCTGTTGGACGCCGTCAGTAATATCCCATGACCTGCTTTTTTTCCCCTCCATTTTCATCTTCTTCTTCAACCTACTTTTTTTCCTCCATTTTCATCTTCTTCATCCCCTTCATCTTCACTTTTACCTCTATAAATACCACCAATTTCTTTAATATTTTTCACAACATCTTCTTCATCCCCTTCATCTTCACTTTTACTTCTATAAATACCACCAATTTTTTCAATATTTTTCACAATACTCAATTATTTAAATACATGTTTCAACCTATTATCCTCTCAAAAAAACTTCCAATCTCCACTTCATTTTCACAGTTATGTAAGTCGTTATTATTGTCATTTTTAAATTTGTTAATACATTTATATTATAATGTCATATTATTTTGTAGGAATTTGTTATTATAATAATATTATTAGATTGATTAGTAAAGTTAATATAGTGATTATAATATATATAATAGCAAATTAAAAAATTTATACTGAAAAAATTATTAATTGTATATTTTATGTTATATTTCAATATATTCATAATTTTTTGTAGCTTATATTATTTTTCAGTGTTAAACTTTATTATATGGCAATTTTAATTGTTTGTGATACCTTTATGTATTTAAAATATTTTGTAGATATTTAAATTCTATATTTTGAGCAATTTAGAGATGTAAATATTATCAGAATTGTCAGAAAAAATATTATCTGACATGATTATAGAATATAAGGTAAATTACAGAAAATCTCATTGACTTTTACTTCAAAAATAGAAAACCCTCCTCTCAAATAAAACCACTCACTAAATCTCCTAATTTTTAAAAATTTTTTCACTTTGCCCCCAAATTATGTTTTACCTCATAATATTTTTTTCTTAAAATTTTAAAATAATTATATTTTTATTAATATCAAAAATTTTCTTAATTTTTTTTTTGCTAAAAATATAAAATATTAAATTTTTGTCTAATAATATAAAACCTTTTTTCTAAAAACAAAAATAAACATTAGGGCAAAATGGTCAAAAATAAGTTACATGGGGGTTAAGTGATAAATTTTTAAACGTAAGGGGGTTTTGTGAGTGCTTTTATTTGTAAGGGGGTTTTCTATTTTTGAAGCAAAAGACAGAAGAGTTTTCTGTAATTTACCCTAGAATATATTTTATTAGGTTTGTTTAGTAATATTAATGTAATAATTACAATATATATAATGGTATATTATAAAATTTATTTATGAATATAATATTAAATAAGAGGTTGCAAGAATATATTATATATAATAGTGTATCATAAAATTTATGTTTTATTTCAATGTAATATAACACAATTAATACTCACTTATTATTGACTACATGATTATTAGAATGTTATATATATTACAAATTTTGTAAATATTTAAATTCTATATTTTGAGCAATTTAGGGATGTAATTTTATTTTTTATATGTATTACGATTATTTTAAAATTATTCGAATTTGTAAGACATTAAGAATTTTTAGAAAAACTATTATATTATTCATATAATATAAAATTTTTATACTATAAATACAATTTAGAGATGCAATTTAGAATTTTTAATATAAAATTGAATAAGAGGTTGCTATAATAATTTATTTGTTATTATGAAAAAATGTGTGAGAATAGAATGATTATAAGTAGAATTAAAAATAATTAGAAAACAGTAATTTTGATAGAAAAATAAGGGACATTGTATGTTTTATATTATATGAATAATACAGAGTTAATATATTGCATTTCTTAGTTTGATATAATATTGTTAGATACTCTGTAATATTATTAATATTACATTGTATGTTTTTAATTGAGACTCAGTGTACAAATTATGGCGTGCAACATAGTCACATTGTTGTGTCATTATGATGGAGATACGGTGCAAACTGTTGATGGTGTTGATTACACGGGTGGAAGGCAGTTTATACTTAGGGTGCAGTCTGGAATTTCTCTTCCAGATTTGAAGGAAATGATGCATGAATTTACTGGCTGGGATCATAACACAATTGATATTGCGATTTCATGGAGAATGTTGTTGTCTCATAATCCTATGCGATACACACCTATTGAGATCGTTTGTCCAACGGCATTGAGGTTTATGTTCGAAATGGCTTTAGAAAATAGGGCAACATACATAGAATTGTATGTAACTGCTGTGAATGTTGCGGGAAGAGCTCAACATCGTGTGTCGCATACTGTAGTTGAGGCATCTAGAGGTCCAATGGTGGGCGTTTCACTGGTTGCTGGAATGGTTGCAAACGAAAGCACAACCATGTTTGATAGGGCTTATGCCAACAATGATTCCGAGGCATCCGATGAAGATGCAGATCTGGGGGTTGGACGATGACGAGGATGAACTACATGATAATGATGATGGTGCCGGGCCTTCATTTGCCCAAGCTCCCATTCCTGGATTCGAAGATGTCTCTTGGGCAGAGCAGGCAGTATGTTCTGACTGGGAGGAAAGTAGAAGAATTCGGTCAACGGGAACTATCTTAGAGGAGGGACAAGTGTTCCAAACAAAGGAAGAATTAGTCAATGCAGTTAAGGAGTGGCACATAAAAAACAAGTTTGAATATATAGTGCCCCGGTCGAACCTACTTACGTAGCCCTAAGGTGCGTGCAAGCACTGCAATGCAACTGGTATCTACGTGGGGCGTTCAAACAAAGACTAGGGGCATTTGAGATTTCGGTTTTGAGGGGGCCACATACATGTTCTACCACTGTATTGGCAGAAGATCACCATGCCTTGACATCAAATTTTGTTGCAACTATAGTGTCATCTATTGTGACTGCTGATCTTAAAATGAATATTGCAGCAATTCAAGCAACAGTACAACAATAACATGGATACAACATTTCATGTCGGAAGGCATGGATAGCAAAACAGGAAGTGATTGAGCGGTTGTTTGGCTCCCATGAGGATGCATTTCCGATGCTACCTAAGCTACTCACTGCATTGCAACAGTCAAATCCAGGCACTATTGTCGATTGGCAATATAAAAGCGTGGTGGGAGATGAGGCAATCTTTCGTGGAGTTTTTTGGGCTTTTGGTGCATCTATTGAGGGATTCAAGAGTTGCCGTCCACTTATTAGTATCGTTGGTACCCATTTATATGGGAAATATATGGGGAAGTTGCTGGTAGCTGTCGCATTTGACGCTAACAATGGTATATACCCATTGTGTTTTGCTCTTGTAGACCAAGAGGATGCATGGAGTTGGGGTTGGTTTGTCACGACCCGAGGAAGTCGACCGGCTAAATTCTTGCTTTTGAATTTTTGTAACGATTATGTAATGTAAATTAAGTATAAATTAGTTTGAATTTTGAAAGTAGAAGTGGAAGGGGGCCGGTATTGAGGAAGAAAAGGGAGGCAAAGGGAAATTCAAATTGTGATGATGTAGGCTATGTATTAGGGTCTAGGCCCCTTCCCTCCAATTTGTCTATTTAAACCCTTGTATGGATGCATTTGAATTATCAATGAAAATTAACAAATTTACCTCTTATCTCTCTGTCCCTAACCGTCTCCCTCTCTCCCTTCTAATTCTATCTTCTTCTCCCTTCTAACTCTTCTAATTCCCCCTCTAATTCTACTCTCTTCTTCTAACTCTCATCTAATCCCCCTTCTATCTCAAACTCCAACCGAGTCACGGGCCTAGGTTCGTGACAAAGTGGTATCAGAGCCATCTTCCGATCGAAGAGGGCTTATCCTATCCTTACTTTCCTCATTCGGTTAAAACCGAATCAAAAAAAAAAAAAAAAAAAAAAAAAAAAAAAAACGGCTATAACAAGAAGCATATCCTCAACCGGTCACACCGATACCAACGAGTGGGTCGACGCCGTTGATGATCGGATGGTCCGCTTGGAGGAAAGGATGGACCGAATGGAGGAGCAACAAAACCGAAACAACCTCGAGATAAGAGCAGACATGGCGGACGTGAGGCTGACCTGAGGGCCCTAACCGATGCCGTGGGTCGGTTGGTGAAGGCCCAAGAAAAGAGGACCGAGGTGGAGACCGTGGCACCTACCATGGGAGGCCGTGACAATGCCGCACCAGGGGGGTCAGGCACGTACCCGAGGTCCGGCAATGGGATCCTACCGCCTCCAATGCACTCTTCAGAATTCCGACACAACCCGGCCCCACCGAGAGTCACGGATGAAGGGGACCTTAACCGAAGCCACGGAAGCAACCGCACCTGGACCTCCCATGCGCCCAAGCTCGAGATCCCGAAATTTGAAGGTACGAACCCGAGAGCCTGGATCCGTAAGTGCCTTAAATATTTTCGTTGGTACCAAGTGCCCGAAACCGAGTGGGTTGAATATGCTTCAAGCCACCTTCATGAACCCGGGGACATTTGGTTCCACGGGCTAGAGCTTAGACACCCTCACATGATGTGGACCTTTTTTATGGATGAATTGTGCAAACGTTTTGGGGACCGATCGCTCCAAGACATAGTAGAAGAATTTAGCAAGATGTCACAAAACGGGCCGGTTGAAGATTATATTTTAAAATTTGAAGAATTAAAGAGTTGGATGCTTATCCATCACCCGACATTGAGCGAGGCATACTTTGTCTCAAGCTTTATTAGCGGACTTAAGCCCGCCATTCGAGCATCCGTCAAGGCAAGCCGACCGACCGAGCTTAGCATGGCCTTTGAACAGGCCAAACTCCAAGAGGTTGCGGTAGCCGAAATCAGAAACGCTGCCCGACCTGTCAACCGACCCAGTTTTAGTGCCCGACCAGGTCCCAGCAGCCGACCAGTGTCTTCGGCAGCGTCCCAGGGCTGGGCCCAGTCTCACGGGCCCGTGTCCAAGACCAGCAGCGGCAGCAACCCGGGTCCCAGCGCTCCGAGACGAGAGCCGGGCCAATGTTACAAGTGCCATGAAAGATACTTTCCGGGGCACGTTTGTAAGAAGGCCTTGCAAAGTATGGAAGGAGAAGAGGTCGAAGACGAAGCCCAAGAAGAGGAAGTTGTAGGCGAAGAGCAAATCGAAGGAGAAGACAATGGAGCTATGGAAATTTCTCTAAATGCACTCTCGGGCCGAGTCACGCACAACACCTTGAGATTGAAGGGCCTAATTAAGAAGCGGGAGGTAAATATCTTGATCGATAGCGGGTCCACTAATAGCTTCCTAGACGCTAATGTGGTCCGGGAGCTTCAGCTCGAAACCGTACCCACCGTTGTCATGACCGTAACGGTGGCGAACGGGGAGAGCCTCGTTAGTTATCAAAAATGCCCGGGCATAAGGTGGAAGGTCCAAGGCACAACGTTCGTTGATGACTTGAGGGTATTGGAACTCCGGGGCAGTGACATGGTCCTTGGGGTTGATTGGCTCCAACGATATGGCACCAACCTCAAGTTCGCTTGCTTCAAAGAGGGAAAGGCAGTCCGCTTACAAGGCACCTCCGAAAAAGCCGCCCTACAATCAATTTCGGGTAAAGGCCTCGCCAAGCTCTTCAAGAAGGCCGGACATGTGATGGGTCACCTCTTTATGGCTACCACCGAGGAGGCCTCCGAATCCGCCACTCATCCGGAGATAGAACGCATCCTCGACCGCTATCAAGATGTTTTTGAGGAACCGAAGACCCTTCCGCCTCCTCGCTCACATGATCACCGCATTCCCACCTTGCCCGAAGCCAGGCCCGTAAACATAAGGCCCTACCGCTACCCGCACGGGCAAAAGAACGAGATCGAAAGGCAAGTCAAGGAAATGTTGGAAGCCTCCCTCATCCAACCGAGCCGAAGCCCATTTGCTTCCCCGGTACTCTTGGTCCGCAAAAAGGACGGGTCCTACCGTTTTTGCGTGGACTATCGGCAACTCAACAACATCACCATTAAAGATAAGTTTCCGATACCGGTCATCGACGATTTACTAGATGAACTCAAGGGGTCTTCCATATTTTCCAAGATCGATCTCCGCGCCTGTTATCATCAAATCCGAGTGTATGAAGAAGACCAGCATAAGACCGCCTTCCGGACTCACCAAGGGCATTATGAGTTCCGAGTCATGCCTTTCGGACTCACTAACGCCCCCGCCTCCTTCCAAGCCTTGATGAACGAAGTTTTCGAGCCATATCTACGCAAGTTTGTGCTCGTATTCTTTGATGACATCTTGGTCTACAGCCCGAGCCTTTCCGCGCATCTTAGGCACTTGACCGAAGTGCTTGAGACCCTTCGCATGCACCGCCTCTATGCAAAACGGAGCAAGTGTACCTTCGGACAAGATCGGGTAGAATACTTGGGACACGTAATCTCGAGAGAAGGGGTCGCAACCGAAGAAGGCAAGATCGAGGCCATGAAGAAGTGGCCAAGACCGAAGAATGTCAAGAGCCTCCGTGGGTTCTTGGGGCTCACCGGATATTACCGGAAGTTCATCCGTGGATATGGAACCGTGAGCAAGCCGCTGACCAACCTCCTCAAGAAAGGGGGATTTCTTTGGGATGAGAAAGCCGACCAAGCATTCGAGGCCTTGAAGAAGGCCATGACAACCGCCCCAGTCCTGGCACTTCCCGACTTCTCCAAGCCCTTTGTCCTGGAGACCGATGCTTGCGGGGTAGGGATTGGAGCGGTCCTATCGCAAGAGGGCCGACCCCTCGCCTACCTCAGTAAGGCCCTTTGCCCACGCCACTTGGGGCTTTCGGCCTACGAGAAAGAGCTCCTTGCAGTACTCATGGCGGTTGAAAAGTGGAGACACTATTTGATGGACCATCATTTCATCATCAAGACCGACCATGCCAGCCTCCGTCACTTACTCGAGCAACGGATCACCACACAATTACAGCTCAAGGGGATGTCGAAGATGATGGGCCTACAGTATAGCATCCTTTACCGCAAGGGAGCCGAAAACCGAGCTGCGGATGCACTCTCAAGACGGGATGAAGACGAAGCTGTTGCCGCCTACGCCTTCATGACCACTTCGGTCCCCCTTTGGATACAAGAGCTCTCCCAAAGCTACGAAGATGAGGCCCATACAACCGAACGAATAGAGCAACTTGTTCTTGACCCAACAAGCAACAAGCCTTACTCTTTCGAAGGGGGACTCCTCCGATACAAAGGAAGGCTTTATGTGGGGAAGAATGGAGGAATGAGAGAAAAGATCCTACAAGCACTTCACGACTCTCCCACGGGGGGTCACTCAGGATCCTTGGGCACCTTAATGAGGGTCAAACACATGTTTTATTGGCCCAACCTCAAAGACAGTGTCCAAGAATGGGTAAGGAAGTGTGATACTTGCCAACGCACCAAGCATGAAAATATGGCCTACCCGGGACTCCTACAGCCACTACCCGTGCCCAACCAAGCATGGGAAAGTATTAGTATGGACTTCATCGAAGGCTTGCCCAAATCTGGGGGCAAGGATGTCATTATGGTAGTTGTGGACCGACTTACCAAGTATGCTCACTTCATCGCCTTGACACATCCGTACACCGCAAGCAAGGTAGCCCAACTGTTCGTGGACCAGGTCTACCGACTTCATGGGTTGCCCAAGAATATTATTTCAGACCGAGACGCATCCTTCCAAAGCCTCTTTTGGAAGGAGGTCATGCGCCTAGCCGGGGTCGCTCTCAGAATGAGTAGTGCCTATCATCCACAATCCGACGGACAAACCGAACGGGTCAATCAGTGTCTCGAAAGTTATCTTCGAGCCATGGCCCTCCATAAACCGAAACAGTGGTCCCCCTGGCTTCCTTTGGCAGAATTCTGGTACAACACCCACTATCACTCATCATTGAAAGGGACCCCGTTCCGCGCCCTCTACGGTTATGAACCCAAGTTCCTCGCTCTCGACGTCCCTTGCATCTCTACCTCCGGGGATGTGGAGGACTTTGTCAATAAAAGGCAGAACTTGGTTGGCCTATTAAAGGAAAACTTAAAGGAGGCTCAACACCGCTATAAACAGCAAGCCGACCATCGGAGGACCGAGAGAGTGTTCGAAGTAGGTGACTGGGTGTACCTTAAGCTGCAGCCATATCGACAAACCTCCGTTGCAATACGAAGAAACCTAAAGCTGGCCGCTCGATACTATGGGCCATACCGAATTGAAGCCCGGATCGGAGAAGTGGCCTACAAACTCGAGCTCCCCGAAGGGTCCAAAATCCATCCAGTTTTCCATGTTTCCCGATTGAAGAAAAAGGTAGGAGACAACATACGCATCACTTCGGACCTTCCGAAGATTGACCACAACGACGAAACCGAAGTCACTCCACAAGACATCCTCAATCAACGGACCGTAAACCGCAACAAAAGAAAAATCAAGCAAGTTCAAGTCCGATGGAAAAACATGGGGGAAGACGCCGTCACTTGGGAAGATTGGACCTTCGTTCGCAAACAATTTCCGACCTTCAATCCTTGAGGACAAGGATGAATTTAAGGGGAGGGGATTGTCACGACACGAGGAAGTCGACCGGCTAAATTCTTGCTTTTGAATTTTTGTAACGATTATGTAATGTAAATTAAGTATAAATTAGTTTGAATTTTGAAAGTAGAAGTGGAAGGGGGCCGGTATTGAGGAAGAAAAGGGAGGCAAAGGGAAATTCAAATTGTGATGATGTAGGCTATGTATTAGGGTCAAGGCCCCTTCCCTCCAATTTGTCTATTTAAACCCTTGTATGGATGCATTTGAATTATCAATGAAAATTAACAAATTTACCTCTTATCTCTCTCTCCCTAACCGTCTCCCTCTCTCCCTTCTAATTCTATCTTCTTCTCCCTTCTAAGTCTTCTAATTCCCCCTCTAATTCTACTCTCTTCTTCTAACTCTCATCTAATCCCCCTTCTATCTCAAACTCCAACCGAGTCACGGGCCTAGGTTCGTGACATGGTTCCTGTTTTGTATGCGTACATATGTGACTGGCGATCGCCAGCCGATATGTATTATATCTGATCGACATGCTGGCATCAAGAATGGGATGTCAATCATTTGGCCTGAGCCTGAAGGGCAGCATCGTTACTGCACTCGCCACCTTGTTAGTAACTTCAATCACAGATTTAAAACGCTACAATGAAGAAGAAGTCGAGTGAGATGGCGAGGGAACCTTCTAGGAGGAAGTTCGATGCTTTGTATTACCATTTTATACACGCCAGTGATGAGATCAGAGAGTGGATTGAACGGGAGCCTAAAGAACGTTGGGCACTTTCGTATGATGGTGGTTATCGCTATGGCAACATGACCACTAATATATCGGAAGTGTTCAATAGCGTTTTGAAAGTGGGACGAGCCCTCCCAGTAACTGCCCTTGTGGAGATGACATTTTATCGATGCAATAAATATTTTGTCAATCGCAGGGATGTGGCCAGGGCATATTTTTCGCAGGGTCTTTTATAGCCGCCGAAAGTCTTTGCTGAAATAGAGCTTGCCAACTTGAAATCAAGAAGACATACAGTGACGTTGTTTGATCGAAACACTATGGAGTTCCACGTAACAACTCCGAGTAGGCAGACTGAATCAGGATACAGAAGGGAGACTCGCCATACTGTAACGCTGAACGAATGGAGTTGCACTTGTGGTACATGGCAAATGTTTCATCGTCCATGCTCACATGTGATGGCATGTTGTACCGCTTCTCGGCTCGAGTTCGGACAATATGTTGATCCATTTTTAAGCCTTGCCATGTATGCAAGTGCGTATGCTCCATTGTTTCACCCCCTTCCCGATCAGTCTCTATGCCGGAGTACATTGGACCTATAGTGGTTGCAGATCACACAAGGTGGAGGCATGGTAGAGGACGGCCACGCTCAACCCGACTACATAACGAAATGGATGCAAGGGAGGGCTTGTCCAAAAATAAATGTAGCATATGTAGTGAAAGGGGGCATAATAAAAAAACATGTCCTAATAGACAGCAATAATGTTGTACTTAGGTTCATATTTGCATTTGATGTATTATTTACTGTAATTATATAATAATAATAAATATAATTTCTTTCTTGTGTTGTGCTTGATAAGAATGCTGTAATATGTGTAATTTTAGTGTTAGCCCATTGGTTACTATTTTCAGTTTTTTTAGAGATATGGTAAGAACACTAGGAGGACATGCTTCGACTTCGACCTCGACTGCTCGGTATGGTAAGCAAAATCCAGGTCCAGATGACAGGTCTGTGTTGCGTCTTCAGGAGCGCCATCAATCGAAGGATGTTTGGAATGAAAGGGTATGCTGTTAATCGATATTTGTCATATAATTTTGAGTTATAATTATTCAAATAGTTGAATAATATATTTAATGTCTTTGTGTTATAGGGCAATGATGAGATCAGGGTGAGGATTCACCATCCATCAACCCTTCGCCCACAAATACGACCTTATGTCGTACAAGCTGGATTCACCGGAGTGGCCCAAGTAGGTCACCTCCAGATTGATAACGCATTGGTTGGGGCTTTATTAGAGAGGTGGAGGCGGGAGACCCATACATTTCACCTACGTGTTGGTGAGATGACACCAACACTGCAGGATATTGCCGTTTTACTAGGTCTACGTATAGACGGTCGAGCAGTCACTGGTAGCACTACCTACAATTGGCAGGACCTCTGTCATTATTTATTGGGTGCAGCCCCCCCAGAATCAGCATTAAAGGGTAGCCAAGTAAGAAGTACATGGTTGGCGCAACTTTGTGCACAAGCCCCCCCACCTTACGCCGATGAGCAAGTGTTGTTACAACACGCCAGACGCTACATCCTTAATTTGTTCGGCTCCCTGTTGTTCACCAACAGCACTGGTAGTTGGACATCAATGGTCTATCTTCCATTGCTTGAGACGATGGAGGGGTGTAGTGAGTACAGCTGGGGTCAGCTGTTCTTGCCAATCTATACAGACAAATGTGCCAGTGTTGCATGGCAAGCCGCGTCCAAATCGGCGGGTGTGTTTTATTGCTCCAGGTATGGACGGTCACTTATATTAATGTTTAATTCTTTAATGTATTAAATCCCTAATTCGTATGTGCCATTGCATGTGTAGTTGTGGTCATGGGAACATTTACATATTGGTCGACCGTTTATATCCTCGCCCCGTCCACTTCCACCTGCAGTCAATGATCTGTTGCCGCCTTTGGGATCTCAGTAAGGAAAAATATTTTGTACATCTTGATTTAATGAATATGTAATATTATGTATGTATTAAAATAATTTATTTTGTACTTGATCAGCTGGGTTGCGTCCTTGACATTCTGCAAGAATCCAAGGTAATGCCAATCCTTCTATAGGAACCAACTTGGTATCCAAGAGCTACATCAGGTATATACATAAAAACAGACACAATTATATATTGTTAATATTTAATGTAATAACTAAGTTATTTTACCTATACTTAGGTTCAATGGACGCCTTACAGGCAATCTCGGTTAAGCACCTTGCCAGCGATTTGTGTCGAGGGTCGTCATATCTGGCGATATCAGGGACCAATGATATGCTTTGGCATTGTAGAGCTGCATTGCCCTGATAGAGTGTTGCGTCAGTTTGGATTAACGCAACATATCCCGGATCACATCGACACCCTTGACTCCTTGCACAATACATCTCGTTCGGGCAGGTGGGACGAGAATTGGAAGGTCTACCATTCGAACTGGATCGAGGTATGGAACACACGAATGGATTATATCGCCAATGTACGTCACCCTCCTACATCGCCCACAGATTACATGTGTTGGTACAACTCTATCACTAGGCGTTATATAGTACGGCGTGAAGTGCATGTTCAGCGTCCATCCCGGCTTCGTTATGATCCAAGTGGCAACCAAATTCAACGTGTGGTAAGCACTTTTACAACATTTGTCTCTTTACTTATTCCACAATATGTTTCGTTAACATTTGAAAGTACTATTTTCTAGGTCGATGTTCTTAAAAAGCATGCTAAAATGGCAGTTCAAAGGATACGTAATACTGTTGGCCACACTGTAGAGTCTGTCTCTACAGAATGGCTAACTACTTGCAGTACCGCAATAGATGTTGCCGGTGAACGACATCAATTTGAACAGGCTATGCAAGAAGAAGAGTTTGACTACCGTTCATTTGGTGCTCCACCCTCACAGCATCATGGTGAACCTCCAGAAGGAAGTAGACGTGAACATCCGCGACATAGTTTTTCAGTTCATATGGAAGGTTCACCCTCATAGCATCGTGGTGAACCTCCAGAAGGAAGTAGACGTGAACGTCCGCGACATAGTTTTTCAGTTCATACGGAAGGTTCACCCTCACAGTATCGTGGTGAACCTCGTCGTAGATCGACGTCACGTTTTGTACCATAACTTACGTTATTTATTTTTTTGTAATCTATTATTACAGTGCATTTTTTTCCTTTTTTAGTACTTTATACATTAAATAATATAACTCTACTAAATTTTTTTCCTACTTTATTTTATCATTTTATTGTTAATTAAGTTAGGAGGATTATTAATTTTTTTTCTACTTTACTTTTATACAAAGGTGTGTGGGAAGCCGTCAGAAACGGCGTCCCTTAAGTGACGTCCAACAGAAACGGCGTCTGTACGCTGTTTCTGACGGCGTCCGACAGGTAACGTCTCCCACCGCTCAATGAACGCCGTTTGAAACTGCGTTTTCTATTGACGCTACAATAAAGTGTGTCATTTTGGTAAATATTTTTTCAACTATACTATTTTGGTAATTTTTTTTGTAAAATGTGTCACTTTGGTAATTTATTCAGTTTAAAGCTGCAGAGCAAAATTAAATATGAAAAGGGGCTTTTTACCCCCCATCAAATCCAAAAAAATAAACATAATATTAAAATTCATTAATGGTAAAATTTACAGTACAAAAATTTTAAAAATAATTTACTTGCATGAAATATTTATCAACCGTCTACAATCCCAACTAAATTGAATTTTTATATGAAATTATACTTCACAGAAATTTACTTCTTCTGTCAATTTTATAGAAAATAGGTATAAAATATTTGGTTATTCGGAAGATATAATTTTTTGAGAATTAATTTTTATATTTTGTTTGGTTGAAATAATAATTTTTTTATAAATATAATTAAAATAATTATTATATCTATGATCACTGTACGGGTATTAAACTAATTTGTCACACTCTGAAGCTGTGGAAGCGGATTATAGAGAGAAGGTTACGATAATAGGCAAAGGTGACTGAGAACCAGTTTAGATTTATACCAGGGAGATCAACTATAGAAGCCGTACATCTCCTAAGAAGGACAACAGAGCAACACAGAGAGAGACAAAAGGACATCCACATTATTTTTATTGATTTGAAGAAGGCATATGATAGAGTACCAAAAGGGGTCTTATTGAGGGTGTTTGATAGGAAAGGCATTCCAAGGCTATATATTCGGGTCATTAGAGACATGTATGAAGATGCACAAACTAGCGTCGCACAGCAGAAGGAGAGACGGAAGCCTACCCAGTAATAGTAGGGGTACACCAAGGATCGGCCCTGAGTCCCTTTTTGTTCATTATGGTTATGGATGAGCTCACTATGCACATTCAAGAAGAGGTGCCTTGATGCATGTTTTTCGCAGATGACTAGTGCCTCTAGGTGTATTGACTTCTTCTTTGGCGCACGTGAGCACCGGTGAAACTTGCAACTTGTGTACATGCTGATTATTTGACTGCAACTACCTTCTATCGGGTGTGCTTCGTAGTATTGGCTTGTACTATTTACTCCTCTAACTATGTTTACTTCATGCTTTAAGGATTCTATGCTTCCATGATGACACACTTTTCGGGTTGGGGGTCCTCAGAAACAGTCTCTCTTCAGGGTAGCACCCTGAAGGGGGAAGGCTACGTACATCCTTCCCCCCCAGACCTCGCATATGCGGGAGCCCTTATGGCACTGAGTTTGTTATTGTTGTATTATATCTATGATCAATTTTCTATATTTATCTAACATTTAAAATTTTTTTTTATCACTAAAATGGAGACATTGGCTTTTTTTTTTTTTTGATACACAGTGGTACGCTTTTATTACTTAACACATATTATCCATTGTAATAAATATTCACTAAATATCCAAAAATAGTGATCCATGAGCAATTCCTCTAACACTCTAAATAATAGCAACGAAACAAAATTATTCAAACAATAATAAATGAGCAAATTATCTGATACTCAAAGACGACAACAACAACAAGTCTAGTGCCTCAAGGACTCCCGCGTAAGCAGGGTCTGGAGGGTAGAATGTACACAGCCTTATCCCATCAGGGATACCCTAACAAGAGGTTGTTTCCAAGAACCCTTAACCTTAAAAGCGTGAATGGCATAAAAAGCATGGAGAGCATGGAGAACAAAAGAAGCATAAAAGCATGGAGGCATAGAAGTAGGAGCAAAAAACAAAAGCAAGCAAGTATCTATGGGAGGGAGCCTACCTCACGACAAAATGCAGGCATATATATGGTATAAGCAACAAGTAGCAAGGCAGAAATGCTTAAAACAGATAGGCGTGCAAGAAGCTTGGTGGCGCTAGTACTAGCTTAGAAGTGTTAGTCACTCCTACCCCGCCATATCTGTTACACCTATATTAGTCATCTACTGAGCCCTATCTTAGGCCATCTCCTCATTGAGGTTGAGACAGGAGAGGTCCTATCAATTGCTTCCATCGAACTATTCTTTCGTCGGCCTCTTCCTCTCTTTCCGACTGTAATATGAAGTTGTTCGTATCTTCTAACAAGCATAGTGCTCTATCTCCTTCTAACATGCCTAAACCACTGCAAACGTTGCTCCCACAACTTATCCTCAATTGGAGCGATACTCAAAGAGTCATTGATAATCATATGTGAAAAGGAGCGAGATCAACCGACAAGCTTGCTACATACACATGTATTAAAAGGGCAAACTTGCCATACGCAGAAGTTCTATGCATAGGATAAAATTGTCATATGAATTAACAACTAATAGAAAATAATTTGACTTATCAGTACAAATAATGAAAACCTTAAAATTACTTTAAAACTAGGAAAAAAAATTTAGAAGTTATTGAACTATACGCCAAATTTTTTTTTTCTTTTTTTTGTATTTAACTCTTCAATGGTTAAAAAAACATTAAACGCACATATATAAAATAATTTTGAATTGAACAACAATACAAGAATTAATTTAAAATTGTACAATTAAAGGGAAAAAAAATTAAGTATTCTTGATATATACTTAATAACTATTATCTATTTTTTAATAATTAATATTATTTTTATGATATATACTGGATAATTAAACTAGGGTTATTTATGTAAAGTGTTCTTGTGCTTCGACCAGTGCGTCGATTTAGTCCTTTTATTTTAATTATATCAGTTTAATCCTCACACAAGTTAATAAAATACTTTTTAATCGCTTGATCGAATTAGATTCATAGCCCATCGCAAACCTGCTCTTTAACCTAATAGAACTCACTTGTGACCCGATCGTTAAAAATATTTTCACTATATTGACGTTTTGTAGTAGGACAAAAGTGAATTAGGTTAAATTAATTTTTAATTGGTCTAATCTTACTCGTAGTCCTGCAGTAAAATTAACATCAATCTTGTGAAATTTTTTTTTAACAGTCGGTTCAGATGTAAATTTAATTAGTCTAATTTTACTAGTAGTTCTATAGTAAAATTAATGTAAATGTAGTACAAATTTTTTAACGATCGTGTCACGAGTAAGTTTAATTCAACTAAATTAAAATTTTAATTCACCTAATTTTACTCATAGTCCTACAGTAAAATTAACACCAATGTGATAAAAATTTGTTTAATGGTCAGGTCACAAATGAGTTTGATTATGTTGAATTAATTTTAATTAACCTAATTTTACTTGTAGCTCTATAGTAAAATTAACATCAATGTGGTAAAATTTTTTTAATAGTCGAGTCACAAATGAGTTTAATTAGGCTAAAAGGTGTGTTTGCATTAAGTTGTACATCTAATGTGATCAAGCTATTGAAAAATATGTTATTAACTCGTACGAGGACTATACTGATATAATTAAAATAAAAGGACTAAATTGATATATTGGACGAAGCACAAAAATATATTACTTAAATAACCCTAATTTAATTATACACTATGTATATCATTAAATATTCTTAACTATTAAAAAAATAGATTATAAATGTTAAATATACATCTAAAATATTTAATTTATTCCCTTTAATAATACAATTCCAAATTAAATCCTATGTGATTGTTTAATTCCAAGATGGCACCAATACGTAAGCATACTTGGGCAAGAGTAATATCAAGATGATACCAATATACAAGCACTGGATCCTATTATAACTTCGATGTTAAGCTTGCTTAGGCAAGAGTAGTACTAAAATGGGTGACCTTTCGGGAAGTTCTCGCGTTGCACTCCTCAGGTTGGGGTTCTCGGAAACAACATCTTTGGAGGGAAAAGGCTGCGTACATTCACTCTCCCAAACCCTGCTTAGGCGGGAGTCATTGGGGCACAAAAAATATTGCTTTATTTAATTATAAATTAATTCTTATATGAGCGTTCAATACTTTTTTTTACTATAAAAGAGTTAAATATCAAAAAAAAATTTAAATATAATTTAATACTTTTTTAATATTTAATTTAGGTACTTGTCAAATTTTTGTTAATATTTAACACTTTCATATAATTCTTTACATTGTCATTTAGGTACTCGTTAAATTTTTATTGTGCCAATATTATATATATATATAAATTCATTACTTTTTGAATGAAAACATAGGTGGTAAAAGTTTTTAAAAATGATATTATACACAGTAAGGACAACATACTTTGCAAAAATGACCAAGAAGAAAAGTATTATTTAGAAAAAAGATCATGAAAGGTATCACTTATTTATAACTGACCAGGACAATTAGTCAAAAAAATAACATGACAACTAAAAAGAATATGTAGTAGATAACATGACAATTAAAAAGATGACACATACAATATCATGATGAAGTTAATATATTTTTTTTCTAAATTTAAAAAATTATTAAAATTTTAAATTATTTATGTAAAATAGTTTTAATGCAATAATTTTTAGAATACAAATTAGCCGTGCTTCCATAAAAAAATAACTGTTCATTGAATATATACAGTTACAAATGGCTTACGTTAAATGAGCTACAATAAATGATACTATTTTGATAAATATTTTTAAAAATATACTATTTTAATAATTTTTTTCAAAACTATGTTAATTCCATAAAAAATTCAGAGACTTTACTGTTGATTTATATGAAAGTGTAAAGAAGAAGCCCATCAAAAGCTTCTGCTTCACAACATTACACAGTAGAGAGAGAGACTCTTCATTCGAGAGAGAGAGAGAGAGAGAGAGAGAGAGATGTTCATTTGCATTCATCCCTCCCATTTTCTCTCTCTTCCAAAAATGCCCTTCTTTACCCTTTTTCTTTCATATTTAGCCCCTCATTTTGATACTTAATTACATCTCTGCCATGCTCCTTTCACGGCGTTGGTAGCGGCGGCGCCGGCGGTGGTGTAGGAACTCCGGCGGTGGTTGTTGGGCCATTATATGCAGAGTAGTAAATGCCTTTGCTTGACACTAACTGTAAGTTAATAAGTCAATCACTATTTTGACACTTGCTTTTTTTTTTTTAGCCCAATATTCCACCGGGCCCGTTTAAGACCGAATCGCAGAGTTAGAACATATAAAATTCATATATAAGTACAACCGGGGTCCATTCTAAAACCAATTAGTCTCGTATAAGTACAAGTGGGTTTCGTTCTAAAACGAAGTGAAATTGAAACATATGAAATTTATATATAAGTACAAGTCGGTTTTCATTCTAAAATCAATTGGCATTAAGTGAAGTGACTTAATAATTTTACAAATTGATCTCTTCACTCTCATAACTAGATCTTAGGGTCCTCATATTTTAATGGTTGCGTTTTTCAAGTCTCAATTGTTAATATTAACAAGTTTTACGATTGCCTATTTTTTTAAAAAATTTGTTGTATATGTATTCTGTTATTGAGAGAAATGTTAATAAATATCAAGGCCCCATTTGTGATATTTCCTCGGGCCCCAAAATTGTCAGGGCCGACCCTGGACCTCATAAGACAACTCTAGATCTAATTTCAAAATCGAGGTATTTCGTAAAATTAGTGTTTATATTTACCTATATTATTCTCGGACCAGCTTCTCAGGTTGGGGGTCCTTGGAAACAGCTTCTCTTCAGGGTAGCCCCTGAAGGGGGAAGGCTGCGTACAGCTACCCCCAAATCCTGCTTTTCCGGAAGCCCTTGTAGGCACTGGGTTTGTTGTTGTTGTTGTTGTTGTATTTACCTATATTATCCTATGGCTTTGTAGGTTGCTTTTGGTGGTTTTGGATTTGGGTCGGTGTTTACAGCGGCGGCGCTGGCGGCGGTAGCGGCGGAGCAGAGATTCCGGCGGTGGCTACTAGGCCAAGATGCAGGGTATTAAAACTTTGGGTAAATTACACATTATTAATTTTTTTAATTCACAAACTTTATGAAATAATATTTTAGTCCAAAAAATACATATATTTAATAAAATTGACCAAATAATGGTGTGAAATGGGTTATAACTTGCCGTTATTTGGGTGTAAGCCAGCCATTGTCCTTTATCTCTTATACGAATAACAATATTGTGACACTGTTAACGAAAAAGAGTTAATAGTGTTAAGAACTGCACATGTGAGTCAAATATGAATCCCACATAGAAGTTGTAGAAAAGAAAAGACCAACATATAAGTCTAATCATAGAATGGAATCCCACTTGAGTTTATAGGTGGATTTGATATGTGCCAATTTCATGGGTTGGACCGAAAAGCTCGGTCCAAATCTACCCGGACGAGGTGCTTGTTTTACATCCTTTCACACCGTCATTTGACCTGTTCTATTAAAATACAGGTAAAGTTTGGACTAAAATATCATTTAATAAAATTTGTGAACGAAAAAATTAATACAACAAATTTCACGGTATTTTGTTTTGGGTTTTTAGTTAGATGGGTGGGTTGTAAATATAACATTTAATTTAAATATGTCCTAATGTTGAAAATACAATGACATGGTGGCGCCGCCGTGTAACGGTGGTTTTCACGGCGGCGATCCTGTGATATTGGCGGGATGGCTCAATCTGTAACTTTTATTTATTTATTTTTAAAAGTAAATTTAACATCTCCTGATTTTATATCTAGTACTGTTAAAAACTCTATATGTGCGTCAAATATGAATCCTATATAAAAGTTATTGGAAAAAAGAGGCTAAAATTAGGGTCGGACATAATCCCAAGCAACCCAAAAAACCGCTTGAGGCCCCCAAATTTTAGGAGCCCTAATTATATACGAAACTCTTATGTTCTAACTCCATGGGTCAGATGCCTAAAAGGTCCGGTAAAATTTAGCATGTCTCATGGTAAAAATGCCAGTATTTCTCAGGTATAATTTTATTACAACAACAATAAACCCAGTGCCTCCAAGGGCTCCTGCATAAGCAGGGTCTGGGGGTAGATGTATGCAGCCTTCCCCCTTCAGGGGACTACCCTGAAGAGAGGTTGTTTCCAAGGACCTCCAACATGAGAAGCTGGTCCGCAGCATAGAGCATGAGACCTGGCAGAAGGAGAGCAGCAAAGCATGAGTAGAACAAAATACACAGCGAGCAAATCAACAAACTCAAACCAAGCCACATCAGGGATAATTTTATTATTAGGATAAAATTATTATTGTCAAAACAGAATTGTTAACTTTCATTTTTTGATAATAACAATTTTTACTTTGACAATAATACTTTTTGGAGTTATTTACACCAAAAAATTATTGTACTTTATGTATTGTGTTAATATAGTCCTTACTTTTAATTTTGTCAATTTAGTCCTTACATAATTCAGAATGTGTTAATTTAGTTCTTAAAAAAAATTTATGTTAAGTTTTTAATAAAATTTTTAATAGTTCGGCCAAGGAGTTGGATTAAATTAAATTGAGTAAATGAATGAATTTATAATAAGTTACTTGCATCTAATATTCTTTTGCCGTTCAAAATTATGTCATAAACTTAACTTAAATTTGATCAAAGGATTAAATTGAAATATTTTAAATTATACTAGGACTAAATTAATCTAATTAAAAATGTAAAAATTAAATTAATATAATAAATAAAGTACAGAAATTTTTAATATAATTTTTTTTTTTTTTTGGTCTCCCTATGTTGTTTATTTCAAAATCATTGTCAGTCCCTTTGGCGCGTTGTACCTTTTACCCTTTTTTTATTTTTTAACCGCGGTGTCTAAATCAAGGTAAATTTGTTTGTTGGTTCTCATGTTACAGTAAAAAAAATTAATTTTTGATCTTTACTTATTAGCTTAAACTTTTAGTATATTTAAAATTTTTTAGATAGTATTAGAGTCTGCTTAATTATGAAGTGGAGCGTTTGACTCCTAGCGAGATTTCACTCTCAAATTTAATATTATTTTAGCACAAATGGGTCAATATATATAGACATTGTTAAAACAACAACAACAACAAACTCAGTGCCTACAAGGGCTCCCGCAAAAGCAGGGTCTGGGGGGGTAGGTGTACGCAGCCTTCCCTCTTAAGGGGCTACCTTGAAGAGAGGCTGTTTCCGAGGACTCCTAACCTGAGAGGCTGGTCCGCAGCATAGAGCATGTGACCTGGTAGCAGGAGAGCAACAAAGCATGAGTAGAACAAACCACACGGCGAGCAAGACAACTGACATAAAGCAAGCCACATCAAGCAGAAATCAAAGGATAGGTAGGCAGGCAAGTAGTAGCTCATGAGAGCAAATACACAACCTAAGTGCGCCAAGAGAATATCACGGCCTAGCACTAGTAAGCTAGACTACCCTACTTCAACTGGAGCATTTATAACCCCTATATTAGCCCTCCATTGGGCCCTATCTAAGGCCATCTCCTCCCGAAGGTTTAGGTGGGTGAGGTCTTGTCAAATCGTCTCTATCCATCTCTTCTTTGGTTTGCCTCTTCCTCTCCTGCAATATATATAGACATTGTTACAGTATAAAATTTTTTTGAGTTTTCACCAATTAATTTAAACTTTTTGCACAACTGATTCTTATATATTGTATTTAGAGACTTATAGATCGAAGTCACCGATTTGAATTCCAATAAGTACAACTGTGAATATTAGTAAAAATTGGATCAGAGGAGATTTTGGGTTCAAATTCGTAATGTGTTTGCATAAAGAGGCTAGTAGTGGGATCGGGGGATTGCTTACGTGCGGGGCTAGGCACGGGTGTTATACGGTGTGGTCTTTTGGTAACTCGATAATATTTACCTTCGACTTGTCATATACCACAACTTTTATTGGGCACGAACAAAGTTGAGGTGTGTTCTAATCCACTGTTCTAGAGCATTTATAGGTTTATAATACTGTTAAGGTCTATATGGTCGGTTGTAAAAAGTTGTTCTAGTAGAATAACCTTTATAGTGACACTTTTGAACTGTACGGGTATTCTTGTTTGAATTTTTTTTTAATTTTTGCTTCTACTTTTGCTTTAAAGGAGAAATATTTTTTTACTTTTGCTTCAAAAGAGGGAAAAAAAAAAAACTTTTGTTTCTATTTAAAATTATTTTTTTTTTTACCCAACAGGGTCTTGTCTCAGTGGTTGGAGGCAAGTGAGAGAATATAGTATTTGCTTTAGGCCAAAATATCCAGAGTCTGATTCCTCCTTTGAATCTCTTCCGGATGAATCCTTGACTTAACTGGCTTCTGTGGTGTGTGGGTTGTCGCATAGGCCGAGGTTTATCGGGTGATCGGGTTCCTCCTTAGCAAAATAATAATTTTGTTCTAAGAGTAACATTAAGGTAAAAATATCATAAGAAAAAATGTAAATTACACATTAGCATCCGGAGGTTTGGTGCATTAATTTTTTTGTCTGCGAACTTTGTGAAATAATATTTTAGTCCAAAAAGCTTTATGTATTTAATAAAACAGTCCAAATAATAATGTGTAGGGGTGTAAAATAAGCCCCTCATCTATGTTTTCTTCATTATTAGTATCACGAAATTCACGGGATAAGAGTAGTGAGTTTGCACCAACGTTATTTGGACAATTTTGTTATATACATGTAAATTTTTTAACTAAATAATTATTTCACAAAGTTTGTATGCTACAAAAACTAAGGGTTATTTACGTCAAAGGTCCCTATACTCTACCAATTGTGTCAATTTGGTCCTCGTACTTTTAACTGTGTTAATTTAGTCTCTGAATAATTCAAAATGAGTCAATTTAGTCCTTTGTCAAACTTAAGTTAAGTTAATGCCTTAATTTTAAATGGCAAAATTGTGTTAGATGTAAGCAATTTATTATAAATTCATCCGTTTTCTTAAACCAATTCGTGATCGAACCATTCAAAATTTTATTAAAAACTTAATATAATATTTTCTCTAAAAACCAAATTGTCACATTTTAAATTATATAGGGGTTAAATTAACATAATTAAAAGTATAAGAACTAAATTAATATAATAAATAAAGTATAGAAACTTTTAATACAAATAATTCAAAAATTAATACATTAAATCTCGAAGTATTAATGCGTAATTCGAAGGATATAAGAAAAGAAAGAGGGAGAAAGATGAGCAGGCACTGAAGTGTCCTGTCACTGCTCTGTAGCTGTTTGTGTGTGGCATTGGTTTGCTCCCCCCTTCGTTTTTTTCTGTGCACGTGATCATCCTTAGACTGTCAAATATATCGTGTCGTGTCGTGTTAATATTATATGAGCAATTTTTGAAAGGAATTGTTATAGTCGGAACAATAATAATAATAGATCCAGTGTCTTAAAGGCTCCCGCTAAGCGGCGTCTGAAAAGGTGAATGTACGCTGCCTTACCCCTTCAGGGTGTAACCCTGCCGAGAGGCTGTTTTCAAGGACCTTTCAATCTTATAGGGTTTGTAATAAGAGGACTTTCCAAGAGGTTACCCATATAGTTAGAGCAAATATTGTTATTGCCAGAGTAATGATGTGACTTGCTAACGTTGAGAGCCATAAAATTGTCTTGAAAACTACGGTCTTATTCTAATAATAACAATTTTATTCTGACAATAGCATTAGTCTTTGGAAAAGCGATTAACCGAAACCTCATTTAGAGGTCAGTTATTGTTGTTGCCAACCTGTTTTTTGTTAATGTCAGGCAACAATGAAGATTTTTTAAGTCTTGTTATATTGAAATTGTCCTGGTATTATAAAAATTGACATGACAATAACTTTATCCTGTTTGAATTCATCATCTTTGTACAATATTTGTAACTTGTTACTATGTCGTGTTGAATTTTGTTAGTTTTGTCTAATATATTGCATTTTATTGAATTTGAGAGTGGTTATTTAACAGTTCGTTTAAATTTGTTTGCCTTTACGAGGGTATATCAGGCTAAGAAGTTATTCGTGTACCTTTAGCTGATCATTACTAATAAGAATAATAAATTATGGGAGAAAAAGACTTTATTTATTGTAATCGATTAACTTTCCTGTTTTGACGGAATTTCCTCGCCTTATTTTAACAAATAAGATAAATGATTGATTAGTTGACGCGTTGTCAACATACAACAGAAACAATGAAGAACCGAGATAATAAAGGAAATTTAGTATTTGTTGCTACAGATTTGTGTTTCTTAGAGGTAGAAGGTAGATGTGGCCAACAAGAAGCCCGAGTTGTGACCTCAAATGAGCTGACATGAGTCAGACCTGTATAAGGACGGATTGAACCTGATAGTAGTTGGAAGAAGAACTGTTGACCGAATTTGACCCACTAATTTCTATTATGGGCGGGTCAAATTCGAGTTTGACCCTTTTTCAGCCGCGGAAGATCCCATGCAACACTAAGGACGTGTTTGTTCATACTGTAAAATTATTATTTTTTTAGAATCAATTTTTTTTAAATTATGAGAATGGATTTTTTATCCTAAAGTATTTTTCATTTTTTTATGATTTTTTTAAAGTAAAAAACTATTTTCCATATTCTTTCTAAAAATGGAGAGAAATATATTAGACTTTTATATAAAAGCGCTTTTACATGTAGACCAAACACCCACAGAACCCAAGGAAAATGGATTGGGCTTGCTTGATTACGAGTAGGTTCGGGTGTATTTGAGCCGAGTCAAGCCTTTAAGCTTGGGCTCGGGCTCAGCTCGAATCTCGTCGAGCTTTGAAATTTTGGGCTTGAGCTCAACTTGTCAAAAGCTCGGTCTTGACTCGGTTTGATCTTAACTCGGTGAGCTTCAAATTGGGCTTGCAATATTTCGGCTTATTTAAGTTCAATATACGCTCGTTTAGGCTCGTTTAAACTCAAGCTCAGCCTATTTAGGCCCTAATATGGCTTCACTAGGCAATTTTTAAGCAATATGTTATATTTAAAAAGTTTGTTTAAACTTGCGAGCCTATCAGCTCGAGCTTTATTAGGCTCGCGCTCGGCTCAATAAGTTAAACGAGCTGACTCAACTCGGCTTCAGCTCAAAGCGAGCCGAGCTTTTCGAGCATTATGACGAGCCGGCTCGCGAGGGCTTGTGAGCCGGCTCGGCTCATTTACACCCGTAGTTAGAACTAAAATTTAAAGTAAATAAATAAACAAAAAGACTAATAAATCACAAAGCCCTCGATTTTAGTCTTCTGCTAAAATTATAGTTAATTTTAAAACATAATTTTTTACTGTCCAATCATGTTCGATATACAAGTAACTCCTTACAAACTCAACTATTGGCGCAATTTATTTTTTATTTTTTTGGTAAGTTATTGGCGCAATTTATATAAACCCCGTATCCGATTATTAAGAATTCTGTCGAAAATTTAACAAAATTTTACTCCGGAGCTAAATTAATGCATCTTAACTACTTTTCACACGTTCTTCACTACTTTTCAAGTTACTTGTATTTTTAATTTGGTATTTTGGTAATTGGGTTTGGTATATAAATTGAATTGAATGGAATAAAAACAGATAAATTAAAACCCCAAAAAAACCTATATGTTATTTGGTTTCCATATAAATTGAATTCTTACAAGAAATCGTACTTCTTAGGAATTCAATTCGTCGTATCAACTTCTCAGGAAGTAAGTACAAAAGTGTTTTGTTAATAAGATGGGAAATCAAACTTCATTGGGCACTAGGAAACAGCCTCTCTTCGGGTTAACACCCTGAAGGGGGAAGACTGCGTACATCCGGCCCCCCCCGACCCTACGTAGGCGGAAGCCCTTGAGGCACTGAGTATGTTCCTTTTTTTAAAAATAAAGGAATTATAACTTAATTCTGAGCAATTTACACTTCATGTATTTCGTCAATTTACCAAACAAGACTCCAAATCTGTGCTTTCTATGAAGTCGTACTCCCTGAACCTGCTTTCTGGCAACCGAGTAAAAAGCAATTATCAATCAAGCTAGCCCTAAAACAATTTTTAAAAAATGTTACTCGTGTATATTTTTGTCTCGTTGAATGAATTATAAGTGTTCTAGACATCTTTTCTTTCTATATATTATAGCCAAGTTTTTCGCTCCTGAAAAGGGTCGAAACCCCAATTCGAACAATTATAAGGGATATTATTTAATATTCTAAGTCATAAAAAATAATAAAAAGAAATCCAATCTAAGAGACAATGAATAATAATAGATCTAAAGTATTAAAAAAAGAAAAGAAAATAAATCCGATGTAAAAAGATAATGGATACTAATAGATATAAAGTAAAAAAAGCAACATACCCAGTGCCCTAAGGGCTCCCGCATAAGCAGGGTCTAGGGGGCGGATGTACGCAGCCTTCCCCCTTCAGGGTATTACCCCCGAAGAGAGGCTGTTTCCGAGTGCCCCGAACCTGAGGATAAGGACTTCCCAGGAGGTCACTCATCCTGGTACTATTCTCGTCTAAGCACGTTTAACTTTGGAGTTCTAATGGGATCCGATGACAGCCTATTGATACCCTCTTTGTTTAATAGATATAAAGTATTAATAAAAATAAATGATCTCATAAATTAAAACAAAAAAAATTATATACTACATTTTGGTATAATTATTTTATTATATTTTCCCGATTAAAATAATTATCATGCATATTTAACTATTTTTAGAATGTAATTATCCGTGCATTGCACGGAAGGGATAACATATTATAGGTAATGAAGTTGAGATGGACCCGTAAATAAAGGTTACAATGCCCCGTTTATTACTGTCCTTGTCTAGTACTGATGTATGAGCTATTCGATTGTTGCATAAGAGGATATCAAAAAGGCAACGCTGAGGATTCCAAAGAAGCCACATCCCGCCCACATGGTTCACAGGAGGGCAGTAGTGGCATCCATCATAGCTTAGCTTTCTAGTTAGACTTTGAATGGTTGTGTCTTTAGCCATGGGTTCCATAATGGCCATCATATCCAGCTTAAACTTTTTAATAAGGCCATCAAGTTCTTGTTGGGCCACCGCTCGGGCCACTCCCCTAATGTTCCAGCATAAGATCTTCATATAAAATTGACAAAAACAAAACCAGGAGTATCCAAGGATGACATCCAAACCAAATAAAGGACAAAGCATTTCCCTCGAGGGGGTGACCATGAGCCCGAAGCTCGCTCCAGTTGAATAAAAGACAAAAAAGCCTTAAAAAAGGACTTAACCAAGACACTAGGTCAAGCACTTCTAACAGTGATAACATGCGACAACCAAGACACTAGGTCAAGCACTTCTAACAGTGATAACATGCGACAAAGTACAAGTGGGGTATGTGCATCCATTATCATTAACAGATCTATGACAAGCCAAGCTACAAGAATAACCAAAAAAATACAAGAGGCAATTTATACATAAACGCATCAAGATCCACAAAAAGACATAGACCAACCCACCCCTTCGGTACCCCTCAAACCGAACCCAAAGAACAAAGCAAGGATGATAAGCCTTACAATCATGCTCACTCAAGACAACATAACCACTATGCCATGAGACATAACAGCATTTACATGATGACATTCCATTACAAGGGAAAACATAAATCTATACATAGAGGAAATCAGTATAACATCTTATCTTACCAAGAAACCACAGCCCAGCATGAAAACACCCTCCCCACAGCACACAATCCCAAAAGAATAAGGGAGAAGACCCAGAGCCCCTGCCTCCTGGCGAGGGTGGAGACTCACCAAAAACGATACCCCCAAGTGACTTTTAGCCAAGATTGAAAGCTCATTTTTGTGGGCAATAATTTGCATGTGTGAAAATAGGAGAGGAGAATGGAGTTCAAAGCAGTAATGGAGGTAAGGGACAGAGCAAAGGATGGTTCCCTCACTCATTCCTGCCCTCCGTTTATACTCCCTCACCCCCATCTCTCTCCTACCCAGCCACTTATTCTGCTTCCTAATACACTCCAAGAGGGGACTTTTTTGTTTGTCAGGGGGGGTGGACGGTCCCCTGCCCCTGACCCCTTTCCTAAGGGCTTCTAAAACCCTAGCCCAAACATCACCAAAAAAGGGGAAGAAAGGGAAAAACATACCTGAGACATGGTCGAATTAGATGAAACTCCTTTCTGTCAGGCCCAAAGACATGAGGGCCTCCTCATCATCAGCTACACCAGGATCTTGTTTCGGCTTCCCAGATCTGAGGTCAGAGAGTCCAGATCTCCACATGCATGTGCCATTGGCAAGGAACTTGACATCTTGGTTCAAGAAAATCCAAGAATCATGCGATTTACTCTCAAACCACTCAACCCCTTTGATTTGGACTGTGATTTTGGGGAATCTGGCATGGAACCTCCGATTTTTGTATAAACCCAAATTTTTACGATTGTTGAATCCAAAAGAGAGAGAACTCTTCACCAATCTGGCATGGAATATGCTCCATGGACTTAACCAATTTCGAGGTAAACCATGGTGCATGATTGGAGACTTTAACGAACTAAGGAAGCCCGATGACAAACAGGGCGGGCTCCCTGTAAATATCAAAAAGAACAATAAGATTAAACAATCTTTGCGCACATTTTGACCTGGAGGAAATCCCTTGGACAGGTCAGAAATTCACATGGGCAAAGTCAATTAACGGTTCTTATATTCAGGAAAAATTGGACCGGGCGTTGGGTAGTCACGAGTGGTTTCAAACTTTCCCGCATTCTTATGTTTATAATGGTTTTGGACCGGTTTCTGATCATTCCCCGTTGCTTCTCTGCTTGGAGGCGGAGGGGATAAAACCCCCCCCCCCCCCCCCCCCCCCCCCCCCCCCCCCGCCCCCCCCCCCCCCCCCCCCCCCCCCCCCCCCCCCCCCCCCCCAAAATTCAGATTTCGTGCTCAGTGGGCCAAAAACAAGGATTTGGAAAACACGATTCTCCGAGTATGGAGTACCAGAGTGAATGGATCGCAGATGTTTGAGCTCACCCAAAAACTCAAAAGAATAAAAAAGCAAATTAAGGAAAATAAAAACATTTGTGCTGGAACAACTAGGACAAACTTGGAAGCTAATGAACATAGAATTAGGGTGGTACAGGACAACCTGGAGACGGATCCTGGGAATCACCACCTAAATTGTAAACTTAAGAGACTCATTTTGCAGAGAGAAGATCCTTTTCGCCAATCATAAGTACTGGGGAAAGTATTGGCGCAAGGAATGGCTTACGAAAGGAGACAGAAACTCCAAATTCTTCTTTGCCTCGGTCCAGGGACGAAGAAGAAGAAGGAGCATCATGGAAATCCAAAATGACATGGGCCTAACTCTCACGGATAAAGGAGATATTGTTGATACCTTCATCCAGGATTTTAAAACAAGATTCCAATCCAGTGGAACACGATCTGCTTTCCCCTCCATTTCATGCTTGAAAAGAAGGATCACGGACGCCAAAAATGAGGCCTTGATTGACGAGGTCTTCGACCAAGAGATCTCAGAAGCGATCTTTGACATGAACCCCCACAAAACCCCGGGGCCGGATGGAGTTACGGCCTTTTTCTTTCAGAACTACTGGGGTATTGTAGGTAAAGATGTATGTAACGCTATTAGGGCTACCCTTAACGGTGGATCCTTTCTGCGGGAGATCAACCATACTTTTATTACCCTCATCCCTAAAGTGGATGCGCCCCGAACTGTCAACCATTTTTGACCAATCAGCCTTTGCAATGTTCTCTACAAAGTCATTGCCAAGGTTTTTGTTAATAGAATGAAACCTCTAATGCCCAAGCTCATTTCTCAATGGCAGGCTGCCTTTGTCCCTGGACAAAACATCCTTGATAATATCCTCATCGCCCCTGAGGCCCTTGCTGCATCCAAGAAAAAGAAAGGTAAGTCTGGTTGGGTAGCGGCAAAGTTAGATATGGAAAAGGCTTATGACAGAGTGAAATGGGGCTTCTTGAAACGGGTCCTTTAGCAAGTTGGGTTCCACGACAAATGGATTTCCTGGATTATGGAATGTGTTTCATCAACATCATTCTCTATATTGATCGAAGATAAACCAATGGGATGGTTTGTCCCCTCTAGAGGACTTCGTCAAGGTGACTCCTTATCCCCATACTTGTTTATTTTGTGCCTGGAAGTGTTGGCTACTAATCTACAGGAACTCCGTGAAGAAAGGAAGTCAGGAACAGCGATCAATTTGGCAAGAGGTGTAAGCCCAATCCCGTGCTTATTTTTTGCTGATGATTGTCTTCTTTTCAGTGAAGCAAAGGTAGAAGCAGCCCAACGTTTAAATAGGACGGTGAGCCGCTTCTGTGAAGATTCGGGACTTCAGGTAAATCGAGCAAAGTCAGCAGTTGTCTTCTCTTCCAATATGGACAGGAGTCAAAAACAACGCATTTGTGACATCTTAGGCATCCCAGGCAACTCGGCACTGGGACGATACCTAGGATGTAACTTTGGAACGGGAAGATTCTTATCTCAAGTAGCGGGAGACTTGATCTCCAAAATGGAGAGTAAAGTTTCCCGATGGAAGGCTGGCTCCCTCTCTAAGGCGAGGTGAGCCACTTTGATTCAAGCCTCAGTTGAATCTATGCCAAGCCATGTGATGCAATGTTTTAAGCTCCCAAAAAGAGTCAGTAAACAGGGGGACACTGTAAGCAGAAATTTCTTTTGGAATAAGACAGGAAAGAATGGGATCAATCTTGCAGCGTGGAACTCCATATGCGGGCCGAAAGGTGCAGGGGGACTGGGTCTGCGTAAACTAAAGGCTGTCAACCAGGCTTTTCTCTGCAAGCTAGGATGGCGGATCCTGATGAACGAAGGCAACTTGTGGGTCAAAGTCATCAAAGAAAGGTACCTGAAAAAGGAATCGCTCTTTGAGTACAGGGCAAAATCAACGGACTCTCCTGCATGGAAGGGCATCCTGTCAATCAGACAAACTCTCCACAAAGGCTTAAAGTGGAGAGTAGGAAATGGAAATCAGATAAACTTCTGGAAGGATTGGTGGGTGGCAAAAGCCCCCCTGATTGAGGGAAGGGGTGAAAACCTTGATGAGGTGGACCCATCCCTCAAAGTAGCAGATTTCATAACAAATGGAGAATGGAACCGTGAACGGTTGAGCGTTTTGGTCTCTCACGAGACACTCAGCTATATCTTGGGTGTCCCTATCCCTCACACCCCGGTGGAGGACCAATTGGGGTGGGGCTACACCAGCTCGGGTGGCTTCAGTGTGAAATCGGCAACCTGGCTAGCTCACAACTTGAGCTGGGAGGACAGAAATGGTTGGGAGTTCCGGTGGATTTGGAACCTGGATCTCCAACCAAAAGTCAAGATCTTCCTGTGGCAAGCCCTTAACGGATATCTGGCCACAGGAACCCAGATGAAAAAGCGCCTCCCGGACGGGGACGACAAGTGCACATGGTGTAAAGGTAGCGGCGAGAATGTGTCCCATTTATTGATTAGGTGCCCTCGTTCTAAGCAAGTTTGGGACATGGCGGCTATGTCCAAGTGGATCCCTTCCCGCCCAACTCGATTGGATATAAGGGAAGAAATTAGAATAAGAAGGAGAAATAAAGACATAGAGAAATTTGTAGTGATGTGTTGGCAAATCTGGAAAGACAGAAACTCTGCGATCTTCAGAAAGGAGAATCCCTCCCCAGCTCAGACCCTCAACCGAGTCAAAACGATGAGTCTGGAATGGCTATGCAGATCAAAAATTGATGACATTGTTGTTGATCGCAACCACGATAGATCTTCAGCAAGGATCAGGAATAGATGGATAACTTGGGCCCCTCCGGTGCCAGGATGGCTCAAGATCAACTTTGATGGAGCAAAGAGAGGTGCTCAGGCAGCGTCTGGGTTTGTGATCAGAGACTCTAATGGTCAAATTGTGAGTTGCGGAACCAGAAAGCTGGGCAACGCCCCAGTCATTGTGGCGGAAGCCACTGCGGTGCGTGATGGCCTGTGCAAGGCCATGTCCATGGGCGCCACTCGGGTTATTGTTAAAGGGGATAATGAGGTGGTTATTAAAAGCCTGAAAGACGAGTATTCGTGCCCAAGTGACATCAGAACCATCAGAGAGGATATCAGAACCCTCACGAATAGAGCTACCAGTATTAATTTCTCCCACGTCTTCCGCGAGGCAAACAGATCAGCAGATTTCATGGCTAGTGAAGGATTTGGGATGTCAGGGTTCCAGCTTAACTTCATGGAGCCAACTAGATCCCTCCTTCTCATTTCAAGGGCTGAAGCTTCAGGATGTCCCTCGTTAAGGAATGGACGCTGAAGCATCTTTTCTGGTTTTTACCATCCTAAAAAAAAAAAAAAATGAAGTTGAGATGGATGATATTATATTTTAATTAAAAATATGCAGCATTAATTACAGGTTCAATTTATAATAACAATTAAATAATAAAGTTAATAATATTAAATGAAATAAATGTATCTTAATATGTTTTCAAATCCTTTTATTCAAATTTCACAACAAGAATTCACTAAATTTCGAGGCATAATTAATAAAATATCGAAATTGTTCATATCTCGAATACTATTATCCATTTTAGCTATGGTCGTTAGTAATTGGATAAAAGAGGGTAAAAAGTGAGAGAATACGGAAGATTTAATGTCTCGTCTGACAATTGGTTAAAAAGGGTAATAAACGCTAAAGAAAGGGTGTGTAAAAAGAGGTAAATATGAGGATTTTAATTAGACACTTGTTAAAGTATATTAATTACACTTTTATTTATTTATTTTTCTATCAAATACAAAAATTATTATTATTATCTTTGTATTTGGCCAGTTAAATGCTAAAATATAGTGCAATTAATATACTTTAACATGTGTCTGATGAGCGCATGTTAAAAAGACCCTATAATATGTTATTCTATCTGGTTTGAATATACATATCTAATAAAGATAGATAAAGATAAAGAGGGTTAAATAGTTCTTATTTGCTGATTAAGTAACCAACAATTAATTTAAAAGCAACCCAACTATATGTCAATATACTAAAAAATAATTCAACTCTATTTTCTACCAAAAAAATAACCCAACTCTAACTTTTCTACAAAAAATTAACTCAACTCGAACTTTTCTACCAAAAAATAACTCAACTCTAACTTTTCTACCAAAAACTAACCAAACTCTAAAATTAATCTAAAAATAACCAAACTCTAAAAACTTGATTTAAAAAATACTGAATTGTGATGTTCCGATAGTATATATTTTATTATATGTATTTTTGGTTTGGATTGTTCTCTGTAAGCGGTCTCATTTAGTAAACGAGCTGAGCGAGCACAAATATGTGGCTCGGTTAGAAAAATGATACCAATATCGAGCTGGACTCATTTAGTTAACCAGCCGAGCCGAGCCTAGCCGATCAAGCTGTGGTTCAGCTAGGCTCATTTGCAGCCCTAGTTCTCTTATTGTATTCATCGGTTGTTTTGCTTGTTCTTTGCCCCCGAGATGTTTCCTTTTTCTAAGGTTGTACTCAATTATCAGAAAAATGTATTTTTAGTTTGGTTAGGTGAGAAAAGAAATAAAGTCAAACCAAAAATATATAGAAGAAAAATATGTTGTCGGAGCGTTATACCACACGTCGTGCTAAGCCATCAATTCAGTGTTTTTTTAAATCAAGTTTAGAGTTTGGTTACTTTTTGGTACAAAAGTTAGAGTTTGATTACTTTTTTATAGAAAAGTTAGAGTTGGATTATCTTTTGGTTAGAAATTTTTTTTGATATATTGACATATATTTAAGTTATTTTTAGATTAATTATTATTAAGTAAATGGGTAAAGGAAAAGAGAATCATAGTTAAAAATTAAGGGCAAACTCGTCAAAAATTTTAAAAAACTTTTCCTTGCCCCTATTTACCTCAGACTTGCTAAACAAGAGTAACTCATTAATTATACTTTATATTTACTTCTCTTTATCCTGTTACCAAACCAGGATAAGAGGGGAAAGTAAAGAGTTTTCTTTTCTTTATTTGAATACCATATAAATAGATTAATTTAACAGCTGGATAAATAAATAAGAGTAAAAAATATATATAATTAAAATATGGGTAAAATTATTCAAAATTTTTAAAAATTTTACTCTCTTCTTTTTTAACCCTATCCCTCCTAGAAAGTTGTTTTTTCTTTGTTTTTTTTTTTTTTTTATAATTAGCGATAAAAATTGCAATATATAACATGTCACTCGAACAGGAGAGATCTAAGAGAACTCGAAAAAATTCGGAAAATAAAAATACAAAATAATAAACATCCAAGAAAACAGGAAAGTAAGGGAAAAACAAAAAAACACTCAAAAAGGAACAAAAATAGGCACTACATGACTATATTAACACTCAGTGAGACGGGCTCGGTATAAGGGAAGATGTCTAACCGTGACGGAGTTGGAAAGTGATTGACAGGGGACTGGTCGATATAACCCTCCTAAAAAGTTTATAAAACAAAAAGGATTTAGCTCATATCGCCTTACCTAGGTGGTGTATTTGAGCAGCTCCATTTAACTCGGCTTTGGCTCGATTCATTTACATTTAGCTTGGTTTGGGCTCGGGCTCGACTGGTTTATGCTCGAGCTTGGCTTAGTGAACTTCAAACTAAACATTCAATTTTCTGCTCATTCAAGCTAGGCTCATTCTATCTTATACTCAGCTCATTTAGACTCAAACTTGACTCGATTTGATATATTTAAGTTAATAAATTATAATAAGATAAGATTCGCTTACACTTATTTAGGCTTGAGAATATAATCTCGAGCATTACTAACTCGGACTCCACTTAGTAAGATAAATGAACCGATTTGAAGCACGAACCGAGCCTTTTGAGCTTTATAACGAGCCTTCGCCAGCCAGCTCGGCTCACTTATACCCCTAACCTTACCCCTCGTTACAACTCTTGTCAAAGAGGGAGTTCCGGAAGTCGGACTTTACCCCCGAGGTTTGTCAACTGGGTAAAAGGGTAAAGAGGTAAAGAGGGGTAGAGAAAGGGAGGGTAAGCTATTATCCTACCCTTATTTAGATGTGCTTAATTAAGAAGAATAAGAGTAAAAAGAAGTAAATAAGTTATCTTATCTAACAATTAAGTAAAAAGGTAAAGATAAAAATAGCTATAATTAAAAATTAAAATAAAGATAAAATTGTTCAGAATTTATTAAAACTTTGCCAAACAGGGTAAGGGGGTTATATAGTTCATGTAATCATCAATCAACACTCAGCAGCAGATTAAAATTCAAATACGAATTTTCCCATTGAAATTGCACAACAAAAATCGTAACTTTGCTGTTAGCAATTTCAAATCATGGCTAACCAGCCTTCTTCTTACCCGGTTCTATGCGCTTCTTTCAATCAAAATACCAGGTATTTGTTCATTAATTTTCATAATTGATGTGTTTTTCACTTCAATTTTGATTATTTTGGACTAATTTTGACTATAATTGAATGGAATTCGGTGTTGATTATGTGTTTTGTTCAGTTATTTTGCGATTGGGACGAAGCTAGGGTTTAAAATTTACGAGGCTGGTACTGGAAGACTATGCTATGAGAGAGGTAAAATTTTTGGTGTATCTTGATTGTATTGGGCCTTTTTTACTTTAAATTTTGGTGTTGTAGATATTTTTGCTTTAAATTGATGTGTGTATTTGTTAAGCACTTCATATGCAAGTGTCTGGTAGAATCCCATGTGCGAGTTGTGAGAGAGAAGTGATCTATATATAAGCTTATTGAGCTACTCCGCCTAAGGCTAATTGATTTTAAGATGGTACCTTGCTTGTGTTTATATGTGTACCTCGTTGTTCCAACTGCGTGGGTTGGTTCTAAAAGGGCCGGAGAAATTTAGCAATATTGCAGTTTCTTTGTAGTATGTAGGGGTGTAAATGAGCCAATCTAGTGGAGCTCAAGCTTGTAGACTTGCGAGTCTAAATGAGGCTAATATGTTAGAATTTATCAGCTTGAACATTCTCAATCGAACATATTTCGAGCCTAAATGAGATGAGCTCGAGTATAAATGATTCTAGATTGAGCTTAAATGAGCCTAATTAAGGCAAGCTTGGTTTGGAGCTTGTCGAGTCGGGTTTGAGCTCAACCAAGCCGTGTTGAGCCCGAGCTTGTGATGAGCTAAACTTGAACTTGAAGTTTCCAAACTCGGCGAATTATGAGCTTGGCCTGAGCCATGCTAAATGCAGATGAGTCAATCCTCGAGCTTGATGAGCTCGGCTCGGCTCGGCTCATGTACCATCCTAGTAGTATTTCTTTGATTATAGCAGGCGAATTAAACTTATTTACTGATTGAATTATGAGCCGGAAATCTGTACCATTTAGAAATGATTTTGCTTTTTCTAATGTTTGTGTTTGGTATTTCCAGTAGCACAGTTTGAGATATTTAATTTGGAAGTAGGCATTTCTCTAGGGCAAGTTTTACTGTTGGATAAGCTAATCAGCTGCTTTTTCGGGTTGGGGGCCCTTTAGGGTCGTACCTTGAAGGGGTAGGGCTGCTTACATCTCACCCCCTCCAAACCCTGCATTGGCGGGAGCCCTTGTGGCATTGGGTTTGTTGTTGTTGTTGTATAAGCTAATCAGTTGTCCTTATCCACTAACAAATTGTTCATTAGCTCAACAACAACAAAAAGAGCCTAGTGTGTCAAAGAGGCTCCCACGAAGGCAGAGTCTGGGGAGGGTAAGATGTGAGCAACTTTATCCCCGCAGGGTGCTACTCTTTATATAGGCTGTGTCCGAAGGCAAATAGTTCATCAGCTCATCCTTCCCAGATGACCAAGGTTGTTAGGAATGATTTGCATGCAAATTTGTTAAGCCATCTGCATTGTAGGCGTATTCATTTGTCTCTTGACTATTTTTATCGTTCTTTTCAATACATATCTACCATTGTTAGGGATTTTTGGCTTAGAACCACCACCCTGGCTTGTGTGTTCACTTACTTCCACCGCTTTCTCCTTTTCTATTTGATATGAAAGTCTTCAAAGGAGCACTGTGAATCACTCCCGTTAGCAGAATCAATCGATATTTTTTCCTTTAGCCACGTGGTGCTGTTTGAATGAAGAAAACTATCTCCTTCAACCTCCCCTCTACCATAACCATTGGCTGCCATCCTAGTAGCAGGTAGGGGAGCGAGGGTGGTGGAAATTGGGTGGCTGTTGGTAGTGAGGTTTATTGAGAGGGAGGCAGAAGAGAGGGAAGAAACTTCTCGTTTTATTTCCTTAACTTTTCCTATCTCCTTTCTTCCTTTTGTTAGAGCTGTTCTTAGTCTTTGTGGAGTCAATTTGAACCTGAACGAGTTGCTATAATGCCCTAATCCTACATTTCCTATCTCCTGTCTTCCTTTCGTTAGAGCTGTTCTTAGTTTTTGTGGAGTCAATTTGAACCTGAACGAGTTCCTATAATGCCCTAATCCTACATTCGTTAGACGTGTGGAGTTTGACTAATTTATAGGTGACTTCCCCTTTTGGGCTTGAGTGGTCCATTATGGGTCCAATAGGCGACTTCCTAGTTTCTTGGGTTATGTTGCTGTAGTATTGGGTTGGATCAGAATAATTACAAACTTATGGGTTGCTTTTGTGTGCTAAACAAAGCTCAATAAACCTTTGTGTTTCCCTATCACCTCTTTATATCAGCGACCAGCACTAGAACAGATATTATCAAGCATGGAAGCAACCAATTGACAAGAACCATATGATGCATTTGATCACTGTCGACTTGATCTTAGCACACTACTGAATAAGTATTAACTTGCTCCTATAATCAGCAAAGTAAGCAACGATGGCTCTTCTGCCAAAACCCTGTGGTCATTTTTAGTTTCTAGCAAACACCCGTCAATGCATTGGGGTCGTAAAAGGAAAAAAAAATCTGTCATTGTTCATGAACATTTATGTATAGACTGATATTTATAGTGATCAGTTATAGTTTATTCAGAAGAACATATTAGTATACATTGAACGCTAGAGTATATACCACATTTTAGCTTGAAATTCCTGCTGCGGCTCTTTGACAACTTTCTGTATTAACGTCTCTGTCTTGCCAGATATTGGTGCTTTCAGCATTGTTGAAATGCGTTTCAGTTCTAGTCTTCTCGCCATTGTTGGAGCTGGGGAACAGGTTCTGATGCTGTATTCCACAATGTTACCTTAACATATTTTTCTGTTGCGTTTCTTTATGTTAACTAGTTCCCAAAATTTTCTTATATGGCTGTGTCAGCCAGTGTTGTCCCCGCGACGGCTTTGTTTGTTCAATACTACGACTGGTGTTTCTCTCCAGGAGTTGAACTTCTTAACTTCAGTCCTGGGTGTTCGTTTAAATAAGTTGAGGTGAGTAGTATATGGTACAAAGTGTGTTATTCATTTAAGGCAGAAGCATATGCTTGTCATTTGTGTACTTTGGCACTTCATAAGAGGATATAGTATCTATAAATTCTCGATTGTGTGTTTGGATGGGATCATAAATCACATGAAGGTTTTTTAATAATAGATTTTGAGTCACAACTTACACTATTGGCTATTAAGTAGCGGCATTTTGTACGTTTCTTCATAATGCATGGTCACTGTGTTTTATTTATTAAGGCGTATTCATAAATATACTTGCTTTATTGTTCCATTTTTTCCTTTTACAGTTGGGGGCCCTTCGAAAACAGCCTTCCTTTAGGGTAGCACCTTGAAGGGGTAAAGCTGCATACATCTCACCCTCCCCAAACCTTGCTTTGGCATGCCCTTTGAGGCGTTGGGTTTGTTGTTGTTGTATTCACAAATGTACTTAGTTGTTAAAAAATATGATTTGAGTATAAAAATTAATGACTATATGACTATTCATTCATATTTATATAATCATAAGGCTTGAAAGCAACTTATGTTTTCTTGTAGAAAAACCCAGCGTGAAATTTGCCACCAGTTTGTAACATCCATGACATCGTTGCCATTACCCTGAATGGCGATTTGATTCCATGGTTGACAATAGCTAATAATTTCCAATACTTGTCTTTTTAATTAATTTAATAGGATGGCAAATGTGAGTGTATTACAACAGTTAATTTGTTTCTTTTCTTGTGCTTCCTTTTAATTTTGATATGCATTGGCCTGATTTTGCAGACTTATCGTCATTTTACAAGAGAAGACATTCATATATGACATAGATAGTCTTGCTATCCTAAGCACAGTTGATACTGTGCCAAATTCGAAGGGTGAGGTTCAAACTTCTGAGCAAATTTATGAAATCTTTTGAACTGGTGCTTCAATTTTACTACTGAGAAGTCTTTTTTTTTTTTGTTTCAAGTTTTCATCCGACTTATATCTATATGATGTGTCGCACCTGCCAACTATGATTGTGGTTTATATCAGGAGTCTAACTGAGCATCAGTTGGCTAAAAAGACAATGGAAAATAATATGTTATCATGGCTTTCTTTCCAAAAATGTTTATGGACCTTGGGGCTTGGAGGTACAGAAGACTCAATCTTACTTACGTTTTGATGATCGAAAAGCAAGAGAAGCTCATGCTCTTAATCTTGATCTTGAATGTCCAGCAATATTTTCTCTGGAGAGCATCATCCCTTATATTTTTCTCAAATTAAAGAAAAGAAGGGTTTTTGTTGAAAATTTCACATGTGACTATTGTGAAATTGTCTCACATTGGTTTGGAGCTATGATTGTGAGAGAGGAGAGATCAACATATAAGCATAGTGAGCTACTTCATCTAATATTGATTGGTTTTGCGATGGAACCCCACTTGGGCTCATATATGCCTACTCCATGGATCAAGCCTAAGTTCTAGTGAAATTTTGCAGTTTCAATTAAAAAAAATTAAAAGGTTTACCCATTACGTTCTTTTTTTCTTAGTATAATTTTCTATATATTTGCATACAATATATAATGTTTGACTTTCCATGAGAATGATATATTGTATAAACTTTGGAAAACAATGACAGCAATGTTACTCAGGCAAATAATCCTCGAAGACTTTGACTATGTTACGAACTTCTTGATCTGCAATCATTAGGAAGCTCGAGGAGAGGTGTAACGATAAGCATTGTAGAGATATGCCGCTCTTAAGTGTGCTCTTTTTGCGTTCGGATAGAGAATTTAATCAAGCAAGATCTAAAACATCGTTTGTAATTCATTTGTATCCCCCCCACCCCTACTTAGGGCTCTGCGCATTCTCTCCAGGCTTGGATGGTTGTTTTTTGGCTCTTCCAGCTAGTACAACAAAGGGATCAGTTTTGGTCTACAACGTTATGGAGCTACAATCTCACTGCGAGGTGAGTAAAGTTATCAATTTTCCTTCATATATAATATTTCGTATTTGATAAATCTAGCGCTCTGCTGTTGATGTGGGAAATGTGAGTGTGAGAAACTGTGTATCACAAGCGCATGAGTTTATCAATAGCTGAACTTAGCATTACACATGTGAGTGTTTGTTATTGGTTTAGTGTTAAAACAATACCAAGGTTTTGGTAAATGAAAAGAGGTCCTAGGTTTAAATCTTCAATTCAATTGATTAAAAAATAAATAAAAAATTGGTGATAGGGTTGTTTTCTGAACGATGAGAGAATTGATCAACTAAAAGTTCAGATGAAAATGGGAAACTGTGAATGTATGTAAAATTAATGTGATACCAGCATGGCAAGCATTAGAGGTACGACTTCAGGTTTAGTAATCAAGAAACTGGTTTGCAATTATTAGAGATGTTGACTTTTAGGGTTTAAACAATTAGGATGCTAAACCCATATTAGCAAGTTAATGAAGATGAGAAAAGAACAAATGAGCAGATATTTGTCTTAGATATTGCATATGTTGTCTTAATAGCGCAGGTGTCTCCTTTTAGAGCCTTTTATTGAACGAGTAATCCAATTATGTAACAATGTGTTCAAGGTTGAATTCAACTACAATCCCAAATGCTCTGAAAGCATTGCGCAACAACCAAGGCTACGAGAAATTTGAACTTAGCTATGATGTTTAAAGCAACTCAAATTAAATGCATCTCACAGGGTCCGGAATGTCATACAATCTAGTTATCATAGTTATATACTACAAACGTCCAATCTGGACTGTTGACCATCCATTATCCCTAAACCTAAAAGTCTACTTCTCTAGAAGAGTTATAAACACAACAACTGTTAGAGTATAAAATCATTCTTTGGTTTTCACATATCAGATTAAACTTTTGGGATACTTGGTTCCTTAATATTGATATTACAACCTTGTTGACCAAGAGGTTGCAGGCCTGAATCCCTACAGCCCCTACTTTTAATATTACTATAATTTTAGCAAAAGGTATGGGGTAAGCTTATGTACTATCCACACTTCAATCCCAATGGACATCTGCGTAAAGTAGCAAGTTACGATATAAAACCATTCTTGGGCCTTCACCCATTAGCTTAAACATTTGGTATAATTGGTTTCTTAATGACAACAGTAACAAGAGAAAGGGAAAGAACATTCACGTTTGTGGAGGTTTCAGTTTAAGAAGCTGATTCCCTTTTTCTTATCAATGCTACTTAATACTCTCTGCTAATTGGTGTGAACTGGTGGTGCTTTTGCCATGTGCAGTTGAGTATTTGTGCATCATATGTTGCCAATATGTAAGTTATCGACACAGAGTGCTAATATGTTAGAAATGAAACTACAGCATATGTCTTTCATTTCAATATTAATTTTGGTTGTGTTTCGATTATAGATAGAAGCTCATCGTTCACCATTGGCTGCAATGGTTCTTTCTACTGATGGGGCATACTTGGCTACAGCGTCGGAGCAGGGAACCATAGTTAGAGTACATAGTGTTTCAGAAGGAACAAAGGTAATTATGAATCTCTACTTTTATGGGCTAGTAATGTGGAAGTTGTATTATTGGGAATTAGTTTGGTGTGGCTTATGGTTGCATGAAGCAAAAGCGCAAGCAAGAACGTAAGCTAAAAAGGGGGAAGAAGCAATCATAAAATTTTCTAAGGTTGGGAGTGCGGACGGAGCGTTCCTATTACTATATATTAGATACACAAGAAAATTTTAATGAAATTTGAGCCATTAAAGCTTTACATGTAAAACAAGTCAATAACATACAACAACTAAGAAATGGAGTACTCCAATGAATAAGATCAAGGAAATTGATTCCAATGTCTATACAATTTAGAATTTTAATAATTTTTTGAATCGTGTTTTCGTTGAGTTTAATACATGTGAAAGGCAAATCAAACTTCAAAACGCCAAAAATCCTGTTTTTGAGCATAAAGCGTTAGTATTTTAGTAATTTCCTACAATTGTGGTCTGGCAGCTAAAATCATCTCTCTAGTGATACGATTGTGTATGATGAGGGCAATCCCTCCTTCACAATCAGCCTCCTTTCACTGCTCATTCCGATTGCTCTACCTTAAGTAGTTAACATAACGGTGAAAACTCTCCATTATATAGTATTTGTTTTAAAGCCCAAAGAGGATAACCGCTGTTGCAAGTATGTAAGAACATCAGGGATATAACTTCTGGTTCTACATCATGAATAATCCGTAACGATTCTCTAATCGAGGAGCTTAGATTCTTTTCCCAAAAAAAGCCTAAAAATAGTAGTGTTTCATATAGTGTTTCTTGTTTCTTTAAGTACATGTCATGAAATCAATATCCCGATAGCGTTTCTTGTATAACAAAAATGTTGATAAAATTATCGATTTCTAGTAAGTAAAAATTTCTGAAAAAAATTTAGCTAACTGTGGTATTTGCATCCGCAGCACCTATTTCAGCAATACCGTGATTGTCGTTTTTATTTTTTTTTATTTTTTTTCCCCCTATGACATCTAATGCTTTTTCTTTTCAGTCTTACAGTTTCAGGCGGGGGACATACCCATCAACTATATTTTCCTTGTCATTCGGGCCATCAGTTCAACTCCCCGATATTCTTGCGACCACGAGCTCTTCGGGTTCTCTTCATGTGTTCATACTGGCTTCTGCCATCAATCAACGGTAAAGTTTCTTGTGAACATCTTCTCAAATGCTCTTAAGGTAGTAACAATTGTTTGACAAATGGTTAAGGAAATTGAGTACTTAATGAATAAGATCAAGGAAATTGACTCCAATATGTTTCACACACTTCTGTAATATTTCGTCGAAATGAAAATAATGAATCACAAAGCTAAATTTATGGACGTAACTAATCTCTAGGATAATATTAGATAAATAAGGAGATAATTATTAAATCAAATAGGACACGACTTCCATAAAAACAAGAATTTAACTACGAAACAAACTATACTAAATCAAATTAGAAACTACTTCGCTAGAAATAAGAGTTTTAACTCTGAAACAAACACTATATTCCATTCTAATCCTAACAAGCTTCATAGCATAACCGAATGAAACATAACTTAGATTGATGCATTTCTAAAATCATTAAATCTGATCTTACGTGCTGCATCACTACATGTGTATTCGTAAAGCAATCTTCATCTTGTTTAATTTGACTTATCTAATGTGGGTTTTTATCTAATTTATTTTTGTATTTATTTTTTTACCAAGGAGTAAAAAATCAGGAAGTTTGATTGGGGCAATGATTCCTGGCCCTATAAGTGATGCACTCGATCCGGCTCATCATCATGTACTTCATAGCGCAGTTCCTGAAGGTGTCAAAAGGTGAAGCTTTTATGTGCCGTTTGTTTTTGCAGGAAACTTTTTCTGTCTTGATTCTATTATTTATTGCATAATTTTATAAAACAACCACAAAATATGAAAGATATGAGAAGTATTTCCCTTGAAGGTAGCACCCTGAAGGGGGTAAAATTGCGAACATCTCACTTCCCCCAAACCCTACTTTAGCGGGCGACTGTGTGGCACTAGGTTTCTTGGTGGTGTTGTTGAGGGGAAATTGACTTTCACTTAATGAAAGGGGAGCGCATTTTTTGAGGTAATCTCACATTATATATGTTACTTCAACCTCAACTTGACCAAGCATGAAACCTCTAACGAACTTATACAGTGAGTGAAACTATTTTATGTAGCTAGAAAGACAAACATTTTAAGAAAAAATATTTTTAACGGAAAATATTTTGCGAGGAAAGAATCAAATGGACCCTTTCTAATTTTGCATTTTGATATGATTACTGATATATGGATGATTATGAGGGAGCATAGCAGTTAGGTGTGCATTGTGGTAGAGAAAGACCCACTTATATAAAAGCGCTATTTTGAGTTTAGAATGCTAAATTCCTGAACTAACCGCAACGATGTATATTCCGTACAGTATTTTTCGGTTGTTGAATTTTGTTTTTGTTGTTGAGCAATAGCTCGGTTACAAGTGGTACTAGAAAAAAATTTTGGTAGTTCAGTATTCGGCGTAACACCATACCAAATATATGCGTTTTTGGATGGTTTTTGTTTAGGCCTACATGATTTCCGATTTAAATACCCTGAAAGGAGTACAATGTGTAATTTACCTATTAATATGGAATTAACTTCGTTAATCCATTGTTCGGTATTTCAGTATATGTTGCTGTTATTGTGCTTATTCGTTGTTGTAATTCGATATTGGTATCATAATGTTTCAGTATATCTGGTTCATGTCGGTTGCCCTCCCCTAATTACCTCTACTAATTCTGAATTCAAATAAAGGTTATTTTGTAATGATACTTTTGTAATTGTCTCCATAACATGTATACATCATATTTTGTTTACTTAAAACTTATTTCTAAGTTTATCTTCTTGTTAAAAGCTATCACACCGGTATATAAAAACTAATGATTGCATGACTATTGGTTAAGTTTTGACAAACGTAAAGACTTAAAAAGTAACTCACGTTCCCCCAAAACCATTGCCACCACTTGTTGCATAATGTCTGGGACACTCTACTTTTGTGATGCCATGAGCCCGAAACACTATTTGATTCCATGTTCTCACCATCTTAATATCTAGTTAACCCTCTTTCGCGGTCTTCCAGATGGATATTTTTTCAATCTTTACCCTACATCTCTTTTATGTGATTTCTTCATGCATATATTTGTAAATCTATGTTTGGGAGCTTTCCGAACATAGTGTTGGTAGATTTGCAGAGGGACTGTAGCGCTTTGTGCTTGTTAGTTTTTAGGTTCTTCTTTAATGACTGGACATTTTGTCGTTAACTTTTTGTACATTCTTTCTCTTTTAATTATAATTTTTTTGATAAAAAAGTATTTGTATTTCTGTAGTTTATGCGTAGTTCTTAAATTCTGTGGGTGCAGTTATGCAGTGATACGCAAAGTTGATAAAGTTGCTGACACTCCCACATCAGAAGTTCTCTTTTTCAGGTCAATCTTTGGCGTTCTTTTAATTTTGGGTTATTTATACGTTTCTGTACTTTGTCGACTTTATTAATTTAGCCCGGCCACTGTACTTTAATGGTGTTAATTTAGTTTGTGTAGAATTTACATTGTATCGGTTTATGCCTAGAGTAAAGTTGATGTCAATTTAGCATTGAGCCTTATGAGGTCGGGCTCGGCTCAGTATGCAAGTTGCTCGCTTATGTCTTTTGGCTCCTTTGAATTGCATTTTCGTGAGTTCATGTAATGTAAAACAATTCTAGGGCGCTCACCAGGCAAGGCTTGGTCTAGTGGTGCCATCTGGGATCAAACCAACAACGATGATGACAACAAACCCAGTGCCTCAAGGGCTCCCGCATAAGCAGGGCCTTTGGGGACGCAGCCTTACCCCTCTGGGGTGTTACCCTAAAGTGAGGCTATTTCCTGGGACCCCCCGACCCGAGGAACAAAAAAGCATACGCATAAAAACATGCAAGCATGTAAAGGTAAAAACGTACGAGCAGAAACAATGGCATGGAGTAAGCAATAGGAAGCAAAAGAAAGCGAAAAGCATTGAGGGGAATTAAAACAGCTCCCGCCTTATGAAGTCAATTAAACAGGCATACATATAAGTTTAGGGTCGCTAGTGTTAGCTAAATAATGCTCCTCAATGTCATCTGGGATCGAATCAATAGCAAAAATACCGGCATCCCCTCCGTACTAATATTTAAAAAAAAAGGTTATCGGGCGCTCTATTCATCTCGACTTTTCTGCTCAACCATCTAACCCTTTTCTTATCCATTTCAGGGCTAACATATCCATTATCACATATAACGGCTACTTCCGCGAGTATGTCTTATGTATCAACCAAAAAAACGAATCTTCTTGGACTCTCGATCGCGAATACAACTTACTGACAGCTGTCTCTGACATCACCGGTGGTTCATGAGCGCTGTCGTCCTCTGCCTCCCTTGCTGTTGTAGATATTCGTGCTTATAACGTGTTCTCTGGCCAGATTACGTATACCATCAGGTAAAAGCGCCTCCTTTAACGTATTCGATGTTAGGATCGAGAAATAGGCATACTTCGATCAGGAGAAGCTTTTGGGTCCGGAAATCCTCGCCTTTCACAAGCTAGAAAATATTCACGCTAAAATATATAATAATTTGTTTCTTTTTGGCTATAGAGTGCATATTTATGAGCTTAGGGATTGGATTACTGTCAACTAACATCATATCATCCACTGTAATATCCATTTTATGGTATATAATATGATTGAAAATTTGTTTATGTTTGTGTTATGCTAGGGTTCATAGGGAAAGACCGAAAGAGTAAACCTAAATCCAACGCGTTTATTAAACGGGTCAAGAACTTTCAACCTTTACCCAACTCTTGTAGTAATTGGTAACTTGTGAGTTACCCTTTAGTTATATCGATAATGTTTTTTGTTACCGGGAATGACTCCAGTGAGAGGATAAGAGGATGAGAGTGAATTTTGGACTATTCATTTGGCTGTTGACACATTTTATCTTTCACCTGACATCATCCCTTTTCCTTACTTTAACCAAATGTGTGGCCCTTAATTTATCATCTCATAAGAGTCATCCCCCATAGGATGACGTTCTTATGAGAGCTGGAGAGGGCGAATCCTAGCCTTTTATTGTAATGAATGGCCAAGATTTGTCGGACATTAAAAAAACATAACAATTTACGTTCAAGATTTGTTGAGTATTGAAATTTTTTTTTTCAGTTTTCCTCCTTTATTCCTTCTTTCTTTCCGTCCCATGAAGGGGTATGGGTCGTAAATTTATTTTATTTTTATTTTTATTTTTATGTTCAACAAATCTTGGCCGTCCATTACAATGGAGGGTCAGGATATATATAAAAGCACATTGAAGATGTTGAACACGAGTTGGTCCAATTCAAAGTCAAATTGAAGATAATTACCTCAATGAGTTTAAAAGGGGTGTAAACGAACAGAGTGTTCGATGAACTACTCGTGTTCGAAATCGATTAGGGCTCGTTTGTGTTCATTAAGAGAGCTCGATAGCTTAACGAGTCAAGTTCGAGCGGGCTCGATAAGCTTAACGAGCCGAGTTCGAACAGGGGGGTGCTCGGCTTGCTAATGTTCACGAACAGTTGATAAGGGCTTGGTAAGAGCTCGTGAAGGGGTACGAGCTCGTTAAGGGCTCGTTATGAGCTCGATAACAATTGGTATTGGTTCAAAAATAGTTCGATAATGGCTCGATAATAACTTATAAAGCTCAGCTTGTTAATGAGCTCGACTCGATTGTAAGTTTGGCTCGATTTTAAACTCGATTGGGCTCGATAATGAGCTCGGCTCGACTCGATAACAAGCTGGACTTGGCTCGATAAGCCTAACGAGCGGAGCCGAGCTGAGCATCGAACGCAGTATATTCTTATCGAGCCGAGTTCGAACAAGGGTTAGAAGTGCTCGATAAGAGCTCCGCTCGAACTCGAGCTCGATAAGCCTTATCGAACTCGAGTTCGAACAAGGTGGTGCTCGGCTCGGCCCGGCTCGTTTGCACCCCTTTAATGTGTCAACTTAAATTCAATCCAGCTTCAAAACTACAACTAAAGCGTTTCATATAGCTCCTAAGTTTGTTTAATGCGGTAAGAGAAGGCGCATTAGGATAGTCTTCTAGGGAAGGCTTACCTTAACGTGTCAAAACGATGACCCTAGTTCTAACTTACGAATGTGGAACCACCGAGTCTCTTGGTTGACCTGAGGTTCTGACTCAACAATCTAATTTGCTGTCATATACGTATTAACTTCTCTAACCTAAGAGGACTATTTTATGAAATTAAAAGTATTAAGGGGTGTGTTGTGTTTAATTATAAAGTTCAGGAGGTTATTTTATAAAATTAAAAATGCAAGATAGGTGTTGCGTATGATTGCAATACATGAAAAAACTTGAGAAAAATAATTTAAAATGGTGTACTACTTGGGAAAAAATGATAATGAAGAACATTGGTATATAAAATGATAACATATATTTTGAAGAAATGACAAAAAAGAAACAATCAGTTACAGCATGGGTGATCGAAAGATTAGGGGTATAAACGAGTCGATCACCCCCTTATTTGAACTCGAGTTCAATAAGGCCTATCGAGTTCGAGTTTGAACTGAGCTCTTATCAAGCATTTTAAACCCTTGTTCGAAATGTTTGAGACTAGGCTCGGCTCGGCTCGGCTCATCAGGCTTATCAAGCTGATTTGAGCTTGTTATCGAGCGGAGTCGAGCTCGTTATTGACCCCAATCGAGTTTAAAACCGATTTGAGCTCGCTATTAAGCCAAGCTTTTCAAATTACTATTAAACCATTTTTGAACCAATATCAACTGTTAATAAGCCCTTAACGAGCCCGAAAAATAAAGGGTTATTAACACGGAAGGTGCCTGTACTTTACTCAAAGTGTCAATTTAGTCTCTGTACAATGCAAATTGTGTCAAATTTAGTCTTATAGTTGAAATTGACGTTAAGTTGACTATATAATTTTTAACGATTTGGTTATGTAAAATACAAATGACCCGATATAAACCTATTTACTAAATCAATATAAGCTCACTAGTCAACTGAGCATTAATAATTGTGTTAACAACTTGACGCTAATTTTACTTCATAGAACCATCTATCCCAAAACTTAAGCTGATGGGTGAAGGTCCAGGATTGATTTTATACTTTAACATGCCTCCTCACGCAACTTGAAGCGTGGATAATGCACAGGCCCACCTCATACCTTGTGCTTAATTATTTTAATATTGAAAGTAGGGGCTGTTGAGATTCGAACTCCTGACCTCTTGGTCATCAAAGCTCTGATACCATGTCAAGGAATCATCTATCCCAAAAGCTTAAGCTGATGGGTGAAGGTCCAGGATTGGTTTTGTACTCTAACAATACATGTTACAGTATAAAATTATTCATAAATCTTAACCTATTAATTTAAATTTTTCAGATAATTGATTACTTATTATGATATTAGAGCGATTGGTAACAAGCGGGTTCGTATCCCAACAGCTCCCAGATATTGATGCAGCCCGATAATTGGCGGATGGGGCTTGGCTGCTTGATAGCTTGGCGTGATCCCAGACGAGGCGAGCTACGGATAAATGCGGCTAGAGATATGCGGTTAGAGATATGGCTGGAGGAGTTTGTCATCTCTTAGGATACTTAGTTAGTAGGTTATAGATAATTATTAATATTTATTTGTACTTATCTTTAAATCTTTTATATTTTAAGTCTTTTAGATTAGATAAGTCTTCTCCTCTATTTAAATAAGAGGAAGACTGGGATTAATTTAGCTTTCATAATTTTTAGATTTGATTATCAATTTTCTAGAGTTTTCTCTCTTTCTCTAGTTATGAGAAATTGAGTGACTATCGGTTTTTTTTTAATTGCATCAGAACCTGGATGGGTGAGCGTTTAAAAATACTTTATATTATTAAATTGATATAATTAAAAGTATAAAAATTAAATTAATATTTTAAATAAAGGACAAAGACCTTTTGTATTAATAACCTAAAAATAAAACAAAAGCTGACAGTCAAAATAGAGAGGTAAGGAATAAGAGTGCATGGAATATGCCCAGGATCAGTAGAGTAAACGACGTCACGCAACTTCAATTATGGGTTTTTTTTTTTTTTTTTTTTTTTTTTTTAAGGGGTAAATTATAGAAATTTTTTTTTTTTTTTTTTACTTTAAAAATAGAAAACTCCCTTTACAAATAAAAGCATTTATAAAAACTCCTACTTTTAAAAATTTATCACTTAACCCCTATGTAACTTATTTTTGATCATTTTATCCATAATGTTTAATTTTATTTTTAGAAAAATATTTTATATTATTAGACAAAAATTAATATTTTAAGTTTTTAGCAAAAAAAATTAAGAAAATTTTATATATTTATAAAACTATAATTATTTTAATTAATTATAGTAATATTATATAAGTTCAGAAGATAAAAATTATTTTTAAAATTTTTATGAAAAAATATTATGATATAAAATATAACTTTTTTTTGGTTGAGGGGCAAAATGGTCAAAAAAATTTATTTGGGGGTAAAGTGAAAAATTTTCAAAAGTTAGGAGGTTTAGTGAGTGATTTTATTTGTGAGGGGGGTTTTTTGTTGTTGAAGCAAAAGTTAGGAAAATTTTCTGTAATTTACCTTTTTTTTGATAAATTATATATTAGTACCCTAAAATTTAATAAAATAATTTTTTAGTTTAAAAATATTGTAAAATAATTTATTAGTTTACAGGTTTTAGTGTAATTATTTTTTAGTTCAATTTTAGGCGTATGACATTAGCATTCCGACCAAAAACTGACGTGTAAAGTTAAAGAAATTCAAAAAAATTACTAAATTTGGAAAAATGACGACGGTTTGAATAAGGATATAAATATCTTTTTGTCTTTTTGATACTTTGTTTTACTTAAAATTGGACTAAAAATATTCACACTAAAATATGTGAACTAATAAATTATTTTGCAAAGTTTATGAACAAAAAAATTATTACACGCAACCTAAGAGTAGTAATATGTAATTTACGCCTTTTTTATAATTAAGATTGATACTATAAAGTGGTAAAATAAAAATATAAATAAAGTCAGATAAAATTGTCTAGCTTATTGAATTAGGGATATAAATGAGTAAAACTGACTCGTTATAAAGCTTGAAATGCTCCGCAAGCCAAGCGAGTTGGGTTAGCTCGTCTAGCTTCGCGAGTCGATCCCTAGCCTAGTGAGGCTTAAGCTCATTTTGATGCAGTTAACTACATTGTATGCCTAATTGATATTCGATTGATCCTAGATCGAACTTAATTGAGCCTAAATAAGAAGACTTGGGCTCGAAACTCACCAAGCTAACTTTGAACTCAACCAAGCTGAGCACGATCTCGAGCTTGAAGCTTCCGAACTCAATGAGTTTCGTGCAGATTCTTGAGCTGAGTTGAGCGCTAACAGTCGCTCGTGTACAACACCCTTCTAAAAGGCTCTTTTAGGTTCAACCCTATCAAACCCGACCTAAAAAACGTAACTACCACGAATAATGTTTAAATTCGAGTAACTATTGAAACCTTGACTTTCCTGGTATCAAGGTCAGTCAAGACCCTAATCAATAGAAACAACTGTTTGGTGTTTCCCATTTGTTAAGGGCATCTTTTGAAAATTTGTTATATTATCAGTTGATTTGTATTGTAAATCGTTGTTCACAATTTGAGAAATAATAACCTGTATATAATAATTATAAACATATATGTATATATTTATATAAAAAATCCTTATATTAGCTAATATTTTAATACAAAGTGAATTATTTGAGCTATAATTAAACCGAAGTACTTGACACCTCAGTTACCGTTAATCAGTTTTCTTTTAGGCTCCTAAAATATCGGGACCGTCCAGCTATTATAAAACTTTTCTTTTAGAAAAGTCAAATGTTGCTCAAAACACCCACCAAAAGGAACCAAAGGACCCACAAATGAAAGTTATCGTAATTTATTTCCGATAACTGATGAGATACAATTCAAAATACACGAAGGTACATAGTAGAGAATGAAAGCGATGTCCACATTTTATCTATAATAAAAGTGGTTGTTTGTGGTAGTCGTCCACATTCACCCATGAAAGCGATGTCCACTTTTATAAAGTCGTTATGTTGTATATCGGATTTCTAACAATTAGACAAACTGTTGATTTATATATGTTTAGTCATGATGCATTAGGTAGAACTGTCAGCCACCTGCGTTTATGTTACCTTCCCGAAAGGAAAAATGATAGCGGAGGTCCACAATAATTTTATGGCCGGTTCGGTATCACTTTTTCTTTGGGGGTTTTTTTTTTTTGGGTGACGAGGGATTGGGTTGCCCCAACCAACCTCGGCCTATGAGAACAACCCACAAACCCCCATGAGCAGGTAAGTCATGAGTATATTCTCATGGAGAATCGAACTCCTGACCCGAGGCGATGACCGGAGGGGTAGGAGACGCCACCAATTGAGACACCCTCATGATGGGCGGTTTTTAGTTTTCATGGAAATATAAATAGGTTTTAAAAATAATTTTTTCTTATTTTTTGATTTTATATTTTTAGTTTTTTTTTTTAAATTAGGAAATATTAGAAATGGAGAACTTGAATATAAAAAAAATCGTTTCTTGTCGGTCTATGTAATATATACAATAATTTTTCGCCTTTCATTTTGTAGCTCAAACTGTTAGGATATTTGTTCTTCTGTATATTATTAGAGTTTTAATAACAGAGAAAGATCACGTGTTTAAATCCCAACATTGCTAAGCAGTTTTGGCTCTTGTTTAGTATGCAGGAAATGGGCAGAAAACGCAGGAAATAATTTACCTAGCTCCTCTTAGGCAAGTTCGAATTCATTTGTTTTTAACTAGCATTCAGAATGAAGTTTTATTTCTCATCGTGGCAACCAACATGTTTTTCCTATTTCGTGGGAAATTGTTACGGAAATTGAATTCACGAAAAATATAACTTTCTGTAGGAATACAATTCATATGGTAACCAAACGAAGCTCAAAAAACATATGAGAAAATTGAACTATTTTTCATAGTAAAAGTTCAATTTTTCAAGGCCATATATCATTATATACGATAAGATTTAAAGTTTTATTACTTAGGTAATAAATAAGTACATTTTGAAAAACTTCAGTAAATTTTTATCAGAATTCGACAACTGGTTCTTTTTATTGTTTTTTTTTTTTGTTTTTCTGTCTGAGAATGCTTATTATACACATATAAATCGTCAAGATTATGTTTTATGCCTTCATGTTCTATTGGACCTGCAAAATCTGACACGACACGAAAATAGCAGGATTGGCGGTTTTGAAGGCGGGTTGAATTTGGGTTTGACCCATGTAACCTATTTTTGACACGATTGATTCGTTTATATAGTTATGTTAGGTATTTAAGTGATACATTATTATTATTATATATATATATTTTTGGGAGTTAAGATAATTTAAACTATATTTAGTAATATTAATTTAGTAATTTATTTTAACAGTTATAAATATAATAAATATTTATTGATAGTATCGACCATGAAGTGCATTATTAACATGTTTGTAAGTTAAAAAATTAGCATTTAGTAATTGGGTTGGGTAAGGGTTAAGAATTCCTAACTCGTTTAATAAACGGATCAGGTTTGGGTTCGGGTTGACCCCATTTCTAAGACCTTTCATATAGCACGAACACGACATGAAACGACATATTTGCCACCTCTATGTTCTTTCAAAAATTTAGAGCCTAAAATAAACATTGAATTCTCATTAAGGATATCTACGTGAAAAAAATTCAAATATCTGGTCATCTCTTTGTATATATTGCAACTAGAGGTGGCCAATAGGCCGGGTTGGCCCGGAAACCGGCCCGGGCCCGGGAGCCATTGCCTATTGGAGGCCCTCCTAATGGAGGGGGAGAGCCGTAGCTCCCCCTCCTCCTAATTAAAAAAAAAAATAAATTATATTACTTTTACTTTGTATTTTTTTATAAATAAATTTGTATTTTTAAATATTAGGCTCCATCTGCGTTGTATTTGTACTTGTTACGTTATTTATTTACTGTTATTTACTATTATTATATATTTTATTTCATTACATATATATAGCATTATTAGTGCTTGGGATAAAATATATTTGTATCTCATATCATTTATCAATGAATTATAATAATTTAAGTACAAAACGACTTTGTATTTTTTAAATTTTGTATATTTTTTAAAGCTGACGAAAAACAGGCCAACCCGGCCCTCCCCGGCCCGACCCGTGGCCACCTCTAACTGCAACATAGTAAACTCATAATTAGAGATATTTGATTGATAAATTTCTTTTTTCTTAAAAAGATATGAACTGCATTAATTAATAATTATAAATTATAAATGGCATGTACTTAAAGGGGTAAAAAAATATATAAAATAAAGAAAAGTAATTGTCTTTTATTTATTTATTATTATATTTATATTATATTATTTAGATGATTCACATGCTCAATCATACAAAAGAGGATTCCTGGTCAAACACCATTAATCAAATAGAATATCAAAACAATTTTTAGTTCCTATACTTTTAATTATATTAATTTATTTTTTATATAATTTAAATTGTATTAATTTAGACCTATGGTTGAAATTAAAGTTAACAATATAATTTTTAACGATTTGATTATGTAAAATATAAATGATCCGATATAAACCCATTCACCAAGTCAATATAAGCTCACTAATCACCCGAGCACTAATAATTTTGTTAACAACTTGACGCTAATTTTACTTTAATGACTAAATTGACACAATTAAAAGTATATAGACTAAATTGACACGATTAAAAGTATATATAAACTAAATTGATATTTTGGATAAAGTACAGAGACCTTTTGCATTAATAACCCTAATTTATCTTCTGAATAGTATGATTAAAATAACAAATAAATAAGAAACAATATTAAATTAATTTTTTTTTTTAAGGAATTAATTTTTTACTATTTATATAAGGTACATAATTGAATGTTTTTATTAATTGAAATTTAAATATATCTATTTTAATCTTTGGACAATAATATTGATTAAAGTCTTGTTTAGCCATACTGTATTTTTTTGATAAATATGGGTACAATCTCTGTATATATATATGAACTACAAATGTACGAAATATCCTTTGATTCAATCTCCTTAAACTCGTGGTATCATTGAACACTAGTGATGAAATTGACTTCTTGACGAGGGCACGGGGCTTGATCTCAATTAGGTGATTTATTCTTCAAAGTAGAGGGTCAGAGCTTGATATCTAATTTGAAGAAACGATTTTTGGTTTTTTTTTTTTTTTTTAGGTTTTATTTGAGAGAATTTAAGAATTTTGAGGGGCTTTTAGGTATTTCTCATTTTTATTTTTATTAAATTTTTTTTTTGTTAAATTGGATCTAGTAAATTGTTGACTTTCAGTCAACTTAATTTAATTTGGGATCATTTATTTTAAAGATTTCTATTCTTTATCCATTATATCAATTCAGTCCTTGTACTTTTAATTGTGTCAATTTAGTCCCCATACAATTCAAAATGTGTCAATTTGGTCATAAGAAAAAAATTTATGCTAAGTTTTTAATAAAATTTTTAATATTTCAACCATAAATTGGGTTAAATTGAGTAAATAAATGAATTCATAATGAGTTACTTGCATTGCATCTAACATAATCTTACATTTCAAAATTACGTCATTAACATAACTTCTAAATGACTAAATTGACACATTTTTGATTGTTTAGGGATTAAATTAACACAATTAAAATTACAAGGATCAAATTAATATAATGGACAAAATATAGGAACCTTTAACATAAATTATTATTATTACCAGAGTAAATTATTATTATCCTAGTTAAAATTCATAAGAGAAAATTTAATTATCTACAAATATAAAATTATTATTACCAAAGTAAGATCCTAATTTATAAAATAATCTTGTGACTTTTATTATTTATAAATTATATTATTACTTTAAAAATAATAATTTTTTACACTGATAATAACAACTCTATATTTATTTATTATTTTTCATATAACCTTTTTCATGCTGAATTCTCTCTCCCGCTTCTTACCTAAAATCTTTTTTTAGGGTTTCTGTACCGTGACGAAATTTCCAATAAGGCGTCCTCATTTCTCGATCATAAATTCATAATTTTTTTTTCCAATTTTTAATTTTAATCTCCAATTTCGAATCGATATATCTTCGTTATGCGAAATCTCGACGGTTTTTCACTGTTCTGATCGGCTTTTGATTTCTTAATTTGAATCAAATTGATTGAAATTCTTGCATTTTCATCAGATTGATTCAAATTGTGTTAGGTATGTGCTTGAGCTTCTTTTAGATTAGCTAATTGATGCAATCAGATTCCTTTTTTTTTTTTTTCCATTGTTTGAGATTTTAGGATTGAACTGATTAGGTGTATAATGCTATAGATTTTGCATTTTTAGTGAGATTTTTATGTTGATTTTGATATGTTATGTGCATTTTTGTAATGGATAGAAATTTGAGAATAAGATTAATCATTTTAACCTAAATTTTTTAGCTTTATCTTTTGATCCTCTCCATTCAATTACTGGGATTGATCGATCAGCCGCAGAGTGATAATCTGTGCTAGTTTTTTTGGATTTCTGTATTTATTTGACATATGATAGATGTACCAAAATAAATTTGTCCCTCAGCTTCATTTAGTTTTAGTGAAGAGTAAACTAGAAAAAGCTAACCAAAATTGTGTAAATTTGAAAATTATATGTGTTTGGTTAACAAAGAGCAAAATTGGGAAAAAGCATATCTAGGCAAAATTGAGCAAAACTCTAGTTTTATTTTTCCTAGATTTTTGCTCAAATTAGATGCTTTTATTGCTTTGTACTTTATGCTTTCCAGGTTGGGGGTTCTCAGACACAGCCTCCCTTTAGGGTAGCACCCTAAAGGGGTAGGGCTGCGTACATCCCCCTCCCGACCTTGCACATGCTGGAGCGGGGCATTGGGTTTGTTATTGTTGTTGTAGTTTTTCGCTCAAAATAGATGGAAAAAATGAGCAGAACTAGGAAAAAGCAAAACTGAGTAAAACTCTAGAGGTTTTACTAAAAAAAAGTGGGGAAAAAGTAATCAGTAATCAAACAAGTGCAAACTAGTGGTTTTCCCTAGTTTTGCTTTTTCCCTGTGTTTCCTAATTTGGTTTTTTCTCCTAGTTTTGCACAACTTTGCTCACTAATTTTTAAACCGAAGTGAGGGTAGGTCAAAACAGAACTCTTGTATAGTACAACCAATTCAGGTTTCAGTTTAGTGTTTTGATGTTTGCGTTTGCAACTTCTGTTAAATTTCACCAGTGCCTAAGCCTTGGATTTGACACTGAAACCATTCCAGAATCAATTGATATACTGGTGTGGCTCACTAAGCTATATATTGCTCTCTTTGTTATCATGAGTCTGGTGTGAAACTTTATAATTAGGAATCACATTCCACGCTCTCCATCATGGTGATGAATGACTAGAAGGACTAATAATTAAAAACTTGAAATCTCGAAGTGTCATTAGTCCTTGAGTCTGACCCACAGAGTTGGCACTAAGGTCTATTTATAAACCGTAGTGAGGTTCTATCTGAAACTAATTGACATTAGGTAGAGTAACCCGCTAACCTCGGAAACATCCTCCCTTCAGGGTAGCCCTCTGAAGGGGGAACGCTGCTTACATATACCACCCTCCAGACCCTGCTTGTGCGGGAGCGCTTGGAGGCACTGGGTTTGTTGTTGTAGAGTAACCCGCTAAGCTTATACGTTTGATCTCTTCTTTATCACAACTCCAAACTAGAACTTCGTTGTGCACTTACATGTGCAGTTTTCAACATATTTACCGATTGCATTTTGTAATTTCATTTTCTTCTACTTTATTTTTTCCAGTGCTTCGTATGGTAATGGTGCATTGAACCGGACTTGGAGTTTTGGTTCACTGGTGCTGTTGAGTTTCTTCATAGAGTTGGATCAAAGATGAGAGTTATTGCTCATGCTATTCGTCGATTCAAATCGAGTTTAAGGCATCGCAGAGAAAATTATCGAAGTCGCTTTGCAAGGCAAATTTATTTTGTAGAAAAACGAAGATGTTATCATTACAGGTCCATTGACAATGTACAAGTTTATAGATATACTCATCCGTGCTTTTTGGTCTCAAGAGGCCTTGCAGTAGATGCTGTACAAGTTCCTAGGGGAGGTTGTCTTGCCGTTCTAATCTTCTATGTTATTTCTCGATCTCAGATATTTGAAAAGAAAAGAAATTGTTCAGCCGAGTAACGGTGTACAATATTTTAATATAAGATGTCATTAGCGATGAAAAGAAAACAAGAACATAAACTAAGTGTTGTTTTTGTGCTTCAATGATAGATGTGCATAAAGCGGGGCCTCTCGCAGAGTACGAACGTAGAATTGCTGCTGGTGAACTCTTGGAAGGTGATCTATGCCAGGTATATACGGAAATGATCTATATATATTGTTTCCATTTGAGACTGCTTTTGGACTGCTTTTCAATAGTCTAGCACTTATAAATATGTTTAAATTAGTAGAACACAACATACATGCCATTATATATTGCTATCATGAAATAAAACACAATATATATGCATTATATATACCATTACAAAAGTACTATTACATTACACCTGATCGCCCAGTGGATGGATTGAACTGTTATGTAACATAAATATGTGATTGCCCTTATTTGATTCCGTAATGATGTAAGACAAAGGAAGGGGAAGGGGAAGGGAGAGGGGAGAATTAGTGGGAAGAGAGAGGAGTAGTGAGAACTGTGAGAAGGGGTAGAAGGAGCTAGGAAAATATTATGTAGCTCAATTGCATCTTATCAATAATGAGTGTATATATATATATATATATAGGCATCCCTAGAGCAAAACTCGGGAAGCTAAATAACCTAGAATATGGTAACTTACGAAAAATATTCAAAATTTTAAAAATTTGAAAACTTGCTGAAATATTCAAAATCTGAAAATATGGAAACTTCCCAAATGTAATAAATTCTGAAAGATAAACTAATATGTGGAGAATATAAACAAATATTTTAAATTCTTTCTTGTCCAAATATTCTAATGAATCTCATGTTTTATGTTATTCCCATATTGCATCACATAGTCTCATCTTAATTTACTTTTGGTTTGCAAGGGCCTGATCAGTAGTCACTTAAAGCCTGTGATTGCACAACTAAAGCCACTGGCAAACAAGTTATAAGAGTATTTTAGTATCCTTGCCTTTTTACATCTCAAAAGATGTTGATGTACATCAGCTTGAATACTTACGGACTTGTGGCATAGTCATTCACGGTGGCACTCTTGCAAAAGATTTCACTATACTATTGGGCTTGAGGAAATAGTATTTGCAAATTATATCAGTCATGGGCTATTTTCCTAGGCTCGGACATGAGAGTTAGACATGGGTGTGTCTAGTGGTCACACTCCTGCTTCCTAAGAATTTTTATGTTCTTTGGTGTAATTTGAAATGTTAAGTGTCACACCAATATCTAAGAATCTTTACCTGACATGGGCATTTTAGATCCAAGTAGAGACTTGAAGTGACTATGCATGAGGTCATTTGTAAGTGAGACAGTCATTTAAATGAATCGGGCATTTGGATGAGACAATATTCTGACACTTGTTATCGCAGATAGACACCTTGAAAGAACTACAGAGGCTCTATGATGAGCTGGTTGAGAAATCCGATGAATGTAAATTGGATCGCTATGCAGCTTCTGAAAAATCTGGAAGGCAAGTGTCCTCTGTTTTCATTGTTGTTGTTGCTGCTTGGTAGTCATCTTCTTCTTTTTGGATCTTAGATTTGTTATATTTATTTTCTTGCTGCTTGCATTAATGTGTTCCAGGAGTCGGTGGTTATGGTCACGTTTCATACCACAGTCTTCATATTCCCCAGTCAAAGGATTATATCTCTATGGAGGAGTGGGCACAGGAAAAACTATGTTGATGGACTTGTTCTTCGATCAGCTGTGAGATTAATGCTATTTTCTTTTATCTTTCCGAAAAGATGAAGATTTTGTCTGTTCATTTACTTAGCCTTGGTTTTCTTAACATAAGATGCCTTTTAAAGGCTTATGTTTACCAAAAAAAATAATTAAATAGGTTCGCTCAAGTGATATGGCATTTTGGTGCCACATTAAGTTTTAGGTTTGGGGTTTAAATCCTATCGTTACGTTAAAAAATTTCCTTGGGGCCCCTTGCTGTGTTTCCGGGCCCAACTTAACCTATAGCATGCAAGGAAACTCGTGGGCGGTGCTTGGATTAGTCAAGGTACCCACAAGCTATTCCAGACACGCCTGATTGTGAAAAACGTTGAATGATTATCATGTGGTCACCACTTTAATACCTTTCTATTGATTTTTAACATAAAAAAAGGAACTTACGCAATGCCTCAAGGCCTCCCGCCTACGCAGGGTCTGGGAGGGGCAGATGTACGCAGCCTTCCCCCTTCAGGGTGTTATCCTGAAGGGAGGCTGTTTTCCAGTGCCCCCAACCTGAGGGTGAGGACTTCCCAGGAGGTCACCCATCGTGGTACTACTCTCGCTTAAGCACGCTTAACTTTGGGGTTCTAATGGGATCCGGTGACGGCGTGTTGGTGCCCTCTTTGGTATTTTTAACATGTATATACCATACATTTATAAGTTCTTTTTAGGGTTTGAACCCTTTGGAAACGGCCTCTTTACAGGGTAGCAACTTGTAGGGGTAAGATTGCATACATCTTACACTTCCTAGACCTTGCCTTGGCTGGAGCCCGTTTGAGGCACTAGGTGGTTGTTGTTGTTGTTGTTGTATATACCATACATTTATAAATTGTTGGAATTAATAAAATATACGAACTATCAAAAGAATACAAACGTACTTTATGTGACTGCCAATCACAAATCACGAGCTCGGAATCCATTACATCGTAGCCATTATGTTTTTGTTTAACACAATGGCCATTAAGTTATGCCACGTTTATTGTATTCTGTGATTGCCATTACTTATTAATAATATGTCATTGGGTCAACATTTTGCAGACCTTGCAATTGGAGAAAAAAGAGGATACATTTCCATGACTTCATGTTGACCGTTCATAGCCGCTTGCAAGTAATTGGCTTGTTCTCCTTGAGCTACGCTATCATTGATGATTGACTCTGTATGCTGTTGTTATTGGTTTTAGTACCCTCTTATAGTTTTAACGTGCAAATCTGTAAGTACTAAGTAAGAATGTTTTTAAGTAATAAAACATAAAACATGATTTTGTTGTCTATTACCAAATCACCCTTTATGTGTAACACTATCCCCAAACCCATTACTGTCCTTTATTTGATTCCATGTGTAATATATACATATACCAGTTCGTGACATTGGGGTCTGGCTCGATATTTTTTGTCCTAGGATCTTAACCTTGGCAGTGCCTTCAACTTACTTATGACTTGAGTCTTTTTTGTTTGCAGAAGCACAAGGGTGTTGCAGATCCACTCGAAGTAGTTGCCGGAGAGATATCAGATGAATCAATTTTGTTATGTCTTGATGAATTTATGGTATATATAAGTGATCTGAAATGATTTGAACATCTTAGACAAATATTCACGATAGTTATTTATGTATAAACCATGCTTTTTTGGCTTTTTTCTAGGTGACTGATGTGGCTGATGCGTTGATATTGAATCGCTTATTTAGACACCTCTTCAGCAACGGTGTTGTAAGCACTGCCTCTTTTTTTTTTTTTTGTGTGCGTGAGCGTGTGTGTTTTCAAGTCTGTTTTGCCTGGACTGGGTATGATAGTTGGGCACTGCTATAATTTTGAGAGTTTCCATGTTTATTATAGAATTTGAGGTGCCCAAGTGTCATATCAACGTTTCGTTAAGGAATAGTGGAGAGTATGGATAATGAGTTGTGAGAAATCGAGTATATTTGACATTTGCATGTGTTGACTGTCAAAAATAGGTTCTTGTTGCGACTTCGAACCGCGCTCCAGATAACTTATACGAACGTGGGTTGCAGAGGGATCTTTTTCTGCCTTTCATTGCCACCTTGAAGGTGATAACAATGGCTCATCCGACTTTAGTTTTGGCTCAATTAGAGGGAGTGAATAAGCTGAGGGGCAAGTCTGAGCTCATAAAGCTTGAGACTTGACTTGACAACATTGTTCTTGGCTTGACTTGGTTGAGCTGGAACTTGGCTCAGAGAGCTTGGAGCCGAGTTCAACTCGTTTAGGCTCATTTGGGCTCGAATTTGGCCCATTGAGGCCCAAACAATACTTATTTAGATACATTTAGACTCATCATTTAACCTGACACTTGAACCCTTGGCACTGTGGTTCGTAGCCATGTGCTCTAATCCTCGGAGCTTCAGGTCCCCTCCCCAGCCTCCACTCTGATGGCTTGGAAGGGGACCACCTTTTCCTTCCACCTAATTGCACAGGAAAGGCCTAAAGCTAGTCTCAGGGAATAATAAAGCTTCATAGGGTCTTTTTGTCTAGGTGCTTATTTGAGCTTGTTCAGGCTCATTAGCTGCCAACCCGAGCTCAAGCTCGGCTTAGATAAATGAGCTAGCTTGTCTCCGTTCGAGGTCGAAAAGAGCCAAGAACGTAGATAAATTTCCTCACAAGGGCTTGTGAGTCGGCTTAGCTCATTCTTCTGGTGTTTCTGGTGCTAAATGACGATCAACCATTCTTCATAATTAATGACCGTACATTTTCGATGCAGGAAAGGTGTGTAGTTGATGAAATCGGATCATCGGTGGACTACCGGAAAATGACCTCGGTACTTGCATATCCGTGTATAACTTTTTCCTATTTAAATATATGAGTTTAATCTATGTGTTTGTGTGTGTGTGTATATATATACATATATATATATATATATGTGCTCTTTTTTTTCACGTGTAACTATTATGTTTATATTTTGCAGGTTGAACGTGGATTTTATTTAATAGGAAATGATTTGTCAGGGATTCTGAAGGCTAAATTTCAGCAGTTAATTGGGGACAATAGAGCTCAGCCACAAGAAATCGAAGTCATTATGGGGAGGAAGTTACAGGTATTACCCATATAGTTCCCCTCATTAGCATGGAACTGAATTTTGGTTTGTGGTTGCAGTGTTACTGAAGTAGGGTGTCACAAACATTGTGTGATTGGTTGTGGTGATTGCATTGGGATTTTGAGACAACATAAGTTGTTTTCGAGCCTTATGTTTATAGAATGTTGAATAAATTCCCATACAATCATTAGTTTTTATACTTTTTGATAGTTTTAGCGTATACATATATACATCTATAAATATGCTTTAATAAAATACATACTTATTCTGACAAACTATTAAGAAAGTACTGTTACATAAGAGTCAATCATCCCCGACCCCACTTGCTTGCAAAAAGACCGATTGTATAACAGTTAGTTGAAATGTGACGGCCCAAGTTCCTTTTTCACAAGGTGGGGTAAGCCATCTGGATCTAGTGCCTTATAAATTACTAGGTTTGTGGTTCAAATCCTATCGTTGGTGCAAGTAATTTGTTGATGTCACCCACTGGGGGCCTATGGTCCCAACCTTGACCTACGGAAACTTACCCTCTTGTGTGTACTCAGGGACTAGTGTAGATGCACATTAGTTGACTCAAACATCCCGGTTACCAGGAAAAAGAGTGTCGGAACAACAGCTAAGTTTCGGTTCCTCTCTATTTTGGTTAGGTTCCACTGGGTGCTAGCGGATGTGCGTATTTCCCTTTTGATGAACTTTGCGATAGACCTCTTGGAGCTGCAGATTACTTTGCATTGTGTAGTAAGTTGCCCAATATTTTCGCCTTTCCATATTCACACCCTTGGTCTGTCGGGTGATTTCGGTTTTCATTGTGAAAAAACTGCTTTTGTCATTAGCACTTTTTGCATACATTTGTAAAAAGTGCTATCAATAGAGATAGTTCTTTTGAAACATTTTTAGCTTTTGCTTCTGTTTCTATTTTAAAAGAGAAGCGTTATTCTCCTTTTTTGCTTAAAAGCAGGAAAGAAAAAAAGAAAAAAAAAAAAACGTTTCCTTTTATTTAACAACAATTTTCTTTCTAGGCCAAAAACCCTTGAAATATGAGAAAAAGCATTCTTTTTCTTTTTGTTTTTCTTAAGTACTTTTTTCCATTGAAGAAGTTTACTTTTTTGCTGCGCAGAGAATTTTCATACTCTGGTGTTGGAGGGAGTGCCAATTTTCGGGCTTCACAATCGGACAGCAGCCTATCGGTTTGTCACTCTTGTCGATGTCCGTCTCATTTCTATGCTTTACATGCCTACTTAGATTGCAGTCGCTTTTGCAGCGTCTTTAGGCAATGTTATCATTTCACTAATGGGGTTATTTATACCAAAGGTCCCTATAATTTACACTATATTGATTTAGTCCTTTTACTTTTAGTTATACTAATTTAGTTGTTATACAATTTACATAGTCATGTGGTGAAATTAAAATCAAGTTAGTTGCACAATTTTTAATGTCTTAGTCATGTTAGATGCAGTTTACCCAAAACAAACCAACATTGGCCCAATTTAAACCCACCCGTGCCCAACTTTAAAAGTAATGCCGCCATCTTAATTCAATTTTACTATAGGTTTAAATTGATGTCATATGAATTGTAAATGGATTAAAATTGATACAATTACAATTATAAGGGCTGACCCGATACAATGGATAAAGTACAGGGATTTATAGGTACTTATTATTGGAGGATGGTTATAAGTAGCAACTGTGCTAATTTCTAGAAGCAACAACTATTACGTCACATAATTGATACGTTACTTGATTTCATGATTCTAGCAAAAGAGAACTCCAACTGGCTAGCCTAATTAGGGATCAAACTAGCCTAACCCATTAGACAAGACCTCGGTCCTAGCCCACTGACATATCAGGTCGTGACCCCAAGCAGTGGATGTAGTTGCTTGGGACCCCCAATGTGCTAAGAGTCTTTTTTAAGAATTAGTTATTTATTAGTCTGTTTCTATTGCATATCATGGATAGTAATTGGAGAAATAACGATCTATGTATGATACCTTATAAATATATATGTTACAAGTAACCTACTTATTAGCTAGTATTATAATATAAAGTAGATTATTTGAGACATTGGGGGGTTGTATTAAAAATATAGCATTAGTGAACTATTACATTCTAAAATCACCATCTAATGCCACAGCATTGCAACTATGTAGTTGACTAATGTAAACTACGAATCTCAATTTGATTCTGTACGCACATTTTCAGTGAAAACGTGGCGTTGACGCTTTTCAGTCTATTGCGGCTCAGGTGATGTATGAAAACAAGGCCAGATTAATGTGCACTGCAGAGGGGAGCCCGTATGATCTTTTTGAAAGGATCGTTACCATATCTGACGCCGAGAATGTGGCGCCGCGAACCTCGTCCAGGTCGAAGAAAAGCGATGACCTTGATCTATGTGTTGATAACGAGCTCGGTTTCGCCAAGGACCGGACAATTAGCAGGTTAGGTGACTTCATTCAGACTTTGTTTTGACGGAAAATATTTTTTGCTTCAATTCTATTGCTTCTTTGCATAAACAACAACCATAAATATGGAAAATATTTTCTCCGTAAGAGGAGATTGACTAAACATTTTTCCTTCATGAAGAGCAAAGCATTTTTTGTTGTAGTTTCGTGCCATATGCTTTACTTCTACCTCCACTTAGCCCAACCTAAACCTAATACAAATTTATTGAATGAAACAACTTTCTTTAGTTAGAAAGACAAAAAATTTAAGAAAAAAATTATTTTTATAAGCAAAATATTTTCCTCAGAGTCAAACAATGCTAATTTGTGATGGTTTTCCATCTAGTTATAAGCATTACCTATCGAAATAGGACATTCTTCTCATTTGGCTCTAGGGGTATGAATGAGTTGAGTCGGGCCCGTGTTTATGAGGGTCGAGGGTCAGCTAATCAATATTTTGTCTGGCTTGAGCTTGGCTCCATCCTCATCAAGCTTGGGGAATTTGAGCTTGATCTGAGATTGGCTTGGTTGAGCTCAATCTCGGCTTGAACAGGTTGGAGCCATGCGGGTTTAGGCTTGAACCTGGCTCTTCACATTTTAAGTCATAATTTCGCTTTCAATATTGGCTTAACTAAACAAGCTAGCTCAAGTCCGCTTATGCTCGAGACTGACCAAGGTTTTTAGCTAGTTAACCTAGTTAGCTAGGAAGCATGGATTACGGATTCGAGGTATGATACGATACTGATATGCCGACACGTAATTTTTCAAAAAACTAAGATACAACACCTAGGGGACATTTAAAAATTATGTTCTTAGATATGTATCCATGTAATTGTTGAAAAAAAACATAAGTCGTGGACTTAAAAGAAAAACAAAGAAAAAAAAATTATAATAGCTTAAGAAAAAAAATAAAGCTTAACTAAAATAGGACAAATTCAAATATATACAATTAACAAAAAAAATGAACTAAGGTTCAAGCCATCCCGTCGCTGCTGTTATTGTTCTCTCTCTATACTTGATTTAACAGAGGCTTCCTTCTTTTTTTTATCATTCTCTCTCTGTTTAATTGAACATAAATATTAATTTTCTTTTTTATAATCAAAACAGCTATAAAAGATTTGAAAATATTAGTTTATTTTTAAAAAGTTATTTAAATATAATAATATTAAAATCTGTATAATATAACTTAACTATTTAAAATGCATACTATTGTATTATACACATATAACAATATATTACAATATTATATTTTAAAAGTCAAATCATTAAAACCGTGCCGGAACGTATCGGAAGCGTGTCAGAAACGTATCGAAAATTTAAAATTCAAAAAGACAAATCGGATACTTTTTTTCACTTTGGACATGTTTGAGAAGTGTGTCAGAAACGTATTAGAATTGTGTCGGAAATTCAAAATTTAAAAACGTGTCGGACATCGATACTTTGGTCAAAAAAGAATATCGGTGCTTCCTGGTTGGTTAGTTGGTTTAGCTTGTTTACCTCGCTATTTTCCTGATCTTTTATCATTTGAGTCTCAAGAGAAGATTCCTTTATTTTGATTGAGGTTACAATCTCTAGTCTCTGGACAAAAAGTAGAGTAAGATTGCGTACACCCGACCTCTATTTAGGCCTTGCGAGTAGGGCCTTGTGTAGTGGACTACCTTTTAAGCTATGGGTATAAATGAGCCGTGTCTCATGAGCTTGCCCATTTAGCTTAACAGGTTGAGCCTGAGCCTAAGCCTAAGCCTAAGCCTAAGCCTAATGGAGCTCAAGCTTGTAGCCTCACGAGCTTAAAGGATCCTAAATGAGTCTTTGTTAATTGAATATAGTAACATAAATATGCTCAATTGATGAAGTTCGAGGCTAAATGAGTCGAGCTTGAGCCCAAATAAACTTGGGTCGAGCTTAAATAAGCCAAAATAGGGTGAGCTTATTTCAGAGCTCCCGAGTTGGGTTCAAGCTCAACTCAGCCAAGCCTGAGTCCACGACAAGCTAAGTTCGAGCATGAAGTTACCAATCCAATGAGCTTATAGCCCAGCTAGACATTGTTAAGCTGAGCCTTGATCCTTACTAGCTCGAGCTCGGCTCAACCTGGCTCATATACACCCTTACTTTAAGCAATTAGTTCAAAGATAATGGAACGCGCTCTTGTTTTGCAGATTAACCGAAATGAACAGCAAGGAGTACCTAGAACAGCACGCAGCCATGTTCGTCGAAAATCGGCCATTACGGGACGAAGAACAGGAGAGTGCAGTTCATGTATGAAAATCATAGTATAAACATTAATAAAATGGATAAATATTATACAGACTCTTATTATTCGACTCCAAATAAACCTTTAAACTTCTAATTTTATCAAAGACGCCTTTAAACTATCAGTTTGTATCGATTAGAATTAAAAAAGTTTGGCCAGATTTGCAGTAAAAGGTCTAATCAAACAAATAAATAGTTTTGGGTCCGATACATTTGAAAGTTAAGAGGGTTACTTTGATTTCATAATTTAATTGAACGTATAATCTCTATCAATAAATTTTTTTGGTGTCATCTTCATTAATTAAATATTAGTGTTGTATTTTAAATCTTAGAATATTTTCTTATATATATTAAAATATTAAGAACATTTACATAATAAATACTTGAATTTCAGGATAATTGAGTGATAACTTTTTTTGGATATCTTATTATGTTAAATTTGTATACAACCTGTCTGTAGAGGAAGCATCTTAAAAGGGTAAGATTATATATCTCACCTTTGCCAGAGTAGACAGGAGCCCTCTGAGGCACTGAGTTTTATGTGTTATCTTATCACGTTAAAATTCTGAGAGACTTGGTCATTTGATATTGTATCAGATGTCCTGATTAATTTTAGACATAGCCTAGTGGTGGAAGTTCGTGTTAGGGGTAGATTAACAATACAATTTGGGAATATCATAGAAATCGATTTTCTTGCGTGACAAATAATTTTAGTAATATATAAGTATATTTTACTGTGATTTAGTAAAATTTACTGGCAATTAAGGGGTAGTGGTGCCCCATTTTCTTGGGGCACCCAAAAAGCCCCACAATTGGAAATTTTTTACCCAATTGGCATAGTTTTAAAAGAAAATTGTCAAAATAGCACACTTTCAAAAATATTTACTAAAATGTCACTATTTACTGTAGCTCGTTCAACGTACGACGTTTGTAACGGCATACGTCGAGTGAACATTATTTTTAAAAAATTTTTTTTACAAAAGTACAGCTAATTTTATTCCAAAAATTATTGCATTAAAAATATTTTACATAAATAATTTAAATTTTAGTAGTTTTTTAAAAAAAAGTATACTAACTTTATCATGAAGTTGTATGTGTCTTCTTTTTTATTGTCATGTCATCTACCACATTCTTTTTTGGTTGTCATTTATTTTTCGACTAATTGTCTTGGTCACTTATAAATAGTTGATTCCTTTCATGGTCCTTTTCTAAATAATACTTTTCTTTTTAGTCATTTTTGCAAAGTATGTTGCCTTTACTGTGTATAATATTATTTTAAAAAACTTTCACCATTTATGTTTTCATCCAAAAAGTAATAAATTTTGGTGTATATAATATTCGCTCAACAAAAATTTAACGAGTACCTAAATGATGAAATGACCCGTATATATTATCGTTATTATTCACTATATTAAATATAGTCTTCAACCAAAGAGGGCACCAACACGCCGTTACCGGATCCCATTAGAACTACGAAGTCAAGCGTGCTTGGGCGAAAGCAGTAATAGGATGGGTGACCTCTTGGGAAGTCCTCATCCTCAGGTTGGGGACACTTGGAAATAGCCTCTCTTCAAGTTAACACCCTGAAGGGGGAAGACTGCGTGCATCCGACCCTTCTAGACCCTGCATAGGCAGCAATCTCTGAGGCACTGGGTATGTTCCTATTAAATATAGTCTTCAGAGTACCATTGGGACATTGAGAATATATCTTACTTTCTATTTACTATATTTAATACAGTGAATAGTAACGATAATATATACGGGTCATTTCATCATTTAGGTACTTGTTAAATTTTTGTTGAACCAATATTATATACATGAAAATTATGCATTACTTTTTGGATGAAAACATAAACGGTAAAAGTTTTTAAAAATGATATCGTACACAGTAAGAGCAACGTACTTTACAAAAACGACCAAGAAGAAAAGTATTATTTAGAAAAGAACCATAAAAGGTATCAACTATTTATAAGTGATTAGGACAATTAGTCGAAAAAATAACATAACAACCAAAAAGAATATGTGGTAGATGACGTGACAATAAAAAAGATAACACATACAAGATCATGATAAAGTTAGTATTCTTTTTTTTTTTAATTATTTATGTAAAATAGTTTTAATGCAATAATTTTTATAATACAAATTAGTTGTGCTTCCGTAAAATAAAAAATTAAAAATAATAAAAAAAAAAATTGTTCACTGGACGTACGCCGTTACAAATGACGTACGTTGAACGAGCTACAGTAAATGGTGTCGTTTTGGTAAATATTTTTGGAAGTATGCTATTTTAGTAATTTTTTTTAAAAACTATGCTAATTGGGTAAAAAATTCCACAATTGGAGCCCCATTTTAATTTTTTAATAATTTTTATTTCTATTTTATATTTTTTATTATTTTTAATTAATAAAATATATTAAATTTTATTTAAAAATATATTTTAGATATTAATAAATTTTTATATTAAATTTGAGTAATTTTTTTATTTAATTATTCATATTATGTTATGTTTTATTAATATAAATCTTAATTTTTATAAAAGTGTAATTAGAAGAATTAGTTGAGTTAGTTGAGTTGTTGGGTGAATTAGTATAAATACTTGTAACAAATATCAAATTAGATATCAAATAACAAAATATCTTCTCTCTCTATCTCTCTCTTTCTCTAAACCCTAACCCTAATTCTCTCTCTCTCTCTTCTCTAATTCTCTTTCTAATCTCATTATCCTCATCAATTCTAGATACAGTCTAATTGATTATAACATTTGGTATCAGATTTCAGGTTCGTGCTACATTTTCTTACTCAACCATGGTGGATGGCACACGAAGTGTTACAGATTTTGTGCCGGATTGAGGCTCGATTGGACAATATTGAGGCTCGTTTACATCGTTCCATGGTTGAGACGTTCCAAGCAATTAAATCGGATCTCACTTCACTTAAGCAAGGACAAAGGCAAGATTATGGATCTGTTGCAAGAAAGTTGTCAAAGAAGATTGACATCTAGTAAGGCTACACTTGCGGTAAGGGTTACTTGTGTGCTCTATCCTATAAATGAGGATATCCTTGACCAAGTATTCTCTCCATTTGGCCCACTTGAAGAGATCAAAATAATCTTATCATCAATTTTGGAGGTTAAAGCTCAAGTTCGTTTTTCAACAAGAGCTACTGCAATTTCTGTATTTTACTTAAATGAAAGAGCTATATATGATGGTTGTTGTTACATGAATATTAAATTTCTCAATCTTGAGCCTCAAGTATATAATATAACACAACCTATTGGAGGTACACATGATGCCTCATTAGATTATTATATGCAATATATGGTTGAGGAAGTGTAATCAATTCATGTCAAGAGTGATATAGTTCCACCCTCGTATATTGAAATTATCGAGCCAACACCTACACATGAAATTGTTGGAACTACCTGGTTGAAGAAACATGAACAAGTATCGATGGGCACTATCAACATGGATTCAAGCATTAAGAGGGAACTTGAGGAGTTTGACAGCTTAGAAATAAATGGACTCAGTGGAGTTTCTAGTAAAGCTGAGATGGTTTAAGAGCTTAATTTCAGAAAACCGGAAGCTACTTTTCAACTAGAGGCATCTATTGTTTGCGACCCATTGATAGATAAGAGAGCTCAGTTCTCTAGGTTGGATCTAACATTTGAATTTGCAGGTGATGATTACTTTCCGATAATCACCTTTGCTATGGCAGAAAGTGAGGTTAAAGCATATATTGTTTGTTCTATCTTGTGCGCTGATTTTGTACTTCGGGATAATCTTTCATCAAGGGCTGCAGTAGAACTTCATGAAGAGATGTCTCAACTTCAAAACCTTATCAACCAGATATTCGTCTTTGATCCTGGTGGAGAAATGTTTAAGGGACTCGTAATTGAGCCCTTTGCTGGCAAGAATACTACGAGTTCCAAATTTGTTTCCTGAATTTTCGACCTTGAGGGCAAGGTTGTTGTCGAGCGGGGGGTAATGATACATGTATTAGTGTTAAATAAAAGTGTAATTAGGAGAGTTAGTTGAGTTGTTGGGTGAATTAATATAAATACTTGTAACAAATATCAAATTAGACATTCAATAACAAAATATCTTCTCTCTCTATCTCTCTCTTCCTCTAAACCCTAACCCTAATTCTCTCTCTCTCTTCTCTAATTCTCTTTCTAATCTCTTTATCCTCATCAATTCTTCGTCAATTCTAGATATAATCTAATTGATTGTATCATATTAATATAAATCTTAATTTTTATAATTTTAATTTGTTCTCTTAATATAATTAATTATTTAGTTAATTATATTTATTTTTAATATATTTTTATTTTTTTATCTTGAATTAATTAAAATAGTATAAATAATATTAATTATTAAAATATTTTAAAAAATAGAGTTTTAAAAATGGGGCACGATAGGAGAGGAGAAGCCCCATTTTTTTAAAATGGGGCTTCAAAAATGGTGCACCATTACAAGAAGCCTAAGCATATTGTTTTCCTGGAAACAATGTGGCATGTATATCTTGTCGGAATCATGTGTCATGTTAGTATTTTCTGGTAAGTTAACAAAAGACGCCAAGTTAACATAGAGTACAACTAAGCTATAAAATTTTAACCCTCATATTATCTTATTGTATATAAAATTTAAAGTGATTTAAATTAAATGCTCAAATCTCATTACAAGCACTTTATATTAAGTTGGTGTATCTAAATTTGGATCGGCCCTGACATGTTCGGAGTTTCAAGCGAAAATTTCAAATAGAATTTTTCATATGCAACAAATAATAGAAATTTTAAACATAAAACTATTAATATTAATAACTGATAATTTAAAAACTATAATCCAAAAATTTTGGGATCTCTTAAAACTTGAGGTGCCCAAGCAGTTGTTTGGGGTTATGTCCGACCCTAATATTTTAGGCTTGTGTTAAAAAAAATAAAATTTATTTTAGCCTCTCTTTAGTTTTTCTTCTCAAAATATGTTGAACAAACAAACAAACAAAAAAAAATTATTTTTAATTTTCTAAACAATTTAATTAGCTGCTTGTAGCTAGCCAAAAGAATCCCCTATGAACACATAAATATGTTTTTCTTTTTGAATTTTTAAAATTAAAAAACATTTTATAGAAATTTTTTTTCTAAGTTTTCAACCACTTAAACCTACGGGAGGAGATGACCTTAGATAGAACTCAATGGAGAGCCAGTATAGGGGTAGCTGATGTAGCGGCTTAGAGTAGAGCATCTTTGACTGCTTACACTAGTGATTCTAGGGATCTTTACTTCCTCTTTATCAATCTCATATTGAAGCATCTATTTGGGCATCGGTGTCTTTACTAGCCGACTATTTGTCTGCAGTTACCCCCCTTCGTATTCCTATCGAGTTTTCCTCGAGTTTTGCTTCGTATACTAGGCTTGTGTTATGTATTGATTTAATACTAAATTGTTTTCATGCTTTCAGGCTCTATGGTGACATGATGACACGCTCCTCAGGTTGGGGGTTTTTGAAAATAGCCTCTCTTCAGGTTAGCACCCTAAAGAGGGAAGGTTGTGTACATCCTCCCCCCAGACCCTGCTCAGGCGGGAGCCCTTGTGGCACTGAGATTGTTGTTGTTGTTGTTGTTTTTTTCTTTCTTTCTAATTTTTTATTTTTGGTATTTAGTAATTTCTTAATTTGAATAAAAACTGAAAATAGGATACTAAAAATAAGACAAAAATCACTTTTAAAATCGAGTTTTTAGCTTTTTAAAAGCTAAAAACTACAAATAAAAAATGGTATCGAACATATGCGCTAAGTTTATATAGAATTCGTTTAGCTAACTTAAGATTGAAATCAAATGTATGACATAAATTACAACGAATGATATTTTATATTATGCGAATGAAAACGCTCTCCATTCCCGAAGAGGAAAAATATTTTTTATTGAGATAATAATTACTAGGTCTTTATATGAAAAAATAATAGCAATGTAAAAAAAATGCATTCCTGTCAAAATAATCAGAGCGTTAAAGTAAGATATTTACCGGTGAACCATATCCATACTATATCAGAACTATTGGATTCAGTGTAGTAGCTAAACATGAGATCTTATATTTTGGTTGTTTTCCTGCTTTCGGGTTTTCATTTTTGGTATCTTCAATGATGGGACTTTTTTGGCGTGTCTCGAGTTGCTTTTGGGTTGTTATTTTTTCTTTAACGTCAAGTGCTCTTTTAGTGTATTTTTCTTTTGCTTTGTTGTGCTATCTTTTAGCTGTTTCGGGAGTGATTCTGAAGGTTGGATATGTCTATCTTACTTTTACAGGTTTCCTTGCTATTTTCCCTTTCTCAAACTTTGTGCACTATTCAGATCTCTTGTTTGAGACGTCAGCTCTTTGCATCATGAGTTTATCTATGCAAATTATCGAAAAAATAATATCTTATGTCTAAAGCTCATTTTTCCCTAAGATGTTTGTATGCCTTATTAAGGCATCAATATATCAGCTTACAGCAACAACAACAACAAATTCAGTATCGTAAAGAGATTTTTTGTTATTTTTTATTTTAAAACACATTATATACATACATACATACATATATATATATATATATAGTATTTTATTTTATCAAATATTATTTTTTTAACATCACAAATTTAACCAAATTTATTATGAAAATAGATAGTTAAAAAAAAAATAAAGTAAACAAAAATAAAGTTTTGGACCAATCAACATATAATTTTATTATACTTTTAGTAATAATAATAATACATAGAACACCACAGACGATATCTAATACACATAATAAAAAGGAAAAAGAAAAATATATCGAACTGCATTTTTCATTAAATTCACATAAAAGATTAATGATTATTGTTTTAAAATCTTATTATTTAATATTATTTAAGTTATTTATATTTTACTATCCTGATCTTTTTGATAATTATAAAAAGGACCCTCTCCGACCATCTAACGTCATTTTGAAAGGTTTTTGGGCCAACTGATTTATTTTGATTCGATCTAAATTTACATGATAATTACCATGAAAGTTTTTGAGGTACTCGGAATTATAATTTTTCCGTTTTGAAAGGGAAGTCATTTTCCCTTATTTACTGGAAAAGGTCCTTTTTATTAATACAATAAAACCTCCGAATCCTTTTTAATAATTTCAAAATATCGGAATTCTTTTTATAATTACAAAAAATATCAGGTAATAAAATGTAAATAACCTATATTATTTATTATAGTATAATATTATTCGCCGCGTGTATTAAATTAGTTATCACCGCCTTCACCGTACCCGCCACCATATCCACCACCATGCCCATACCCACTCCCACCACCAGACCCACCGCCGCCACCACCGCCACCTCCACCGCCACCGCCGCCTCCGCCACCGCGTCCACGGCCCCGGCCGGACACCGAACCACGCCCAGATCCTGCCCTTGACCCAGCATAAGAACCTGCTTCCGATCCAGCACCTGACCCAGAACCAGAACTCGAACTGGAACTAGCAGAGGATGAACTTGAGCTACTTGACCCGGACCCAGACCCTGATCCAGCACCAGCACCCGAGCCTGACCCACCTCCACCACCGAGGCCCAAGCCCAAGCCCGCCCCGATCCCGACACCGATCCCACCAAGGTCAATGCCAAGATCCTTTCTTGCAACCCTACTCTCACTCACTACAATAGAGGTTGTAATGAGTAGAAGAATCAAAGTTGTACACATTAAGTGACCCATTGAATTTTTTTTTTTTTTTAATTTTCAAAAAAAATATTTTTTTCAAATTTTTTTTGATAATTTGAAGTGGAATATTATATAATAAATAAGAAGTTGCTTGGTGAGAAATTAGTGAGAATAGGATTGGCTATTTATAGTTTTTTAGAGAGAGAGATTGGCGTCCACTTTATTAAAAATTTGGGTAAATTATAGAAAACTCTCATAACTTGTACTTCAATAACAAAAAACTCCTTTACTAATGAAGCAACTCACTAAACCCCCTAACTTTTAAAAAATTTTCACTTTGCCTCCAAATAACTTTTTTTTGACCATTTTACCCCTCAATAAAAAAAATATATTTTATCTCATAATATTTTTTTCTGAAAATTTTAAAAATACATTTTATCTTGTGAACTTATATAAAAATATAAAATATTTAATTTTTGTTTAATAATATAAAACCCCTTTCTAAAAATAAAATTAAATATTAAGGGCAAAATGGTTAAAAATAAGTTGCATGGGGTTAAGTGATAAATTTTTAAAAGTGAGGAGGTTTTGTGAGTGTTTTTATTTGTGAGAAAATTTTCTATTTTTGAAGCAAAAAAGGGGGATTTTCTGTAATTTACCCTAAAAATTTTAAAGTTATTTGTTCTGTTAGTTTCTTAATTTTTTTTTTTTGTACTTTACTAATTTGATAATAAATTAAAAATATCTAATAAAAATTTTACACCCTACAATATGGTATTAACATGCAATTTAATAGGTTATTTTAACTATTTGGAATATATTAATATTTATGCATTCATTACTATAATATGAACAACCATAGATACAGTACTATTAAATCCCTCACCCCTAGTGAAGGCGAGATTTGATCCTAGGTCTCGAGGACCATCATCCCTGGCGAGAGCATCTCAAATTGGGTATTCAAAAGGTTCTACTTCACTCATTTTGAATACTCTTTTCAACATTACTATTTGGCTACCAACAAACTCCAATAAAAAGCAAAAAAAGCAACATTTCCAGTGTCCCAAGACTTCCCGCCTAAGCAGAGCCCCAGGAAGGGGTGTACGCAGCCTTCCCTTTTCAGGGAGGCTGTTTTCGAGAACCCCCAACTTGAGGGGTGCAACACGAGTACTTCCCAGAAGGTCACCTATCTTAGTACTATTCTTGCCTAAGCATGCTTAACTTTGGAATTCTAATGAGATCCGGTGCTTGCGTGTTGGTACCCTCTAAGGTTGAGATACCCAAATTTTGCGTTTTTCAAATCTTTGATACTTTTTTTATTATTATTATTATTATTATTATTATCATGGTATGCATTTTTAAAAATTTAAAGCAGTTGGGTCTCGCTCGTGACACATTTTTTGAAGGGTAAAAATGAATACTCATTATTCTAATGAACGGCCTCTCTTTAGCGCAGCACTCTGAAGGAGTAAGGTAGCACATATCTCACTCTTTTCAAGTTTTATTTGGCACTGAATTTGTTGTTGCTACTGTTATTGTTGTATTATACTAATAAAATTTTGCATACCCGATTGGAGATCGCTTTTATACCTTAAAAAAAGAACCCAAAATGGCAAATGTGGAGGCATGTTGCGCCGCTGCGGCTGCATTAATAAAATATATATGAAAGTGGGGAATGTGAGGCCAAGGCTATGTACATATGTACATGACATACCATCTCCACTTAGTGTAGTGGGTTTAAGTGGAGAACTTTATTATTGGGGGTGCACTTGGAAGAACACTCTAGATCTTCCTCTTTCTCTCTCTAAAAAAGTAAGTCGCCTCGACTCGGCTCGATGTTAGAGTACGTATAAAACCGATCCTGGACCTTCACCCATCAGCTTAAGCTTTTGGGATAGATGATTCCTTTGATATGGTATCAGAGCCTTGATGACTAAGACGTCAGGAGTTCGAATCTCAACAGCCCCCTCTTTCAATATTAAAACAATTAAGCACAAGGTATGAGGTGGCCTGTGCATTATCCGCGCTTCAATCCCAAACGGGCATTTGCGTGAGGGACCATGTTAGAGTATAAAACCGATCCTGGACCTTCACCTATCAGCTTAAGCTTTTGGGATAGATGGTTCCTTGACACTCGACTCGATGATTTGACTAATTGGATGTGCAAGTCTGACCTGACCCTAACTGGGAAAGCGATGCAAATAAGGATTCATGTTGGGTTATGTGTGGAGTCTGGTTGTACTAAGGCTCGTTGGTTAGAAAAAGGATTGAGCCAATCTTTTTTAGGCCCACACGGGATGTGTATGTTATCATTAGGGTTGAGAAGGGTTTGAGAGGATTGAGAGTTGAGATATCTCATGTAAACTTCAATTGAAATAAAGAAATTATCGTGCTTCCCTCTGTGGATGTAGGCTTCAGCTAAACCATATAAATTCCAGTGTTCTCCCCCATCTCCTTTTGTATATGATTGATACTTTGATTTATGGTTCGGCTATTCTGTCGGTGATCTTAATAGATGGTATCATAGCTCCCATCAACCCAAATTTGGACAGAACTAGACAGGGTCCGGGAATGGGTCGTGAGGGCTGCTAGTTAGAGATGCATAGGAAGGCCTCAAGGGGATGCTTGGCGTTAGGAAATGGGCCTCGTGAGGCATTAAGTCCGCGAGGCATTGGATATGGGCCACGATGTCCGATATGGTGACTAAAATTAAGTAAAAATTAAGATTAAAGTGGAGAACTCAACTATTGGGTGCACTGGGACTTGTCCCCTTAGCCCAAAGAATACCCTAGATCTACCTCTTTCTCTCTCTAAATAGTAAGCCGTCCTAGACCCAACTCGATGGCCTGACCTATTAGACGCGCAAACTTGACCAGACCTAACCCAGAAAGTTTAAAATTGTTAGGATTCGAGACCGAAATGACCCTGATATGATATACGTTAAATATCTAGTATTCGCTTTGCTTAGATATTGCTAATATATGTACTAGCTTATACAGTGATGATATTTCTCTCCTAGCAATCCGATTTTGAAGATACAGTTAGACCTAATGTTCTCTAAAACTATACTCCAGTTGAGTAAAAAAATTGTTGATCCAAGCCTTTTGCTTGACAGACTTTGAATCTGACTTGGCTCAACTCATTTGTGGTTTTACATTCATTTCATGGAAGGAAAGATTATGGTAACCAGGCATGCAAAAGAACGGTGTCGAGCTCAAGCCCATCAAACTTGATGCTCGGCAAGGACTTTAAGTTTGAACTTGGTTTAACTACTGGATCGAGCTTTATTTAGAAGAGTGACCTTCGAGCTGGGCTAGCTTTATTTAAGCTGTGTTAGGCTTAATATAAGCTTGTTTGCCTCAACTAGGTGCAAGCTAGGGTTATTAGGTTCAAACTTGGCAATTTTTTTTTTGATAATTAGTGATAAAGTCGCGAACAAAATAGGTCACTCGACCAAGCTAGACCTGAGTCCACCAATAAAGAGCGGGGACCAAAAGAGAACAGAAAAGACAAAAATAGGAAGGCAATCCAAAACAGGCAAAATACGCTCCTCAAAATACGACTAATGCACGGCAACGACAGACTTGACATTGACTACAAGATCTACCAAAAGACAGGAAATTGTAGCATTGGAGCGCTAAAGCTGACGAAACATAGGACTCGGCAAAGTTGGATCAAAGCCATTGCCAACATTCATATCAACGTCACCTCGAGTCACGCCACAGAGCACCTCTTGACCAGTGCCTTGGCATGAATATGTGCATTTAGGCTCGTAATCTGGCTTTAAATAGACTAATTTAGACTCATTTAGGCTCGTTTGAAAATTTTTCCCTCTTCACTTTTTCGTTAGGCAAAATGATGGCTATTACTAAAGCATAGATTCCAATACTAACCGAAGAAGAACTAATCTACCCTTCTTGGACAATAGATAAGCCTTTCTTAACCCAAAAGCAAGACTAAAATTCACTGGAATCAGACAATACAAGAGATAATAACTCGACAGCAGTGCTCTACCACCAGTCATAGTTGCAGTTTTTTTCCAAGATGGCGACGAGCAATTCAATAAGCCACAACATTACAACAATGGGGAGCCCAAACAAAAGAACACGAGACAAAAGCCCGAGCACATATTCTAATATCATCAACAATAGTGGCGATTTCCCAAGCTGGTTGGGAAGGCTTCAAGATAAAGTTGATGACGACAGAGTTATCCTATTCAATGATGATCCGGTCCCATGACTGAGAGCGAGCAAGGAAGCACACCGCACGAACACCCTGAGCTTCTCCGTTAACACCGAGCGGGCATGAGAAGTCGAGCACCAATCCCCCTGCAAGGAGCCATCACTCGAGCGTGCAACCAGTGCAATTCCAAAACAACCCGAGTTAGCATTAAAAGCAATGTCCACATTTAATTTGTAAAAACCTATAGGAGGGGGGGGGGGGGGGGGGGGGGGGGGGGACCGTGTTGATGTATTTTCAAAATATTGGTTGTATAAAATGGATATATGTGTGTTAAATATTGTTTATATGTATATAAGATGTATTTGAGATTGTCCCGATACTTGTATGAGTGATTAGGGCATCATTGGGAGTATGTGTCGACACATGGGTCATATGTGTCGACACAAAATCCTATAGAACGCAGGGGAGATAGCTGTGTGTCGACACACATGGCCCGTGTGTCGACACACAGCCCGTTTCGGGTTCGCACGGAGGAACCTGTGTGTCGACACACAGAAATTATGTGTCGACACACAGGCTTACAGTGAGCCAGTGTGTCGACCTGTGTGTCGACAGTATCGACACACAACTTCGACACACAGGTCGGTTTTGACGGTTTTCTGCGCGGTTTCTTCCCAGTTCTTTTATATATTGATGCTCTTGGTTTTGGGACGTTTTTACAGAAGAGAATAGACCAGAGTTTCTCCCCTCTCATCAATAAGAAGAAAACATATAAATTGAAGTGGAATTTCACAAGAAAGAAATTTGAAGAACATCTTCATGGTTCTTGTGTTCTATGTGAGTTTATCAAAGGGTGAGTTCTCTAAATCAACCAATGTCTAGACATCTTCATCAATCTCTTCCCATACACTTCTTCACTCCATATTTTGGTAGTTGTTGTATCCCCGAGGATATTTCGTATACCGAAATAAACCTTAAGGATAGTGATTACACGCCTCAACACCTGAGATCGTTTGGATACCCGGTTGCAAGGTTTTTGCAAGTATTTTCTGAATTTTTCCTAACAATCTTAAGGTTTAAATTGGTTTGGGTTATGGCTTCATCACTAAGGGAAATGACATCCAATTTTGTGAAATTGGACCGGTTTGATGGGAGAAATTTCCGACGGTGGCAGAGGAAGATGCATTTTCTCATAACAACGCTGAATGTGGTGTATGTCCTGAATACACCGTCTCCATCCCCTGTTTCTGAGGAGGAAGAAACGCTGGCCGAGCAAAGGGCAAGACTAAAGTGGGAAAACGATGATTATATTTGTAGAGGGCACATCTTGAATGGGATGACCGATGCCTTGTTTGACATTTACTCTAACATGTCAACCGCGAAGGAACTATGGGACGCACTTGAGGCTCGTTACATGGCCGAGGATGCAACAAGCAAAAAATTCCTGGTTAGTCAATTTAATAATTATAAGATGATTGATGGTCGTCCTGTCATGGAGCAATTCCATGAAATAGAACGTATATTAAATAATTTTAAACAACATAACATGAATATGGACGACACAATCGTTGTTTCTTCCTTAATTGACAAACTTTCTCCCTCTTGGAAAGATGTAAGGAAAAATTTAAAACATAAGAAGGAGGATATGTCAATTGAGGAACTCGCTAACCATTTACGTATTGAGGAAGGTTATAGGGTGCAAGATGACAACAAAGAACGCCCGGGTGATGTTGGTAAAATCAACATCGCAGAGGAAGGCCAATCTAGTAAGGGACCAAAGAGAACCAGACACTTCCAAAAGAACAATAAGCACAAGAGGCCGAAAGTTGTTTGTTGGGAGTGTCAGAAGCCCGGTCATATGCGAAAAGACTGTTATCGCCTTAAAAAGAACAAAGGCAAGGGGCTTGATCATCGCACTAAAAATTCGAACGAGAGGTTCGTGGCGATGATTTCGGAAGTCAATCTAATCGAGAGTGATAATTCTTGGTGGATTGACTCGGGGGCCACGAAGCATGTATGTAAGGATAGGGGGTTCTTCTCCACTTTTGAGCCCATGGACAACGGAACTGAGTTGTTCATGGGAAATGGGGCGTCTGTACCGGTTAAAGGGAAGGGGAAAATTGACTTACTTTTCACATCCGAAAAAACCCTTACTTTAACCGATGTTTGCTTCGCTCCTGATGTTAAGAAGAATCTTGTATCGGGTGGCCTGTTGAATAGGTTTGGGTTCAAGTTGGTCTTCGAGGCCGACAAGTTTATTTTGTCAAAGGGTGGTGTATTTGTTGGGAAAGGATACCTATGTAATGGTATGTTTAAACTAAATGTTAATAATAAGAACGTTGATTCTGTTTATGTGCTTGATTCGTCGTTTTTATGGCATTATAGACTAGGTCATGTGAATTTCGTAGATTACATGAAATGGATAATTCTTCATTGATTCCTCACATAGATAAAGTTGTTGACAAATGCAAGACTTGTATGCTAACAAAAATAACGAAATCTCCATTTCCTTCTGTGCAAAGAGAGACTAATCTACTTGATCTAGTCCATAGTGACTTATGTGACTTCAAGCGAACACCGAGTTTGGGTGGAAAGAATTACTTTGTTACATTTATCGATGATTATTCAAGATTTTGTTATGTTTATTTGATAAGTAACAAAGACGACTCGCTTGATAGGTTTAAAGCATATAAAGCAGAATCTGAATTTTACTGTGAAACCTTCCTCAAGCGTTTAAGGTCGGATCGTGGTGGCGAATACTACGATCCTAAATATTTTGAATCCACAGGAATAATACATGAAATAACTGCACCTTATACGCCACAACAAAATGGCGTGGCTGAGAGGAAAAACCGGACTCTAACTGAGATGGTTAATTCCATGTTATCTTATTCCGGTCTCAGTGATGGATTTTGGGGTGAGGCTATGTTAACGGCCTGTCACATATTAAACAGAGTTCCAAACAAGAGAAATAAAATAACTCCATATGAGTTGTGGAACAAACGAGCCCCTAATTTAGATTATCTAAAAGTGTGGGGGTGTAGGGCAGTTGTTAGAGTCCCTGAACCTAAACGGAAAAAATTAGGTGAAAGAGGCATTGATTGCATCTTTGTGGGTTATGCGTCTCATAGTAAGGCATATCGGTTCTATATTGTTGAACCTAATGATTATATCAACGTGAATATGATAGTAGAATCGAGAGATGCAATATTTGATGAGAATCGGTTTACTTCAATCCCTAGACCGAGGGATTATGTACCGGTTGAGATTGACACGCAAGTGTCTAATGACGTTGTTCGTCATGAGAGGGAGAATGTCCCTGATAGAGCTCTAGAACTCCGAAGGAGTAAGAGAGCAAGGAAGGAGAAATCCTTCGGTTCGGACTTCTACACGTATTTGGTAGAAGGTTCGAGGAACGATGTGGACCAAGTGGTTCCATATTGTTGTGTCATGGAAGCTGATCCCATGACGTTTGATGAGGCGATGAGGTCTCATGATGTCTCGTTTTGGAAAGAGGCTATAAACGATGAAATGGATTCCATTTTAGGTAATAATACCTGGATTCTTGAGGATCTTCCACGAGGAAGTAAACCCATCGGGTGCAAATGGATCTTCAAAAAGAAGATGAAAGTCGATGGATCGATTGACAAATTTAAAGCCCGATTGGTGGCTAAAGGATTCACCCAAAGACATGGACTGGATTACTTTGATACCTATGCCCCAGTGGCAAGGATATCGACGATAAGGGTACTTATTGCTCTTGCCTCCATTTTTAAACTAGTGATACACCAAATGGATGTCAAAACGGCATTCCTGAATGGTGAGCTAGAGGAGGAAGTATACATGGAACAACCAGAAGGGTTTGTTGTTCCGGGCCAAGAGAGAAAAGTGTGTAAACTCATACGTTCTCTGTATGGACTGAAACAAGCTCCGAAGCAATGGCACCAAAAATTTGATCAGGTTGTATTGAACAACGGATTCGTTATAAACGAATCAGATAAATGTGTCTATAGCAAGTTTGATAATGGCAAAGGGGTCATTATATGTTTGTATGTCGATGACATGCTGATTTTCGGTTCTGATATGGAGCAAGTAGAGAGAACTAAACTGTTTCTCTCTGAAAACTTTGCTATGAAAGACATGGGTGAGGCGGAGGTGATCCTCGGTATCAGAATTGTAAGAAATGGTAATTCCATTTCCTTGACACAGTCTCACTATATCGAAAAGGTGTTGAAAAGGTTCCATTTCTTTGACTGTGCACCGATTTCCACACCGATGGATCCTAGTGTGAAATTAGAACCGAATGAGGGTGCTCCAGTGGCACAATTGGAGTACGCTCGAGCTATTGGCTGTCTCATGTATGCCATGACAAGCACTAGGCTTGATATTGCCTTTGCTGTTGGAAAGCTGAGTAGGTATACCAGCAAACCGAGTAAGTTGCACTGGAATGCAGTGCACCGGGTACTGAAGTACCTAAAGAAGACTATGGATTATGGTCTCAATTATGTTGGGTATCCTCCTATTTTGGAAGGATATACTGATGCAAGTTGGATCTCCGATGTGGAGGATCATGCATCCACGAGTGGATGGGTATTCCTGTTTGGTGGGGGTGCGGTTTCTTGGGGTTCCAAGAAACAAACTTGCATATCTGACTCTACAATGGCGGCGGAGTTTATAGCTCTTGCTTCTGCGGCTAAAGAAGCCGAGTGGTTAAAGGATCTCTTGTATGAGATACCTTTGTGGCCGAAGCCGATTTCTCCTATTTCTATCCATTGTGATAGTCAGGCTACGCTTTCTAAAGCATACAGTGAAGTGTATAATGGGAAGTCCAGACACATTGGTGTGAGACATAGTATGGTGAGACAACTTATTCGGGAAGGTGTTATCTCTGTGGACTTCGTGAGAACCTGTCAGAATCTAGCGGATCCGTTTACTAAAGGCCTGGCTAGAGATTTGGTTTTGAAAACAAATGAAGGGATGGGGTTGAAACCTGTCATAATTAGTCGCCCATGATAGGCCCTCAACTCGACGTCTAGTATGACGCTAGGTCTCGGGTTCAATGAGAGAGACTTGTCATCTGTGTGACTGCAAGCAATAAATGAGTTAGTTTCCATCCCGAGTGTGAAGTGCTTGATACCTACGTTAGTGATTATAAAAGGATGAGCAAATGCTCTTAATGGACCTGGTTTTAGAACTTATTGAATGTCGTATCGTAGGGGCATGATCAATGAGGTCCACCTTAGTGAGTGTTGAAGTTTGGCCGCTTCAAAGGGGTGATTTTTGACAAGGGTTTGGCCCTAAAACACTCACGAAGGGTACAGGATACAAGGCCATAAATGTGTCGATCTGGGAGGTGTAGGGAGTGTACGGGGAGTATGCCTTGTGCGTGATTAGATTTTCGGTTAGTCAAATGGGTTGTATGGTTCAAAGCTTGGACTACCATTTTCGATCCGATTAACTGTATGGTCTTTTCACTAGCTGGGGGTTCAATCGTGAGACACCCTCGTTGATGCACAATAAGGCCTCCTTTAAACGAGATGTCACTTTGAGATTGGTTGTATTTTGAAAATGGTGGGAGATTGTTGATGTATTTTCAAAATATTGGTTGTATAAAATGGATATATGTGTGTTAAATATTGTTTATATGTATATAAGATGTATTTTAGATTGTCCCGATACTTGTATGAGTGATTAGGGCATCATTGGGAGTATGTGTCGACACATGGGTCATATGTGTCGACACAAAATCCTATAGAACGCAGGGGAGATAGCTGTGTGTCGACACACATGGCCCGTGTGTCGACACACAGTCCGTTTCGGGTGCGCACGGAGGAACCTGTGTGTCGACACACAGAAATTGTGTGTCGACACACAGGCTTACAGTGAGCCAGTGTGTCGACCTGTGTGTCGACAGTATCGACACACAGGCTTACAGAAAGCTGTGTGTCGACACACAACTTCGACACACAGGTCGGTTTTGACGGTTTTCTGCGCGGTTTCTTCCCAGTTCTTGTATATATTGATGCTCTTGGTTTTGGGACGTTTTTACAGAAGAGAATAGACCAGAGTTTCTCCCCTCTCATCAATAAGAAGAAAACATATAAATTGAAGTGGAATTTCACAAGAAAGAAATTTGAAGAACATCTTCATGGTTCTTGTGTTCTATGTGAGTTTATCAAAGGGTGAGTTCTCTAAATCAACCAATCTCTAGACATCTTCATCAATCTCTTCCCATACACTTCTTCACTCCATATTTTGGTAGTTGTTGTATCCCCGAGAATATTTCGTATACCGAAATAAACCTTAAGGATAGTGATTACACGCCTCAATACCTGAGATCGTTTGGATACCCGGTTGCAAGGTTTTTGCAAGTATTTTCTGAATTTTTCCTAACAGACTGCCGGGGAGGAACAAGGGGCTGCACTTCATTAGAGGCGAGGGAAGGAGCAGCCAACGCCGCATTGAGGAATACAACCTAAATATTAACTCAAAGTGAATGCTACCTCCACTCTCTATACAGGGCCGGTCCTGACATTATTAGAGCTCCAAGCAAAATTTTCAAGTAGTGAGTTTGGAGGTCATTTTATTTGTTAGTTAGATCATAAATAGAGTCTCCCATCCTTCCGTTGTGACCCAGAATACAACCCAAATATTAACCCGAACTGAATGCTGCCTCCACTCCCTATAGGTCACTAATTATCTTTTCTTAAGCTTAAGTTCCATTTGAAGATTTCTAGCTAAAACTTCAATGCATAGAATAAAGAGATACGGTGGCGTGGTGGGGTCACCTTGCCAAATGCCCCCAATTCGGTTTAAGGAGACCAAATGGGGAGTCTTCGATAAGGATTAAAAATGACACAATTGTGACGTATTGAATGACCCACTCAGTCTAGATCTCTGAGGAGCCCAACCTAATCAATACCTCTCGAAGGAAATCTCATTCTACTCTATCATATACTTTGTTCATATCCAACGGGGATGTTATCATGAATGGCCTTTCCAGGGGCAAATGGGCCCTAAAAGAGAGAAATAACTTAGACCACATTTGATTCAGCTTTTTATTAGCTTAAAACTATGAAAGCATGCTACGTGTTTGCAAGGCTTGCATTTGGATGATAAAAAAGATATTTTTACATTTTTTGACTATTTAAACGTAAAGATAAAAAAAGTTATTTTATAACTAAGTCGAAAAAGATGAAAAACTGGATTTTTTTTGTAAATTATTTCAGAGACATGTTATAAATAAACTATATTAGCATTAAATATCCATCGCAATGACTTATCTTTTACTGTTATTACCATCCGCACCTACCATCATCCCTTTTACCCCCATGTATTGCTACAGTCACCGCCCTCCACTACCGTAACAAGTCATTATTATAATTATCTCTTACTTATTGTTATTAGTTGATTTATATTATCACTCATTTTTAAATTTGTAACCAAATGCTTTATTATGTAAATAGATCTTTATGTATCATATAACCAAATAGTTCACAGTAAAAGGTTATAGATCTTTTTTTGGTAAAGAGGAACTGGGTTACCCTAGCTAACCCTGGCTTATGAGAAAGCCCACAATCCACATGAATAGGTAAGTCACGAGGTTACAGATCTGAAGTGAACAGATCTCTTTAAAACAAATAAACCAAAATAAGATGAACCAAACACAACCCTTAGTCGGAATCAGTTCAACCAATACTATCTATAATAATTAGATAACTAGTTTCCATTTTTAACCCAAAATCACACATTACCCTAAACTAAAGACTTGAACCAACAATGGAAGAAGGGAATGGGCCTGGCCCAGACCTGCCAGCCCAAAGAGCACCCAACTGGACTTCAGCATTCAATTGGGCCCATCCTTAGCGGAAAAGGGCCCACTTAATTTCCACTATAAAAACCCTAATTTATCAACATTTTTCGATCTCTCTCTCTCTCTCTCTCTCTCTCTCTCTGTTCTTCATAGGAATCCGGCAATGGCGGAGGTAAGATCAATTCTCTCCATCACTTAATCCATCTATATCTTCTTTATGCTAGATCAGTTTCAATTACTTTTCGAATTCTGTCTTTTTGATACATTGAACTCGTTAATCGCGATTTATACGTAATTGGATGGAATTATTGGCTTATTGTGAATTGATCTATATGATTCGAGGTGTATTTGATGAATCTAGTGTCGTTGTTGATGTTAGATTGTGTTTATGCTGAAAAGAATTCGAAATTTACCGGATTAGGTCATTGTCAAGTAACTAACAATTTCAAAAGTTTATGGGTGAAGGTTCAGGATTGGTTTTATACTCTAACATTGCCCCTTCATGCAAATGTCTATTGGGTTTTAAGCGGCAATATTGGATAGGCCCTCTCATACCTTGTGCTTGAGTCATATTAATATTTAGAGCAGGGAAGGGTAGGATTTGAACTCGTGTCCTTTTAATCAACAAGACTTTGATACCATGTCAAAGAATCAGCTTTCTCAAAAGTTAAGATTATGGGTGAAGGTCCAGGATTGGTTTTACACTCTAACAATCATGTGTTAGTTGTGATCATGTGTGAGATTTTACATGATCTATGGATTTTTTGGAGAAATTGGTCAGGTTTAGTCTCTTGACAACTGTGCTAAAGGGTTGAATTTGATTCCTAGTATCTTATGATGCCTTGGGAGTTGTTATTTGCTGGGTGAAAAAATGTTATTGCCAACCAATGATGTGGCTTGGAGTGAATACTATCCACAAAATTCCACTAAATTGCCTTGACAATACCACTTTTGCCCTGGTAATAACATTAACTCGGATGCCTTTTGGTGCTGGAAATGGTAGTATGCGATCATTGAGGTGCATGAAACGCTGAAATTTGCATTGCATCAAATTTCATATGGCTGAAAGCTTAAGGAATTGGCATGTAAAATCTAGATTCAATGCAAGCTCAAATGATATTTATACAAAGACCAATTGATATTTGGCGGAGCAGCTCACTGAGCTATATGTGATATCCTCTTTATCGCAAATCCTAATGTGGGATTTTGTTACTATATTCACATGAGAAGTCTTTGACACATTGTTTTACAGTTCTGGATGCTGACATTACTAAGGTTTTATGGCTGCAAATATAGATAAATAGGATCATTGTTGACTTCTTTTGGGAAATTTTGAATGTATTTAGAATTGAATACATGATGTCTTTCCTGAGCAAACTGACAACTTATTATTTAGTTTCTCAAGGTTGAGCTCGAATTGAGCTTGGTGAGCTCTTAGCTAAAGTTGCCTTATTTAGACTTATCTAAACTTGATTTAGGCTCGTTTAGGCTTGAACTTGGCATGATTAGGCATATTCAGGCCATTAAATTGTAATAAGATAGGTACATTTAGGCTTGGAAGCATATAGGCTTGGGCTTGGCCCGTTAAACTACACTAGTTGGCACAACTTAGCTCAAGCTTGAAAAGAGCTGAGCCTTTTGAGTTTTATGATGAGCTAGCTTGCGAGCCCTCCCGAGCCAGCACGCCTCATTTACTTCCCTAGTCACAATGTTTGGAAGTGGAAAGAAGCTTTCGTTGTGCTAATCATAGTTACTCTGGCTTTCCATTTCGCATTAAAATACCAGTAAAGAGTTTATGATACTTGAGTGTCAGTATGACACTTGGACACTCTAAATTAACCAAAAGATAGAGAAAATGCTGAAAATAGCCGAATGTGGGTAACATGGGTGCTGATTACGAGTGGTTGCTGGGACTTGTGCGGTTTGTGGTGGTAGCATGTATGATCTGAAGGGTTGCAGATTTATTATGTGAGGGCTACATGCGGTTTAGAAGTTCGGATTCAGCTATTTCAAATAAATTTATTGATGAACTTCAATGTTATTAAAATTTGAGGACTGTTTTGCTTGTTTTCCCTTTCTTTAATGGGCAAAAGTTGTCTTGAAGGAATTGTCCTATTTAGGGCATGTTTGGGATTGCTTATTTTAGGGAAAAAGTATTTTTCTCTTGAAAAAGTACTTTTTTGAGATTTGAGGGTATTTGAAAACTGAGAAAAAATGTTTTTTATTAAAAGTAGAAGCTATTTTTCTGCTTATAAGCAGAAGCAGAAATTTGGTGCTTATTTTTTAAGCAGAAGTAGAAGCAAAAACTGAACAATTGAGAAAGTTTATTTAGGTACCCTGAAATTTATTAATATATTTAAAAATTAATTTATATATTTCATAAATAGTTTATATATTTTTAAAAAATATATTAAATATGAAAAAAAATTTAAGAATTAATAATAAATTTATGATATTTAGAAAATATTTTAAATATTTGAAAATATTTTAATTTTCTTAAAAAATTAAATATTTTAAAATATTGAGAAAATATCTTATAGATATTAAAAATATTAAAAATATTTAAGAAATATTTATATATTTAAAAAATATAAAAAATATATTAAATATTTAGAATGGGTATGGGTGAATTTTTCAACTATAAAAGACTTCTGTTAGTATCCTTTCTGGTAATTTTATAGAAAAAAACACTTTTTTTAATATTAGCCAAACACTCACAATAGGACCAGAAGCACTTCTTTACTGGTTGGCCAAACACAAATTGCTTATTTGAAACAACACTTTTAAGAAAAGTGCTTTTACAAAAAGTACTTCTGAAAAAAGTAGTTTTTTCGCAACAATTCCAAACAGGCCCTTAATTTATAGATCAATTCAACTAAACGGTGACTGTTTCATTCCAGTAAGTTCGTTAATGCACGCTGTTGCTGCTGGAGTATTAACAATGTGAGACGTCCTAGGACCTATTTGGTGTCCTTTTTTGGTATTTGAGAAACTAGAAATTAGGTCTTGGAAACAATTTCTAGTTTTTGATTTTCCATTTTTGGTTTTTTCCCTATTTGAGTGAAAAATGAAAACAAGAAAAAATGGCATGTTTCTCTAATCCGAAACTGCAAGTATGAAATGGTACCAAATAGCCCTTAATTATACAACTTTAATTTCTCTTGTTTCCCACCTCAAGCCTTTTCTTAATGGCGTGTTTTTGTCAATGTTTTGCCAATGAGGGCTTGCTCTAGTCATAACGCATGAGCAAAGTTGAGATCCTAGAACAGGTGGTCCTAGTTTCAAATCCACAACCCTGTTTACCTATCAAAAAATATCAAATTCGTTAAGAATATATCAAAATTTTCCAATTGATCGGTGTTTCTTGCGTATTATGATGTTTTTTACTGTATTTTTTAATGCCAAGTTCAAGGTCACCACCCCCATCATTGCTGTTTCTTTTCTGCTTTGCTTAGTTTGCTAAGAAGGCTTGCTCTCTAAGAGCCCGTTCTTTATGTTAAAATGATTTGGATGAAATCTAATCCAAAAATTAAGAAGTATGTGAATTGAGAAACATGCTGCGATTCTTGTCCAAATTTGTCAACTATCATAAATGCTACACAACTATCGTTCGAAAGCTGTGTGTTTGTATTCTTAACCAAGCTGGCATTTGTGGCTCCATTTCATTTCTATTGATTTTGCCAAAACTTTTACTGGTATGGTGTCTTTAAGTATATCTGGAGCATTTAACATCTGGGTATGTAACTCTGAAACTTCGAGGACAAAGAGCTGGGGATCTGCGTTATTAAGTCCCAGTTTGTTGTCATTTTTGTTGATGTTACATAATAGACTGCAGAGGCAAGTTAGTTTTCATAGGGTACATAAGTAGCCTTAAAGCCTTTTGCAAAATTTTGGACAAAAAGAACTATACAATCTTGTTGATTGAAAAAAGGAACAAAGAGAAACTTTGTAATCTTTTGCTTTAATACCTTTTTCTTATTGTTTTTAACATATTAAACATTTACAAGTATGTTTTAGTAGATAAAATTCAATATACATGTATTATGATGGTGATTGTAGAATTACTATTGCAGTTAAGATCCATTATATAACTGTCATTACATAATGTAACAACCTTTTAGTTTATCCGGTCAACATAGACAACACTTTCAAGGTTTTGCAATGATTTCCCTTCTAAACGTCCTAGGCCCTGCCCAAAATGACCTGCATTTGCCATCAGATCTGCAGCCTGATTACCTTCTTTGAAAATATGAAAAACTCAAACAATGTCGACTTTAGCAAACATCTTCCAAATATCTTTAATAATGGTTCTAATCTACCAAGGACATTCAAACTTCTGGATTACTTTAATAACGATCAGTTTATCTTCTGAAAAATCTATGCCTATAAATTATATAACACACTTTCATGGGGAAGAATTGTGCTCTACCTTTTTTTGTTAGTTGTTTATGCTACTTTCATGACTTATACCATGTTCATCTGTTGTCGTTCAGGTTGAACTGAAAACTGCACCAGCTGACTTTCGATTTCCTACCACAAATCAAACGCGACACTGTTTCACCCGCTATATTGAGTTCCACAGGTATATGATGTAATTTCTACTATTGATATCCGTTGCAGCTCTATGCTCTTATTCCTTTATCTGTTGTGGAGTCATATAATCTACGGTTGGCAAATGTGTCGTGTTGTGTTGGTGCATGTTGTATGAGAAGTTTTAGAAAAAGGAGTCAACCTGGGCTTGACTTGTTTAATAAACATGTTGGAAACTCTCAAACGTAATTTAACCTAATTAACAAATAGATAACCTACGGGTTACCTATTTAATTATATGGGCGCCTTTTTTATTACATGCTAGTTTGTCAAGTTATAAATATGCCTCGCCACACATACATGATATATATTTATTATTGTCAAAATAAATTAACAAATTAACCTGATCAAATATAATTTTTTAACCTGATCAAATATAATTTATCTTATCTTGAAATAGGCTACTATGGAGCATGTATAATAGTGGTAGTATATTACTCCAAAGAACTTATCATAACATTACTACATAAACGGTTTAAACATGTTGAAAACAAGTTGGCCCAACCCAAATCCAGACTCAACCCCATTACCAAAAATGGATCAAATGTGTCAACCCAAATTCAACCTAGCTCCAAAAACCCCAACCCAAACCTACTATATCCTGCCATATCATTGTGTCGTGTCAAATTTTGCTAGTTCTAATATAAATCTAATGGTTAATAATTACAGGTGCCTATCTGCAAAGGGTGAGGAATCTAACGAGTGTGAAAAGTTTGCCAGATACTACCGCTCTCTATGTCCTGGTGAATGGGTGAGTAGCCACTTCACCACCACACACACCCCCCCCCCCCCCCCCCCCCCCCCCCCCCCCCCCGGCGGCCGCACACTGTGTTTATGTTGCCCATATTTATATATTAGAGTCGAACAAGGATACGTGTCCAGAGGTTAAGCTCGACTATTTTTTGGACACTTCTATACTTTTTGGTCAATTTGACGTGTTCTTATCTCATAGTAACGTTTGAATACCCTTATCTGACGCAAGTATTTGAGAGCAAAATGGAGAGTTGAAGTAACTGTCGCTCATGTGTACTCGTGCTGTTGTGCACAGGTGAAGATGGAGGACAAGCCTTTTTTTCCCGAAAGTGGTTCGAGTAAAAAAGGGGGAAAATTAACAAGACACGCCTTGAACTTTCTTACTAAACACAAGAGACCCCCTGAAACTTTAAATTATGCACAATACACCCCTAAACATTGCAATTAAACACAACTCACCCCCTATACTTTTCATTTTATCAAATAGCCCCTTAAACTTTTGTTGTTAAACAATTTACCCCTTGAACTTTTGTTAGTAAATACGATTTATCTCTTGCATATTCAATTTGGCCTTATAAAAAATTATGATATTAGATATGGCTCACCCTATACACGTTTCATTACAATGTTCAGGTAAAGTGTTGTGTATAATTGTAAGTGTAGGGAGTCTCTTGTGTTTAGTTAGAAAGTTTAGGGAGTCTCTTGTCTTTATATCTTACCCTAGAAAAAAATTTGGATTACAAGGTGAAGTTTTTGAAAAATGTAAAAGTTATGGTGCTTGTGTAACAATTGATCACTTTTGAAGATGATTTTATATAAATAACCCCATGAAATTTTTATAGCTCTTTTTAAGTTTTTTTAACATGTAAAAATATGTACATCTTGGTGAATAAAATACAGCATACATGCATTGTATGAAGGCTCTTAAGGAAACATCATTATATAAACGGCTACTTTCATTACAGCTAACTGAAAACCCATTACATAACAGTCTTTATTTGATTCCATGCATGCCATACGACGCTCTAACGGGACTCTTCATGGTGACACAGGTTGAACGCTGGAATGAGCAGAGGCACAATGGTACTTTTCCGGGCCCCCTTTAATCAAATTCATGTGATGCTTTGAAAAACAACGAATTTCTTTTTCAATGTTTCTTGAGATTTCAAGGAATCTTTTGCTTTCTTTTTATTTTCCCCAAAATTTTAATAAGCCCAAGTTGATGTCCTCGGGCTCGAACCTCGAACCTCCTTGTTATTTGAATATGAAAGACGCAATTTTAATTACGTCTATAGAGCGTTCTGATCCATTTAGTGGATTTTGTTTAATGAAGAAAGACTTGGATTATTGCTTCTGTTTTCGATAATTAACGGCACAAAATAGGCACACCCGCAAGAGCGAGGCCTAAGTCAAGACGCATAAGTATCACAGAAGAACAAAACTAAACAGAGACTTGGATTACCCTTAGTATCATACTATGTGCTATATCGTTTATATCCCTCTTTGCTCCCAGAATGGCACAAAACAGGGTTCATTTACCAAGCATTAAGGCACCGGATCTCATTAGAACACCAAAGTTAAGCGTGCTTAGGCGAGAGTAGTACCAGGATGGGTAACCTCCTAGAAAGTCTTTGTGTTGCCAACCCTGTCCGGCTGGGGGTCTTTGGAAATAGCCTCTCGTTAGGGTTACATCCTAAAGGGGTAAGGCTATGTACAACCACCCCTCCCAGACCCTGCTTATGCGGAAGTTCTTGAGGCACTGGGTATGCTGTTGTATTACCCCCATAAAAAAGGTTAAAAAAAGAAAAGGCTGTGTACGATTTACGTGTGCATGCCCTCTTCATGACGTTGTTAACCCACTTGATGGTGTATATCAGTTAACCTGACCCTAAACTTCGTCATGCTAGAGGCTTAGCTTGTCTGCATTTGGCTCGGCTAGAAGCTTGCTTGCTTACAATTTTCAAGCTTGAGTTCAACTCATAACAGGCTTGAGTCAGCTTGGTTCGGCTCAAAACACAGCTCAATGAGCTCCAAACTAGGCTTACCTTATTTAGGCTTGCTTGTTTCGGCTCATTTAGGCTTGCTTGGCTCACTTGGATTCATACTTGGCTTAATTGAGCATATTTAGGATAATAAATTGTATTAGGATAATCATTTAGACTTGTTTATAGTCACAAGTCTATTAGCTCAAACTTCACTAGGCCTGAGCTCAGCTTGGTAAGTTGTAGGAACCGCCCCAACTTAGTTCGAGCTTGAAATCAACTAATAAGGTTTCCGTCTTATTTATATATTGTCTTTAAAGCAACCCAGTGCCCCAAGAGTTCCCGCCTAAGTAGGCTCTGGGGGGCGGATGTACACAGCCTTCCCCTTTCAGAGTATTACCCCTGAAGAAATGTTGTTTTTGAGTGTCCCCAACCTGAGGGTGAGGACTTCTCAGAAGGTCACCCATTCTGGTGTTGTTCTTGTCCAAGCATTCTTAACTTCGGAGTTCTAATGGGATTCGGTGGCAGCGTGTTGGTATAGCAAAGCTTTTTTAACAAAAATGCATTTTTATTTTTATTAAAAAGATTTTTAAATACATATATATATATATATGTAGGTGGCTTTCTTATGAGAGCGTGAGAGGGACAAATTCTGGCCTTCCATTATAATGGACGGCCAAGATTTGTTGAACATTAAAAAAAAATAACAATTTATGGCCTATACCTTTTCATGGGGTAGAAAGATAGAAGGGGTAAGGGAGGAAATTTTTTTTTTTTTCAATACTCAATAAATCTTGACCGTAAATTATTATTATTTTTTTTTTCAATGTCCAATGAATTTTGGCTGTCCATTATAATGGAGGGTCAGGATTTGTCCCTTTTGCGCTCTTACCCTTTCATAAGAACGCCACCCATATATATATATATAGGGTGGCGTTCTTATGAAATGGTGAGAGGGGTGTATCCTGGCCCTCTATTGTAATAGACGGCCAAGATTTATTGAACATTAAAAAAAAAAACTAATTTACATCCCATATCCCTTCATGGGACAAAAAGAAAGAAGGGGTAAGGAAGAAAAATTATTATTATTATTTTTTTTAATATTTAACTAATCTTGGCCTTAAATTATTATTTTTTTAATGTCCAATGAATCTTTGCCGTCTATTATAATGGAGGGCCAAGATTTGCTCCTTTCACGCTCTCACTCTCGCATAACAACGTGACCCCTATATATATATATATATATATATATATATGAATTGAAAAAAAAGCATTAGTGGAGCCCAAAGGTTGGCATGATTGGGTAAGAAGGAAAATGCCAAGGAAACACAAAAAAGCAAAAACAAATATGAAACGTCACGTTTCACATGCTTACTTGAGACAACACCAAATATCACTTCACATTCTTATTATATGCATCTTAATATTTTACCTCTATGGTTTATTTATCTTCATATCTAAGAGGATACCAACACGCAAGCACCGGATTCTATTAGAACTTCGAAGTTAAGTGTGCTTAGGCGAGAGTAGTACCAAGGTGGGTGACCTTCTGGGAAGTCATCGTCTTGAATCCCTCAGGTTGGGGGTTTTCGGAAGCAGCGTGCTTGTGCTACCTTGAAGAGGAAAGGCTGCGTATATCCACCTCCCGACCCTGCTTAGGTGGGAGCCCTTGAGGCACTGGGAATGTTGTTTTTTATTTATCTTCATCTTTTTTTAATATCGCTTTTCGTATGTCTAATTTTAAAACTATAATTATGTCATGTGCTTACATTAAAAAAATAAGGCAAAAAAAAGGAACACCGACTGAATTTTCTTACTAAACGTAAGAGATTTCCTGCACTTTCAATTTCACAAAGCACACTCGTTGAACTTCAGGGTTTATTTACCAGGCACTAATGCATCGGATCCCATTAGAATTCCGAAGTTAAGCGTGCTTGGGCGATAGTAGTACTAGGATGTGTGATCTCCTGGGAAGTTCTCGTGTTGCACCCCTCAAGTTGGGGGTTCTTGGAAATAGCCTCTCTTCAGGGTAGCACCTTAAAGGGAGAAGGCTGCGTACATCCACCATCGACCCTACTTAGGTGGAAGCCTTTGAGGCACTGAGAATGTTACTTTTTTTATTTATCTTCATCTTTATTTAATTTCTCTTTTCATATGTCTAACTTTAAACTATAATTACGTCATGATGTGCTTACGTTTAAAAAAATAAGGCAAAAAATAGGAACACCGACTGAATTTTCTTACTAAATGTAAGAGATTTTCTGCACTTTTAATTTTATAAAATACAGTCGTTGAACTTTACAATTATACGCATCCGGTTATTTGTATTTCACATCTAATTTATCTTTTCATGTACTTGCATTAAAAAAATATATCTAGTTCTAGCATTATTTTTATTAAAATTTTAGGGTTATTTTGCCCAGAAGTCCTTATATTTCGCTTACTGTTTCGGTCTCTTTATTTCAATTGTGCTAATTTAGTGAATATGTACGATTTCCATTGTAATAACTAAAGAGGGTACCAACACGTTGTCACTGGATCCCATTAGAATTCTGAAGCTAAACATGCTTGGGTGAGAGCAGTACTAGGATGGGTGACCTTCTGGGAAGTCCTCACACTCAAGTTGGGGACACTCAGAAACAGCCTCTTTTCAGGGGTAATACCCTGAAGGGGGAAGGCTGTGTACATCCGTCTCCTCAGACCCTGCTTAGGTGGAAGCCGTTGGGGCACTGGGTATGTTGCTTTTTTTACGACTTCAATTGTAATAATTTTAATCCCAGAGTTTGGTTCAAAAAAAACTTTAATCCTAGAGTAAAATTAGTGTTATATTATGTATGGAATTTTTGACATTTATTGGTCAGTTGTATAAGACATGAATAATCCATTATATATTACTCAATACAGGTTATAGTTTATCAGGAGGAGTCCTTGAAGGCACTGGATTTGTTGTTGTTGTTATTGTTGTTCGTAATTTTAAAACTTATATGTAATATCTTTCAATCGAAATACAGTGCATTAATTATGAAATCAATATCCAATAATAATTGATTATAATCAAGAAAAAAGACAAACAACAACAACAACAACAATTTCAGTGCCTCAAGGGCTCCCGCAAAAGCCGGGTCGGGGGGATAGATGTACGCAGACTTTCCCCTTCAGGGTTTCAACCTGAAGAGAGGCTATTTCTGAGGACCCCCAATCTGCAAGAAAAAAGACAAAAATACAACAACAATAACAACAACAATAAACTCAGTGCTTTGAAGAAAAAAGACAAAAATAAATATAATTAATAGGTTTTAACATATATCTTAACCTATATGCTAATTAAGTCCTAATCTGGATTACATAATTTAAAGGAATAATATATTCGAACGTTACATTCATGTATGTGTTAAAAGTTTGACGTTATATTTTTAAATTTACAAAAGTCGTCTTGCTTTGAGCCATTATGTTGATGTTTGTCTGTTCATACAGTGAACTTTTGGGGCAGATACACCTATAATTATACAAAAATATTAATATCGGAATAACTGTATAAAAATTTATGGTTATTAGTTTACATTATTGGAATTAATTAGCAAATTGGCTACTCTTAAAAAAAAAAATAGCAAATTGGCATAATTGAAAAAATATTTAGTAAAATGGTACACTTTAAGTTTTAAACCTCATACAATAGCCTGCCAATTGTTGCACGACGTTACAAATGTATCCTTTATTTATATCTTCTTTATTAATAGTTTAAATAATATATATATATATATATATATATATATATGCTCTTTAATTTAAAAGGTATATATATTTAGTGATTCGAATTATAAAATTAAAAATTAAAATAATTTAAATTAAAAAATATTTTATTAATTTTTTTTAATTTTAAATATGTAATACTAAAAACAAAATGTTTTAGTGCATTGTTGCACGACGTTTGTAATGTCGTGCAACAATTGGCAGGCTATTGTACGAGGTTTGAAACAGCGTGAACAATAAGTGAATAGTAAAATGTGATATTTTGCTAAATATTTTTCTAAGGAAAAATGTTTTTTACACTAATAGTAACAACACTCGTGTAAAAACTCTTGGTCACACACATCACGAGCACCATAAGTTTCATTATTTACAATTTGATTTGATTATAAGTCGAAAACGAACTTACGTGCGTAAAAAGGACTCAAAATCAATAAATGTTTTAAGGGTTATTGACGCCAAATATTCATGTACTTTATCCATTGTGTTAATTTGGTACTTGTATTTTTAATTGTGTCAATTTAGTCCATGTACAATTTAAAATGTGTCAATTTAGTCATGTGATCAAATTTAAGTTAATGTTGCTCTCTTGCTGCCAGGCCACCATGCTTTAGACTGCTGACAAGCTTCTCAGGTTGGGAGTCATAGGAAACAGCCTCCCTTCATGGTAGCTCCTGAAAGGGAAAAGGCTGCGTACATCTACCCCCTACACCCTACTTATGCGGGAGCCCTTTGAGGCACTGGAATTGTTGTTGTTGTTAGTCAAATTTAAGTTAAGTTAATGATGTAACTTTGAACAATAAAATTATATTAGATGCAAGTAACTTATTATAAATTCACCCGTTTACTCAATTTAACTCAACTCGAGGCCAAACCATTAGAAGTTTCATTTAAAACTTAACATGAAATTTTCTCTAAGGAACAAATTGACACATTTTGAATTATACGGAGGCTAAATTGATACAATTAAAAGTACAAGACTAAATTGACACAATTAAAAGTACAAAGACTAAATTGACACAATAAATAAAGTATAGAAACTTTTGGAGTAAATTACACTTTTAATATTGGATTGATGTTAGACCGAATAATCCAACCTAGGTAGATAAAAACTTCAAACAAAGGCTATGGCTCAATTTATTTTTGACGAAAAAACTTTTTTGTCATATCTCTACAGTTCTATTATATAAATAGCTAACAATCTTTACTTTAATAGAAAATATTTTCCTCCAGGAAAAAAAAAAAGTCGACTTTCCCTCAATGAGAAAGAATGACGCTTTTCTATACAAAGCAGAAAACATTTTCTACTGTAATGTTATGTCATATATCTCACTTCTACTTGAATATAATCACGCGTGAATTACATATAAATATAGATAATAAAATATTTTTCCTTTGCTAAAACACAAATAAAGGGCTTCGACAACAAGTAGGATCCAAGGAAGTGAGGGAAGCATTAAAGAAAATGGATAGGCGTAAAGTAGTCAGGCCAGACGAAACACCTATTCAGGCATGGAAATGCACTGGAGAAGTGGGCATCAGATGGTTAACCAAACTATTTAACCGAATTATCCAAGGGGAAAAAATGCCTGATGATTGGAGAAAGAGTATACTAGTTCCTGTCCATAAGAACAAGGGCGACATTCAGAGTTGTGCTAACTACAGAGGAATTAAATTGATGAGCCACACCTTGAAGCTCTGAGAGCGGATTATAGAAAAAAGGCTTCGACAACAAGTATGGGTCTCAGAGAACCAATTTGGATTTACGCCAGACAGGTCAATGATAGAAGCCATTCACCTCCTACGGAGGGCTATAAAGTGCTATAGAGATAAACAAAAAGACCTTCACATGGTTTTCATTGATATAGAGAAAGCATATGATAGAGCACCGAGAGAGGTCCTATGGAGGGTCCTGGAGGGGAAAGGCATCCACAAACCCTATATACGAGTCATCAAGGACATGTACGAAGACGCCCAAACCATTGTGCATATAACTGAAAGGGAGACAGACGCTTTTCTAATTACAGTGGGGGTGCACAAGGATCAGCCCTCAGTCCCTTTCTGTTCATTTTGGTTATGGATGAGCTCACTAGGCACATCCAAGAGGACGTGCCTTGGTGAATGCTTTTCGCTGACGATATAATTCTGGTGGGAGAATCTAGGGAGGAGGTAAATGAGAAACTAGACCACTGGAGGAGGACCTTAGAATCGAAAGGCCTAAGACTCGGTAGATCTAAAACATAGTACATGGAATTCAAGTTCAGCACTTCTACCTTACCAAGCATAGAAATCGTTAAGATTGGATCGGCGGGCATACCACAGAAAGATTGCTTTAAATATTTAGGTTCCATGGTGATGGACGGAAAAGTGGACGCAGATGTCAACAACAGGATTAAGATGGGATGGCATAAATGGAGGTTGGGTTCCATAGTACTGTGCGATTGGAAGCTCCCGTTAAAGCTAAAGGGTAAATACTACAAGACGGTAGTGAGACCCGCTATGACATACGAGGCAGAGTGCTGGCCTGTAAAGTGTCGTCACACGCCGAAGCTGAAAGTGGCGGAGATGAGGATGTTAAGATGGATATGTGGACACACAAGGAATGACGGGATTAGAAATGACGTCATAAGAAGTAAAGTAGGCGTCGCACCGATAGAGGACAAGCTGAGGGAGCAACGGCTGCAATGGTTTAGGCATGTTAAGAGGAGACCCACTGATGCCCCTATTAGGAGATGCGAACAACTTCATATTATAGATGGAAAGAGAGGGAGAGACCAGCCTAAGAAGGGATGGATGGAGACGATCCAACGGGACCTAGCATATCTCAACCTGAATGAAGAGTTGGCCCTAGATAGAACCCAGTGGAGGATTGGTATAGGTGTACCAGATGTAGCTGAGTAGGAGCATTGTATTATAGTAGGCTCGTTCTGTTAACAGAGAATGCCTGGCCGTGTTCCGGCATGGTTTGGCTGCAAGTGCTCCTGGGGTTGGGTGGAGACTACTCGACAAATGCGAATAGAGGAAGAGGCCCGCTAGGAGATGTGCACATCTACGTATGGGGATTTCTAATCCTCCACTTGAGACAAAGAAGATAAAGAAGAATTTCATGTAGACAATCTAACAGGATCTTGCCTACCCCAACCTAAAAGAAGAGACGGCCCTAGTTTGAGCTTAGTGGAGGAATACTATAGGATTAACCAATATAGCTGGGTAGGCGCATTCTGCATCAGTAAATTGTGGCAAGCTCGTTTGTGTACACGTTGTACGGGTGTTGGTTTAGTCGCTTAGGACTCCTAGGTTCTAGTACCATGGGGTATAGTGCTACTCTTTACGCTCCACTCTACTCTATTACGCTACTCCCTGCACCCTCCCACTCTCTCTCTATCTCTTCCTCTTTCACTCTACCCTCCCTTGTCTCTCTCTTTCTCTTCTATCTCTCTCTCTCTCTCTCTCTCTCTCTACTCTTTATACGCTTTAACCACTACTGTGATTGCACTATGTCACATGTATAAGCCCCCCTTTCATGCTTGTATGCTCTCACACGCATACATACTTAGATGCTTGCATGCTTATTCCATTAATTCATTTGTGAACTCAACAACAACAACAACAACAACAAACCCAATGCCTTAAAGGGCTTCCGCCTAAGTAGGGTCTGGGGGGGTAGATATACGCAGCCTTTCCCCTTCAGGGAGCTACCCTGAAGAGGGTCTGGGCCTTCCCCCTTTATTTGTGAACTCATATATGATAAATTCATTAGTGATGAATTGATTACTTACTTACAGGCGTACATGCATCCATCATTAATTGGATCAAATAAAAGGTTGGGGGACCTTGGAAATAGTCTCTCGTCAGGGTCTCACCCTGATGGGGTAAGATTGCGTACATCCTTCTCCTCCCAGACCCTGGGCGAACGGGAGCCCTTCTGGTACTGGGTTTGTTGTTGTTGCTAAGATACACACAGGAAAAAAAAAATTAGCAGAAGAATATTTCTCAATGAAAATATTGAGAGAAAAAATTTCTCAATGAAAATTTTTTTTCAAAAGGAAAATAGTTTTCCTCTAACCAAACGGAGCTTAAATTACATTGAACAAAAGATTGGTAAACGAACCAAAGATCGGTAAACGAACCAAAGATCAGAGAAAAACTGCAACTAATCCAGTATCATATATCAATGTAATATATTCTGACATGAATTTTCATAATAAACTCATATCCGAACATCCCTATAACTACATTTGTTTGAGATAATAAGAAAACGTACGAGGCGACTTTTCTAAGAAAGATCTTCTCAATGCATCATCAGATGAGGTTCACGTTTAGATAAGCGCTAAATCTGCAATCTTATTACCTTTTCAAAAAGTATGGTAATTCAAAATATATCCAGCAACAAGACACCTTCCATTTTCAACAACAACGTTATATTTTTCATAGAAACTTGTTTTTTTTCCTGTGTTTAGATTCATATTTGAACTTCTCATATTTTTAGGTTTTACACTTCCATAACGACACGTTTTCTTCAGGTTGGGGGTCCTCGGAAACAGTCTCTCTTCAGGGTAGCACCCTAAAAGGGGAAGGCTGCGTACATCCATCCCTTTAGACCCACTTTTTCGGGAGCCTTAATGGCACTGGGACTGTCGTTGTTGTTGTTATTAGTATGTAGTTAACTGCAGTTTGCAAGAAGTTTTAGAAAGTTGATATAGTGGTAACTATCTAGTTCCAACTCGAAATTGGTCATTTTTTTTTCAGAAAAATATCCCTTGTATAGCCCATTTTCATAAAGAATTCCTAATTTTTTTTTTCTCCCAACAAAAAAAATTAAAGGATAAATTATATATTAGTACTCTAAGTTTTGATGTATAATTTTTAGTCTACAAACTTTATAGAATCATTTTTTAGTCCAAAAATTACACTTATTTTATAAAATAATCCAAATGACAATGTATAACACTGGCCCCACTTTCATTATTTGATATCGTTGTTTGAACTAATTTATTAATTATACGTAAATTTTAGATTAAAAAATTATTTCACAAAGTTTGTAAATTCAAAAATTAATACACTCAACCTCAGGGCATTAGTGTGTAATTTACCCAAAATAATATCCCTTATACTGCCCTTTTCTTCCGGAAACAACCCCTAAAATTTTATTTCTAGCAATAAAAAATTGGGAGTTGTTATTATCACGCCAAAAGTTAATATTGCCAAAATAATAATATGACTTACAAATGATAAAAATTATAAACTTGTCTTAAAAAGTACAATTTAACTCTAATAATAATAATTTTATTATGATAATAACAGTACCTACAAAATTAAATGCTATAGATAATTGTAGGTATTGGTCAAAGTTTGTATGAAAGCGCGTGACCTTATAAGGTAAGTTAATGAAATTTCCAAGAAAAAACCTGTTTTCACCTATAAAATATTAAAAATTAGCTTACGTGTGAATAAATAAATTAATATTTAATATATACTTTTAAAATAATAGTAGCTAGTATAATCTAATATTTTATATTACAAACTTTAATTTTGTTTTCTATGAAACTATGTCATATAGGGACAACATCAACAATAATAGATCCAGTGCCTCAAGGGCTTCCGTATAAGTGTGGTATGGGAGGGGTGGATGTACGCAGCCTTACCCCTTCAAGATGTAACCATGCCGAGAGACTGTTTCCGATGATCCCTAATCTTGTAGGGTTTGCAACACGAAACTTACCAGGAGGTTACCCATCCAGGTACTACTTTCGCTCAAGTACACTTAACTTCGGAGTTTTAATAGGATCCGGTGACTTAGTGCATGGTAAATGAACCCTTCATGCTAGACTGCACCAACTGTCTAAAAAATGAAAAACAGAAAGAGTAAGCATGGTGTTGAGCAGGGGTCTGATACAGCAGGAAGTAGTTACATAAGGAATCTAAGCATTTCTTGGAATATTGGTAATTCTGGTACTTCATTCTTGTAAGTAGTTAAGGTTCTTAAAGCCAAGCCAAGTTGTTTTGGTAGTTAGAGCTACGCATCATATAAAAGGCAACGTGTTGTATTGTAAAGGGTATGCAAATAAATAAACTCAAATTCTCTTTCTCCCTCCAATTTCTCTAATTCTTTCTCTCCCTCAACTCTCTTCTTGTTCTTCAATTTACAAAACTCTAATTGTTCTTACTTGTTCTTCCTATTCCTAATTCTTGGTGTATCATTGGTATCAGAGCTCAATAGATCCTCCAACCTGTGGAATTATGGCAGATAGCACACGATCAGTAAGTGAAATTCGTAGGATTGAAGGGACTTTGACATCGTAAAATCAAATCTACCAATGAGATAGTAAAGCATTCAGTGAATGATCTGAAATCTTCAATGCAAGAGTTGCGTGAGATGCTCCTGGCAATGTCACTTCAACAGAGCAAACCTCTGGAAAGGGAAAGAAGTACTGATGGAAGTCTAAACCAGCCTTATACAGCACCAATGCGACCAGAAGTACATCAGCAAAGGGCGGCAGGTATGCACATGTACTCAGCTAGATTAATCAGGGTTGAGTTTCCCTTATTCCATGGAGAAGATCTCAATAATTGGCTCCACATATGTGAACAATTCTTTTCGGTTGATGACACACCTGATTTTGATAAAATTAAATTAGCTTCTATTCATATGAGGGGCCTAGCCCTACAATGGCATCAGTAATTGATGAAAAACAAACCCATTCATATACCAATGTCTTGGCCTGAGTATGTTGAAGCACTCCAACTTAGATTTGGGAATCCCTTTGAGGATCCAGTTTCTGAGTTAATGAAACTAAGACAAGAAGGATCTGTAAAGGAATATCTAGCAAGGTTTGATGTTATAGCTGTTAAAACCGACCTAAAAGAAGCACAGCTGGTGAGCTGTTTCTTGACTGGTTTGAGAGAAGACATTGGGCTGGATGTTAGAGCAAGAAGACCTGATAATTTACAGCAGGCTTCTTGTTTGGCCAAATTGACTGAGGCCAAGATTGATGCTCTATCAAGGCAACTTAAATACTCAAAGATACCCTTATTACCCACCCCTTCTACTCTAAAATTACCCTAATATCAGGGCCAAAGCAGCCATAAAAACAAAACACCTTACCCTCCCACCAACACAAACACATAGTCTCTTTCCAACGCCAACCCATCAAACACATTCCCATCTAATAAAAACCATCGTACCATATCAAAAACAAAACTCCAAGAAAAAAGGGCCAAAGGCTTTTGTTACTTTTGTGATGAGAAATATGAGCTGGGACATAAATGCAATCCAAAGGGGCCTCGGGTCTTTATCATAGATGTGGGAGAGGAAGAATGTGAAGACTCCCAATCTGAGGTGTTGGAAGGATGTGAAGAACTAGTTTCAGTTGAACCCACAGGCCATATTTCAGTACATGCCTTGGCCGGCACTATGAATTTCCAGACCCTACGAGTAACAGGAAGTGTAAACAAAAGATCCTTGCATATATTAGTGGACTGTGGGTCCACCCACAACTTTATAGATGTGCAAACTGCATCTAGATTGTGCTGTAACCTTGTGAAGAGAGAACCCATTGCAATAGCAATGGCTGATGGCAGTAAGCTGCTGTGTGATACTCAGTGCCAAGGACTTACTTGGCAGATGCAAGGATTTAGCTATGTTGCAGACTTTATGCTCATACCATTGGGTGGATGTGATATGGTATTAGGGGTGGAGTGGCTATCCACCCTAGGGGATATTCGATGTAACTTCAAGAAACTCACTATGTCCTATATCATGGGCGATTCCCAAATTATGCTGCAGGGTGAAGGTGCTAAGGACTGCAAGGTTGTGAGTGCAAAATCCATCAATAAGGCATTATCTGGATGCCTATGTATCACTTTACTGCAGATAATTCATGAGGGGCATGATCAAATGGCATTTGAACGGCTGATGCTAGGTAGTGAACCCGGTGTAGCAACTGATAACTCTCCAATTCCAGAGGTGCAAGTAGTGCTTGATCAGTATGCTGATATCTTCAATGAGCCGCAGGAATTACCTCCATCTTGGCCACCCTTTGATCACAGAATCCATCTCAAAGTTGGTACTCAACCAATCAATAAAAGACCTTACAGGCACCCGAGCCTACAGAAGGATGTAATTGAACGCATGGTTGATGAACTGATTGATAAGGGTCATATCCAGCATAATATGAGCCCCTATACATCTCCGGTGGTTTTGGTCAAAAAGAAGGATGGAGGATGGCGCATGTGTATTGATTATAGGAAGTTGAATCAAGCAACGGTAAAGGATAAATTTCCTATTCCACTCATTGAAGAATTGTTGGACGAATTGGGTGGAGCCAAGTTCTTTTCCAAGATTGATTTGAGATTAGGGTACCATCAGATCCTCATGCATGAGGAGGACATCCACAAAACTTCCTTTAAGACACACATGGGACATTATGAGTTCTGTGTAATGCCATTCGGCTTAACAAATGCTCCCTCTACATTTCAATCATTGATGAATTCCATCTTCTCACCTTATCTCAGGAAGTTCATCTTGGTTTTCTTTGATGACATTATGATATATAGTACATCACTAACTTCTCATGTTACACATTTACAGCTTACTTTCGAATTACTCAGGCAGCACCAACTCTTTGCAAAGAAGAGTAAGTGTGCATTTACAGTGGCTCAGGTTGAATATCTTAGCCATATTATATCTGACAAAGGGGTAGCCACAGACCCAAAGAAGACAACTGCAGTGCTGAATTGGCCTCAACCACAGAACATCAAGCATATTAGAGGATTTCTGGGCTTGACAGGGTATTACCGCAGGTTTATCCAAGGGTATGGGGTTATAGCTAGACCTCTAACTCTGTTATTGATGAAGGAAAGATGGAATTGGTCCCAAGAAGCTCAATTGGCCTTTGATGCCTTGAAGAAGGCAGTTTGCTCTGCTCCTGTATTAGTGTTACCCGATTTTTCCAAGCAATTTACAATCGAGACAGATGCTAGCAACACTGGTATTGGAGCTGTACTACTCCAAGAAAATCACCCCCTGGCATTCATTAGCAATTCTTTCAGCCAGAAGCAGCAGCTGTACTCTGTGTATGAGAAGGAATTACTCTCAGTTGTCTTTGCTGTCCAGAAGTGGCAACAATACTTGATCAACAATACTTTCGTCATGCGAACTGATCAGAAAAGCCTCAAATTCCTGCTGGAACAAAGGATCAATACTCATTTTCAGAGGGTTTGGTTATCTAAATTGCTAGGCTTCAGTTTTGAATTGGAATACAAGAAAGGCAAGGAAAATGTTGTGGCTGATGCACTCTCTCGTATTCCTAGCCAAGAGGTAGTATGTATGCTTCTTTCCTCTGTTGAGAGTAACCTATATCCTATGCTGCAGTTAGCGTGGAAAACAGACCCTTCCTTGCAACAGCTAATCCAACAGATCCTGTAGAATGCTCGAAGTCATCCTCATTATTCTTGGCACAATGATTAGCTAAAGAGAAAAGGGAAATTGGTAGTGGGGCAAGATGAATCACTCTGAGCCAAAATCGTGTAGTGGCTGCATACTTCACCAAGTGGGGGTCACTCGGGAAGAGATGCCACTCTCAAACGCATTAAGTCTCTCTTCTATTGGAAGGGATTATCCAATTCAGTGAAGCTGTTTGTTAAAAACTGTGCTTTTTGTCAGGCTTGCAAGAATGAAACGGTTGCGTATCCCGGTTTAATCCAACCTCTGCCTATCCCTGACACAATCTGGACCGACATATCAATGGATTTCATTGATGGTTTACCACGATCCTGTGGCAAGGATGTCATATTTGTGGTGGTAGATCACTTGAGTAAAGCAGCCCATTTTGTGCCTTTATCACACCCATACACTTCCTTATCTGTGGCACAAGCTTACATGGACAACGTATACAAGTTACATGGTCTACCTAGCACCATAGTGAATGATCAGGATCCAGTCTTTCAAAGTAATTTCTGGCAGGCCCTTTTTCCATCCAAGGTGTTGATCTCCTGCATTCCACGGCCTACCATCCTCAAACGGATGGCCAAACTGAGGTGGTCAATAGAGGGTTAGAAACCTATCTCCGATGTATGTGTAGCACCAATCCAACACATTGGGTCAAGTGGTTGCCACTAGCTGAGTGGTGGTTTAACACCACATGGCACTCTGCCGCACGCAAAACACCTTATGAGCTGGTCTATGGCTAGCCTCCTCCTTTGCATATGCCATACTTAGCTGGGGAGAGCAATGTGGAGTCAGTTGATCGAAGTTTGGTACAAAGAGAAGAGATGATTCAGGTCTTAAAGTACCACTTGCATCGAGCTCAGAATAGGATGACACAGCAGGCCAACAAAAAGCGTATAGAAAGGACCTTTCAGCTGGGGGATTGGGTCTACCTCAAACTCCATACTTACAAACAGATTACAGTGATTCACAGGGCTAATGTGAAGCTTGCACCAAGGTTCTTTGGCCCATTTCTTATCACTGAGATCATTGGCAAGGTAGCCTACCGCTTAGACTTACCCCTTACAGCTCAAATACACAATGTATTTCATGTATCTCAGCTGAAACTTCATCATGGCCCACTCCCAGACACAATTACTCCACTTCCTAATCAGCAAGAGCATGTCAAGCACAGGATACCAGCAGCCATTTTGGCAAGACAGTTGGTTAAGCATGGAAATAAGGCTGCTACTAAAGTTTTAATTCAGTGGCAGGATGCTCCCGAGGAAGAGGCCACTTGGGAATACTTGTTTGACATCCGAAAACGCTATCCTGAACTCCACACTTGAGGACAAGTGTGAAGTTCGCGCAGGGACTATTGATACAGCAGGAAGTAGTTACATAGGGAATCTAAGCATTTCTTGTAATACTTGTAATTCTGGTACTTTATTCTTGTAAGTAGTTGAGGTTGTTAAAGCCAAGCCAAGTTGTTTTGGCAGTTAGAGCTAAGCATCATATAAAAGGCAAAGTGTTGTATTGTAAAGGGTATGCAAATGAATAAACTCAATTCTCTTTCTCCCTCCAATTTCTCTAATTCTTTATCTCCCTCAACTCTCTTCTTGTTCTTCAATTTACAAAACTCTAATTGTTCTTACTTCCTAATTCTTAGTGTATCAGGATCCAAGTCGCAGCATTTAGAACCTCCAGCGTTTGAAAATATGAGCGATTCATCTCTCACCTCAGAACTGGGCCTGTGCTTTTGCGCCAAGGAAACTTGGATGGTCGAGCGCCAGCTTGGTTTACAGTTTGACATCCAAGAAGATATCTTGATCAGGTATCTTGAAAATATGATTGATGAAAGTAAAAAGACAAGGAATTCTAGGACAATCGTTAGCATGAGGTGAATCTAGGACAATCGTTAGCATGAGGTGAAGGCAATGTTTTTGTAAGAATTTGATGAATTTAGGTACCCTGTAACGGAATTTGATAAATTTTTGTAAGAATTTGATCAATTTTATACAAAAAAGTGTTGATATAATACATGAATACGATAATATATATAAGCTGGTGCTAATATTTTTATAAAAATTTCTACGAATTGTGATAAAATATTCATCGAATATTGAGGCAGATCACCTAAAAATTACCATAATTATGTCTTATTTTCACATTTTTTGTAAAAAATATCAAACTCTAATAAACATACTTATATATTGTTGAAATAATGTTCAATATTAGTATTTTTCAACGAAAGTCTATAAAATTTTAAAACTTCAGGATACCTCAGTGATAAAATGCCTAAAAATCAGGTACTTCACCGTATATATTAAAATGTCACGATATCTAAATGATAAATGGTCAAACTTCATGATATTAAAGTGATAATTTTTCTATATATTAAAATTAATGTTTCACTTTAATATTTTTTAATTAAATTACATCAAATTTTAATTAAAAAATATATATAATTAATAAAATTTTTTGATCAACAATTAATAAAATTTTAAAATATATAATTAATAGTCAAACACCATAATATCATCCCCTATTCCCTACAAATATTCAACTCCCCCCACAGCTTTCACCCATTCTCTCTCCTCTCTCTCTCTCTCTCCCCGCCGCGTCAACCACCGCGCTTCGCCGCCACCACCACCACCACCTCCCCACCTCTCTCCTCTTCTCTCTCTCTCTCTCTGTGTTCAAAATGAGGGTGTCAAACAACCTAGTAGGACTCCTAAACTTCATCACATTCCTTCTCTCAATCCCCATCCTCGGCGGCGGAATCTGGCTCAGCCACCGCGCCGCAACCGACTGCGAGAAGTACTTAGAGAAACCCATCATCGCGCTCGGCGTTTTCCTCATGCTAGTCTCCCTCGCGGGTCTGTTTGGGGCTTGTTGCCGCGTCAATTGGCTTCTCTGGGTCTACCTCTTGGTCATGTTTCTCTTGATTTTGATCCTCTTTTGCTTCACCATCTTTGCTTTTGTTGTTACTAATAAAGGGGCTGGTGAGGTTTTGAGTGGGAAAGGGTATAAGGAATATAAGTTGGGGGATTACTCTAATTGGTTGCAGAAGAGGGTGACGAATGGGAAGAATTGGGAGAGGATTAAGAGTTGTTTGATTGATGGGAAAGTTTGTCAGAGTCTTTTGAATGAGAAGAGTACGCCTGCTACTGTGTTTTTTGCTAAGAATTTGTCTCCGATTCAGGTAACTCACTAGACTTATATGTTAAAAGTTTTCGGGTTTTTCTGGGTTTTTTATGAGGTTGAAGTGGGATCTCGATCATCAAAAACCCATAAAAACCCAAAAATGGTTAAATTTTAGTACGTTTTAGGCTTGACTTACGGAGTTGGTGCATATAAAATCCATGTATGAATTCAAGTGGGCCTGTATCATATAAGTTGGTATATATAAAATCATGTGTGAATCCAAGTAGGGTTCTATACTGAAATCGGTTGGTAGTAAGTAGAGTAATCCACTAAGTTTATATGTTAAATTTTTCTGTCTTATAGTTCCTAGGTGAGATTTTTATTAGATTCATACTTGGAGTTCTTAGTATAAAGGGAAATTATTTGATAGGTTTGATTTGTTGATAATGGGTTTGCTTGTGTTTCTTGATTTTCAGTCTCACTTAGCTAAAAAGACTGTGTTTTTTATGAGGTTGGAGAGTGATCTAGATCATCAAAAACTGAGAAAAGGGTTAAATTTTAGTGGGTCTTAGGTCAAACGGGTAGAGTTGGCATAGATGAAATTCACGAAGGACATCAACTAACTTAGTAGGCTTATATGTAGATCTCTTTGCTCTCGTAACTCGTACAAGGGATTCTTATTAGATTCGTACGTAGAGTCTTTAATAGAAATTAATGGGCTTGATTTCTTGATAATTGGTTTGCTTGTAAAGGTGTTTGGATGATTGATCTTGGGTTTGCTTTTGTTTGGTAAATCCGAAGAAAATCGGTTTTAAACAACAAAGCGAAATCATTCTCTTAACTTTTCTTTCAGTTTTGGTGTCTGTTCTTGTTTTCTTTTGGGTTGATTGGATAATTTTGATTTGATTTAAAGCTTGGGATCTTTTTGGTTTATGATTTTGATAACTTTTTTGTGAAAGTGAAAGAACCTTTAGGAGGATGGTTGACTTTGATCAAAAGCATAGATTCCTTACAACTTTATAAGCTCTCTCTTTTGTAATGTAGAACTTTCAAGCACTATTCAGAATGAGATTAAGAGTCAGTGATATCAGTGACCTTTTAGCTCTTTAAATCATTGGAGGATCAAAAAATTTTAGTCAATTTTCTTAGATATTGTTCACAAAAGTTTGCTGGGAGTAGGTGAAACTATGTTGAATATGGATCTGATGTTGGATTGGGTCAAGTGTTTGGGCTCTGGGACTTTGTGACTTATGAAATATTAGATCTAGGGTTTGGATCATGTTATTCGGTACCAAGGCCGGATATAACCCCAAGCGACCCAAGCAACCGCTTGAAGCCCCTGGATTTTAAGGGCTCCCAAGTTTTTGAAGTTGTAATTTTTAAAGTATTAATTGTTAATATTATTAAGTTTTGTGATCAAAATCTTTATAATATGAAGGGCCCCGTTTAAAATTTTTGCTTGGGGCCCCAAAAATGTTAGAACCGGCCTTGTTCGGTGCAAACAATTTCTCAGATCATCGATCGAGTTTGTGGGTATCAAAGAGGAATTTTGGAGTTGGTGGCATTTGCAGCTTAAGGATTAGTCGAGGTGCATATAAGAGGACCTAGTTTCCTTGATTGCCTAAAAATGAAAAGGCAAGCTTTAATGAATGTGAATTTTGAATCATGTTATTTGCTAAAATCAATTTGTTGGACCATCGGTTGAATTTGTGGGTCCCAAAGTGCAACCTTGTAGTTGGCGGTGTGTGCACCCGGAGGATCAGTTGAGATGTGCATGTTAGTGGATCCAGATTCTCGAATTGCCTAAAAACAAAAAGGAAAACTTTGATCAATGTGAATTTTGATCATGTTATTCGGCATTAACAATTTCTTGGACCACTAACCTAGATTGTGGATCCTAAAAAGAAACTTTGGAGTACGTAGTGTGTGTGACATGAGGATTAGTTGAGGTGCGTGTAAGAGGACCTTGATTTCTTGATAGCCAAAAAAACGAAAAGGCAAACCTTAGTGAATGTGAATTTTGAATCATGTTTTTTAGTATTGGACCACTGATTGGGTCTATGGGTCCCAAAGAGGAACTGTGGAGTGGGTGGTGTTTGCAACTTGAGAATTGGTCAAGGTGCATGTAACTAGACCTTGATTCCCCAATCACTAAAAAACAAAAAAGGCAAACTTTGACGAATGTGAATTTTGAATCATGGTATTCAGTAAAAACAAACTCTTGGATACTGATCGAATTTGTGGGTCCCTAAGAGGAACTTTGGAGTCAGCGGTGTGTGCAACTCGAGGATCAGTCAAGGTACATGTAAGTGGATCTAGATTCCTTGGTTCTTGAAAAAGAAAAGGCAAACTTTCATGAACGTGAATTTTGATTCATGTTATTCGGTACCAACAATTTCTTAGACCACTGCTCAAGTCTATGGGTCCTAAAGATGAACTTTGAACTCGATGTGCAACTCGAGGATTAGTTGAGGTGAATGTAAGTGGACCCAGATCCTCTAATTGTCCAAAAACTAAAACGCAAACTTTAATGAATGTGAATTTTGAATCATAGTATTCAATATAAACTATTTCTTGGACGACTCATTGAGTTTGTGGATCCTAAAGTGGGACTTTGGAGTCGGTGATGTGTGCGATTCGAGGATTAGTAGAGGTGCATGTAAGTGGACACGGATTCTCCGGTTGCCGAAAAACGAAAGGTAAAACTACAAAGAGTTTGAATTCGACGTTCAACAGCAGCAACAATCCGATGCCTCATAGATGCTCCCGCCATGGCATTGAATTTATCGTTTACGGGTTGCAAATCATAATGGGATGAAAGAGGAGTGAGCCTTTTTGTTTAATATGAGTGGCTTTGCTTTTTAACCTTTTTGCTTCCTTTTAAAGTTGTTTCTTTTTGGCTTTCCCTTTATTGGGGACCTCCTTTGCTTCAAACCTTTCTTTCTTCTATTGGATTTTGATATCTCTCATCCTTTGTCGGTCTCTCGGTCCCTTTCTTAGAACCTGTTTGGCTGAACTGTCCAAAAAAAAAAAAAATTTTTTTTTAATGTACTTTTTGTAGAATCGTTTTTGTAAAAAGAGCTTTAAATGGGCATTTTTTGTTTAAAACAACAACAAACCTAGTGCCTCAAAGGGGCTTCCGCCAAAGCAGGGTTTGAGAGGGTGAGATGTACGCAGCCTTACCCTTACAAGGCCTAGGGAGGATCTGAAAAACCTCCCTTTTTTGCTTCTACTTCCGTTTTAAAGGAGAATCACTGTGTTTCTGCTTCTATTTATAGACAATGTTTCTTTCTAGGCGAAACACCTGTGCATCCTGAAAAAAAAAAGCTTAACTAAACAGACCCTAAGTTTAGGTGTAGCTGAAATTGTGACGTCTCTTTGGTTGTTCACGTGTCTAGAAAGTCATAATCGGCTAGTTTCTAAGATTTTCTGCATCTTTTTGGTGTAATTTGAAGTGTCCAAGTGTCCCGATCCTATTTCATTAGGTTCATGCTTTGATGGAAATATTCCGAATCCGGGAATTTCTATTTCATTTTTAATTTCCTGGTAAAATCTTCTAATGAGATATGAACATGCTTCTGTATGACCTGGTGAAGGCTTTATCTTCAAGAACTTGTGCAAAGATAGTGTTAGCTAATTATATTCTATTAGAATACATTGAATTACCTGTTCCAATGAGATTGTGACTTCTTATCTTCCCTATTCCAATCAATATCAACGACCTTTTCTCATCGGTTATATGAGACTCAGATACTATGCGTAGGGATGGCAATGGAGCGGGTAAAACCTGTTACCTGCAGATATCCGCCCCGATTGGAGCGTGCATGGGTATAAGTAAGGCAGGTAGCTAGTACGGCTTGGTTGTTGGTACGGGTATAGTGTTGTACCTAGCCCACCCCGCCGCATACCCATCATATCTGCTCCATTTTGTATCTAATTAAATTTCAAACTAAAAAAATACCTTTTAAATTCAGTTATCTAAATTATTTACCAATGTTATAACAAAATATAAGTGAATTATTAAAAGTAATATTAAGTAATTAATATGGGCAGGTATGAATAATCGTTTCATACCTGTATTAGGGTGGATATACGTGACAGGTATGGGCATAAATTTGGTTGCTAGGTACAAATATGGAGGGGAAAACCCCCTACCCGCCCCAGGTTAGACTTGACTATTTTTTGAGGTTTGTAAAGTGCCTGTTTGGTATTGCTTAATTCTAGGAAATAAGTGCTTTTTTTCTGGAAAAAACACTTTTCTAGAATTTCAAGGGTGTTTGGCAAACACAAACAGAGGCTTTTTATTAAAAGCAAAAGCAGTTTTTCTGCTTATAAGAAGAAGCAGAAATATGTTGCTTATTTTTTTTAAGCAGAAGCAGAAACTAAATAATTGAGAAAGTTTATTTCTGTACCCTAAAATTTATTAATATATTTAAAAAAAATTTATATATTTTACAAATAGTTTATATATTTTAAAAAATATATTAAATATAAAAAAATATTTTAATAATTAATAATATATTTATGATATTTAGAAAATATTTTAAATATTTGAAAAAAATATTTTAATTTTCTTAAAAAATTAAATATTTTTAAAATATTGAGAAAATATTTTATAAATATAAAAAATATTTTTAATATTTAAGAAATATTTATATATTTAGAAAATATTTTAAATAATAAAAAATATTTTGAATATTTAAAAAATATATGAAATATTTAGAATGGTTATGGGTGATTTTTTCAACTATAAAATACTTCTTTTAGTGTCCTTCTGGTAATTTTATTAAAAAAAGTACTTTTTTTAACATTAGCCAAACACTCACAATAATACCATAAGTGCTTCTTTATTGGTTGGCCAAACACAAACTGCTTATTTGAAACATCACTTTTTACAAAGTACTGTTACAAAAAGTGCTTCTGAAAAAAGTAGTTTTTCCACAGCAATCCCAAACAAGCCCAAAATATGTTTGGTTTAATTTGAAGTGCATTTACCAATGTCAAAATGACCTTGCTATGTTGCTCCAATGATGGCCATCTACAGCTGATACGAGAAGTGACATATATGATACACGATTTGTAGGCGAAATACCCGAGATTTAGGTTTGATTTAGATACCAAAAACGAAATCTGAGAAAACAAATAAGAAGAAAAGAGAAAAAGAGGAACAAAGACACCAGTATTTACATGGAAAACCCTCAAAGAAAGGGACGAGCAGAGATAGAGAACTTCACTAGATCGAAAATGGAGTATTATAAGATTTTCTTTACTACCTCTCACTCTTCTCTCTATGTTTCTCTCTCTCAATCGGAGGTAGAAACCCTACAAAAGCTGAATATATATAGCACCACAAAACAAACAGAAACGCTAGAAACCAAACGAGTATAACAACCCGACCCGAAATAAAAGGTCCGTACATGATCTTTTCCGTGCCGGGTCTCTCTGCTCCACCATAGACCTTTGCTTAAGATTTGGACAAAAATTTGAGATACAACACAATACGGTTCTTTTCGAATGTTGTCAAAACGAATATGATCTCTTATTGCTATGGTAACATGACGAAAGCTTATTTTTCAACCAATAATACTTCCTTTTGTCCTTAAAGGGCATTTTTCGGTGTTGTTTTTTGTTTATAGTTTTGAGTTTGACTGAAGATTATATTTTCAAATGATTTTTTCTGACTTTTAATTTTTGATTTTCAGTTTTTCTCTAATTTGACTAAATATTGAATACAAAAAACTACAGACCAAAAAGAAACTGTTTTCAAAACTTGGGTTTTCAGTTTTTCAAAGACCAAAAAGCCTGCAAAGAGGAAACGATACCAAATGAGCCCTTGGTTATTTGCTAGTACTTCAAGCACATAGGTTCATAAATCGAACAAAACGGAAAATATGCTCGCCCCCAAGGCAAGGTCACGACACTTCGATCAAGTTTCTCGTGTTTCCTGCTTTATATCTGTTACTTATATATATGATAGGTTGGCAACTGTGATATTCAGGCTGTGTATTCTATATTTCCTCATCTTAATTCTAAGACTCGTGATTACCACTCCTGTGCAGTCGGGGTGTTGTAAGCCACCGGATGAGTGCAACTTCGTGTACGTTAGCCCAACCACATGGACCAAGAACGCGACGTCTACCAGCCCAGACTGTGATGCATGGAGCAACGACCCGGGTACGCTATGCTACAACTGTCAGTCGTGCAAGGCCGGGGTGCTCCAGAACATCAAGGGCGACTGGAAGAAGGTAGCGGTCATCAACATTGTATTTCTCGTCTTCCTCATCGTTGTTTACTCGGTCGGGTGTTGCGCTTTCCGAAACAACCGGTGGGATACTTCCGGGTGGAAGCCTTACGCTTGATAGCGTCGGTTTCGGGCTGGGTTTTGATTGTTGTAGATATCATCAGATTTGTTATCATATACTTGTGGATTTGGTGTTGTGTGTATTTTCCTCCATTATTGTCAGATTGTTGTAGATGTCATCAGATTTTGTTGATATCAGATTTGTGATTTTCTGATTCATTGGCTTGGCTGTGATCTTATGTAAACCCGGCAAACTCTGACACGACACGAAAATAACGGGTTTGGATCGGGGTTTTTAAAGTCGGGTTGAATTTAGGTTGACCCGTTTATCCCGTGTACATATTTGGGTTGAATTTGGGTTTGACCCAATTGACCCGTTTTTAACATATTTGACATATTTACATAGTTATGTGGTATTTGAGTAGTCTGATAGCATGAGATTTGTGATTTTCTTGATTCATTGGCTTGGCTGTGATCTTATGTGAACCCGGCAAAATCTGACATGACAAGATAACACGACACAAAGATAGCGGATTTGGATCGTGATTTTGAAGTTGGGTTGAATTTGGGTTGATCCTTTTAGCTCGTTTACATATTTGGGTTGAATTTGGGTTTGACCCATTTAACCTGCTTTCGAACTGTTTGACCTGTTTATATAGTTATGAGGTATTTGAGTGGTTTGATATTATCGGATTTTATTGATGTCACCCGGGCAAGTCTGACATGATAAAATAACACAACACGAAGATAGAAGGTTTGGATTGGGGGTTTTTGAAGCCAGGTTGAATTTGGGTTGACCTATTTAGCCTTTTTACATATTGGGGTTGAATTTGGATTTGACCTGTTTTTAACACACTTTACCTTTTTATATAGTTATGAGGTATTTGAGTGGTATGATATTGTTGTTATATATAGAATTTTGGTAGTGCCTTCAGAATAAGATAATTTGAACTAAATAATGTTAATTTGAGAGTTCATTTTAACAATTATAAATGCCATGTATTTATTGTTAGTATTAGTCATTAGGTTATTTATTGATATGCTCGTAAGTTGACAAACCTGTATTTAATGGAAAAAATTACCAATATAATTAAATGGGTAACTTGCGAGTTACCCGCTTACTATTTGGTTGGGTAAGAGTTGGGAGTTTCTAACTTGTTTAATAAACATGTCGGATTCGGGTTGATTTCATTTTTAAGATTCTTTGCATAACACAAACATGAACACAACACGACACGACACATTTGCGACCCCTATTCTAATGGGATGAGTTGATACCAATGTATTGTGGTGATCTCTCCATGTATGATTCTCAATAAAAACTTAATTTCATGGAATTAGGTAGGTCGGAATTGGTAATTCTAAGTCTAGCAGTTAAACCAAACAACATAATTGGAATCTTGAGCGCCAATTCCAGTCTAAATCCAATTCCTAACACCAATTTGATGCGCCAAAATAGGGCCTGTTTTATGAGGTAAGTGTCCAAACAGGACCTTCTTGTCACCGTGAAGAGTTTTTAGGTAAGGAAAACCGAGTGCAAGTCATGTCCTTCCCCTTTTAGGCGGGGTGCTTAAGGGTTCATTTACCAGGCAATAATGCATCGGATCCCATTAGAACTTTGAAATTAAGCGTGCTTGGGTGAGAGTAGTACCAGGATGGGTGACCTCCTGGGAAGTCCTCCTGGTGTCAATCCTATAAGGTTGGGGGTCCTTGGAAATAGCATCGCGGCAGGGTTACACCCTGAAGGGGTAAGGCTACGCCACATCCACCTCCCTAGACCCCGCTTAGGCGGAAGCCCTTGAGGCACTGGGTCTGTAGTTGTTGTTGCTGCTGCTTAAGGCAATATTTAGTCTCCCTTACAAATTTAGAAAATAAATCACGACAATGTAAAAGATATCCCATGATGGGATAGCTATCAATTTTTATCCAGCTCATGCAGCAGCTGATTGGGTTGCAAAGAAAGGTTATCAAACGGGTTTTATGGTCCAAGTGATTCATTAGCCTAGCTCAGACTTAGGCTTTATTGTGATGCGAGATGCGTTTGACCGAACTCTTCTGAGGCGATGCTTCTACCGCCAGTTCCCTTGCCTTTAAAGATATGCTCTTCCCTTTAGCTCAATAATAAGCTCAATTCAGTTGTGAGCTTGATAATGGATTTGACTCGACTCGACTTGATTAGACTAACGAGCCGAGTTGAGTAACAAACACACTAAAAGCTTGAGCTTGATATTGAGCTCGATTTCGAATAAGGGATGAGCGGCTCGACTCAACTCATTTACACTTGTAGTTGTGAACACCTTTGATTGCATAATGATGCTTATACTAGTGAAAGATGAGCCGAAACGTTTATTTACCGCTAATTCATGGTTAATAAATAAGTTTTGGGATTATTAACGTTAAAGATCCTTGTACTTTGCTAATTGTTTTAATTTAGTTCTTGTACTTTTAATTGTATTAATTTAGTCCCTCTACAATTGAAATTATGTCAATTTGATTCTTATAATAAAATTTATGCTGAATTCTAATGAAACTTTTAATAGTTCGATCTCAAATTGGGTTAAATTGGATAAATAGATGAATTTGTAATGGGTTAATTGCATCTAACGTGATGCTTATAACTTAACTCCAGTTTGACTAAAGGACAAAATTGACACATTATAAATTGTAGATGGACTAAATTGTCACAATTAAAAGTACAAGGACCAAGTTGATACAACGAAAAAAGTACAGGGACCTACACCATGTTTATCTGATCAATCTCGGGTATATATAGTTAGTAAAATACAGTATGAAAACTAACCGAAATTTAACATTAGTTGGGTTTGATTCGCGTTATATTCATTGCCTACGTCGACTCAACTTTCCCATGACTTAATCTGCTTTATATATTGGGAAAATTATATATTAGTTCCATGAGATTTTGTGTATTAATTTTTCCGTTGAAAAACTTTGTGAACTAACTTTTTAGACTAAAAGTTACATGTATTTAATAAAATTATGCAGATAATTATGTCAAAGAGTATAAAACTTCTTGTGATTTGTTAACCCTACCGTCCCCTTGGTCCTCATCCCTTGCATGAACCGCAATGTTGTGACACTTCTAATGAAAAAGAATTGGAAGAGAAGATTTTTTTTAGTCCTTTACACTGCAGTTTGGTTTATTAAATGCATATCCCTTTTAAATCAAAAAATATTTAATAAAGTTTACAGAATAAGAAAAATTAATACACCAAATCTTATGATACTAATATGTAATTTACCCCTGCGGTTTGGTTTATTAAATACTTATACCTTTTAAATTAAAAAATATTTAATATAGCTTACAGACTAAAAAAAATTAATACACCAAATCTTATGATATTAATATGTAATTTACCCTGTGGTTTGGTTTATTAAATACATATACTTTTCAAATTAAAAAATATTTAATATAATTTACAGACCAAGAAAAATTAATACATAAAATCTTATGATATTAATATGTAATTTACCCCGATATATTTGTCGTTTTTTTGAAGGGGGCGAAAGGTTTAGGTTAAGCCACTTGGGCCCTTAACCTTCATATCTCCATAAAAATATGTATAAATTGGGGGTTGATACCGGAAATAAATGGCATTTGGAGGGAACATTAGTTATGGTAGTTAAGGGGAATATTTCCCGTTCATTTTTTCTGCTCAATTCCTTTAATTCTCGTTACAATTCTTGTTATACTTCTGACAAGTCGGTTGCCTTTGCTTCGTGTGTGATGTGAAGGGTTATATAACCTCATGGTTGGTTGTATTGAGAATTCAATCAACTTACTTAATGAAAGAATTCTATCTTCAATTAATATCAATTTCGAATTCGGTATCAGAAAAATACAAAGTAATATTATTCACAGGGTAAAATTATTATTATTAGAGTGAAATTATAGTTTTTAAAGCTATTTTATAACTCTTATTATTTGTAAGTCACATTATTCTTTTGACAATAATAATTTTCCCATTTTTGAAGTCTTTTTTATTAGGAAGTGTACCTAAAGGTATATTGAGATTTGACCATTGATTATTTAGATATTTTAATATATTATACGTATACTGTAAATTTTACAAATTTTATTACTTAAATAAGTAGCTTAAAGTATAAAAATTTAATCAATCAAATATCTTTCGGTTAAAAATTTGATAAATTTTACATTAAAAAATGCTAAAATAGAACATTATTACAATAATATACTGAAACAAGTATTTAATATTGTTATTTTGTTGAAAGTTTGAATAAAGTATTATATAATATTTTTCCTTTTTCTTTTTCTTACACCTTGGAAATAGAGAGTCATTAACTTATAATTCACGGGATTTGAATTTGGAGGATTTTGAGAAGTGGATACTTCACTGTGTTGGGTCCAACTCATATTTTTTGTTTAGTTTAATTTACAGTAAAAGTTTGATATACGATTGGGTCGTGATTTTCCCTCTACCTGAAAAAGGATGTTCCAGTAAAAATCTTGTGTGTTGGTTAGTTGATTTTGTTCGATTTTCCGCTTCCACTTGTGTTGGATTTGTGAATTTTCCAACACACTGTAATGCATAGAACGAAAATAAATATCTTAATTAGGATTTGATGGTTTTTGCCAAAAAATACTAGCATATTGGCAATATATATGTAGTTTACAATGGAATTCAGTAAATTTTTATAATAATTTACTTAATTTTTGTTAATTATATTATTATATTATCATTTACTACAACAGTATTTTTTTTTTATGAAATTAGTCAAATTTCTACAAAAATTCGACGAATTCCAATATAGGATACTTATATGATAAAATATTCAAATTTCAAGATGCCTTATTATATATATTGGAATGTCAGAATACGTTGTTAATAAATGTTTAAATCTCAAAGTAACTAACTGATAATTTCCCTACTTCTAATACTATACATATTGTATTTTTCTTCTTTTTTAAAAAGTAAATAAGCAAAAAATAAGTAATATTCAGGGAGTTGTTATTGTCAGAGTAAAAATTATTATTGTTAGAGTAATATTATAACTCATAAAAAATGAACTCTACAAAATTTTCTTAAAATTACCCTACATTTAGGCCAGTTTTATTGTCATAGCAAAATTGTAGTTTTTAAGACAGTTTAATAGCCAATATTTTTTATAAGTCACATCATTGCTCTCGTAATAACAATTTTTCTCTGATAATAACAATATCCTATATTTAATATCATAATTTAAGAAAAGCAACATTCAACATTCCCACCAAAGAGGACCGGATTCTATTAGAATTCTAAAGTTAAGTGTGCTTGGGCGTGAGCAGTACCAAGATGGGTGACCTCCTGGGAAGTCCTCACTCTCAGGTTGGGTGCACTCAGAAACAACCTCTCTTCACGGTAATACTTTGAAGGAGAAAGGCTGCGTACATCCCCCCTCCCCCGACCCTGCTTAGGCGGGAGCCCTTGGAGCACTGGGTATGTTGCTTTTGCTTTTTTCAACATTCAATATTCCCAGCTCCTCAAGAGCTTCCGCCTAAGCAAGGTCTAGAAGGATGGATGTATGCAGCCTCCCCCCTTCAGGGTGTTACCTTAAAGAGAGGCTGTTTCCGAGAACTCCCATCCAGAGGGGTGCAACACGAGGACTTCCTAAGAGACCATCCATCTTTGTACTTCTCTCGTCCAAGCACGCTTAACTTCGGAGTTAATGGGATCTGGTACTTGCGTGTTGGTACCCTCTTAGGTTAATATCATAATTTAAGAAGCTAAAATAAATACGACGAGGGTGAGTTACATTTAGTAAAAGAATAAAGGGAAGTGGGTGGTGCAATCGCAATCGAAAATGACTGGTGAAGTGGGAATGGCTCTGAGCCATGTTGGTACAATGGAAATTGATTGTGGTTCATTATCACTTCTTGTGCGAACCACCCACCTATATTTACCTATATTTATGTCTCCACTTTTTGCAAATTCTAGCAAATTTTATGTATTTTATTGTTGAGAACTTTAAATGTGAGTCTAGTAATAAAGTTGAATACTACAGTTGTGATTGTTAAGGAACTAATTTTCTCAAAAACTTAGGTTTTGCTTTTGATAATTAGCGACAATAAACCAATGATATAAAGGCTGACATCTCATACAAAAGACCTGAAGATTGAGAACATTAGGGTATCTAGATCTATATCTATCATAGTAATTGATTATGACTTATATTTTGCTTTTATATTCATATCTACATTTGGTATCATTTAGTTAGGGTTATTTTAATCTTTATCTTGGGAAGTCCTCACCCTTAGGTTGGGGTACTGGGAAACAGCCACTCTTCAGGTTAACACCCTGAAGTGGGAAGGTTGCGTACATCCGCCGCCCCAGACCCTGCGTAGGCAGGAGCCTTTGAGGCACTGGGTATGTTCCTTTTTATATTACCATTGTACTCTCTGTATATAGCGATGTTGTAACATCATTATTATTCATTCAAATTCAATTTTATTATTTCATAGGGTTATTTCATAGAGAAAGACATCGAGATTGTCATGCTCAACCCCCAAAACCACTGCCTATACAGCCTAAAATAACATAACAAGGGTGGAGGTCTAACATTGGTTTTGTACTTTAACATGCTTATTGTACTTAAATTATGTTAATAAAAGTGAGGTTGTTAAGATTCAAACTCGTGACCTCTTAATCTTTAAGGATCTGATACCATGTTAAGGAAACAACTTTCGAAAAAATTTAAGCTGATAAGTGAAGGTCTAATATTGATTTTATACTCTAACAGTGATAAAGATATAGCGTCAACATAGAGGATTACATGTACGTCTAGTAATAAAGTTGGATACTGGAGTTGTCACTGTTGAGGAACTAACTTTCTCAGAATCTTAAAGCCTTGTTTGGTGTGTTGGAAGTGGATGCGGGAAGTACAAATTTTGGCTCTTGTTTGGTTAGCAATTTCAAATTCTTTCAAACGACAGGAAGTAACTTTCCTAAGGTTAATTCTAATTCCTTTGTTTTTAACTTGCATTCCGAATGAAGTTCCATTTCCAATCCTAACAAACAAACATATTTTACCTACTTCATGGGAAGTTCACTCATGAATTGAATTTTCGAGAAATATAGCTTCCTGTAGAAACTCAATTCACGTGTCAACCAAACGAGACCTAAGTTAATGGGTAAAGGTCCATTGGTTTTATACTCTAACATGCCTCACAAGCAAATGCCCATTGAGTGTGAAACTTGGATATTGCATAGACCCACCTTATATTTTGTGCTTAATTTATGTGAATATTGAAAGCGGAGATTATTAAGATTTGAACTCATGACCTCTTAGTTATCAAGGCTCTGATACCATGTCAATGGGCCAAAAAATAAGCTGATTGATGAAAGTCTAGTATTGATCTTACACTCTGACAGTGATAATGAAGATTTAGCATAAACAAAGAGGACTACTCCATCTAATGACAATTGGCTTTAGAATGCAATTTTACGTGTAATTTTTTGATAATTTGAATACAAGTTCGAAAAATGACAAAAGTGCAGAGTAGGACTTGAAGGCAAACAATAAAAACACCCAAAGTAGTAGGATACCTGCATTAAGTACTCCAAAGAGGAAACGCCTGATTAAGGGTAACGGTGGACCAAAAGGTAATGACGCTAAGAGTAAACACCACAAGACAACGGAAAGGAGAAACCCCAACATAACACGCCTGAGAAAACCTATCCTAGTGACATACAAAATGACCAGGCCACGATAGCCCAAAACGTCCACGAAAGATCATAACGAGATGGCAACGATAGAGAATTGATAGGTTTCACCCCTTTTTATTGGCTTGTTTTGACTATGAAATGCCACGCATCGATCTACCAGAGTTTTTTCTTTTATTTGTTCTTTAGTTATACAAGTTGATACAACATACCAAAAATAAAGTTACTGTTCTATCATCATCATCTATCATAAAAGGAGAGAAGCAAATATCGTTATGCATATACAGACTACCAAGAGTCGTGCCATCCTGTTCATTAGTCTATATAAATTGTTCTTTTTTTCTTTTTTGCACGTTATTTCTTCGATAATAATCTATCACAGATTGAGAAGAAAATCAACTCTCTTTGTGCATAAAATTGCTAAGAAAGTATGGAAGCAACTTGAACCTAGCGAACTGTTCGCCTATAGATGCAATACCAATGCAATATACAGGCCTCGTAAAATCGAATAAAGACTGTTATAAGAAAAACTAGCCCATATATTATTATTCAGTTTCAGTACATTTTATGAGACGCTAGGTGCATATATGCCCGTTTTATAGTATTGTGATTGTGACTGTGACACGACCACAAAGAGTGGTTTGATATAATAAGCTAAACAATATATTATTATTTCAATCCCAAGACATGTTATGTGACATTTCGCCCAAATATACCAGTTCTGTAATATTGTGACTACCATTGTGACACGACCACTAATAATGGTTTGATATAAGGTTTTTTTTTTTTTTTTTTTTTTTTTACTGAAAACCGCTTAAATAATGGGTGTAATTTTAAAAAAAACTACCTAGATTTTTAAATTTTTCAATGTTATACCCAAGCTTTCCAGAATTTTTCAATGTACACATTAATTTGACTTCGTTAACATCTGTTTTTGATAACATATTACTCTGAAAAAAAGAGAAAATAATTAGTAAGTTTAAAATTTTATTTAAAATATTTTAAATATCTAAAAAGCTTTATCCATATTTTAAAAATACTTTAAATATGCAGAAAAATGATTTACAGATTTAAAAAAAAAATTTAAATGTCACAATAATAAAAACTAACAGATGTTAATGGCATCACATTCATGAGTGATATCAAAAAAATTTTAAAAAGTGACACTAAAAAAGTACTAGGTGATTTTTTGAAACCGTAACGAAAGTTTATGCGGTCTTAAATATAAAACCTTGATATAATAAGCCAGCTCATACATTATTATTCGGTCCCAAAAATGTTATGTGACACTCGGTGTATATTTATCGGTTATTTAATATTGTGATTGCGACTGTGACTGTGACTGTGACAAGACCAAAATGGTTTGATATAATATATATTATGGGTGACACTTGATCACGGTGAAGTTGCGAAAGTGACCCCCAACCATATTTTATACCCGAAAAATATTTTATCGGGTTTTAAACTGAAAATTATCTATATTCTAGGTATCGTTTTAAGATTATATCTAAATTTTTTTAATTTTTTAAAGTCATACTTTTATGTTAACACTATTAATATCCGTTAGTTTTTGCTGACATATCTTTTGAAAAAAAAAAAATTTCGAATTAACATCTAAAATAATTTTAAAATATTTTAAATACCTAAAAAATTTACAAATATTTAAAGATAATTTTTATATTTAAAAAAATATTTTTTAAATACCACATTAGCAAAAACTAATGTAAGTTAACGGTGTCACATTAAGGTATGACTTTTAAAAATTAAAAAATTTAGGTGGATTTTAGTAAAAATCTCTATTTTGTAATATACAATTTTACTACGTTATTATGTATATAATATAAAAAAATTAAGATTATTTAGGCTAAAAGTTTGTGAACTTTGTCTGATATGTCAATTTAGTCTTTATACTTTGAACTGTGTTAATTTAGTCCATGTATAATTTACATTGTATCAATTTGGTCTTTACTAAAATTTAGAAATGGAATTTTTGATAATATGCTTATTGGTTGGTGTAAATTGGGTAAACGTGTGAGTTTGTATTAGGTTATTTGTATCTAATATGATTGTGCAGCTAAAAATTACATTTGAACTTAACTTTTTTTTCCCTATAATTAGCTATAAAACTCGCGATACAAAGCAGGCGCACCCACAAAAGATACCGAAAACAACAATGAAAATCAAAAGACATTAGAAGACATCACCAATACTGGATACAACACAAAATAGGAGGAAAACCCGAGTTGCATACGGGAAGCAATTCGAAGCTCCAACTCCCAGACCCCCACCACAACATTGGGAAATGAAAAAAAAGCTCGGCAACAGGATTCCTATATGAGGACTTAACTTCAATTCACTACAACAAAATCAGTCTATTGTGCATGCAACTGTGCACATTTGTTTGTTTAATGAGGAATTCGCTACTATAAGAAATTATTCCTACGAAAAAAGTGATCTCCAATAACTACACTCATATGTCAATATTCTTTTCATCATAAATTACTCCTACATTTAAAAAAATTTGCAATCAACACTACTAAGTCAGCCCTTAAAAAATCAAATTCCATATTTCATAATGACGATCTAGTCCATCGTTCTCTTTGAATCAATTAGACTGTTAATCCAAACCTAAATCTGTAGCTACTGCAAGCAATTAATGCAGAATTAGTTTATGGTTCTCTCCGAATCAATTAGAATATCAATCAAGACCTAAATCTGTAGCTACTGCAACAAATTAATGAAGAATTAGTTCATAGTTCTCTTTGAATCAATTAGAACGTCAATTAAAACCTAAATCTATAGCTATTACAAGGAATTAATGAAGAATTAGTTCATAGTTCTCTCTCAATCAATTAGAACATCAATCAAGACCTAAATCTATAGCTACTACAAGAAACTAATGAAGAATTAGTCAATAATTATCACTGGGCAGGTGATGCTGTGGCCTACTTTTCTTGTAGTGCTTGTAACCTATAGTAGTTATTTAGATATGTACTCCAGTGTTACCAGTTTATTGAACAGAAAGTGTACTTTTGTGACAGATTTTGGATTACTCTTACATGATTAGCTATTACAAAAGAATACTTTTATGACAACCTGAATAATGTATGGTTGTATGGTTGTGCATTCAAATTTTCACAAACATAAAGCTTATAAACAACTTAATATTCCCATAAAATCTCAATGTGATCTCCACAATTCACTATGTAACATTGCAACACCTACTTCAACAAGCATTACCAGGATCGTTATGTCACCCTGAACCATGATTCAATTACATGGCTAGATCGTCAGATTGAGTTGCAATTGCCACCATTCCTATAGCTACATGCTACTAAAATGAAGCACATAAAGACAAGTCTTGGATAATACAGCAAATTGCAACGAGATATGATCTGATGATTTCAACTGAATTATCTTGGAGAAAAAGGATTATAGAAAATTCAGTTTAACTGCAAATTAGTGACATATAAGCTCAATATAGATTCAAATGTGCCACTTAACAATAGCTAATCACGCCTAAATCTAGTTTTAATTGAAGGCAACATATTCATCAAAGAGTTAAACATGAAGTTAAAGATAAATAACATCAAAGACCTACCAGATTTCAATCAATCAAGTCATAGAACCATAAATAATTATCAATATACACCAAGGATTCTTCATAAACCTAAAAGAAACAAATCTCTAACCAAAACGAGTAACAATTGAGAATATAAATTAAATGAAGCATGTTATATGAAATTGAGGAACAAATATATGATGATTGAGAAGAAATTGTACTGATTGATGAAACTTTCGAACAAAAAAGTTAAATGTGAAAATTGAATTGATGCATATGATTTCAGTTCAAAAATTAGACCTAAACAATCCTCACTAATTGTATTGTAAACTATAAACAAAAAAAATGATACTCCAAATTGGCAGTATAACAAGTAAAGACTGTTATAATAAGCCAGCTCATATATTATTATTCAGTTTCTGTACATTTTATGTGACGTTAGGCGCATATATGCCCGTTTTATAGTACTGTGATTGTGACTGTGACACGACCACAAAGAGTGGTTTGATATAATAAGCTAAACAATATATTATTATTTCAATCCCAAGACATGTTATGTAACATTTCACCCAAATATGCCAGTTCTGTAATATTGTGATTGCCATTGTGACACGACCACTAATAATGGTTTGATATAAGGGTTTTTTTTTTTTTTTTTTTTTTTTTTTGCAAAAGTGGTTACAACATATAATGTCTGAAGCTTAAGCCTAACCCCCAACCATATTTTATACCCAAAAAATATTTTATCGGGTTTTGAACTGAAAACTATCTAAATTCTAGGTATAGTTTTAAGATTATATCTAAATTTTTTTTTTTTTTTAAAGTCATACTTTTATGTTAACACTATTAATATCCGTTAGTTTTGTCTGACATATCTTTTGAAAAAAAAAAAACTTTTCGAATTAACATCTAAAATAATTTTAAAATATTTTAAATACCTAAAAAATTTACAAATATTTAAAGATAATTTTTATATTTAAAAAAATATTTTTTAAATACCACATTAGCAAAAACTAATGTAAGTTAACTGTGTCATATTAAGGTATGACTTTTAAAAATTAAAAAATTTAGGTGGATTTTAGTAAAAATCTCTATTTTGTAATATACAATTTTACTACGTTATTATGTATATAATATGAAAAAATTAAGATTATTTACGGTAAAAGTTTGTGAACTTTGTCTGATATGTCAATTTTAGTCTTTATACTTTGAATTTTGTGAATTTAGTCGATGTAGAATTTACATTGTGCCAATTTGGTCTTTACTGATATTTAGAAATGGAATTTTTGATAATATGCTTATTGGTTGGTGTAAATTGGGTAAACGTGTGAGTTTGTATTAGGTTATTTGTATCTAATATGATTGTGCAGCTTAAAATTACATTTGAACCTAACTTTTTTTTCCCCTATAATTAGCTATAAAACTCGCGATACAAAGCAGGAACACCCACAAAAGATACCGAAAACAACAATGAAAATCAAAAGATATTAGAAGACCTTACCAATAGTGGATACAACACAAAATAGGATGAAAACCCGTGTTGCGTACGGGAAGCAATTCGAAGATCCAACTCCCAGACCCCCACCATAGCATTGGGAAATGAAAAAAAAGCTCGCCAACAAGATTCCTAGATGAGGACTTAACTTCAATTTGACCATTGGACTAAAACGACAATATAAATTCTAGATGAACTGAATTGATATAATCAAAAGTATAAGGACTAACTAGATATAGCATTAGCAGGTGAGGTCAAAAAAACTTTTGGTATAAATAACCCTATATTTTAAGGTTCTTTATATTTTAGTACCCCAATATTTTTAAAAATAATAAAAAGGACCCTAAGTTTTTGTCGTATTAATAAAAAAGCTCATAAGATTTTATCTTATTAATAAAAAGGCCCCTCTCAGACGTGATAATGTCATTTTTAATTGACAGAGCTCTGCATTTTTATCAATGTTGCAGCAAAATGATAGAAATACCCTTTAACAATCATATTTTGAAACAAATTAACCAAAAGTCAATAACTTCTACATAATATAATATCTCAAATTTTATACTTATAAAGTAAAAATAAGGATGCTAAAGTGTACTTTATGTCATTTTATTGCAGTATTAATAAAAAACAGTTGTGACGTCAGTTCTATTAATGGAAAATGACGCCATCACGCTGGAGAGGCCTTTTTATTAATACGACAAAAACGTAGAGGTCTTTTTAATAATTCAAAAAGGTTAGAGTTTTTTTTATTAATTTTAGAAACATCAGGGTACTAAAATGTAAATAACTCTATATTTTATCAATCGATATCTTTGTAGTTAATGAGCACATGGATCACTTGGCCCTTTCAATACTAGTTGTCAATAGACGTACAAATGCCCCACCTAGGCATGTTTAAATACAGATTTCACTCTGTTTTTGTTCGGTCAGTTCGGGTTTGTTGTAGTGGATGATTGAAAATACAGATCGTATGAAGATATCGTTTAACCAATAATAGGTAGAAATATCTCGGTATTTATGTCTTTTAATGTTGATAGCTGTTGATATACCTACGAAGTGTGTCAAATCATAATATTCTGTATTGAATTAGACTCGAGGACCCTTATTTTTTTTGATAGTTAGAGTATGAGTCAGAGGAAACAGAGTAGTGCAGAGTAGAGCCTGAAGGCAAACAATTAGGAAACTGAAACATCTAACTTTATAGACAACTATATGACTCTCGATAAGCAGCTTTATAGACAACTGAATTCCATATCTACACGTGTCATTATTTAAAATTACTTAATCTAATTATATTTTGTTATATTATTTGATCGACAAAAATTGAGTACATGTATCTTTTTTTCTGCTTTGAATTACTTAAATACAATTCAAGGGAAATGTGTGGGGTGGACATGGGGAGATCTGGTAGGTACAGGGTAGGACGAGTACAAAACTGTAACGGTACTCGGCCCATATATCTGCGGTGGGTATTTTCACATATATTCTACTTATACTTGCTACTCTTCTCACTTGTATTCATACCCATCCCAAACAGGACGAGTACCTGCAGGTAACGAGTCTTTCCAGCTCCACTGCCACACCTAATAATAATATATGGTGGGTATCGAGCTTGGCGGGGAGGGTACAATAGTGTACCCATACTTGTCCCACTACCTGTTGTGGGCATTTGCAACTATGTACCCTATATGTACCTGGTAACTATCCACTTGCATCCATTATCATCCCTATAGTTAAGCTCAACTCATTAAAAGCTCTAAGCTAACTCATTTTTGCTCATAATAAACTTAAAATTAACTCATTTAGACTAAGGAGTTACCGAGCTTATGTTTGACTCGGCTCGACTAAGCTCTCTTAACCAAAGACGCCAAGTCAGGTCAGCTCAACTCAAAACCGAAACAAGCAACACAAACTATTAGACCCATTTACAACAAAGGGTAATGTATAGAGCTGGCAAAATGTGACCCGACCCGACTATCACATAAAAAATTTAAAATTTATTGGGACCTAAGCTAAAAAATGAACCCAACCGAATTTGATCTGACTGGAACTTGACCTGACCCGAACTGACTACAAGAACAACAACAATAACAACATGCCTAGTGCCACAAGGGCTCCCGCTGGTGTGGAGTCTGGGGGGTAGGATGTATCAGCCTTACCCCATCAGGGTGAGACCTTGACGAAAGACTGTTTCCTAGGATTCCCGGTCTGATAGCTGACCCGAACTAACTCATAACCCAAAATGACCCGACTCAAATTAGATTCAATCCAAATTTGGCCCGAATAGATGACCCGAGATCAGAACCAGACCTGTGCTATAACCAAAAATAACCCAAATAGAAATCCAACTTATTATAGAATCTAAATAATAGGCTAATTATAATCATCTATTTTTTAGTTTTAGTTATATTTTCGAGGTCAAATAAATAAGTTATCAAAATAATATGATGGATCAACCTGAAATCTAACTCGACCCGAGGTTTCCCCCACCAGAGGTTAACTTAACCTGAACTTGACAATGTTAACCCCACCTGGTCCAACCCGATTGTCGGGTCTAGTTATCGTTGCAGCAAAAATGTCATTGTCAGAGTAACTAAATAAAATTATATAACTATTATTGTTTAACATAAATCACATTATTATCCCGACAATAACAATTATCGCTCTAACTGTAAACATAATAAGAGGAGGCATGACAAAAATGGTGGATTCATTAATTCATTGTTGCCCTTAAATTCTACCAATTTTTCGCCCCCAAAATACAACCGTTATATGAGGAAATTAAAATATAATATAAAATTATTAGGGTTTTTTTTTAATTAAATTACTTAAATTTTAGATGCGTTTTTTAAAAAATATATAAATTTTTAAATTTTTCAATATATCATACTATTAACATCTGTATGTGGAATTTAAAAAAGTAAATATATAAATTGTTTTTTGAAATATTTTTTAAATTTTAGATATTTAAAATATATTAAAATTTTTAAATTGCTTTAAATGTAAATTTCAACTTTTTAAGTATGACACCTCAACAAAAATTAAAAGATGTTAACGACATTACATACTTATATTAAGGTATGATATTAAAATTTCTTTACAAGTTTAGATGTGGAATTTTAAAAATTAGGTGGCTTTTTGAAATCCCGCCTAAAATTTAGGTGGTTTTCAGTAAAAAAAAATTTTCAAATTTTTATATTTTAGATAATTATCAAATAGAATTTTTTAATATTCTAGTTTTTATTTTATTATATATATATATATATATATATATATATATATATATAAGGAATTTTTAACTCTAGTACCATGAGATTTAAACATTTATCACTTTTTTTACCACGAGGCTTTAAAATTTTATTAATTAAGTACGTATGTAGGAACTTGGTGAATTTTGTACAAATCCGATCAATTTTCATCTAACATGTTGATGTGACATGTTACAACAATATATGTGTATTATATCAGCGTTTACAACAAAAATCCAGCGGGATTATGAAAAAAAAATTTACTAAATCATAACGTATATATAGCAAAAAATATAATATTATGATAGAATACACCTATATATTGTCATAAATATGCTCCACTTTAGCAATTTTAAATAAAAATTTATCAAATTTTGGCAAAGTGATCTAGTTGATAAAATTTTAAAACTTCAGATACGTAAAAGTTAAAATCTTAAAATCTTAAAATACTTTATTATATATATTAAAATATCATAATACTTTGATAATAAAATATCAAATCTCAATTACTTTAAGTTATGATTTCCTGAACCAAAATACTAAACATGGCCTACGTTGAATGTATAAAGCAACAAAGGCCAGTTAAGATGGGACCCCCAATTCTTTTAGGTATGTTTGGTCGTAACTATTGGCTGTTAGTGTTTAGTATTTAGCTATTAGCCATTAGCTTATTGATAGTTATTAGCTGTTATCTGATAGATAATGTGTTTGGTAAATTAAGATAAAAAGGAGATGCAAAATGATAAATAAAATTTGATTATACAGCGTTTGAAAAGCTAAAAGCTAAACGCTACAAAAACTGCTAACAATAAAATTTTTACCAAATAGCACTACTAGCTGTTTGACTAGTCAAAACGCTAAACACTATGAAAAACGCTATGAAAAACTACTTGCCAAACATAGCCTAAATATTTATCTTAAAATTAAATACTGTCAGTCTCTTTTATCTTATATTATTATCCGTAATTGGAGAAATGATAACCCTTTTATGATGCATTCTAAATTGTGTGAATCAATTTAAAGATGGATTAATATTAATTCTGCATTAAATAGTTTAGATAGATAATTTGAATGTATAATTAGTATATATTAATGTATCTAGAAATATTAAATTTTAAAAAATTAAATATTTATTTTTTATTATTCAATGATTATATATATATATATATATATATATATATATATTGTATAGTTATCCTTTCTTTTGGCAGAATGTATAGTTATGCTTAAACTACATAAATTGTGAATATTATGTTATCTTTTTTTTATAAGTTTTTAACTTTCGTATAGAAATTTGTTTTCCTTATAATTGGGCTTGCAAGAAGAAAAATTGGTCCAATCTGATTCGATTCAGTTTCTTTTCGGATTTTGGATCGGACCGACTTGGTTTCAATATATATAGCCCATGGTCCCGTGATTCATTGTAATTCGGTCTTCGATCTGAATCATTCCAATCCGATTCTGTCTTGAACTAGTGTGCACCCCTAATTTTTGCTTGACGAAATTGCCCTCAAACTCTTTTTTTTTGTATGTAGGTCAACGTGGGGGATACCTAGGGCTGTAAATGAGCTGAGTTGAGCTGAGCACCCCTTGTTCGAACTCGAGTTTGATAAGGGTTATCAAGCTCGAGTTCGAGCCGAGCTCTTATCAAGTATTTCAAACCCTTGTTCGAACTCAGTTCAATAAGATTTTAGTGTGTTCGAAGCTCAACTCAGCTCGGCTCGTTATGCTTATCGAGCTGAGTTGAGCTCGTTATAGAGTCCAATTGATCTCAAAACCTAGTTGAGCTTGCTATTGAGCCAAGCTTTTCAAGTTATTATTGAATCATTTTCGAACCAATACCAACTGTTAATGAGCTTTCAGCGAGTTCTTGTCGAGCCCTTTAACAAACAAATATCAAACTGTTCACGAACGAACTTGGCTCGATAAGCTAACGAGCTCTCATAATGAACACGAACGAACCCTAATCAATTTCGAATGCAAGTAGTTTATTGAACGCTTGGTTCGTTTACAACCCTAAGGATACCCCCTTAAAAACAGCGTAAAGGAAAATCACAAGTATCATAGTAAAGACTCGAACTCGGATAGCATATACGACTACCAATATTCTCTGCCACTAAGTTATGTCCCGGAAGGAACCCGAACTCATTAATTGCGAATGTCCCAATAGTCATTCTCTCTGAGCCATTTTGCATATACAAATTGACGTGTACGCAATCCATCCCCTTTAAAATTTCATCAATTATTACTTACTAGTATTATCCCATACGATACACGGAGAATGCTTATATTTTTTAAAATATAATTTATATATTATCAATAAATCATCATAGGAGTTTTATTAGATTTATAAAATGACATAACAAAGAACTTGAATTCTTATTTTTTCTTTTCTATAACCGACAATATTAAATGACGCTCTTTTAGAGCTACTTAGATTGGAGTTTAAAAGGTTTTGATGACATCCCTTAAAATGGCTTGAATTGGGATTTAGAGGCTTTCGAGAGTGGGGGTACTTGGCAATAATATATAGAAGATTATTATTTTATTATTTATTTATTAATTTATTATTTATTTATTTTATTATTTATTCATGCACCCACCCCATCTGTCTTTGTATTTAATGTTCTTGCATTTTTTTGGTTAGCTTATCTGGGCCCTGATTTTTTTTTTTTAAAATAAAAAAATTGACCTTTTTAGGAAATTATGTTATAATCTACTAATTATTCAATAAATACCTGAAGCAAACCAATCTAATTAGGGTATCTATCGTAATATTATTGTTAAAAAAAAATTATTATTATCAGAGTAATATTATAGTTTTTATATAATTTATGATTCAATTGTTTGTAAGTTACGTCATTACTTTGTCAATTATAATTTTTGTCTTGACAATAATAACTCCCGATACCTATAACCCTAAAATGACTCTAATTTCTTTTTAGAGTGGGAAATTTGTAATGGGTCATAATTAACGGCCTATTTATTAGTCACTTTTTTTTAAAAAAAAGAGTTTTTTAAGATAATATTTTCTTTTAGTATTTAGGGACGTTTGACGTAGAAAAAAGTTCTTCTAAGCATAAATAGAAGTTGTTTTTGTGCTTTAAGTATAAATAGAAAAACAGTACTTTTTCTTTAAAGTATAAACAGAAATAAAAATAAAAAAATTTTTAGATAAAAATACCTCTGAAAAAAGTTTATGGAGGGGCCACAAAACTACACTAAATGCAACAGCTCAAAAACAATCCCAAAGCATAGAAAAACCCTGCACGAAACTCATTAATGCACAAAAGCTACAAAATGAAACCCATTCAGAAAATATCATGTTACAGTGTGAGCATTGGATGTCAGGACATGTAGAACTCAGTTGTCGAAAAGTTATTGAAAAAATACAAAGGGAATCAAAAGGGTTGTTAAAAGAAGCAAGAAGCTAAAAGACGCGTAAAGTGTACAGTGGTAGCATGGGTTTCTAGTGTGGAATGCATTTGGTGTACTAGGTGTGTGAAGAAGAATATGGTGCGTAAAATGGGAGGAGTATGAAACTGATAATTTATATGTACTTAAGATCGGTAAGTCTTTGAACCATTTGTTGCTACTGGGTGAATGTGCTTAGAGAGCTTGGTTGATAATGGTGAAGTGGTAGGGGGTGGTGAAGTAGTATGTTCCTTCTTCGTGTTTTGGAAACACTGCAGTGGTCATGGATTCCAAGTGGGCTGGTCTTGTGTTTTGAGCTAGAGTGAGGTCGAAGTTGTTCTATACTATGTGAAGCAAGTCATATCGAAATTGACAGTGTCAGGAATTGGAAGATTGGAGTTTATTGAAGATCGGGGATCGAGTGGCAACCGCTCACTGGGGATCTGCTGGAATGGTATTTTATGAGTCCTCTTGTCTTTTTGGGTGTAATTCGTGTTTTGGGTTGTACCAGTGGGATGCGGTGCTGTGCTTAATATCTCATGATTGTATAGAAGATAATGTACTAAGAATATCTATTATTAATAAAATCTTAATAATAAAAAAAGCCATTAAATATTTATTTTAGACTGTGCATGTAATTAGATAGCATAACCATTACACCAAACTCAACAGTTCAATTGCTCGATAATTAACAAAAGAAACCCATTTCAGAAAATTGTGATATATAATTTTAAGTTAACCACTAGACAATTACTTAGAACGCGTTTATTTTTTTTTTTTTTTACTGAAAATCATCTTGAAAAATTGTTATTTTTTTCACTGAACTATTATCTAACTTTTTAAGTTTTAATAAAATCATCTCTAAAAGTCCAAAATTTTTCAATAAATTAATTTAAATAATGTTGTTAACTTTTTTTTTTTTTTGAGCATAAGAAAGCTCAAGGGCGAGACTACATATCATTCAAATCTGCAAGTACAATGAAGACAAGTTGAGGGGGGATACTCCTCCACCAATCACAGTTACAACACATACCAAGATGGTTTCGAGCAATCCAATAGGCCACTGCATTACAACATCGTGGAACCCAAGCAAATGTACATGAAGAGAAGAAACTAACATGAATATCGTCCACAATGGAGGAGATTTCCCAAGGCGGAGCAGCATCAAAAGAGATTGCAAAAGTACAATGTTGTTAACTATCTGTTATATATTAAGTGACTTTTATGTGGATTTAAAATTGCCTTTTTTAGTTTTTGAGCACGGTGAAACATGAGCTGAAATTAGTCAAGTTGGCAATGAATTCACGTGCCCCCTTTTTTTCGATAATTTGCGCCAAAAACGTGGTACAAGCAGGCCACTCGCTACTTCCATAGATATTTTAAGCCATGTTTAATGGGGGCTATAAAATTTATATAAACGCAACGATTTAAGGATGCTGATTGAAAAATTTTAGACTTTTAAAAGTGATTTTCCGAAAAATTTAAAAGTTATGATTGTTAAGAGAAAAATCACAAATTTTCGGAGTGAATTTCTGTAAAAATACCTTAAAAGAAAATGATTTCAGAAATCATGTTATAAGCAATCTTTCATTCAAGAAGTACCTAAGCCAACCCGATATAGACATTCAAAACCTTGAAAGCCCCCGATTCTTCTGTTGGTGGGAAATCTTTGACTAGTAACGAAAGGCGAAAAACAAATCCCCCTCTTTAAGTACCTAAACCGACCTGATAGATACATCTAAAACCTTGAAAACCCCGATTCTTTTCTCCGTGAAAAATCCTTAACCGATCACAAAATACGGAAAACCATCCATCCTTAACCAGTCACAAAATGTGAAAACAAACCCCCTCCCCTCCCCAGTAAGTACCTAAACTGGCCTGATAGAGACATCTAAGACCTTAAAACCCCGATTAATTTTTCAAATGTCAAATTCTTAAATCCAACACAAAGTGCAAAAAATGATCTCATCTTTTAAGTTAGGAGCTAAAAACTTGACACACGAGCTAATTGATGTGACTCGTTCTTTCTAACTGTATTTGTGTGCATTCGCTCATTAATTAGGCTGGTTTTGGGGTCTATAAAGTGGGTGTGCCTTTGTTTTGTTACACAGACACTTCCTTAGAATTAGGAAAGCAAAGAAAAACACAATCTTTTTCTCTCTACTCTTTCCCTTTTCAATAGTTTCTTCATCTAATCTTCGGTTTTAGTTAGGGAAAAGTTGTAAATAGATATAAAAATCTCTCTCGGTCTCGGTTTTTGTGGTGTTCGTAGTAGGAAAATATGGTTGCTTCTTTGGCTAATTGGCCTTGGGAGAATTTAGGCTCCTATAAGGTAAGACGGGATTCTTTTTCCTTTTTGTTTTTCTTTGCTTCTGTTTTTGCTTTTTTTGAAATAACGTGATTTTAATGAGCGTGTTCAATATTGTTGTAAGTTGGTAGTTTTTGAATTTTTTTCACATTTGTAAGAAAGATACATTTTTTTTTTTCTAAATAGGAATGCGGTGGGTGAGGATGAGCTTCAAACTCGATAAATCTCCCTTGAGAGATGAGTAGCTCAACCATTAATTACATCGACTACAACAGCTCGGTTTTCGAATTATTAAAACCCGTTTTCAATTTTTCTTTAAAAGAACCACTTTTCATCACTTTTGACGTTTTTTTCATCATTGAGAAAGAAATTACAAACTACAAGCCAGTTCTAATATTTTGTTTTCATTTCCATTGAAAAACCCAAAAACTGCAAACTGAAAGCAATACAAGATGACCCTAAAAAACCCCATTTATTAGTTTTTGATTACAACAATAAACTCACTACCTGAAAGACTTCCGCCAAAACACAGTCTCGAGGGGTGAAACGTATGCAATATTACCCCTACAGGGTCCTACCTTAGACAGAAGCTGTTTTTGAGGCCTTCGAGGCCGCCATTTATTAGTTTTTGATTACAACAACAACAACAAACAAACAAACTCAATGCCTGAAAGATTCCTACTAAAGCAGGGTCTCGAGAAGTGAAACATACGCAATCTTACCTCCACGGTCTTCCCTTAAACAAAGGCTGTTTCCGAGGCCCTCGGGGACCCCATTTGTTAGTTTTTGATTATATATATGAAATGTTTTTTGTGGGTGTGTATGTAGTATGTGATGTATGGGCCATTTGTGGCACAAGTAGCAAACTTGTGGTGGCATGGAGACAAGATCACAACTAGCTTTGGCTTTCACATACTCTTGCTTTCTATGCTAAGAGGGCTTGTCCATCAACTATGGACTCTTTTGGGAAACATGCACTTTATCTCCTTCGATCGTCGTGTCGTCTCGCAAGGTGTCGACTTCGAGCAAATAGACCGAGAATGGGACTGGTAACGTTTCTTTCCTTATTGTTAGTATCGAAGCATTGCGTTACTAATAAATTTCGAATGTTAGAGGGCCTGTTTTGTTTAGTCCAGTTATGAAAAAATGGTTTTTTTTTTCTTAGAATCAAGGGTACTTTTGTTGAAAGCGTTTAGTTTTTTACTTCTGCTTTTAATTTGAAGGAGAGTTTTTTTTTTTGACTCTATTTAAAAACAAAACGACAGCTTGTTTGAGCCGTGTTCTGTACTATTGTGTCTTAGGTGTTCTGGATGTTTTATATTTTGTTTGAGCTGTGTTTTGTACTATTGTGTTTTCTCGAACTTGTAAACAAATTATTAAAAGAATTATCAAGAAAGCAATTATTCTAAAAAATTAAGATATTTTATGTACTTTTTTTACTTTACATTAAAGTATACAAATATTAAAAAAAATATACTTAATTAGAATTTGACCAAAGTACAATCTAGTACAAAAGTTAGCTAAGAAGTGTCCTTGAGGAAAAAAAAATCACAAATGTAGTATTGAAGAGTACGGCTCGTCTAATTGAATTACCTATATATATTACGATTATATCGATAATTAAAAAAAAAGCTTTTCATAGCATTTGGCATTTTGACTAGTCAAACAACTAGCAGTGCTGTTTGATAAAAAAAATTTCGTTAACATTTTTTATAGTATTTAGCTTTTAAAAAGCAATTTTTCAAAACCTAAACAATTTAGTTTTTATCTTTTCAAACGCTATATAATCAAATTCTATTTATTATTTTGTCACTTCTTTTATCTTAATTTATTAAATATATTATTCATTAATTAATAGCTAATAGCTATCAATATACTAAAAGCTAACGGTTACTGTCAAATATAGCCTACGTGTGAATTTTGACCCAAAAGTTCTCTTTTGAGATACTTTAGAATCAATTACCAAAGTGTCACTATTTGCAAAAATAATTACCAAAATGGCATAGTTGGAAAAATATTCACCAAAATGGCACACTTTACTGTAGCAACAATAGGAAACGCCGTTTGAAACAGCATTTCCTTGAGCAGTATTTGTCATCGCCTTTTGGACGCCGTTTCAGACGGCGTCCGTACAGTAATTTTATTTATTTTTTTGTTTACTCAACATACTCCATTTGAAACGAAGTATGTTGAGTAAATTTTTTTTGTTTACTCAACATACTCCATTTGAAACGGAGTATGTTGAGTAAATTTTTTTTGGCTTACTCAACATACTCCATTTGAAACGGAGTATGTTGAGTAAAATTTTTTTGGCTTTCTCAACGTACTCCATTTGAAACGGAGTACGTTGAGTAATTTTATTACTACATTAAAATTATTGTATTTTAAAAAAGAAAGGTTGTTTCCTAGTGCCCCAAGACTCTATATAGGTGGATAAAGGCTAGCACTCTCATTCGCAGTAAGCCAAAAAAATTTACTCAACATACTCCGTTTCAAATGGAGTATGTTGAGTAAACAAAAAAAATTTAGTCAACATACTCCGTTTCAAATGGAGTATGTTGAGTAAACAAAAAAAAAAAAATTACTGTACGGACGCAGTCTGAAACGGCGTCCGAAAGGCGACGACAAATACTGCTCAACGACCGCCGTTTCAAACGGCGTTTCCTATTGATGCTACAGTAAAGTGTGCCATTTTGATAAATATTTTTCCAACTATGCCATTTTGGTAACTATTTTTACAAATAGTGTCACTTTGGTAATTTAAGGGTGTGTCTGGTTTATTTTATTCTAACTTATTTTTTCTTATTTTAAATAAAACCTGTTCATTTAATATTTATATTTTTATACTAAATTGTTTAATTGTAAAATGCAAACAGAATTTTTTATGGAATAAAAATATTTGAAAAAAATTTATCAATTATATTGTAAAAAATTCCTTAATAATTGACGATTGTTCTAACCTGTGCCCAAACAAACAATGCGTTAAAGTATTACGCGCCAAAACAAACGACGTGTTAATATATTACGCACCAATTGCACCGGTGCTTATAATTTTTACTGAAAAAAGGTGCTAGTTTGCTAAATAATTTTACAAATGCATTACTTTAAAAAAAATTTCAAAATATATTATTTTGCTAAATAACTCAATTATTTAAACTAAATATTAATAGCCATAATAAATGTGCAACAGGGACAACTTTCTGATACTCCATGCATATGGAGCTGGGATCGCATGCTACGCATTCCCATTTTTATCCAGTGGATTACCAGAGTGGGACATCGTAGGGTTAATAATAGCTCTGGGTTTCCACGTGGCAGCATCGGAGCCGTTGTTCTACTTGATACACAGATATTTGCTACATGGGAAAATGTACCAGAATTATCACTCACTGCACCATTCTTCTCCTGTGCCTCAGCCTTTTACAGGTCAGCAAAAATATTTATTGTCATTTATTTTATATACCAACTTTATTATAAATAAATTAGTTATATTATTTTTGTATAATTTTAGAATTATTGTCCAAAATGATCCAAAATAAAAAATTATTATCCAGAATGATCCATTTTGAAAAATATTTTTCCAAATGGCCTTCAAGTCATCAATTTTAAAATTTTAAAATTTTTTTTTTGTATTTTAGAGTACTTGACACTTGAAACCTTTGTAAATTTTTTATTAAATTTTTTAATAAATTATTAATTAGATTAAATATATTAATTATATTTTATTATCATGTTATATTTAGCTTTATAACATACGTTTTAGATAAATTATATGTGTAATTTATAATAAAAAATCTAAATTAAGTTGTTTGTTAAATATTAAACAATATTATTTATATATAATTTTTTAATTTACTCATTATTATAGTTATATAATAATAGTTATTTGTTTATACAAAATTTAATATAAATTATTATTTTTAAAATTATCATAGGGAGGGAAGTATTTCCAAAACAAAAAAAAATTCAAATTTGATGGCATGGAAGCTATTTGGATAAATATTTTATAAAATAGGCCATTTTGGATAATATTTTTTTATTTTGAACCATTTTAGGCAATGGCTCATAATTTTAAGAATAAATTACTTATTAATATCCTGAATTTAATGTGTTAATCTTTAATTTTATAAATTTTATGAAATATATTTTTAGTCTTAAAAATTATACATATTTAATAAAATAGTCAAAAAATAATATACAAGAATGAGAGCATGGCCTGTTTTGCATTCTTACACATCACTATTTAAATTATTTTATTAGATTCATGTAAATTTTGGACTAAAAAATTATTTTATAAAGTATACGGACTAAAACATTAATATACTAATCCTTGCGGTACTAATATGTAATTTACAGTAATCTAGCAACAAATTTCAAATTAGTGCTATTAGACTTTATGTGTTAGTTCTTGAGTAATGTTATTAACATGCCAAAATTTTTATATTTATGGTAATTTTGTGACTCTGATTCTTTGCAAATCAAGACGATAATAATTTTCATTGTGAAAATGATAACACCCTAATTTTTAGTTCATGAATTTTATATAATAAATTTTTAGATGAGAAAATTAAATATATTTAATAAAATATTTCAAATAGCATGTGCAAAGGTGTAACCTAGGAGATCTTCCCACTCTTTTTCATTAGCAACGACACAAAATTATAATTCATCTGTAGAATAGCAAGAGAGCGGTGGAATTATTAACAAATAATAACTTGTTTCCTTTTACACTGTTGTTTAAAATATTTTATTAAATATATGTAAGTTATTGGAATAAAAAATTCTTTTGTAGAGTTTGTTAATTAAAAAATTAATGTGTAAACTTTAAAGTACTAATATGTAATTTTTCATTTTATTAATATTTTATCACATAAATGCTAATTGAAAAACCATCATTTTTTTTTTTTGTTATTTATTTTAGAATTATTTAGACAGATTCTTGTATTTAACAATTGTATTAATTTAATTCTTATATTTTAAATTGTATCAATTTTTTTTTTTTTACATATTTACATTAGATCAATTTATTAAAATTTTTTGATGTCAAGTCATGGATATATCTGACCATTAAAAAATTAGGGTAAATTACAGAAAATTCTCCTGACTTTTGCTTCAATAATAAAAAATTCCCCTCACAAATAAAACCACTCACTAAACCCTTTAGCTTTTAAAATTTTTCATTTTGCCCCCAAATAACTTTTTTTTGACCGTTTTGCCCCTCAACAAAAAAAAAAGTTATATTTTATCTCATAATATTTTTTCTGAAAATTTTAAAAATAATTTTTATCTTCTAAACTAATATAATATTACTATAATTAATCAAAATAATTATATTTTTATAAATATAGAAAATTTTCTTAATTTTTTTTGCTAAAAAACATAAAATATTTAATTTTTACCTAATAATATAAAACTCTTTTCTAAAAATAAAATTAAACATTAAGGGTAAAATGGCCAAAAATAAGTTGCATGGGGTTAAGTGATAAATTTTTAAAAGTAAGAGGGTTTTGTGAGTGCTTTTATTTGTGAGTGGGGTTTTCTGTGTTTGAAAAGATAGGAAAATTTTCTGTAATTTACCTAAAAAATTCCGGTATTAATTTAACTTCAATTTCAACTTTATTGTGTGACTGAGTTAACATATAATAAAAATAGTACGAAAATAAATTAAAGATTGTGTTATTTGCATAGCAATTTTTACAATAACATGGCAGTTTCGACGTAGGAAAGATCCAAAAATCTTTACAATTGCTCGGACATTAATAAAAAATATACTGATAGTAATACTAGCCTAAATTAATACAATATTTTTTTACTGAAAATCACCTACAGTTTAAGTAAGTTATTAGAAAATTACCTAACTTTTCTAATTTTTTAAAAGTCATACCTAAATTTTTCAAAAAAAAAAAAAAAATTTAATGTCACACTTAATGCTGACACCATTAACTCTCCGTCAAGTGAAACACCGCGTTTTAGGGTATAAATGTATCAAAACATCAAGTTTAACTTAATTTAATTAAATTATATTAAGTAATATTTTTTACAAATGAAGAAATTACCTTCATATTTGAATTCGTAAAATTACTAGGGGTTCGACGAGCTGCTCCAGGTTTTTACCACCAGAAAAATCTAGAAGTGTTTTTTATTTGTAAATTTGTTTATAATTCATTGATAAAAAAATAAGTTTTATTGAGGGTAGTTCATAATTTCGTATTTATTTTAACTGAAAGTTAATAATGTCAGTATTAGATATTACGTTAAAAATTTTCTAAAATACTTAGGTGTAATTTTAAAAAATTAGATAATTTTCTGATATCTTATCTAAAATGTACCTAATTTTCAAAGAAAAAAACTCTTAATATAATAAGAAACCAATACATTATTGACATTAATTTTAGGGTAAATTATAAAAAACCCCCCTGACTTTTGCTTCCATAACAAAAAACCCCCCTCACAACTAAAATCACTCACTAAACCCTCTAACTTTTGAAAATTTTTTACTTTGCCCCCAAATAAATTTTTTTGACCATTTTGCCCCTCAACCAAAAAAAAGTCATATTTTATCTCATAATATTTTTTCTTAAAAATTTTTAAAATATTTTTTATCTTCTGAACTTATATAATATTACTATAATTAATTAAAATAATTATATTTTTATAAATATAGAAAATTTTCTTAATTTTTTTGCTAAAAACATAAAATATATAATTTTTGTCTAATAATATAAAACCTTTTTCTAAAAATAAAATTAAACATTAGAGGCAAAATGGTCAAAAATAAGTTATATGAGGGTTAAGTGATAAATTTTTAATAGTGAGAAGGTTTTGTGAGTGCTTTTATTTGTGAGGGCATTTTTTATTTTTGAAGCAAAAAATAAGGAGCTTTTACGTAATTTACCCTTAATTTTATCATCTATATCCAATATGGTATAATTAATATGATCTTGTTAACCATCACTTCAAAATTTATAAAGGAATCGACCACGTGCCTACCTATCAGTCTGAACAAGCGTAAACGATTTCATTTTAATATAATTATTGGTTTAAATATGTTTAATCGAGTTAGATTTGAGCGTAAATCAGTCGGTGTCAAGCCTAAATAAGCTCAAATGAATTTAAATATTGCAAGCTTAGTTCAGAGCTCGTTGAGTTTGGGCTCAAGTTCAACCAATTCAAACCAACCCCGAGCTCATGGCAAATCGAGTTCAAGCTTGAACTTTCCAAACTCCGCAACTCTCAAGCAGAGCATGAGTTAAGCATTGAGCTCGGGCTTAGCTTCGCTTATGTATACTGCTTCTCTAACCTAGGGTGTATTTGGGTCGAGTTGAGCCCAAGCTTGTCAGGCTTGAGGCTCAGCTAAGGTCATCAAGCTCAGAAATTTCAAACTCGGGCTTGGCTCAGCTCGATGAGCTTCGAACTAAGCTTGTTTGTGTTTAGCCTCATTTAAGCTCAATCGATCCTCGTTTGGGATCGTCTATGCTCGAGCTCGGCTTGTTTAGTGTCAAACTTAGCTCGCTTGGACAATATTTAAGTTAACAAATTATATTAAGATAAACTCACTTTAACTCATTTAGGCTCACGAGCCTACAAGCTCAAGCTTCACTAGGCTCGAACTCAACTCAATAACCTAAACAAGCCAACTCGGTTCAGCTCGAGCTCACAACAAGCCTAGCTTTTCGAGCTTTATGACAAGCCAACTCAACTGACTTACAGATACACCCCTATATGAACCCCTAGTTTAACCAGTGACCAGCAGACAAGTGTTAAAGTATATTAATTATACTGTATTTTCTTATAACAAAAACAACAACAGACCCAGTGCCTCAAGGGCTCCTGCATAAGCGGGATCTGGGACAGGTGGATGTACGCATCCTTACCCCTTCAGGGTGTAACCCTACCGAGAGGCAATTTCCGAGAACCCCCAACCTTATAGGGCTGGGAACATGAGGACTTCCCAGGAGGTCACCCATCCTGGTACTACTCTCACTTAAGCACACTTAACTTCAGAGTTCTAATGGGATCCGGTGCTTTAACAACAACAACAACAACAACCACCACCCAGTGCCTCAAGGGCTCCCGCATAAGCAGGGTCTGGGGGGAGGAGACGTACGCAGCCTTCCCCCTTCTGGGGGCTGCCCAGAAGGGAGGCTGTTTCCAAGGAATGGGATCCGGTGTCTTAGTGCCTGGTAAATGAACCCTACTGTATTTTCTCACATTATATTAATTTTTTTTTTTTTTTAAATTTTTGCAGCTGGGCATGGAACAATGGCAGAGCAAATGATGATAATACCAATAATTGGAATACCAATAATGGGAGCTGGATTAATGGGACATGCATCCATGAGTTTGATCTATGGTTACATTTTAATTTTTGATTTTCTTAGATGCTTTGGCCATTCTAATATTGAGTTTATCCCACATCGGCTTTTCGATTCCCTTCCGTTCCTCAAGTTCCTCGTTTATACCCCCACGTAAGTTCTCTTTCCGTTCTTTGCATCGAGTTTCTTCTTCTGTTGTTGTTTGTTGTTTGCCCTCGGGCCTTGTCCTACACTTTTGTGTCTTTTGGAGCTCGTATTCCAGTCATCAAAAAGAAAATATTGATATCTAGATGCACTTAATTAATTATTCTTTTCGATAACTAAGATGAGAACATCCTCGTGAGTGTAGGAGGAAGGCCTCCACAGGTAAATGAGTCAAAACAAAAAAAAAACAAAAAACAAAAAACAGAAGTAAAGAACGAAAAGAAAATTAAAAATAAATATGAGATAGATGTGCATCGTGATCAAAGTCAGGCTGAAGTGTCATAGCTAGATATGGCAATTAGGCAGGTTACCCCACCTCATACCTGCCATATCTGCTCTATTTTGTACATCGTTAACTTTCAAATAAAAAAATACGTGCTTAATTCAATAATCTAATTTTTTTTTTTTTATCAATGTTATAAAAAAATATAAGTGGATATTTAAAAATGGTATTAAATAATTAATATGAGAGGGTAATATAATCGTTTTCTACACATATAAGGGCAGGTAATGCATGCCCGTTGGATACCCGCGGGTAATAGGGCGCATACGGGTATGGATTTGTACCCGCAGAGCGGGTATGGATATCCACTTCATACTCGTGGCGAGTAATGACACAGGTATAAGTATGGATATTGGTGGCGGGTACGGGTATGGAATAGGCACCCCCGTACCCGCCTAGGGCCCTATCACTATAAGAAAACATGGAATCTGCAACGGTATTTGCCGTCATAATTTAGCTTAAAAAAACAGTCACAAAAAATATTAGAAACCCATTTTAAACGGTAAAAATATGGTTGCTAAAATCGTGGTCACTAGTCATAGCACGTAACTATTAATCACGTTTGACAATATTATATGGAAAATTCTTATAATAATGTTATTGTTCGGAAAAAAAATGATAATGTCCTTATTATGCATAGTGTTTTTCATAACCACTTCTAGTGTGATAATCTAATAATAATCGGTACTTAGATAACTCGTTATCTTAAAGTTTAAGAATTTCACTTAATACTGTTCAGATACCACATATACGTCCTAGATCAAATTTTATACTGAAGTTAAAGATATAAAGAAAAGATCAATATATAAATCTAATAAATAAACATTCAGAGAAAGTAGTTAATTGGTGAAGTGAATAATAAATGATAAACAAAAACGTGGCATTATATTACAAAGTTACGTGTAAGAAACATTACATACATGCATTAATGTGTTTCCCCAACCTTAGCTACCTTTCATACTGTATATTGTCAGAACAGTTTTTATTAATGTCAAGATATTTAATTTATTGGTATATGTTTAAAATAAAGTGTTTTAAATATTTACATGTTAATATATTTTGTCTTAACCTAAGAGGGTACCAACATATAAGCACCGAATCCCATTAGAACTCTAAAAGTAAGCGTGCTTCTGCGAGAGTAGTACCAAGATGGATGACCTCCTGGGAAGTCCTCGTGTTGCACCCCTCAGGTTGGGAGTTCTTAGAAACAATCTCTCTTTAGGGTAGCAACTTGAAAGGGGAAGACTGTGTACATCCATTCCCCCAGACCCTGCTTAAGCGGGAGCCCTTGAGGCACTGAAAATGTTGCTTTAATATATTTTGTCTTAAATATGCAAAAACCAAAGTTTGAATCTGTGTATCGACACACAGGAACTGAGTCTGAATGTCAACACATAGGGCAGTTATGGTTGTTACCTTCATGTTATCATAATTATATGTGGATTTTAGTTACATCGATTTTATTTATAAGATTGAGATTTGGACCAATCCGATTTATGCTCATGAAAGACTGGGAGAAGATTGAGCGGAAGCCCACATCCACGAAGGGAAAATAATAATTTTACTGTATCAATTGAAGGGTACATGAGATATCTGAACTCTTTTCTTAACCCTGATGGTCTCATGTATATATAGAGCTACCGTACTAAAAACTATAGCATGTCATGCGCTATAGTCTATTTGTGTTCTCAGGACTAGTCTATTTGGGGCTGGTTGTGATTTCATTGATGTGAACCACCTGCTACACCTAGGTTTCTCTGACAATGTAATTCTTCAAGAGGCTTCCTGTTTTCACTCGCCTTCCTGGACGTTCCTTCCCTTTCCTGTGTTGTGGGCTCGGCACCCTCCCTGTCCGGTCCCATATCTGGTGCTGTGCTTGCAATGCGGGGGACGGGGGATTTTCCTCTCCTGGTTTCCACCCTCTTGAGGTCATTTGTTTCTGGCCAGAAAGTGTGGTTGTGTGTGTGTTTGCTTCGGATTCAATTGATGCCCTGTTAGGCCCTGGTCCATTCCTGTTTGGGTGATGTTGTCATGTTTTTCTCTGGCGTCTGATATTTCTCGTTTTGATCTGGATTATGTATCCATTGCCGTTTATGGGATGGTTTAGGTCTTGCCGCGGCGAGTACCTATATATACTACGGCTTTGCCGATAATTATAAAAAAAAAAATGGACCTAAAATAAGATTGGCTCAATTCTTTACCTCATAAACGAGACCTAATACAACTAGGCTCCACAAAAAGCCTAAAACTATAAGGATTTGGACCGATTCAATTTAGGCCCATCACACATTAGATTTTAGTAGGAGAGGCAGTATATATACACTAGGGTTATATACGTTGACAGTAATGTTGAGAAGGGTTGAGAGTTGAGACGTCACATATAATTCCAATAATTTAGTGGTATTATTATATTTCCTTCCGTGGATGTAAGCTTCGGCCAGGACTCGTATATTCCTATGTCCTTAATTTTACTTCCCAGTTCCCTTTTGTATATAATTTTTACTTTAATTCAGAATATCAGTATTTATGGATTTTCTTAACACAAGGGAATAACAATGACTTTTGAAGTCTTGTTGTGTTGAAATTATTCTGACATTATTAAACCAACATTTAGAATTAAAATATAGAGTTATTATTGTCAGATCAAAAAATATTATTGAATATTTAAGCAATAAATATTTGCTGCAAAAATTTATCATATTTTTAGTATAAGACATTTAAGCAATAAAAATTTTGAACCTTAAGGTACTTTATTATAAAGCTAAGTTGCAGTTATGAAAACCGATCAAATATCAAATATGTCATAAATTTTCTATGGATGTGTTAAATTTTATCGAGCCAGAATTGAGATACATGAGATTTATATATAAGTTAAAGTGAGGTTCTATTTTAAAATCAATTATTAATAGTTAGGCGGAGTAACCTATTAGACTTACATGTAAAGCTGACAAAATCTGGCACGACATGATAACACAACACGGACACGATTCGAAGATAACGGATTTGGGTCGGTGGTTTTGAAGCCGGCTCGTTTAACCCATTTAGATAATAGGGTTGAATTTGGGTTTGACTCGTGTAACCCGTTTTCCACACAATTGACCCATTTTATAGTTATGTTAGGCATTTAAGTAATATATTATTGTTATTATATATATTTTTTCAAGTTAAGATAACTGAATTATATTTAGTAATATTAATTTGATAGTTTATTTTAGTAGTTATAAATATATTAGCATGTTTGTAAGTTGAAAAACTAGCATTTAATGAAAAAAGTCACCAATATAGTTAAATGGGTAATTCGCAGTTTACCCATTCAATAATTGAGTTGGGTAAAGATTGAGAGTTCCTAACCCGTTTAATAAATGGGTCGGGTTCGGTTAAGACTCCTCACATAGCACAAACACAAACGCGACATATTTGTCACCCCTACTTACATGTCGATCTCATCTCTCTTATGATTTTTATATAGGATTCTTACTAGACTCACATATGGAGTATTTAACGGGATATTAAATAAGTTTTTGTCAATTTTATGTGAAAATGCAGATACCACAGCTTACATCATACAGAGCAAAACACAAATTTTTGCTTGTTTATGCCCCTATACGATGCGTTTGGCAATACTCTCAACCCCAAGTCCTGGTCTCTCCATAAGCAGCTCAGTTCGAATGCAGGTACCACGTGGCACCTATTTTTTAATTCGTAATAAAATATTATTTTTGAAAAATATAACGGGTTTAATATTTATTATGTATACAAGAAGGCTGATGTAGAAAATACAGATTTGGTATATGTATCAGGAAAAGAGGTAAAAAGAATGTCTGTTTTAAAGAAACTAACTGTCCCAAAAGCTTATGCTAATAGATGGTTGCCCAATAATGATTTTATACTCTAATATGCCCCTTCATGCTAAGGTTTATTTGAATAGAGCCGAGCTTGAGGCTTGGCTCATTTGCAATTAGCTCGGCTCGGGAACGGCTCGAAACTCGCCAAGCTGGGAAAGTTCAAGCTTGGCTCGGCTCAGTTTAAATTCAGCGAGCTTAGAATTGAGCTTGCAATATTTCGGCTCTTTAAAGCTCAACATAGGCTCTTTTGGGCTCGTTTAAGCTCGGGGTTGGCTCATTTATGCTCAACTTTGGCTTCATTGGGCATATTTAAGCAAATATATTATATTAAAAAAAGGCTCGTTTAGGCTCAGGCTTGGCTCAATCGAGCTCAAAGCGAGTCGAGCCTTTCGAGCTTGAAGCTTGGATAGTTTACAGGCCTACAATATACCTTGTGCTTAAATTACATTAATATTGAAAGTGAGGGCTATTGGGATTCGAATTTGTAGTCTCGTGACTTTTTGGTCAACAAGACCCTAGTGCCATGTCAAGGACCGACTTGTCCCAAAAGTTTAAGCTGATGGGTGAAAACTCAAGACTGGTTTTATATTCCAGCAATGTCTATGGTAAATACTGTATCATTATTATTTTCTTTCGTCTAACATTTCAAGTAATATGTGCTATAATATCATCGACAACCAAAGAGATATTGTGATATCTGTGGTGTCATCTTTTTGGTCGCTGCATTATCTTTCCATTCACCCACCATGAATCTAATTATGCGCTTCTTATTCTCTTTCTCGAACATTTGACTCTTCTGTTTTCTTCTTCTTTGTGAAACAAATCGCCCTCCTTTCATATACAATAAATATTACGTCTTTTTCTCCCCTTTTCTTAAACATAATGTCCTTTTAAAGATATTTTTCTGTTTTGGTTTGATAGCAATATCGATGATCGCTGTATATGAATAAATGAATTGAATGTAGGGGCAAACAAGGGGAGAGCGGCGGATTTTGTGTTTTTGGTGCACGTAGTAGACCTTTCGTCTGCACTGCACGTGCCATGGATGTTCCGGTCATTTGCATCAATGCCATACACTTTCCGATGGTTCATTTTGCCTTGCTTGCCCGGCACCTTTATTGTCATGTTTTGCATGTGGGCTTGGGCTAAGCCCTTCCTCGTCTCGTTCTACTCTCTCCGTGGGTTCCTCCTACAGACTTGGGTTGTCCCCCGTTTCGGCTTTCAGGTAGGCATTTCTCGTTCAACTATACTGAATAAAACCCAATTACACTGTATAACATGAGTTGATTTTGGCATAGTATGCAACACGAATTAGAGTTACTGGAGAAAGTCCTAAAAGCTGTATGACATGCGTGGATCAGAATATAAGGGCACAACCTGCGATTTCTGTGTTGAAGCAAACTTAACAAATTGATATATTTGCTATACTTCGTTCGGTATAAAGGGAAATATGAATTTGATATCGTAGATTCGTTGACACTTTTGTTAGGCGAGAGCCCTTGGGGCACTGAAAATGTATGTTGCTTTTTGATCCGTTGACACTTCGCCCACACAATTGCCGACCGTGTTTCTAGTCTTGTCCTTTTAACCTTACAAGAGGTAATGAGTCGGAGCAAGTCCCAGTATGTTCAAGCTGTGTTCGATCCAACTTGGTTTGAGTTAGTTGGGAGGGTTTTTCTTTGTGAGCTCGTGCTATGTGTTATTAGATTCGATCTTTTTTTTTTCTGTTGCCTTGAATCTGGTCCAACTTTCGTCTATTTTGCCAAGTTATGAAAAAAAAATATATATATATATATATATATATATATATATATTTTTTTTTTTTTAAAGCACTCTTTTGTAGAAATACATTTGTAAAAAATCCTTTTAATCACAGTATTTTTATCTGAAAAATTCTTAGTTTTTCCATCTAGTTTTAGTATCTTTTGTGCCGAACACCGTCAAGTCTTAGAAAAAGTTCGTTTTTCCCGAAAAAACTCTTTTTTTTTAATAGAAAAGAAGCCTCAGTAAGCAGATCCTTTTTTTTTTTTGGTAATTAGCGGTAAAACTGCAACAAAATAGGGAACTTGGCAAAACGAGCCCCTGGAAATCCCGAAACCGGGAGACTTACAGAACATACCCAAAAGAGAAAAATAGGGAGACAACAACAGAAAACAGGCGCAACCAAACCAAAAAGCAAAACAAACCATGATCACCAAAACAGAAGAAGGGCACAAAAAACAAAAAAGATAGGACGACGGAAGAAGCTGAAGCAGAGCCACTCAAAAGATCACCTGGCTGGAACTCAGCTGAAGAAAAAACAGACAAAAAAACACTAAAAACAGGAGCTGGACTGAAACCTCAACCCCAAAACCAACCACCTCAGTTAGCACGCAGCTTTGCCACCCTAGGTGGGTCGAAGCCATCAAAATTGAACCCTACTAATTTTTCCATCTCAATAGCCCACTCCGCTTGCATAATCATGTCGTCATACTTCGCTTCCGAGATCTTGTCATACGTATTTCCCCTATTCCGTTTTTTCTTCTTTCCGACTCTCTTTGACGATCTTCCCCATTTCGTCTCATTCCCCTTTTTTCTGCTTGTTTAAGGCCTTGGTCTTTTCCGACGTGTTGTTCCTAGATGACATATCTTTCAGGAACTCTTGAAGCTTCCGCTTTTCATTCACTTTTTCCTTGTGTTTCAACGTTTTCCTCTCCCTTTTTGTCATCACTCCTTTTCCTTTTCGCTTTCCAACTCCATTGGGTCTCTCCATATAATTCTCTGACCTGTTTAAAGTAAAGGACTCAAAATCCGGAGGAAACATAGATCCTGAGGATCCAGAGTCATCTTCACTGGCGAGATCTTGAGTTACATTCTGAAGATGCAATGAGTGCACATGACTAGCGATGTCACCCTCCACCCCCTGGATCAAAGGAGGCATATGTTGGTTTCCACACACTTCCTGAACCGGAATAAGATCGCCACGTTGAGGAGACGGAAGAGGAAGAGAAGAATGTGCCCGATTGCATTCCCTAGACCCTCGATCGACATCTTCCTCCACCCACGGAAGTAAACTCAGAGGATGGGTCAAAGGCTGAAGTGTCAATGATCTGACCATTGAGGTGGAAGGAAATCTGATTGAACAGCATCGAAGTAACCCCTGGTCCTTCATTTGTAGACCAAGGGATGGAAGTTTCAGGCACCTCACAAGCACTTGAGGAATCTGTGATTTGCTCCAAGGAGGATCGAACCCATGAAGTATGTCGAGCTACAACGTTGCACAGAATTTCTGGTTGGGATTGTGTTGAAAAGGATGCCTGCTCTCTAGCCAATTTGTTCGAGGCCGCACGGGCAACAGCACTGGGAGAATAATCAGGGATTAATATAGAGCTGCCTTCTTTAACGAGGACCAAGCGGGATCCCCCACTAAACTAAACCTGGACTAATTGATGAATGTAAGTTGTGAAACAGGTGTCAATCAGTATCCCGGCAACATTGGTGCACCTCATAGCGGACGTTCTCGAGTCCACTCTTATGAATTTTCCCCACACTTTGGCGATATCCACAAAACAGTCCTTGGACCAACATTGGACAGGTAGACCATGAATCTCAAGCCACACTTTTCTATTAAGGGACCCAAGGGTCTCACCCGAGTACCTGTACACCTCTCTAAACTTCCGTAGAAGAGTCTCCTTGCGCGGGCCTAGGTAGGAATCCAAGGTGCCAATAGAGTTACAAACCAAGATAAAGGTAGTGTTGCTTAAGCTATTAGGAGTTAGCCCGTGAATTTCATTCTCCGTTATAAATGTAAGTATATCATTAAGACTGACCTCATCTGACGAATGGGCAATGATTGACCGCTCAAGCCATGCTTCAACATTCCTGTTGGTATTTGACACCACAATCGTCGGAGTAGTTGTGTTGACATCTTCCTCACCTCGATTAGGTGGTGTGTTCCCATGTTCCTGAGTATGACTTGTGTTTCTGACCTGTTGGGCAACCCTTTCCTGCGGTTGGCTACGTGCGGGTGGAGGTACTGACCTTCTGTCTGTGTTTGCCCATTGCACTCTAAGCTTGACACCCACCACCCATCGTCCATTCATGAATGTAACTACCCGTGTAGCTTCATTGGAGTCATAAAATCGAACAAAGCCATAAGACCATCTAGATCTTAGCCTTTTTCTCACAGGAACAAAGGCGTCATAGATTGGCCTGAAGCCACGAAAAACAGCCCTAAGCCATGAGTTTGTCGTTTTTTTCTGGTAGGCCATCAACGAAGACCGACACCCCTGCATTTGAAGTCGGCATTTCAGGCATCGTTGCTGATGCGAGCAGTGGACGGGGGCAGAATGAAAGCCGAAGGGAGAAGGACATGTTGGTGGCGGAGGGTGGTGGTGGATTTGATGAAGGCTGGTGTTAGGATGTGAAATCGGAGATGATGGGAGGTGTTGGTGGCAAGAGGTGATGGACTCTGCTGGTTGGTGCCAGAATCTGGTGGCTGTTGGGCCTGGTTGGCCCGGAGATGGTGGTGAGTGGTGGTGGACTATGGTGTTGGAGATGGAGATGGTGGTGTTTGGTGGTGAAAATGGGGTCTGGTGGAAATGGTGTTGGGTGGTGGTGGAAATGGTGGGATTCGGTGGTGGATGGTAGAGTCTAGGCGTGGAGAGCGTTGGAGGAGGTCGTGTTGGTGGCGGCGAGCCTGTTGTTGAGGAAGGAGGCGGTGGTGCTCCTTCGAAGGCCGCCGAGTGTTAAAGGACGGCAGCCACAGCTGTATGACCGGGTCGGCAGGTCGACGGCGAGTCATCGGCGGTGACTCCGGCCCCTGGAATGGTACCCACGCGCCCACACGCGCCGGACTTGGGTGGCGCGTGTGGTTGATTAAGAGCCTTTGGGGCTGGGTATTAGGAAAGAGAAAGGAGAATTTGTTGTCTTTTAGTTTACATAGATGCATTAGACTGAGTACCCTCAGTAAGCAAACCCTATGTCTTGCTAAGTTACCATTCTCACCAGAGTATGGCTGAACAACAACCTGACCCCAATTAATTGAGTTTTTTCTTTAGTTAGATTGGGTTAAGTGTCCTTGGATTTTACGTACTTTTTTTTCCTTTTACCTTGATCATAGTCAGTCGAGTTGACTTCTATCCCAACTTAAAATTGACGTATTTATGCCCCGCTTAATACAACAACAGCAACAAACTAGTGCCTCTAAGGGCCCCCGCATAAGCAGGGTCTTGGGAAGGGGGGGGAGGGGGGCAGATGTACGCAGCCTTCCTCCTTCAGGGGGCTACCCTGAAGAGAGGCTGTTTCCGATGACTCCCAACCTGAGAAGCTAGTCCGCAGCATAGAGCATGTGACCTGTTGCAGGGGCAGCAGGTCACACATTTATGCCCCGCTTAATAACAGATAGAAAGATTAGATTTAATGAACTCTTTTTTTCTCGTTACGAATGTTAAATTTATGTTGTGTTTGCAGTATTTCTTGCAATTTGCAACTAAAGGGATAAATGAACAGATAGAGAAAGCCATCCTAAAGGCAGATAGATCTGGTGTTAAGGTCCTTAGCCTTGCCGCTCTTAACAAGGTATCCTTTTTTCTCTCTCTTTTATATTTTCTTTCAGTTTTTTTTCTTTTTAAAATATTTTATTTTTAACGTACTTATTCGAAAAGACGTTATAAAAAAAGCTATGTTAACGTGAAACCTGTACGATCATCATCATGACTCGCCACTAGTAGTACCATAACCCACTTTACCGATGTAAAGGAACCAACTATCCCATAAGCTTTAAGTTGATGAGTAAAGGACCAAGAATAACGTGAATGCCATTGGGCTTGACGCATGGATATATAGTACATAGACACATCTCAAATCTTGTACCGAAATTGTATTAATATTGAAAGTGAAGGTTATTGGGATTCATGCCTGCGATCTCTCGATCAATAAGGTTTTGACAGTGTGTTAAAAAATTAACTAATCCAAAAGCTTAAATTGATGGTAAAAGACTCATGAATGGCTGTATAATCTGACAAAACCATGATGACCACTCACCACCATGGCCTACCACCAAAATGTCAACCTCCGGTACAACCACTATGATTCACGTCTATAACCATGGTCCACCACCACCACCATCATAGCTCGGTGTTGTTACTCCTCACCATAGCCACTTCTGACAACGGACTTCTAATGAGATCCGATGCTTGCGTGTTGGTACCCTCTTAGGTATAGCCCCTACTGACAACACCGCCACTAAATACACGGACTATTATGGCTCGCTGTCGTCCACCACTATGCATTATCCATCTTACTGCTATGGCCCACCACCACCATCACCAATGTAGCCTCGTCTTCCACCACCATATAACTTGGCTCTCCAACCACGTTAGTTGGTCAGGTAAAGGCTGACCAAGCAAATGATGCTTAGTTGGTCCATTTACAGATTCTAATAACCTCATCAACCCCAAACCCGGCTTCAGGCGGGAGCCCCTGTGGTAGTGGGACTGCTGTTGTTGTTGTTGTAATAACCTCATCAACACAGCTTGACACAGCTATAATCCACCCTCTCACCTTGGCCAGAGCCGCGACTCACCACTCACCACTCACCACTACTAGTTTGGATCAATAATAAGTCAATTTTTTTTTTTTTACATTTAAGTCCCTTTCGACCAAAAACACACCAAGTCTCATATGCCCAGCCCAGAAGAACTCGGATCCCTCTAACCCGACCCATTTAAAAACGTAAAAGAAAATGAAATGCCGCTAACTTAGAGTTCGTATAACTTTGTATATATAACAGAACGAGGCCCTAAATGGTGGAGGAACGTTGTTCGTGAAGAAACACCCGAGCTTGAAAGTGAGGGTGGTGCATGGCAACACTTTGACCGCTGCGGTTATCCTTCACGAAATCCATGAGCACGTCAAGGAAGTGTTCCTCACCGGAGCCACCTCTAAGCTCGGCCGTGCCATTGCTCTTTACCTTTGCCAACGCCACGTGCGAGTCTTAGTAAGTCTCACTTCTTTTTATTTGTTATTAATTTAAAATTGACCTTTGCACAAAATAGCTTAAAATAAAAAAAAAATATTACCCAAAATGGCACATTTCAAAAAATATTTTCTCAAATGGCCTCTACGTCATCAAATTTAAAAAAAAATTTTTTTTTTTTGTTTTGTTTTGGGGTTTAGGGTTTAAAATTTTTAAACAAATTTTTTAAAAAAAAAATAAATTTGCTGACGTAGAGGCCATTTGGGAAAATATTTTTTAAATGGACCATTTTGGGTAATATTTTTTTTATTTTGGGCCATTTTGGGCAACGGCTCAAATTTTAAGCTGTTAGATGAAAAATTATGAATAATTTTTCTTTTTAAAATGTTAAGAACTCCACATATGAGCCTAGTAAGAATCTCGCATCAGAGTTATAAGAAAAAAGAGGTTAATATATAAGGTTGTTTACATTTTAGTACCCCAACGTTTTTTAAAATCATAAAAAGGACTCCGAACCTTTTCAATTAATAAAAAGGTCCCTAAATTTTGTGATATTAATAAAAAAAAGCTCCTAAGTTTTTGTCGCATTAATAAAAAAGCCCATCTACGACGTGATAACATCATTTTTAGTCGATTGAGTTGATGTCACAGCTATGATTTTATTTATGCTACAGTAAAATGATAAAAATACCCTTTAATGACCAAAATAAGCAAAAATCGATAGTTTCTACACAATACACCATCTCGTATTTCGTATTTATAAAGTAAGAATAAAGGTGTTGAGGGATAATTTTCATCGTTTCATTATAACATTAATAAAAAGCAGTTGGCACGTCAATTCTATTGACGGAAAATGATGTCTTCATGCTTGACATAGGCCTTTTTATTAATACGACAAAAACTTAGGGTTCTTTTCCTTTTTATTATTTTCAAAAATATCGTGATATTAAAATATAAACAACTCTAATATATAAGTTTAGTGGGCTGCTCCTCTTAATGTCAATCGGTTCTAAAATTGAACCCTATATCGATTTATATGTGGATCTTATATATGCCAACTCTATAGGTTAAGCTAAAAGATTTGGTGGAATTTTAACATAAAATGTTCTCTCATATATGCAAATCGACTTTTAAAGGTAGATAACGCTCGAGATAGAGTTATAGTAATATTAAAAGCGAGAGCTATTGTTATTCTAACTCGGGAAATCTCGGTACACAAGATTTTGATATCATATAAAGAAACAAACTATTACAAAAGCTTAAGTTTATAATAAAATAATATATTATTTACACCAAAAGTTCCCTTACTTTTCTCATTGTGTCAATTTAGACTCTCGGCAATTGAAATTTTGTCAATTTAGTCTTTCGCTCAAATTCGAGTTAAGTTATTTGATGTAATTTTTTATTGCATAATTACGCTAAATGCAAGTAATTCACTAAAAATCCACCCCATTACTCAATTTAATCCAACTCATGGCCGAACCATTAAAAATTTCATTAAAACCTTAACATAAATTTTACTCTAGGAACCAAATTGACACAATATTAATTATAGAGGGATTAAGTTGACACAATTAAAAGTACAAGTACTAAACTGAAACAATAGGCGAAGTACAAGGACTATTGGTGTAAATAACCCTAAAATAATTTGAAATATTAATCAATCTTGCACAATTATAAAGATGCATGTATTCATTGCTATTTTCTACCATTTTGTGTATTTCTGATATGTTTATAAGTCGACAAATTAACACATATAACGAAAAGTCACCCGTAGAAAAATAAATGTTAAGAGTAAGAACTCCACATGTGAGTTTAGTATGAGAATCCCACCTTGGAGTTGTGAGAGTGAATATATCAATTTATAAGTCTAGTGGGTTACTCCACCTATTACCAATTGGTTTTATAATGTAACTCCACTTGAGCTTATATGTGAATCTCATTTGTGCCAACTCAATGGGTCGCGTAGTTTTCGTTCATTATTTTTGTATTTTCAGTTTATGCTGATACTGAATAGAACTAAACTGTACTCATTTACGTTTAAGTTAACTGATTAAAATGAATGAAACGTGAATAATGCAGATGCTCACATTATCGACAGAGAGATTTCAAAAAATAAAAAAGGAGGCCCCAGCAGAGTGCCAAAAATACCTAGTCCAAGTAACCAAGTACAATGCTGCCAAAAATTGTAAGGTAATTATTTTAATTATTACCTTTTTTTTTTTTCCATATTACATTACCAAAATAATTTTGGGTAAATTAAAAAAAAAAATTTTAACTTTTACTTCAATAATAGAAAACTCCCTCATAAATAAAACCACTCATTAAACCCTCTCACTTTTAAAAATTTATCACTTTACTCTCAAATAACTTTTTTTTAATCATTTTGCCCTTCGAAATAAAATAGTTAAGTATTTAATTTTATTTTTAGGAAGAATTTTATGTTTTGAAAATAAATAAGAATTTTTTTATATTTATAGAAAAAAGGAGTTTTCTATAATTATAAAAATTATTATTTTAATTAATTATATAGTAGTGATATTATAATATCAATAAAAATATTATAGTTTGTCTTATAATATTTTTTATGAATATTTTAAAATATTTTTTATCTTCTAACTATAATTAATTAAAATAATTATATTTTGTATAACTATAGAAAATTTTCTTAATTCTATTGCAAAAAATATAAATTTTTTCTAATTTTTGCCTAATAATATAAAACTTTCTTCTAAAAATATAATTAAACATTTAGCCACCTCACTTTTGAGTGGCAAAATGGTCAAAAAAGTAGGATGGGAGTTAAGTGATAAATTTTATGAAACAATTATCCCAACAGATGAAACTGGTGGGTGCAGAATTGTGAATGATTTAACATCTCATTTTAGTGTTATTTTCTCCTGTTAGCCGAGTGTTTTCTTGAAACATGCTGCTCATACACATGTACATATTCTCTTAAGGTTATTTACATTACAAGTCCTTATACCTTATCCATTATGTTAATTTAATCATATTACTTCTAATTACGTCAATTTAATCATGTATTATACATATAGTGTCAATTTTGTCTTGTAGTAAAACTAAATTTAAGTTAATGACATAATTATGAAGAACCAAGTCACTGATAGGGTTAAGTCACGTCATCGAGTGGGTTGTATTACGCTTCCTAATCATATAAGGATAAAAGTTGCATCATTAACTTAGCTTGAATTTTCATCATATGACTGAATTGAAACAATGTAAATTATTCAAGGACTAAAGTACAATAATTGAATTAACACAATATACAAAGTACAAGGATAACAAAAACAACAACATCCCCAAAGCCTCAAGCGCTCTGGCCAAAGCAGCCTTACCCCTTCCGAGTAGTGAGGCTAAGCAAAAAATGAAACAATGAAGCAACACTAAAGCAACAACATCAATAGCAAATATGTAAGCCTAAGAGCGCTATGAAGCATAAAGTACAAGGATAACAACAACAACCGATCTGTCTCGAGGACTCTCGCATAAGCAGAGTCGTGGGAGAGGGAAGGAATGAACACAGCCTTACCCCCCCAATCCGAGAAGCACAGAAGCAAGACAACCTACAAACATAAAGTACAAGGATCAACAACGTAATTAAATGACCCTTTTTTATGAGTTACTGCAACTCGGTAACGAATTTTTTGTTTTTTATTCGGGAAAAATACAGACATGGATAGTAGGGAAGTGGGTGACACCAAGAGAACAAAGTTGGGCACCAGCAGGAACAAATTTTCATCAATTTGTGGTTCCCCCAATCTTTCATGTACGTAGAGATTGCACTTATCATGATCTTGCTGCTATGAAACTCCCCCCTGATGTCCATGGCCTTTCTGTTTGTGAGGTACTTTCTCTCTCTCTCTTTACTTTGTTGCTTTAGTTCGTTACTCTCGATGCTGAATGAAAACGTAAAACTCGATACTGAACACATTGGGGCAAGAGGACTCGGGATATATAAGGCAACATTCTCAGTGTCCCGAGGGCTCCCGTCTAAGCAGGGTACATCCACACCCTTCAAGGTGCTACCCTGAAGAGAGGCTGTTTCCGAGAACCCCCAATCTGAGGGGTGTAACACGAGGACCTCCTCGGAGGTCACTCATCTTGGTACTGCTGTTGCCCAAGCATGCTTAACTTCGGAGTTCTAATGGGATCCGGTACTTGCGTGTTGGTACCCTCTTAGGTTAAAAGAACTCGGGATATATCGACTGAAAATGAGAGAGAACGTGTTAGGGTTTTGTATTGAGCGTTTCTGGAGTGCCTCGGAAATCAGTTGCTAAGCTGAGGACTATTTGTTGCTAGGGACAAAAAAAGCTTAAAACTGTAAGATTTTAAAAATGTCGCTACTCTAGTCGCAAAACATAAAATTGACACAAAACACTCTTTGCAAGCTACTAGCTTTACATAGTTCAGCTCAAGAGGTTCGTTTTGATATGTAATCAATCTCGTAACTCCTTACAAATAAAAAATTATAGTTGTTTTAAGTCGCAAACACAGAACAATGTTTTCAGGCCATTCGTTTGGATTTTTGGCGGTTTAAATGGTCCATCAACTATTGACCATGCGTCCTACGTAGATATTATGGTTGGTTTATGAGCGTTTTGGTTAATTAATCCTCAGTTATCTGTTTGTAACTGAGAATGTCCAGGCCAGTTTACATGTCTTTGACTAACTCCCCGGTATATAGTTCCTTTGATTTGTGGGTTTAGGTTCTACAATACAACAAAAGCTCACCATGAAATTAAACGGGTAGCCCACATGTTACCTGTTTATTAATTAAGCCAATTCAAATTAAGAATTAATTCCTAAAAAAATTTAATAGACAAGTCAAGTCCATTTCGACCCCTTAACTGTAACTCTTCATGTAACACCGAGATCAAAACCACACTATAACACGACACATTTTCAACCTCTATTGTAAGGAAATATAGGTAAATATAAACACAAAATTTAGGTGTGCATACTTTGATTGCGGAACTGGATCTAGACTTGTCTTATTAATTACAAGGAATCCGAGTCCTCCAATTTTTCGAGTCACCAAAATGTTGGAATCTGGATTAAAATTCCAGGGACAGAGTTTGAATACATAATTATGGAAGAGGGTTGTAGAGACATATTTTTCATCTGCCTTCGGGTCTGGTTGGGATTGTTTATTTTAGGAAACAAAGTACTTTTTTTGGAAAAAGTACTTTTCTGAGATTTGAAGGTATTTGACAACTGTAAAAAAATGCTTTTTATTAAACTCAGAAGCTATTTTTCTACTTTTAAGCAGAAGCAGAAATTTGGTGCTTCTCTTTTTAAGCAGAAGCAAAAACTAAACAATTCTGAAAGTTTATTTCAGGTACCCTAGAATTTGTTAATATATTTCATAAATAGTTTATATATTTTAAAATATATATTAAATATGAAAAAATATTTTAATAATTAATAATATATTTATGATATCTAGAAAATATTTTAAATATTTTAAAAAAATATTTTAATTTTTTTAAAATATTGAGAAAATATTTTATAAATATTAAAAATCGTTTTAAATATTTAAGAAATATTTATATGTTTAGAAAATATTTTAAATATTTAAAAAGTATATTAAACAATTAGAATGGTCATGGGTGATTTTTTTTTAACTATAAAAGATTTCTATTAGTATCATTTCTGATAATTTTATAAAAAAAAGCACTTTTTAACATTAGCCAAACACTCATAATACTACCATAAGCGCTTCTTTACTGGTTAGCCAAACACACACTGCTTATTTGAAACAATACTTTTTACAAAAATAATTTTACAGGAAATGCTTCTGGAAAAAGTAATTTTTTCACAGCAATTTCAAACAGGCCCTTAATTTGCTTTTGTGGGGGGATTCAGATTTTTATTATCTCAACAGATAAGTGACTAACTTATTGACTTACAGTCAATATCTAACGTATATATTATACAGATTATGTATATTTTATACGTAAATTTTTTCTTTTTTTTTTTTTTGGCAGTACACAATGGAAAGAGGAGTAGTACATGCATGCCATGCAGGAGGACTAGTACATCTTCTAGAAGGATGGACCCACCATGAAGTCGGAGCGATCGACGTGGCGAAAATCGACATCGTTTGGGAGGCTGCCATGAAACACGGCTTTAAACCGAGCTCAGCTTGAAGCTAGTCGAGTTATAACAACCGATGAAAATTTCTCATTTTTATTATTATTATTTTTTTTTTGTCCTGAAGAAATAGTTTAACGAAAATTAAAAAACACTTTGTACAATAAAATTTATTTGAGACATTTAATAAACCGCAAGGATGTTATACAGATGAAAGTGCAACGAAATGTCTCGGTTTTTTTCGATAGTTAGCGACAAAGTTGCAATATAAAATAGGTACCTCGTACAAACGAGACCTGAGTTAATCTATATAAAAAAGCGGAGATCAAAACAGAGACAAAAACAGTATAGCGACCAAGAAAGTAGGATTACACGACAATTACATTGTTTATATTGTCACATTTGGTTACCTTATTAATTAAAACTTATTAATATAATTAAATGATGCTTCGTATTAATATGTAATGAGTCCAGTAAGAATTGCACATTTGATCGAGAAAAAAAAAGATCAATATATGAGCCTGGTGAGCTACTCTACCTAATATCATTTAGTTTTAAAATTGAACCCGACTCGGACTTGTATGAGGGCTTATATATGTCGACTATATGGGGTGGGACTTTACAGCTTGATGAAAATTTTACTATTCAATTTGCTACAGGAGAAGATGTGATTTGGGGAATTAGTCGTATTTCCTATTTTATTCGTCTGCGTAAAGTAATAGACGAAAAATATTTTATGCAGAACCATATCTTATCTTCCACTAATTGGAGGAAAAATGACCTCGTTTTTATATGAGATAAGTGGCCGACATGTTCACTTAAGGCCAGCATCCAACATCTCCCACTCAGTTATTAAGGCTACTGTCATTTTATACAGGTAACAGGATATGCAACCAAAATGATGCATAGGATAACCAGTCGTATTATATTAAGCTAGTATTTATCTAACATAATATCTAAAGAACACAAAGTTCGTAATACCTCAAACCGTACGTCATTACCAAGAATCTACCATCATTATTCCCGCAGCGAATATGCTAAATTCACACAACTTTGATGATAGAACAATTGATTGATATGACATAATCACTTGGGTTCTTCAGGTAATGCCCAAAAAGTTTTTCCTTGGACACATACGTCAATTTATCTTATCTTGATCGCTTTCTCAGACATTTCTCATTGGACCAGATCAGTATCTATCATGACACTTGAATTATACGGTAAAGTAGCAAGACTAGTTTCTAGCTTCAGATATGGTTTTAGGTTCCAATGGGTATCAACGTGGTATCAAGTCACGGATCTCACATAGTGAAGAAGAGAGAATCGATTCAATCACTCTTACTCTGGTCGTATTATTGCACATATAGTATGATATGTATGTTATGGCAAAGCTCCCAGAACAAAGTGTGTCACTCTATCCTTTATACCGTATGAATTTTCTCACGGCCAATACTCAATATGCCATTGAAATTTAGCTATCCCACATGCATTTTAGTATGCTTCCCATACAACCGATGTACAAGGCATGCTGAGATCAATATTTACTCAAAACATGGTCCCACGTGGTCTCATCTAGCAAGCACTCAGCATCGAGGCGATCATACATGTGAGTGCACTAATCTTAATGTGGTGACATCTTTATACTGATGTGCCTTATACAAGTCACTTATGCTAACAATAACAAATCATAGAGAAACAATTCACTAAGTTGGATAAGAAGTAAGTTCAAATCCTTTGTATCACTGCATGGTAACCGCGTTATTGTTTTGCACCCCAACAGGTGCCCTCGAAACGAGTTGTTACACCCAACCATAGTAAAACTTGCGCAATTACATAGGTGTTTAGGACGTCATCGTCATCATACTCAGATTCCAAAATGGATAGAGCAATACTATCTTGTCATTTGCAAGACCAAAAAAAGAGTCCGCGTTTAGGAACGAACACATCGTCAGATAGATCTACGTTCATCTTGGTCATTTATCATTCTAAACTGATTATCCAATAGTATTATGTCACTACCATGGTAACAACTAACTGAATTCGCACCGCCAAAAGGTAACAAAAGATTTTGCTATCTGTCATTAATAGGCCTATCCTTGGCTACTTGGCATGGACCCTTGATCCTAATAGTTAATTAAATGTTTGAACGAGTGCATGATGTGTACATTAAGCTCCCACTACACTCGAATATAGAACACTATTTGTCGGTTCCTTTTCGCTTTTATTTTAGGGCAATGGTAAAAGCTTAGGTCTTGACACTCCTCGATAGGAATATCGATGAGTTTTAAGCAATGCATGGAAAATCATTCCAAATTTTTTTTTAATATGGTCTAATCAATATAAACTAAGAAGCCTTTAGAATGAATTGATCGGAACTCATCCTTGAACACATATTTTGCACTGCTTGTATCCTTTTATCTCAAAAACGATGGACAAGGTGTTAATCATGTCCATGTTACTTCCTTCAACAATATACCATCGACACACAAGAAGAGAAATTGGGTTCGGGATGTCATCAACACACAAAGAGGAGAAACACGATTCTCTATTTTGTCCTCTTTTCTTTACATAATCACAAAGGTTTCCACTTATTTAGGACGAACCGAAAAATAGTGAAATTTCATGGTATTCAGCTTTCAAAAACTGTTTAAGATTATATTTGGATCAGTTAAGAGACGTATTTTTCTTTTTCGTGTCTCTTGATGATGAAACCAAAAGGGTTGGTCTGTATAAGTCTTCTCATTTAAACTATCTTTTCGGGATCGTAATACTGACATGCTTTTGGAACACCTGTAAGTCAAATTGCGCAACTTTGACAAGAAGTTATGCTTATCAAATCAAATCTCACCATCGGAGGAAAAACAATTTTGTAGTCTGTATCCTTAATTTAAGTATAAAATTCACTTGCTAAAAACGTCTTATATTTTTGTAGTCTATACCCTCTATTTGCCCCTTTTTAAAAAAATAAAAGAAGTATTTTGTGTTAAGGAACCAATTTTTCCAAAAGTTTAAGCTGATAGGTAAAGGCCAAAGAGTAGTTTTATACTCTAACATGCCCCTCATGCAAAGACCTATTGGCTTGAAGTGTAGATAGTGCATAGGCACACCTCATACCTTGTGCTTAAATTATTTTTAATATTGAAAGTGGGGGTTGTTGAGATTCGAACTCGTGACCTCTTGGTCAACAAGTCTCTGATACCATGTCAACTTTTCCAAAAGCTTAAACTGATAAGTGAAAACCTAGGAATAGTTTTATACTTTAACGTTTTGAACAATAGAAGATGAGAGACTGATTTGCCCTTTGTTTAAAATAAGAAAAAGGAGTATTATGTACAAACAAAAGATGAGATACTAATTTGAATAAACTTACAAACATTAGAACCAATGAAGTAAATAACTAAATATTGTTATTTTTTATATCTTCGTGGCACCATAGTTACATGAAAACTAATACTTTACCAGTTACCTAGGTGCTAAAAGATTAAATTTGTCAAGAAATAATTATATACCATTAATCTTTCAAACAAAATAAAAAATAAAAATAATTTGAACAAATTATAAACATTAAACATAACTCTAATCTTAAGGTTATTTATCAAAAAAAAATTTAAATGTCTATTTGGTATCGTTCTCTCTGTTTACAATTTTCGATTTTCTAAAAACTAAAAATCATATTTTAAAACTAAATTTTTTTTTTTTGATTTTTTATTTTCAATTTCTTTCTATTGAAAATTAAAAATAGAAAACAAAAAAATAAAAAGTATTTTTTCAAAACCAATTTTTAGTTTATAAAAACCAAAAGCTATAAAAAAAGGCAAATTACATATTAGTACTTTGAAATTTATGTTAATTTTTTTAGTTCATAAATTTTGTCAAATATTTTTCTAGTCCAAAACATATATGCATTTAATAAAATTATCTAAATCATAAATGTGTAAAATAAATCCCTCGTCCAACTTTATTTCATTTTACATGTTACAACATTGTGGTTCGTATATGGAACAAGGGGAAACAAATAATGAAGCCCTTCTTACATCGTCGCTTGGACTATGACACTGAATTTAAATATTATATAGGGGGGAGGGGATAAACCCTTTGAATTCCTGATAAAGAGGACACCACTTTTGAGCTTCGTGGGATTCGATCCCGGGTCACCACATTGGCACCCGGCGATCACGACCACTCGGCTATGTCCCTAAGGGACAATTATATTTATGTATTATAAGTGATAAATTATATTTTTAGTATAAATACAAGAATAAAATTTGTCTATATAATAACTTGTTATATTTTAATTAAGAGATAAGAGTTATTTTATTATAAATTAAATCTCTTATATGAATACAAATATAAGGGTTATTTGCACCAAAGGTCCATTTACTTTGTTCATTATGTCAATTTAATCCCTCTAATACTTAAATCATGTCAATTTAGTCCAATTATGAAATTCAAGTTAAATTAATAATGCAATTTTTATTAATACAATCATGTTAGATACAAGTAATCCACTAGAAATTCCCCCATTGGCTCAATTTAACTCAACCCAAAGCCGAACCTTTAAAAATTCATCACCAACTTAACATAAATTTTACTCTAGGGATCAAATTGACATAATATAAATAGTAGAGGGAGTAAATTGACACAATCAAAAGTGTAAGGACTAAATTGATACAATGGACAAAGTACATGGACCTTTGATGTAAATAACCCGAAATATAAATATAGATAAAGAAGGGAGAGTGAAGGTTTAACGGAGGGTAGGTTAATGGATAGCCTAAAAATTCACAGATGAGAAAGTTGAGGCTTTTGGGAGAGGAAAATGAGATGATAACCTAAAAATTCAAAGACGGGAGAGAGAAAAATTTGGTAGGAAAACTTTTAATTAATATATAGTATAAATATAGATCATATGTGTTACATTCCACCGAGCCTTTAGGCCCGACCCATGGAATTGTCACATATGAGATCCACATATAAGCCCAAGTCGGGTTCTATCCTAAAACTAATTGACATTAGGTGGAGTAACCCACTAGGCTTATAAGGTGATCTCTTTTTTTCTGACAACTTCATGTAGGATTCTATAAGACTTACATGTGAAGTCCTTAATGCTCACCCCTCGTTTTCTCCGATCCAACATACTAGAGAGGCTCTCGGCGCACTAAACATAAATGCACCCCTCTTCATGAGGACACGATATGACAAACACGAGATTGGGATCATCAACCTGCTCTAATACCATGTACAATTTTAATCAAGCTGAACAATATCAAGATGAGAATAAATGGAGGAAGGAAATTCCTTTTATTTATTTCTAAATAAATAACAACAGTTACAAATAAAAACTTTTAAATAGAAAATTAGAAGAAAATAAAAAGCCTAATTATCATACCGGAATCCCATAACAAAAATAAATTCTAACCATTGATGACAAAGGCCATAACGGCCGGTTACTCTAGGGGAAGAGCAGAAGAAAAGTATTCTAGATCTAGAAATTAACTACACAATTTACACTACAAAACATCTTATTAACTATGCAAAAACATGCTCTACAATAAGGGTACAGTGGAGTCAAGTCGAGCCGAGTATCTCAGTACTCCACTCGAACTCGATTAACTACTCGGGTACTCGAACTCGATTGGAGTAGTAAATTTTGCTCGAACTCGAACTCGATTAACTATTCGAGTACTCGACTCTATTGTGTATATGAATGTTTCACAAATTAGCTCCATTATAATATTATTCCATACACTCGAACATTAGTTATATTCAATTTGGATATTCAATTATTGCCCACTCTATATTTTAACATATACAACCATAAATCACCAATATATTAATATCAACTATGCATCAAAGCCTAAGTTCTAAAAAAATACAAGCAAAGCAAATACAAGTTCTTTCACTCAGCCATAACTATAACATATTATCTTTTACAAGGAATTCAATCTTCCTTCTTTCATTCTACTATTAATGTCACAAGCCATCCATTTCAAAAGAAAAGAATACACAAGAACTACTTCATACGAGTCGAGTACTATTTCGAGCATTGAGTCGAGTATTTAATCAAGTATCGAGCCGCATAGTTCACTCGTACTCGTTTATTAATCAAGTATCTTTTGGTACTCGAACTTGGTTAGTTCGAGTTTGAGTCGAGTTTTATTCGAGTTGCTCACAAGCTACTTGCCAGCGGCTCGGATTATTTACACCCCTACTCTACAATAAATTATATCCTAGGAGTATGCCAAAAATAAAATATGAAATACGGAAATATATGTAGAAAATACAAAGAGTATACTAGTATTTAACAATATGTTTGTGAAATAAAGATTAATGCACTAAAACTTATGATATTGATATGTAATTTAAACCAAACTAACTATGGCATTATAGAAAATCCTCATGACTTTTGCTTCAATAACAGAAAATTCTCCTTACAAATAAGACCACTTATTAAACCTCTTCACTTTTAAAAATTTATCACTTTGCCGCTAAATAGCTTTTTTTGACTATTTTGCCCCTCAAAATAAAATAGTTAAATATTTGATTTTATTTTTGGTAGGGTTTTATATTTTGAGGAAAAATAAGAATTTTTTTTATATTATTAGAAAAAAAGAGTTTTCTATGATTATAAAAATTATCGTTTTAATTAATTATGTAGTCGTGGCATTATAATATGAACAAAAATATTATATTTTATCTTATAATATTTTTATAAAAATTTTAAAAATATTTTTTATCTTCTAAACTTATAGTATCATTACTATAATTAATTAAAATAATTATATTTTTATAAATATAGAAAATTTTCTTAATTCTATTGTGAAAAATATACATTTTAAAAATTTTTATCTAATAATATAAAGCTTCATTCTAAAAATATAATTAAATATTTAACTCCCTCACTTTTGAGGGGTAAAATGGTCAAAAAAGTAATATGAGATTAAGTGATAAATTTTTAAAGACGAGGAGTTTTGTGAGTACTTTTATTTGTGTGGAATACTTTTTATTTTTGAAGTAAAAAATAAAAAGAATTATCTATAATTTATTTAGAGATATTTTAGTGATACAACTTTTCAAAAAAAAAATATATATGTATATATTTTGGTGATACAAACAAAAACAAATGGACATTGTGAGAGTGAAAATTACAAGGGTCATTCATCAGCGTTGTCTTTAGTAACCGTCAAGTCAACTGAGAGAAGTTCATGCTGCGCAACTTCGCTCTCTGATTTGCCCCCTTTCTCTTCTCTCTCCTATCTCATCTGCCCACTCTGCTCGAAGGATACCGACTCTACTCTTCTTTCTCTCTCTTCCTTCCTCAGTAAGGTGTGTTTTCATCTTGATTCTCTTTCTGTAACAATCGTCTCATTTCTAGGGTTTCTGATACAATTATTGGATAAATTCGTGTATTTGGCCTCGATTGGTTGGTTTTGGTTGATTTTAGCTGCAATTTTGTATCATGATGGTAACAGTTGCGTGAACTTGATTTTAGTTGCGGTATTGTATCAGGATGTTGCAATTTTAGTTTGGATGTTGTTAATTTAGCTGTAAATTTGTGTATTTGACCTTGATTGGTTGGTTTTGGTCTGATTTTAGTTGTAATTTTGCATCATGATGTTGATAGCTGTGTGAAATCGATATCAGTTGCAGTATTGCATCAGGCTGTTGCAGTTTTAGTTTCAGTTTTGTTGATTTAGCTGGAAGTTCGTGTAGTTGACCTCGATTGGTTGGTTTTGGTGTGATTTTAGTTTTAATTTTGCATTATGATGTTAATAGTTGTGTGAAATGATTTTAGTTGCAGTATTGTATCAGGATGTTGCAATTTTAGTTTGGATGTTGTTAATTTGGCTGTAAATTTGTGTGTTTGACCTTGACTGGTTGGTTTTGATCTGATTTTAGTTGCAATTTTGCGTCATGATGTTTATACTTGTGTGAAATTGACTTTAGTTAAAAAAAAAAAGGAAATTGACTTTTGTTGCAGTATTGCATCATGATGTTGCAATTTTAGTTTCAATATTGTTAATTTACCTGTAAATTCGTGAATTTGACCTAGATTTGTTGGTACTGGTGTGATTTTAGTTGTAATTTTGCACCATGATGTTAACAGTAGTGTCAAATTGATTTTAGTTGCAATATTGCATCATGATGTTGCAGTTTTAGTTTCAATGTTGTTAATTTGGCTGTAAATTCATGTAGTTGACCCCAATTGGTTGGTTTTGGTTTGATTTTAGTTGCAATTTTGTGTCATGATGTTAATACTTGTGTGAAATTGATTTTAGTTGCAGTATTGCATCATGATTTTGCAGTTTTAGTTTGAATGCCGTTAATTTTAGCTGTAAATTCGTGTAATTGACCTTGATTGGTTGGTGTTGGTGAGATTTTAGTTGCAATTTTGCATGATGTTAGTAGTTGTGTGAAATTGATTTTAGTTGCAATATTGCATCATGATGTTGCAATTTTAGTTTTGGTGTTGTTAATTTACCTTTAAAATTTGTGTATTTGACCTTGATTGGTTGGTTTTGGTCTGATTTTAGTAGCAATTTTGCATCATGATGTTCTTAGTTTAGTGCAATTGAATTAGGAAAGCTGAGAAATATTGGTACTACCTGATTTGGAGCTTGAAGATCTGAAGAGATACAGAAGACGTATCTTTTGGCTGCGTTGGAGTCTTTTCTGGGTTCATCATGTCCTTGTAAGATAATGCATACATAGAGACCCTGAACTATTTCTTGAAAATACATGTGATTGCTCAACTTTGATTTGGCTAGGCACATTTTTAACTATCTGTTTGTATTTGCTAGATAATCTATGAAACACCGTATCAATACTCATAATCTCACGGACATCAGTTTTTAAGTTAGACCCGTCGCATGACATTATGTCTTTACATGTATTTTGATTGGCAGTTTTAAATTGCGACGACTTGCAGCACAGAATCGAATTAAAAATTGATAGTTTGGGAGGTGTTTCAATTAAATTGTAAGTTGAGAGAGTCACTTTGGTTTTTATGCTTCCTAGGTTGGGGGTTCTCAGACATAGCCTCCTTTTAGTGTAGCACCCTAAAGGGGTAAGGCTGCTTACATATCCCCCCACCCCCCACCCCCGGCACCCCCAACCCTGCATGTGCAGGAGCCCTTGAGGCACTGGGTCTGTTGTTGTTATTGTAGTAGTATAGAGTCACTTTGCTTTTAAGAAATAGTCACGAAGTTTCTATGGTATTTACTCTCATAAAATCTTTGGTTTTCTGTAGTTGAAGTTGATTTCACCTTGGATAAAAGAGGAACCTGTTGACATTTTGTCGACTTCTTTGAACTTCGATGTAATAGTTTACTTGATAATGAATTGATAAAAGATCTGAAATGTGAAGGAAAAAAATGATGGGTGGGGAATGAAGCGCTCAATCCTAGGTAACTTCCTGACCCATTGGCACTTCAAGTTTCTATGGAATATCAACTGTATTCACAATTGAAAAGAAACTGCATGGGCCTTTCCTTCTTTGACTTTTTTCTCCTACTGTGGTAATGTTCATGTCCTTGAGAATCTTCTTCATTGACCCATCGTCCACATTCTTATCTCTTGTCAAACACGATGTCCTATCTATTTTTCTCCTTTTTTGTTGCTGTCTTACTACCGTTTTTTCCCATCACCCTCTCACTTCACTATTACTATCATGTGCTATTGTGCTTCTATAGTTGGAAGCTCAGTTTGGTCTACTTGTGAATAAAATGCACTAGGACCAATGAATGAGCTAATTAGATAACTCATTGAAAATTGTTGTATCCCTTGATTCACTTGCTGTGCTAACAAGAACGATAACGACTCCAAACTGCGGTTTGTAGTGGATTCAAATGAGTAAATTTAGTGACCATAAAAATGTTGAATGTTGCTGATTAATATTTAAGATAGTAGCACTAACCATTGATTAGGCAGCAAATTCTTGAGTGACTAGCTTAAGGGTTAGAGCATGTGCATGTATTGAGATGATAGGTAGAGCTGGCAGTCAACCATATAAATGGCCGATTTGGGGAATGGATGAATATTCGGTGGTAACTGGAGCCATAAAACTTTAATTGTTTTCTCATGATGCATGCAAACATGTGACACTCTTAACTCAGAGAGGGCGGAGCTATAAGTTTTTGTTTTTTTTTCCCTTTTTGGTGGGATACAAATAACAACAATAACAACAAATGCAATGCCCCAAAGGGCTCCCAACAAGGCAGGGTTTGGGGAGGGTGAGATGTACGGAGCCTTACTCTTACAGGTTGGGATACATAACATGGTTACTAAATTCTAGCTCCTGTAAATTTGCATATTTATGAGCTCATTGACTACTTAGCAATATACTGTGGAAAAAAAGTACATGGGACACATCATCAATTTGCTGGCAACACTTGTGTGTTACTTTCCACAAAATTGCGTAAATCTCGTTTAATGCCTAAATGACTATTGTTTTGTTCCTGTTTTTATCTTCATGCCTTCTAATTAAGTCAGTTTCTGGTTTGGGTCTGACAAAACTCGAGGGAAATCCATGAATATCATATGCAATGAGTTGGCATGAAGCTCTTTTTCTTGGAACGAACTTGAGTCTTTTGGATGATGTGGGTATCTGGTTAATAATACTGCAACATATCATGCTTTTTAATGAAACACCCGACGGTAAACTAGCTTTTCTGTAAATTTGGATCACTCTATGAATATCATCGTCATTGACTTTGGGACTCTTATGGCATAGCGTTTATTTTCTAATATTGGAATGTTCCTGTGTTTCAGAGAAAGATAGGAGAAAGCATGCAGTTTGTTCCTTGAAGTTGTTTCTGGTGAGCTTGTAGATCCATTTTTTAACAATATCATTTGGCAATCACGTTTAGTTTTTCTATTATATATGTTACTGTTTTATCTCTACTTCAAGATGCTCCGGAGATGCGCTTTGTATGTATATTGATGCTCTAAGATGTTATCCTCTGTTATGTATTAATTATTAAGAATCGATCATTTAGGATATAATGAAATTGAGAACACCTATGCTACAGTTTTTGGGACATTTTATATTAATAATCAGAAGGTTTTGGGTGTTACACAAAGTAGAGTATATGCGCAATGAAAAGGGATGGGTTGTTTTAATGCACAAGATGATGTATTGAGAATTTCTTGAGGCATTGCTATTAGTTCATGTATTTTGGTGGGTAGAGAAATAGCAGGAAGGACTGAATGTACTAAATTTAGTTTTTTGTGCTAATCGTTATATCTCAAATTTATTGTTGTTAAGATTTAATTGTTAATAAATGATAATTTGTCATTTGGTAACTTTTTCTCTCCTTGTTTTCCTTTTGTAGCTGTGCATTGTAGGAGTGTCGAAGATGTTTGACCGTGGTTATAAGTCACAGTATGTGGGTAGTCAGCGGGACAAGTTTGTCAGGTACAATTTGATGTTTCAATCTCCCTTCTCTTCATTTATTATTTCTAGAATCGATGTATCCCCTTATTGGTGGGGGATATTACTATGCTATCCTTTTTCTGTTATTCATTTGTTACATAATTCCCTTTTGTTTGCAGAAGTAATAAAACAGTTAAAGATTGTCCAAGAATAAATGAAGGCCACAAATGGGTGAATTATTCAGAAAATTTTACAAGAATTGTTTTCTTTTAGAAAATTTGAGCTTTTTGTTTAACAAATAAACTTTGTAAGCTATCTTGGAAATAGCCTCGTATAGAAGTGGAGGGAGGAGGGCATAGGTGTACTTCTCGGTAGACCCTACTTTGGGCTAGCCTTGTGCATTGGGCTATCTTATTCATTGATTTCTATGTTGGATATAAATATAAATCTATTTCCTCCCATTTTTGACCAAAATTAAACCTTTCAGTGGCAAGAGGCGTCCTATATGGAATCTATGCATGCGCAAAATTTGAAGCCTTTAGTGGACCAACAGCTGATATTTATCAATGTGGTCAGGAAAGGAGGAAAAAGAAAAACAAAAGCTTCATGTTGTTCCATGCAACAACAAATCAAGACACCTGAGTACCAAAAGGATAATCATTTGTTAAAGATTAATATCGATCATAAAATGGTCAAAAATATGAAGGGAAGAAGTTAGTAACATTGTTTTAGACCGCAATCATAGTGTTCCATGAACTGAGGTGTTGCGATATTTTGGGTAGTTGTTATCATAGAGTGGCTGTCACTTGTAATGTAAGGGATAAGCTAACTTCCATTACGTAACAATAGCCATTAATTAATTCCAAGGCCAAGAAGGGGTAGAGTCTGGAATCGAAGAGGTAGGAAAGGCTCAGCAAAATGCCAATGTTTTACTTTTTGAGCTAGAGGGATGACAGTGTTTACACTGCTAGTGTGCTGAACCCTTTAGGTTCTTTTTCTCCTTTTTTAGGGGTTGTTTCGGGAAAGAGGGGGATATACAGTATACTGTCACGAGCCAAGACCGAACAACCCATTTTTGCTTTTATTATTTTGTATTAAATATGTAATGTAATAATGTAAAATTAATTAGTAAAAATTTAGTTTGAATTTTGAATTTAGGAGGGAAGCCGGTTGGGGGACAAGGTAGCATAGGCAAAGATGACTTGTTTTGTAAGCTTGTATTAAGCATTAATTAATTGTGGGCTAGTAAAGGGTCTAGGGTGTAGGTGTGTTGGGTGTGTGTCTCCTCCCCAACCTCTATATAATGACTTGCAATCCTTGTATTTTGGCATCAAGCAATCAAGAAATCAAATACAAAATTCAAATTATTTCTCCCTCTCTTTCCCCCTCTAACCGTCCCCTTCTCCTCTTCTAACTTCTAAAAATTTCTCTTCTCTCTTCTCTCTTCTCTCACTCAACCGTCTCTCTTTCCTTCTCCTTCTACCTTCTAAAATTCTCTTCTCTTCTCTGATTCTCTTCTTCATCTCTACTCTCTTTCTCCCTCTCGTTCTTTTCTCAAAAATTATCCAAGTCGCAGACTTAGGTTCGTGACAAAGTGGTATCAGAGCCATCTTCCGATCGAAGAGGGCATTAAGAAATCAACAACAAATTCAAATTATCTTTCTCTCTCTTTCTCCTCTTCTAACCGTCTCCCTCTCCCTTTTCTTCCCTAACTTCTAACTTCTCCTCTTTCTCTAACCTCTCTTCTTAATTCTCTACTCTCTCTTTCTCTCTCTCTCTCTCCCTAATTCTTTCTTTCTCAAAATTATCCAAGTTACGGACTTAGGTTCGTGACAAAGTGGTATCAGAGGCATCTTGCGATCAAGAGGCTCGTTCTATCAAAAAGGTATTTTCCGCTACTATCATTTTCGAATTTAATTTTAAAAAAAATTAATAATAATAATAAAAAATTATATATATATATATATATATATATATATATATATATATATATATATTTCTCCCGCTCTCATTACCAAATCAAAAAAAAAAAAAAAAGAGAGAGAGTCCCACTGTGACAATGGCTCCATTGACAAAGGAAGAGATAGACAAGTCCCACAAAGAATGCTTAGCTTCCATGATGAAGGTGCAAGCTACCATTAAATCATTGACCAAGTCCATAAACCAATACGTGGACAATCAAGAAAGGAAGCACGGGTGTGGGGTTGTAGAGAAGTCGGTTGAGCCAACCCTTGTTGAGCCAACCATTGTCAAACCAACCCCTGTTGAGACAACCGTTGAAGAAAGTTCGCATGAAGCAACAAGGGAACCTTGGGTACTTCAAGAGGACCTAGACAGCGGTGGAGGGAGGTCCAAACACCCACCACCACCACAAGAAGGGCATTGTGACCTTAGGGACGAACCAATGGAACCACTGCCTTTGGAGCTACACATTATTGAAGGGCCGCCCATCATTGAGGAAGAATCGCATGAATTGGGGCCAAACGCAACAAAGGTGCCACTAGAAGTTCAAAAGCCACCAAGCCCGACTATGACTTGCAAGCCATGGCCGTGGGGTGACCGTGAACAGGAGGCACGGGTAACAAGGGCACCTCAAGAATTCCGTAGTGCTACCATGGCTCATGAAAAGCAACAGCAGCGTGGTGGACAGCAGCACAACAAGGCAAAACCGTGTCAAGCTCACCATCTCAAGCCTAAGACCACTCGAAGAGACATCCAAAAGATCAAGGTCAAGGCAAGGGTATGGGAAGGATTTCCAAGAACCGGAATTGGCACAAGGAGATCAACCTACATGACATCCTTGAGGACAAGGATTGTTTGAAGGGAAGGGGATTGTCCCGAGCCAAGACCGAACAACCCATTTTTGCTTTTATTATTTTGTATTAAATATGGAATGTAAAAATGTAAAATTAATTAGTAAAAATTTAGTTTGAATTTTGAATTTAGGAGGGAAGCCGGTTGGGGGACAAGGTAGCATAGGCAAAGATGACTTGTTTTGTAAGCTTGTATTAAGCATTAATTAATTGTGGGCTAGTAGAGGTCTAGGGTGTAGGTGTGTTGGGTGTGTGTCTCCTCCCCAACCTCTATATAATGACTTGCAATCCTTGTATTTTGGCATCAAGCAATCAAGAAATCAAATGCAAAATTCAAATTGTTTCTCCCTCTCTTTCCCCCTCTAACCGTCCCCTTTTCCTCTTCTAACTTCTAAAAATTTCTCTTCTCCCTTTTCTCTCACTCAACTGTCTCTCTTTCCTTCTCCTTCTACCTTCTAAAATTCTCTTCTCTTCTCTAATTCTCTTCTTCATCTCTACTCTCTTTCTCCCTCTCGTTCTTTTCTCAAAAATTATCCAAGTCGTGGACTTAGGTTCGTGACATATACATGTGAGGTATACTGTATTATGTCATGGACTTGTAGCCTCTATACTCAACATTACTGGTCTAGAGCATATTTTGTTTCTTATTTTCAATTTTCTATACCTTCTTTTCCTTCTATTTGTTAATTGTTGATTCTATTAAATTAACATTCATTTTAAAGTTGTGCTGTTGGAAAAGTGAGCTGTGCCAGAACTTCAACTTAAACAATTGTATATTATGGTGTAGAAGAATCTCCAATAACAAGGTGTTTGATACTAATGTTATCTTTCATCTGATAATGTGTGTGTTATATCAAGAATGTTCGATAAAAATCTTTGCTCTCGTAATTACAAAGCAAGTTTTGTGACTTATCCTTTGAATAGATCAATAAATGTTCTTCTTACCAAATCTTCCATATCTATTTAAGATTGAATTCATGCGGAAAATTGGAAGAAAATTTTCAAATCGGAATACAATTCTTAGAATGTGCAGAACTTGCAGCCTGTTTATTTTTTAATCTAAATCTGGTAGTTTCCCTTTAACCTGTAGACTTATTGCTATGAAGGCCTCATTTTCAAGCTATGTTTAGTTGATTTAGTGTGATTGGGATCTAAGATATGTTGTTGGTTCTTTCTGTGGTTTTGTAGGTTGGATGATTTGGATTCTAATTTGTCGTTGTCATCTGATTCCCATGGAGTGAAGAAATGTGGATTCGGTATCAATGGACTTAACTGTGCTAGTAACACAGTAAATTCACCATCAAATTCCTTTAAGAGAGGAGTGAGAAAGGGTTCCGAGGGGTTGAGGTCGATAGGCAGATCACTCAGATTCGGGGTTTCTCGTGCAGTGTTCCCAGAAGATTTGAAAGTGACTGAGAAAAAGATATTTGATCCCCAAGACAAGTTTCTTCAGCTTTGGAACAAACTTTTTGTTGCATCATGTATTCTGGCAGTTTCAGTGGATCCTTTGTTCTTTTATCTTCCTGTAATTGATCTTGATCCATCCACGAACCCAAAATGTCTGACTATAGACCGAAGGTTGGCAATCGCAGCGACAACATTGCGGACAATTTTTGACGTTTTTTATCTTTTCCATATGGCACTTCAGTTTCGAACAGCATATATTGCACCATCGTCTCGAGTTTTTGGACGAGGTGAACTTGTCATTGATCCTGCACAGATAGCTAAGCGCTACCTAAGAAGCCATTTTATCATCGACTTTCTTTCTGTGCTACCGCTTCCACAGGTTAGATCCTCTGACTAGGTTTTCATTGCTAGTATAATCCTTATCCTATGTGTTAGTTTTTTTCATTTCGGTGTTCATGGCAATCTATAGCTCGCTTGTTTCGACCTCTTCCTGATATGTGCATGCTTGTTGGCGATCTCTGCTCATTTATTATTTCTAGGGCCTGTTTGTTATGTCGCTAGTGCGGACGATTTGAGCTCATTTGTTGGTTTTTTTGTAAGGAATGCAACCAGCTTTTTTCCAACTGAAATTGCTTTTCTTTTTTTTTTTTTAATTTTACTTCAGTTTCATTTCATTGTAAAAGTGCCGAGTCTTTAGTTGGTTTATTCTGATAATTAGCAAGAAAGACTCTTGGTACAAAACCGGCGCTCCCACCCGAAGTGGAGCCCGAGAAAGCCCACAAAAGCGGGAAAAAGAAAAGAAAAAAAAAACAAAAAGCAAAAACGTGGCTCCAAACCCACCCTGAGCCAATACCTGAAAATCAGCAACAAACCCAAAATCCTATACACCTTAGCCCGCAAGAATACCAATATCAAAACAGCCCAAAGCGTTGAAAACCTCAAAATCTCCCAGATATGAACCTTCTGACGGGAACACATACACCACTGTATCGCATTCTCACTTGCAGAAATGCATTAGCACCAAGCAACAAGCACTAGCTCCTCTGGTCCCTATTCACTAATGATCACCACGAAAAACATATATAAGCATGCCTTCTTTTGAATCTTGCCCCCAGTATAACATGCAAGCCATTGATCAAGAAGATTCCTAACATTAACCGAGACTACCCAAGTTGCATACACCAATTGAAATGCCGAGACCAAAGATTCCATGAAGCATTACAACCCGGAAAAAGATGATCTAAACTTTCCATCACAATACCCCAAATCAGGCACCATTTTTCATTATCCTCAATGATACCCAAATCCACAACTTGTCCCTTGTATTCATTTTTCCTTAACAATGTCATCCAAACAAGAATTTCAACTTTGGGGGGAGCAAGACTCATCCATGCGCCACATGCATGATAGTGCAAAGACGATGGTGCAACCTTCCTGTTCCATGTTTCATTAACCCTAGACCTCTAATTTCTGATTTTTCCTCTTGGGTTCCAACTCCTCTTACATTCCAAGCACAGAAGTTCATTGTTTGGAAACAGCTTGAGCGGGCTGCTGATGCTTATGGGATCTCTTCTTCTTTAAGCCACCACCAGCAGCCTTGTAAGGGATTTCTTCTTTCTTCTACCAGCCCCGAACAGAACTTCTTCCTCAACAGAGAAGAACAATTCGTGAACTTCACTTTTTAGAGCCCTGGTAGCTCTGACCAAGTCTCTTCCCATATTCCCAAGCATGTTTAGCTTGCTGAATTCGCCTCTCTGAGTAGTCGCAAGGGAGGTGGGCAACAGGGGATCTTCGGGAGCTGGCGGGGTTTAGATTAAGGTGTGCGTGGCCAGATGGTACGACTATGAACTGACGCAGACCCTAAGTAATGCTGCAGCTGCTTGAGGCCCCTAAATTAAAAGATCTTTAATTTGACATAAACCTAAAATATGTATTTTATAGTTTATTAATATTTATGTTGCTAAAGAAAATGTTAATATATATGAAGGTTTCAATTTTTATTTTCTGCTTCGGTCCTTAAAACTCTCCGGACCGGTCCTGCGTAGATTTGGTAGTCCTGTTACTCTATGCAATATGACCTTTTTTTCTTTTAAGTTTCAGGTGGAACAGTTGCTAGATTCATAAATTACTATTTTCTTCCTTTTATTTGCCGATCTGTTACCTTTGTAGCATGTGGCACATCATTTTATGGGAACTTGTAAATTATAGGGAATGACTCACAAGAAGGGGCTTGAGAGTTGGGACTGTGAGCTCAGGTTGGTTTTAGTATCCGTGAGGAGTGTTGCTAGGTTTCTCACCTTTTATTAGCAAGAAGTTTTATGACACCTTCAGCTAAGAATTTTCTACTACTAAGAAATTTATGCAAGCTATTGCATTGAGATTGATTTTACGCACGGGGGAGTTTGTGAAGTTCTTTCTGTATGGTGAACTACACGTTCTCAATTTATTGTCTACTAATTCTCGTTCTTTGACTATTCTAAAGTTATTTCAGAAGAGCCCAGTAAATTTTGTTACTTCAACATCATTATTAAGGATTCTGCACTTTCTCATAATTTGTTTTATCTTGCAGATTCTGGTCTGGAGGTATCTACAGAGATCAAGAGGTTCAGATGTGTTGGTCACAAAAGAGGCCTTGCTTTTCATTGTCTTGCTTCAATACATACCGAGATTTGTTCGGGTCTTACCTCTGACCGCTGAGTTAAAGAGAACGTCAGGTGTCTTTGCTGAAACTGCTTGGGCTGGTGCTGCGTACTATTTGTTGCTTTATATGCTCGCCAGCCATGTAAGCAATATTTTGATGTGAAAATTCTTTAAGATGTGAAAATTCTTTAAGATGTTTGTTTGGCAAAACATGCGAAAGAACATACCTGAATGGAATTGAGAAGAGAATGAGAGAAAAAGAAAACAATAACACATATTTACATGGAAACTCTCAAATTGAGGGAAAAACCACAGGTGTATGAGGGAGAGCACTCCACTAAGGAATCTCAAAGGAGGGGATATAATCGGGATCAACAAGATAAAACATTGTAGTCATAAGTAGAAATCCTAGATCTAATGGATGGGTCTACTGGACCAAATCTCAGAAAAAGAAGGTTCCTGGACCAAATCTCACTACCACTACAGACCTTTGTTTTCGAATTGAGTCATAAATTCGAGACACGACACAACAATGTTTTCAACGAACGAAGATCATTCATTGCATGATTCTAGCATTTGTAATTATGAATATTGAAGTAGCCATTATGTACATCTACGTTTGTAATGGCCTACAAAATGTATGTATATTGTTTTTTCTTTCTTTTTTTCCACTGAAAATACATATAAATGTGTTTACATGTTAAAATTGTTAGAAGATGCATTAAAATTAATAATTGTCCACCTTTTGCATATTTTTACAATATAAGGCTTGAAATTGTTTCCTAACATACTCCCAACTTCATCACTGTGACCTGTTACATTAGATCTGTGACACCCCGCTTTTAACAATGCCATCACTGACTGCAATTGCGTCCTCATACATGCGATTATTTTCCATGTAGAGGATGCTTATGTTACGCTAGATTGGAGTACTTGTCACTCTGAGGAGGAATAGTTTTCCAGAATTCGCTCACTTGGAAGGATAATCTGAACACGTGTGGGTTTTCCTGGAAGCCGTCAAAGTTTGGCTTGTGGATCAAGAGCGAATTTTCCTTCTGGAAGAGGACCAACAGTGAAAATTTTAACGTTATGTAGTCCTCTCAATAAATTCCCGCCTCCAGTAGGATTTAGTACTGAGTGCACTAAGGTCTGTAGCTGATTGTCAATAACCGTGAAATCTGACTTTACTCTGATTTCCCATTTGTTGTCATTGGATTATCTTAACATCAAGACACAGAACTAGGAGCATGAAAAAGTCGAGCTAGGTTGTGAACCCTTGCAAGCTAGCTTTGCTTCATGACCAGACCAAGCCAAGCCAAGACTAGTAAAGCTCGAGGTTGTGAGCTTGCAAGCCTAAACGAGTTTAAATGATTCAATTTAACCACAGCTTATGGGCCTAAATGCACCCAATCGAGCCTAATACAAGCCTGAATGTTGATTAGCTTTAAATGAGCTTAAACAGGGCAAGTTTAGCTCAGAACTTGTTGAGCTGGGATCAAGATCAACCATGCTGAGGGGAGCCTGAGTTGAGATCGAACTTGAGGTTTCTAGTCTCAGCGAGCCTGAACTGAGCTAAATGTTGATGAGTTGAGCCTCAAGTCTGGTGAGCTCAGGCTTGGCTTCAACTCAATGCAGCTCATCTCATTTACACCCCAATGTAGAGCAGTCATGTGACATTCAGTTGGATGGAATTGTTGCAGATAGTTGGGGCTTTCTGGTATATGCTGGCTGTGGAGCGGAACGATACCTGCTGGCACACCGCATGTCACGATAACAAGGATCAGTGCCAACAGAATTTTCTGTATTGTGGCAGTGAAAACATGAAAGGCTACAAAACTTGGAATAATGTTCGCAATTCGGTTCTCAATTCAACTTGCTTTCCTGATGATAACAATTCAAACTTTGATTTTGGGATATTTCAACAAGCCTTGTCTTCTAGAATCGTATCCTCAAAGAATTTTTTCTCTAAGCTCTGTTACTGCCTATGGTGGGGGCTGCAAAACTTAAGGTGACGTTCTCTGCATAATTTTACAATATACTGTCACATTTTGAAAATATTTCTTGAAAGCATTTCTTGAAAGTATGTGCTGAGTAGTTATTGACGGGAAATTATTTTAATAATGTTTCAATTTGAGGCTCTGTTTGGTTCAATGGGAATCATATTTTTTTCACCAAAATTTGGTTCCATAATGTGCATATGATAATCTGTTGAGCGTGAAGTTGTCCTCTTTTGAAAATGTTACAATCAAAAATTTGGTTCATTAATGTTCATATGATAATCTGTTGGGCGTGAAGTTCTTCTATTTTGAAAATGTTACAATCTCAATTTTGAAAGTTCTTTTATCGTAAGAAAAATTGTTTTCCTAGCTGAAGGAAACGGCTTCATTCTACTATTAATTTATATGAAGTGCACACTTGGCCAAGTTGAGGGTAAAGTGAAGCATATGATATGAGATTACAACGAAAGATGTTTTTCCCTTCGTGAAAGAAAATATTTTTTCTTTTCATTGAGGGTAAGTCAATTTCCCCTCAATGAAGGAAAATATTGTCCATATTTGTAGTAGTTGCTATAAACTTATGCAAAGAAACCATATAATTGAGACAAAATGTTTTCATCAAACGAAACGGAGTGTTAGTTCAGTGGAAGTTCTCTTTCACCCTTGTTATTGTTTGCATAGAATGAGTAGCAAAAATAATTTGAAGAAAAATCGTCTTCCCCATATAGGAAAAATTGACTCTCATGCATAGATGAAATTGATTTTCGAACCTAGACAAAAGAGAATTTTGAAGAAAATAAAATATTTATAGCTGAAAGTACTTTGAAGATGAATAATTTTTTCCAAAAAGAAAAATGTCTTCCCTTGAACCAAATTTAGTCGAAATTTTTATTCTACAACTACTGACTACATGCTTTTTCTGGGTTCCAGTACACTAGGCCAGGGTCTCCAAACTAGCACCTATCCCGGGGAGGTCATATTTTCGATCGCGCTCGCCATATTTGGGCTCATTCTCTTTGCCCTTCTGATCGGCAACATGCAGGTGAGAGATACAGTTCTATCCATCCCTGATTAGCCCTTCCCCATTGTTCCTGGTACTAAGAGAATTCCAATAAGTGTTTTACGGTTCATATTATTTAGGGGATTTATCACTTAGGTAACCTGAGGTTTTGACATTGATTAGTTAGGTACCCTGATATTTCAAGATGCACAATGTGGCACCTTGGGGTTTTAAAATTTTATTACTTAGGGACTATTTGCCCATTGTTGAATTTTGTCAAAATCCGATAATATTGATGTGGTACATGATTATAACAATATATACGAGATATATCAATATTTTTAACGAAAATCCTGCAAATTGAAGAAAGTTCATTGTATTATGATGGAAGATATCTTATATTCGCAAAATAATGTCATGTTAGCTTTTGACCATAAAAAATATAACATTATGATAGAGGATACCTATATTATTATTATAATTATGTTCCGCGTTAGCAATTTCTAATAAAAATCTATTGAACATTGGAAAAAAGTAATAAAATTTTGGAATAATTTACGTCAAAGGTTCCTATACTTTGTCCATTGTGTCAATTTGGTCCTCGTACTTTTAGCTGTGTGTCAATTTTGTCCCTGAACAATTCAAATGTGTCAATTTAGTTCCTGAGCATTCTCTCCTCTCTTTATTATGAGTCCTTTTCTTGACTTCATACTTATTTATGTATTTACAACTCAGATCTATTTGGTGTCATTTTTTATTTGCAGTTTTTGTTTTTTTGAAAATTAAGAACTAGGTTGTGGAAAGGTTTTTTTTTTTTTTTTTCCCCCTTCTAGTTTTTGTTTTTAATTTCAGTTTTTTCATAGTTTGAGTGGAAACTAAAATAGAAAATCAAAAATGAGAAAAAAAATCTTTAGTTTCTTAAAAACCAAGAAATGCAAATAAAAAGAAGTGACAACTAGCTCTAAACATAGTTGAGAAAGCCGGAGAGATTCTGGTGAATTGTTTGATGCATGTTTATAACGAAGAAACATATAATCCAATACGGGCTTTATGTGAATTTTGACCTACTCCTTTAATCCACATGCCTTTTGTAATGGTAACTGTAGTGTGTGTGTATATATATATAGTGGCGTTCTTATGAGAGGGTGAGAGCGTAAAAGGGGCGAATCATGGCCCTTTTATTGTAATGGACGGCCAAGATTTGTTGAATATAAAAAAATAATAATAATTTACGACCCATATCCTTTCATGGGGCAGAAAAAAAGAAGGGGTAAGGGAAGGAAATTGTTTTTTTTTTTTTTTTTTTTTTTTTCCAATGCTTGACAAATCCTGGCTGTAAATTGTTATTTTTTTAATGTCCAACAAATCTTGGCCGTCTAATACAATGGAGGGCCAGGATTTGCCCCTCTCACGCTCTCGCCCTCACATAAGAATGTTTATATATATATATATATAAGTTTAAATAGTTGAGAACATATATATAAGTTGAATTATATGTTAAAAAAATATTACAAAAGGAATTTAAATTAGCATTTGTATGGCTTTCCAATCTTTGTTGTATTATTTTCCGCCTTTCCTATTTCTAATTTCTGAAGTAAATTGAAAAAAAATTCTATTTCCAAATAGATTTTTCTTATCAATGGAGATTTCCAATAAGTATAATACTTAATTTAAATAATTTGATTAAATTGTGAAATAAAACGACCTATGTGTCTATATACTACTCACTTCAAAGTAAGTTTAGAACCTCTGTCCAATTAAATTTTGTATCCATTCCGAATACGAATATATGGATTGTTTTAAAAATACAGAAACAAATATTCTTCTTTTCATTGTACTTTTTTTGTTGTCCAAAGGCCTAAAGTTGCTTATCCTCCTTGAAAGTACCTGGATTGAGCCCTTGTGTAAACTAACGGGACTTCTTATTATTTTAAAAAGAACAAATAGGTTTCAAATAAGATCGATAACGCTCTAAAACTTCTATTGTGTTCTCCTATGACAGACGTATCTTCAGTCACTTACTATTCGGCTTGAAGAGATGAGGGTCAAAAGGCGTGACTCAGAGCAGTGGATGCATCACCGTCTACTTCCTCAGGAACTCAGAGAGCGTGTCAGACGCTACGATCAATACAAGTGGCTTGAAACTCGCGGAGTAGATGAAGAGAGCTTGGTTCGTAGCCTTCCTAAGGATCTGCATCGAGACATTAAACGCCATCTTTGTCTAGCACTAGTTAGACGAGTAAGCTTCTTCGCTCTTCCCTGTATCATTTACTTGACGCGCGTCCTGTAGGTGATGTTATACAAAGGAGAAATTAACTAATTTCTAGTTGAACTAATAATCTTCGGATTTGATTCATTCAAAGATCTCTCCAAAAGCTATATAAGGGCCCTATTCATAGTGTAGGTACCTCGAATCTAAAAAGGATAAACGAAATCTCACAGAAAGCTGAATCTAGTCAAACTTGGAAATAAAAATAACCAAAATTAAAAAATATCGTTTTAACTTAATTAAAATGAAAGATAATCCTGAATAATCTGAGTCTAATCGAAATCAAATAAATCGTAAAATATAAAACTAGTGTACTTTTGAACTCCTTATCCAAATATCCCCACCGAATCCCATATTTTTCATTATCCTCGTAGTGTATAAGTGTATTATGAAAGCTTAGTTTAGAGAAGCTCCCTTGGGATTCATTCTTTGTCGAAATGAATTTTATATGTTGTTTGATGCCTTCTCGTTTTATTGTTTAAAGTGTACTCATGGGCTCATGCAGGTTCCTCTGTTTGAAAACATGGATGAACGATTACTCGATGCTATATGTGAGCGACTAAAACCAAGCCTATACACCGAGAACACGTACATAGTCCGAGAAGGCGACCCTGTTGATGAAATGCTCTTCATCATACGTGGTCGCCTCGAGAGTGAGACTACCGATGGTGGCCGAAGTGGTTTCCTAAACCGAAGTATGCTAAAAGAAGGCGACTTCTGTGGTGACGAGCTCTTAACTTGGGCACTAGATCCCAAGTCTGGTTCTAACCTCCCGTCTTCCACCCGTACTGTTAGAGCACTAACCGAAGTCGAAGCTTTCGCTTTAGAAGCTGAAGAATTAAAGTTCGTAGCTGGTCAGTTTAGGCGGTTACATAGCCGTCAAGTGCAGCATACATTCCGGTTTTACTCACAGCAGTGGCGGACCTGGGCCGCTCGGTTTATCCAAGCGGCTTGGCGCCGGTACTTGAAGAGGAAGATGATGGAGGTTCGACGAAAAGAGGAGGAAACCGAGGACTCGGGTGGTGGTGGCGGCGGCAGTGGTGGTAGTGGCGGTGGTGGTTCGTATAGTTTGGGAGCGACGTTTTTGGCATCGAGATTTGCTGCTAACGCACTACGTGGGGTTCATCGGAGCCGGCTTTCTAAGGGTCCTGGGGATTTAGTTAAACTACCTAAACCTCCTGAGCCTGATTTTACTGCTGATGATGCTGATTAACTTACGATCTATTTGGTATCGTTTTCTATTTGTAGTTTTTGGTTTTCTTAGCAATTAATAATAATATTTTGAAAGCTATTTTTTTCTTTTTTCTTTTTTTTTTTGGGTTTCTTCTCGTTTGACTGAAAGCGGAAAACCAAAAAAATCAAAATAAAAAAAAATTGTTTCCGAAACCTAGTTTTAAATTTGAAAGACCAAAGACTGCAAACAGAACCATACCGAGCAAGCCCTTAGCTGAGTATGTAATTAAACCATGGGAAGAAAAGAAAAACCCTAATTAGGGTGTGTATTGCATATTTAGTGTGTATTTTAGTAGTTTGGTATTGTTATATATGTAAAATACTAAGAAAAATAACTAGGTATTGTCTTTAAATAGAAGTTTGTATTTGCTAAATATGGTTGTAAATGAGTCGAGTGGAGTTCAGCTCAGCAATATTTTACTCGGTTAGAAACAGCCTCTCGGCAGGGTTCACCCTGAAGGGGTAAAGCTGCGTACATCTATCTCCCTCAGACTCCGCTTAGGCAGGTGCCTTTAAAACACTGGGTCTGTTGTTGTAGAGTTCAACTCATCTCTGCGAGTTTCGAGCTATGTTTGATTTATGCTTATTCCCGATTTGTTTAGTGCTTGTTTGGTGTTATTTATTGGTTTCAATTTTTGGTTTTTGGAAACTAGAAATCAAAATTTGAAAGTAATTTCTTTTTTGTTCTTGGATTTTTTTTAGCTTTTAATTTTCACCTAAAATAGAAAAAAGTGAAAATAAAAAATCAGAAATTTAAAGAAGTTTTCCAAACTAGTTTTTGAATTTCTCGAAAAACCTAACACTACAAATAAAAACTATACCGATTAGGTTTTTACGTTGCGTGAGATTTAAATATGTGAGGTTTGTGCTTACTAGGCTTAAAGCGATGAGCTCTGTTTTATGCCAGATGAATCGCTTATAGTCAGTCTATCCAAGTTGTGAAGATATTGGGTTTGTTTAGAAATACTTATGTATAAGTATTTTTGTAGAAGTTGCGTTTATTATGGATATTTTTATCTGAAAAATTTTAATTTTTTGCTTTTATAACTCCTTTTAATAGAGAATTATATTTTTTTGCTTTTATTTTAAAGTAGAAAAATAATTTCTACTTTCATTTAAAGTTGCTTTACTTTCCAATTTCACATAACTAAATCATTAAATAAAGTTTTTCTTCATAAATACTTTTTTTTTTCCAAAAAAGAAATCTAGTGGAGCATGCTCATGACTAAAAATTTAAACAAAAATTAGAAAAATTTATTTTAAAATCCTCTTTTTCATTTAACAAAACTAAAGACCGTAAAACCGAAAATAAAACCAAACAACCCCCTTAAATTACATGAAAACCAAACTGAATAAAAATAAAATAATAATCAACATAATATTATTTCAAGGTAATGTTATTAGTAGAATAAAATTTTTATTAGGGTTTTTTATGCCGAAGGTCGTTGTATTTTGTTCATTGTGTCAATTTGGTCCTTGTATTTTTAATTGTGTTAATTTAGTCCCTGAATAATTCAAAATGTATCAACTTAGTCCTTTGGTCAAATTTCAGTTATGTTAATAACGTAATTTTAAACCGTAAAATTATATTAAATGTAAATAACTTATTGTAAATTCATTTGTTTACTTAATGGAATCCAATTCGTGACCAAATTATTAAAAATTTTATTGAAAACTTAACATAAATTTTTTCCTAAGGATTAAATTGACATATTTTAAATTATATACGGACTAAATTAATATAATGGACAAAGCACGACCTTTGGCAAAGTATAAATAACCCTTTTTATTATCAGAATAAAATTATAATTTTTAAAATAATTTTATAACTATCAGTATATATAAGTCGTATCGTTACTTTAATAATAATAATAATCGTTACACTGATTGTAACAAGTCGTTATTTATACATTTTTCTATTTTCATATTGACTAACACTAACACCCTCGTCTCCGCTCTTCCCTCTCTCCCCACCGACAAACGGCCGTCGGCGATCACCAGCCGCCGTCTCTCGCCGTCGAATCCGCCGCTACCTCCGCCGCCGTTGTTCCCTTGAAGCCGCCGTAATATAAAACCAGCAAATTAAACGAGAAATGGTGCTTGTAATTTCCATGTCTCTGATTTCATGCATGTGTTTCTCTTATCAATTTTTAAGCTTTCATTTGTTTTACTCAGCAATTTCATCTCTGGAAGTGTATAAAATAATGTTGTTCTCTTGCTTTATGTTGTGATTTATGGTTTTTATCAATTCGTGAGAGTTTTGTGTTAGTGAATCTGTTCATTTTGTGATTGATATTGAGATTGGGATATTAGGGTTTATAGGGACTGAGAATTGAGGGCCTATTTGGCATGATTTTCTTTTAGATAAATTATATATTAGTACCTTAAGGTTTAATGTATTAATTTATAGTCCAAAGAGTTTTTTAGTCTAAAAGTTATAAGAATTTGGTAAAATAGTCCAAATAACGGTGTAAAAGAATGTAAATTTGCCGTTTTATGTTGATAACTCCACGTTTCACTTGCTATTCCTCTCGTCCTACACTTAAACCGCCATGTTGTGACATTCTGAGTTGGAAGAGGGGGCCTATTTTGCACCCGTACACCTCGTTATTTCGGTTATTTAATTAAATACATGTAACTTTTTAGACTATAAAATTATTTCGCAATGTTTATAAACTAAAAAATTAATACATCAAATTTCAGGATACTACTATGTAACTTACTCTTTCTTTTTAGGGATTTACGTTTTGAAAACGATTTTCTTCTTGTTTTTTAGTAGGAAAGAAATGGAAACAAAAAAAAAAAAAAATTAAAATCAAAAACTAGAAATTTGTTTACAAATGCTACATTTTAGTTTATCAAAAAACAAAAATTGTGTATTTTCGCTTAATAGAAACCAACAGACCATGAGGGGTTAACTCAAGAGGTGAGACATTTGGACATGACTCTGTTGAGCGCAAATAATTCCTTGGGGTCAATCGCTGAATTCATGGGCTCCAACTTACCTTGTTGTGCATATGGAAACTTCCGAGTATGTGGTGCGTGCAAGTTAGCCTTGGTACCCCACTTGCCGAAAAAGAAGGATTTGAGAGCTGGAGATGTAGTTGGGGAATTCAAGCTGGTTGAGCTGCAAATGAATGCAAATGTACATTTTGTAGATGGTAAGGAGGTACAATAATGTGCTAATAAAGGCCACAAACATCCGGGGAGGGGTAGATGAGCTTCAAACCCAAGATCTTATGCTTGGGGGTTGGATAGCCTAACCACTACACCAAACCTATTAAATTTCAGCAAGCCTTTATGCCAGACCCACGGAGTTGGCATACATGAGATCCACATATAAGGCCCTTTAGGGTTCCACCCTAGAACCAATTACCATTAAGTAGAGTAGCCCACTAGGCTTATATGTTGGTCTCTTTACTCTCACAACTCCTATGTGGGATTCTTGATGTACATGCGTATTATGGAATTCAGTTCTATTCCATAGTGTTGACGAGCAGTAGGTCTATAAGTCTCTGTCTAGATAACTGAAGTGAGTATTAAACTTTGTTTAAGTTGGTTTGTGGATCTGGATTTCACTGTTGTGGGCGTGATTTCAGTTATTTTGAAAATCATGGTAGTGTTGTCGATTTGTGGTGTCTACATTTTGTATCCATTCCGCTCTTCTATTAGTAAAAATTGAGTAATATGTGCATTGAACACGTGCCTGTATTTTTTCGTTTAAAAAGGGTGTTTAGATATAATTGTCAAGAGTACGGTAAGATGCACGTTTTCTAGGCATTATCCGCGTAATGCACATTTTATAGCACCTGTATGTATTTTTTCCGTTTAAGAAGCAAATGATTAATTGAAAATAACCATATTTACTCCTAAATTAAGTAGTTTATTCAAGATTTTACTAAATTTATCACTTCAACTCTTGAGTGTTCATTTACCAGCACTAAGGCATCGGATCCCATTAGAATTCCGAAGTTAAGCGTGCTTGAGCTAGAGTAGTACCAAGATAGGTGACCTTCTGGGAAGTCCTCGTGTTGCCAACCCTATAAGGTTGGGGGTCCTCGGAAATAGTCTCTCGGCAGGGTTACACCTTGAAGGGGTAAGGCTGCGTACATCCACCTCTCCGAGACCACGCTTATGCAGGAGCCCTTGAGGCACTAGGTTTTTTGTTGTTGTTGTTGTTGTGTCGCTTTAGTTCTTGCTATTGCAGCTAACACTGTAAAATAAAAGTCCAATTGATCGGCTTATATCTCTCTCCACTCTTATTTTACTTAAAAAGAATGGCTTGTTTTAGCCACAAATGTATCCAAATACACATTCTTTTTGTAACTCAACGAACTTTTGATCAAAAATATCATGCATAAAACTGAATAACGCAAATATATATTAAATTTTGTTTAATTACCGTACCATCTTTTACTAGACACCTGTTCCAATTTGAATTCACTTTGAATTCCTCTGAGTCACTGTAGATCTAATCCCTTTGAATTCTGATATCCTGCCTCAATCAATTCACTTGTGCACCAATGTCTCGTTCCTTATTTCACAGTAAAATTATGCGTTACCTCATTTTTTATGTTCGCTTTTCAGGTTAACAGTTCTTAATGCTGAAAGAGTTTGGAGATGTTAACGTCAAACAAGGAGATCCTTATGTGTATCTGCTATCGTATTTGATCATATATACCTTCCGTCTATCTTGTATGCCATGAGGAGAATTAGAGTAGGTCACTCTTCTGAAGAATCTCAGGATCAGCGATCTGAATTTTCGACCCAAGACTCTATTTCCTCTACCAGTGTTAAGTGCACCCCAGAAATCGAGAAAACATATGTCCATCGTGTTTACGATGCTATAGCTCCACACTTTAGTTCGACCCGGTTCGCAAAATGGCCAAAGGTTGCAACATTTTTGAGCTCTTTGCCTTCTGGTTCACTTGTCCTGGACGCTGGATGTGGTAATGGAAAATACTTGGGCTTGAACCTGAACTGCTTTTTCATAGGATCCGACATAAGCGCACCATTGATTAACATTTGCGCAGAACGAGGGCATGAAGTAATGGTTGCCGATGCTCTAAATTTACCGTATCGGACTGATTTTGGTGATGCTGCAATTTCCATTGCTGTTCTTCATCACCTAAGTACCGAGAGTCGTAGAAGGAAAGCAATAGAAGAGCTCGTTCGAGTGGTTAGAAAAAGAGGTCTAATACTAATAACGGTTTGGGCAGCAGAACAAGAAAATCAAAACTTGATTAGCAAATGGACTCCACTGACCCATAAGTACTTTGAGGGGTGGGTGGGACCCGGTAGTCCACGTGTTTGTAGCCCCCGGTCCTTAAATCTAGAAAGAATACCTGAAAATGAAGAGAATGGTTCCAGAGAGCACAAAGGGTCTTCTGGGACGAAAGGCGACCAACAAGAGTACTTTGTCCCTTGGCATTTGCCATATCATCGTGCTGAAGTGAGTGGTGCGTCTTCTCATGCTCTTGCAAATGGTTTGGCAAAGAAAGATGATAAGAAGGGTGCTGTTGTATACAACAGATACTACCATGTTTTTAGTGAGGGTGAGCTAGAAAGGTAACTAATCAATATACCTCTCTTTCGATTTATTTATTTATTAGCTGTCTTCGTGTTCCTTTTCTCTTTCTTGTGTTCCTTTTGTGAGCTAGAAGAGTTATTTACCCCGTTAGTCCCCTGTGTTTACAAGTTTGTTCAAATATTGGTTCCTCGTCTTTTCTTTTGTTCAAAATGGTCCCTCATGTTTCATTCTTGACAAATTTAGTCTCTGCGTCGGTTTCCATGCAATATGGTGCCACGTGGGATAAAAAATAAAAAAAAGATACGTCATCAGTTACTTGATGTGGAGAAACACATTATAATTTATTTTGGTTATAGCCTGTGGCTTGGGATTTATATTACAAGTAAATTTCATTATCTCAACTGATGTGGGTGTCTCCAAAAATCTGTTGGAGTCCTTTTGGTCAAATTTCAAGAAGAAATAGGAGAAAGGAAAGCTGTGAAAATGCTATTCTTTGTTGCTCATATTATATTGTTTTGGTGTTTTTGTTAGAGAGAGAACTAAGAATTTTTAAAGAAGATAGTGTTATTTAAAGGGCAAAATTATTATTGCCAGAGCAAGATTGTAGTTTTCAATACAATTTTGTGGCTCTCATTATTTATAAGTTATATCATTGCTTTGATAATAACAACTCCACTCTAAAGACCGGTTTACATAAGCTAATCTCTTAGAGGAAGAGATGTTCTTAAGAACTCTCTGGACAAAACGCTTTAGGGGCTCCACTCATATGACCTTCATTGGTTTGCAGAGGTATTGTAGAACATTATGCTACTAACCTTTTGAGGTTTTTTTTTTTAATTGTCTTCCTTCTTTTGGACTTCTGGACTTTTCTATCTTAATAATATTTTCTTTCTGACCAAAAAAAAAAAAAAAAAGAGAAAGAGAAATTATACACTATATACTGGAATTTATCTCCCTTGCTTGTTGGTGGTCAGATACTTCATGCATAGCAGATTTTCCCCCAACCCTTGTGCCAATTTCTTCTGAATGCTGGTGCTTGCACCAATTATCTTGGTGATTTCGATGGCTTGACTTAATTTTATAAATATCGTTTCGTCTTTGCTTTCTTGCTTTTCAAGTAGGGGGCCCTCTGAAACAGCCTCCCTTTAGGATAGCATCCTATAGGATTAGGGTTGCGTATATTTCGCCCCCTAAACCCGGCCTTAGTAGGAGCCTTTTAAGCACCGGGTTTGTTGTTGATTTCAAAGACTTTCCCTGTTACCAAACCGTTTGATTATGGTGAAGCATCTTTCTACTAACATGCTGTGGTGTTCGGGTTGACTCATATTCTAAGACCCCTTATAAAACATGACAAAACATATATTTTAGCCCTTGTCAAGATCAATATTAGATGCCTAACTGTTCTTTCTAAACGCCTTTTCTTATATTCATTGCTTATATATTCTTTTCTTATGCAAAGAACGCTTTCCTATACAAGACGAATGCTTTACAATCCCGCTTTTGTCTAATTTTTTCTACCCAAAACGGTTTTTGCAGGTTGGTATCTGGGATGAGCAATACAGTGATAGTAGATCGATTTTTCGACAAATCAAACTGGTGTATTGTTCTTGAAAAGACACAAACAACGAGCTGAAGATCATAGCATGGCTTCTGCAACCTTTCTTTTTATGAGATGCTTGACACCGACTATAATCGGTTGGCCCCCTTTTCTGATTTTGTGTTAGAACACTCGGAAAGAAAGACAATAATTTTGCCTATAATTCATCATCTCGAAATGTTCCTACTAGGATAGGCAAGATTAACCAAGCGTCATTTATCTGTACCGACACTCTTACCATTTGTTCTTGAAACAAGGAACGTGAAGGACATAAATGTTTACTTCATATACGAGAAGGGCGACACATTTTGAAAAGAGTGTATTCTAAAGCTTTATGTTTCCATTTTTGTTCTAGGACATATTATTACTTGTGCAGGTAGTTTGCCGTAATGCCCTTTTTATTCCCTTTTCTCGAATATAATGTCCTGTGTTCTTTGTGATTTTATTATATGCAAATTATTTGGGCGTTGTGTTGCATTTCATTTAGTTCTCAAAGTCGAGTTGGAACTTGATAAAGCTTTTGGGCCCAGTGGCTCACGAGCTAAAATGAGTCTTACAGAGCGGAATCCAAGGCCGAAGTGGATGTAAACTAGTTGAATTCCCTGTGGAGCCTGAATGAACCGAGTTTGGCTCAAAGATCGTTGACACCCAATTAAGTTTAGCTCATGCTCAACGTTTCTAAGCTCGGTAGGCTTGTTCACTGTTATGTAAGCTGAACCTAGAGGCTTGCAAAGCTTGGGTTCAGTGGCTTGCCAGCTAAAACTAGTCTTAATGAGTAGAATTCGGGGCCAGAATGAACATAAACAAGTTGAGCATTGCCATTGAGCCTAAATCAATCGAGTTTGGCTTAAAGCTCGGCTTTGAGCTGAAGGTAAGCGCCATGTTTAAGATGTGAAAATTCGAATGTTACATAATGCAAATTAGCGTGTCTTAACTTACGATAACATCTGCGACACACCTATTTCTGTTACTGCGACTGCGAACCGCTATTTAAAATCAGAGAGAGAGAGAGAGAGAGGGATGAGACTTGGAAATCAATCCATGATATCATTTTTTTTCGATAAATTATGACAAAGTCGTCAAACAAACAGACCACTCGCTAGGCTAGGCCTGAGTATAATCTTATATTATATCTTTGTATAATATCATACCACTCGCCAAACAATCCATGTTATCATATTTTATATCTTTGTATAATCTTATCCTTTTTGTTTCTTGTAATTCTTTTTCAAATATTTACACTGGCAATATAACACAGTACGTTCAGTCTCAAGTACCTCTACACAAAAAAAGCATCAATTACAATTTTTAGTAGTATGAGGTTTGGTAAAATTTTTTTCCAGTCCACAAAACTCTGTTTGAAACTTTTAATCCCTTGATTGCAGTGAAATAATCTTTTAGTCCAACTGTCAGTTATTCTTCGATCAAATTTTAAAAGAAGGTGAAGCTATACACTGGATTTGAACTTAAAAGTTACTTCACCCTAACAATGGATTAAACAGTTTGACCATAAAGTTTGTGGATTAAAAAATAATTTTACTGAACTTCAAAGTACTAAATAGCTTTTATCCAAAAAATAGTGCCAAAAAGAGAAATGGAGAGAGCTAAATGAATTACCCAGTACCAGTACCACCAGTAGCAACATAGTGATTAAGAGAGCAAAACCAGGACTTCCTCCCTTCACCATGGGAAGAAGCTCGCCGCAAGCTCGCCCTCGAGCACCGACTCACGACTATACACGCGCTCGTCTCATCGCATGCACCCAAGCACAAGCCGGGCCCAAGTCTCATTGAAGCGAACCGCTGGCAGCTCAAAGAACGGACCGAGGATGTGAGAGGGGTGAGGCTCGGTGGTAGTGGTGGGGGCTTGCATAAGGGTGTGGTGAGGTCGGAGGAGCAAGCACACAAGGAGAGAGAGAGGCTCGTCCTGGCGATGTCCTTGGGGACTGGGGGCCTCGTGGTCGGAAGTTTGGTGAAGGAGACGATGCCATGGCGGCAGAGCGGACAGGGGATTGAGCCCGAGGCGGCTCTGGTCGTTGTCGTGGCAGTCGTCGTTGAGCAAAGGTATAAGGCGCATTGAGTGCAGAACTCATGGTTGCAGCCTGAGCATAAGCAAGTAGCAGTTGGAAGCTTGAGTAGCTGTTCTATATAGTAGTTTGAGTATCTATTGAAATATGAGTGTTCGGTAAAAAGTAGCAGGTCGCAGTTAACAGATTGAGTAACTATCAAAATATGTGCATTTTGTGAAGAGATTGTTCTTGATACTCCACTTGCGACCTCTATGTCACACAATAACAACAACAGCAGCAACAACAAACCCAGTTCCTCAAGGACTCCCGGCCTAAGCGGGGTCGCGGGGGGTGGATGTACGCAGCCTTACCCCTTCAGGGTGTAACCCTGCCGAGAGGCTATTTCTGAGGACCCCCATCCTTATAGGGTTGGCAACACAAGAACTTCCTAGGAGGTCACCCATCCTGATAATTCTCTCACCCAAGCACGCTTAACTTCGGAGTTCTAATGAGATCTGGTGCATTAGTGCTTGGTAAATGAACCCTGGTACTACTCTAGGTCACACAATGGAGCAAATTTTACGGATTCTCGAAAGGCCCACTTACTGACGCTTGATACATAAATAACGGAATCCAACACGAAAACAACCGCAACCCAAAAAAGGGCAAAAAAGAGTACATAACCATAACACTAGAGCAAGGACTTGTTTGATAGAAACTAAAGATGATATTCTGGAAACAAATTTTCTGATTTTTGGTTTATTGTTTTCAATTTTCTTCTAGTTTGACTAAAAATCGAAAACAGAAACCAAAAATAAAAAAGAACCTTCTTTCGAAACTAGTTTTTAATTTCTCAAAAACCAAAACGTTGTAAACAAAAAACAACAAAATAGGGAAGAAGCAAATTAAAATAGAAGTGAAACATAGGGCATACCTTGAGCGGCAACAGTGCACTTTCTTTCTAAGCAAACAACACAGGGATCATGGCATGTTGTTAGCATATACTCACTACTCCTCCATCCACATTCCCTTTAATATTTACCCAATGCGTTAGTTAAAAAAAAACGCGTATAATATGCATATTAAACACATATCCCTGTGATTTAAGTAGTACTTGTTTGCCTGTTTGTATACATTTGACCCCCCCCGGCGGTCGGCAGGAGCCCTTATGGCACTAGGACGGTTGTTGTTGTTGTTGTTATTTGCCTATTTGCATTAGTCATGCCTGTTTCCATTTGACATATTCGGGTTCCTTTTTGGCTTGGGAGCCCTTCGGAAATAGCCTCTACCTTGCGAAGGTAAGGCGGCGTACATCAATAACCTCTCAGACCCTGCCTTGGCGGGGGCCTCTTTGAGGCACTGGGCTGCTGCTGCTACTGTTGTTGTTATCCCTATGATTTAAGTCTGAAAATGCGATATGATTAAAGTCTGAGTTCAACGAAGGAATAATTTAGGGTATGTTTGATCTCCTTTTCTGTTTGTAATTTGTGGTTTTTGAGAATTTAAAGACCTGGTTTTGAAAATATTTTTAACTATATTTGGTTTTTTGTTTTTAGTTTCAAGCCCTACCCCTTAGCGATCCGAAAGTGTATGCCTGACAAACGGGGTTTTAATTTACCTTGCGATTTTTACGATACTCATGAGTGGAAGAGAGAGAAATGGAGATGGAATTAACTGCATCCTGACGTCTTGAGCCGTTGAGAGAACTTCGATGATTGAATCTCGATTCCATGCGCGAGCCACCATTAGAGGAGTCAATCTGGAACACATACACGCAAAACCATCCCCGAAAAGAAGAAATCAGAAAACGAGAAACAAGCACGTCAATTATTGTATCTTGTAGCCTGTTCAGGACTCCACATGTAAGTCTAGCAATAAAGCTCACATTGGAGTTGTGACAGAGAAGAGTAGTAGACTATTCCATCTAACGCCAATTGATTTTAGCATAGAACCTCATTTAAAGCTTGTATGTAACGCCAACTTCATGGGTTAGGCCTATGGCCAGGTGAAATTTCATACAGCCAGAGAAAAAAAATGCTTATTTTAGTTAATATCAATAAAAGTACCTTAAAAAAGCATTATGTTTGAGAAATAGAACAAGAAGGGTACATTGTCTACTACGTAAAATGATGTCATAAATTGAAAAAATAACAAAAGTGCTGAGTCAAGCTATACAATATGTTCTTTTCGTTTTCTTAAACACGTTGCTCTTCTTATTCTTTTTTCTAAAACATGTTTGCTCTTTCCTTCATAAATTATAACATTTTACCCTTCTAGATCTGTTCTTTTCAGACAACTCGAGTTTAGCTCGTCTTAGGCACGGTTTGGCTCAATTCAGTTGAGCTACATAGCTCGACATACTCCAAGCTAAGCTAATCTTATTTAGGCTAATTCAAGTTCAGTTTAGGCTCAAACTCATCTCATTTAGCCTAGTAAATTATCACTAAATAGGCTCGGTTAGGCTTGTGAATCTACGAGCTTGAGCTTCATCTCTAGCTTGACTCGTTAAGCTAAATAAGCTAGTTCAACTCAAGCTCAAGCCTTTCGAGCCTTATGACGAGCCAACTCAACTCATCTACATCACAAGTCATCATGCATTAAAATGTGAAACAATGGAAACAGGGACTAAAGGGATATCTTTTCGGACTTGTGAAAGCATCGTAACACGAAAGAAAGGAATTTCAAGCACAGCGGATTCATACCCGTTTGCATTTTCAGCCGCCAAACTAGCACCACGAGCAATCAAAATCTGGAACGACAGCAAACGTGACACAAAAGCATCAGTATACGTGCAGACGACAAGAGTTTGTTAATATTAGCTTCGAATATCGGAAAAGCCATACTTGACAACATTGCGCGTTTCCACCACAAGCTGCATAATGAAGGGGAGTGCTTCCCGCACCTGCAATAGAAGTAGAAGCTGATATGGGATACGACAGCATTACCAAATCTCATAGTTTTCTAAGGCCCTGTTTGGATAAGCTTCTTTTTTAGAAAAGGTGAAAAAACACTATTTTCATATTCTAAGTGTGCTTAGGTCGGAAAGAAAAGTGCTTTTAACACAAAAGCAAAAACTATTTTTCTGCTTTTAAGCAAAGTAGGGAAATCATGTTTCTCCCTTCAAGCAAAAGAAGAAGCAAAAAACTAAAAATTCTTCAGACAAAAACAACTCTATTGATAACACTTCTTACAAAAGTGCTTATGCAAAAAGTAATTCTAAGAAAAAGCGGTTAATCTACTTTCTGTAGGGAAATGCAGCTGTAAGAAGTCGAGGATACTCTTTCTTTATCATACTTTTCTTTTTAGGTGTTGGGGGCAATGGCTACCAGCAATCCCTTGAATACAAACACGATTAAAAAGCAACATTTCCAATGCCCCAAGGGCTCCCGCCTAAACAGGGTCTGGGAGGTGGATGTACGTAGCCTTCCCCCTTCAGGGTGCTACCCTGAAAGGAAGTTGTTTTCGAGAATCCCCAACCTGAAGGGTGCAACACGAGGACTTCCCAGGAGGTCACCCATCTGGGTACTACTCTTGCCCAAGCACGCATAACTTCGAAGCTCTAATGGGATCCGGTGCTTGCGTGTTGGTACCCTCTCAGGTTGAATACAAACATGATTACATGTACAAAAACAACTCAGCAATGATTAGAACCAAAATGTACACGCCCGAGAACTTATGCTCTGTTTGGTCCAATGGAAAACATTTCCTTAAGGAAAAGTTTTTTCACAAAATTTTTCACTTCAAAAATACTTTTTTTCTTAAATTTTTTTGTCGTTTTAGGTAAAGAAAATAGTTTCATTCTATAAATTCATAAGAAACTCGCGCTTGACTAAGTTGAGGATGACGAGAAGCATGAGATTACCCTGAAAAAAGTTGTCCCCTCCATGAAGGAAAACGTTTTCCCCTTTCAATGAAGGAAAGTAAATCTCCCCTCGATAGAGGGAAACATATTTCGTATTTGTGGTTGTTGCTATGACGTTATGTAAAGAAACAATAGATTGAGACCAAAAAATGGTTTTCCATTAAAAAACGGAGCCCTATTAAGGACAACAAAGCATGTAGTAATGCAAAGAAAATTAAACATCAACAGTGTAAGAATGATAGAAGCCCATTATCAGAGTTGATGAACATAGAAGTGAACTTACCTATAAGATCGATTTTAGTTCCGTCTTCGACAGTTACCTCTGTAACTGACGCACCGAGATCCAAGAGCAACTGAACAGTTTCGAAATGCCCGTTTAACGCAGCCATATGGAGCGCCGTTATGCCACCATCTGCAGGTTTGTTAATTACCTGGAGCAAGGCGCTGGCATGGGCAATACAAAAAATGAGTATATATTTGGACATTTCTAAATAGTGGTGAAAACAAACCAAATGTTTAATTACTCATGTTCGAAATCGATTATGACGCTTCAATACGTTCTTTTTGGGGAGTTCAATAGCTTATCAAGCGGAGTTCAAGCAAGCCTGATAAGCATAACGAGACGAGTTTGAGCAGGGGGATGCTTGTCTCGTTATGGTTAAGAAATGGTTTAATAAGGGCTTGTTAAGGGCTCAATAAAGGCTCATTAGTGGCTCATTAATAGTTGGTCGTAGCTCGAAAATGGTTTGACAATGGATTGATACAACTTTGAGTAGTTTGGCTCGGTAGCAAGTTCCACCCTTAGCAGGCTCGGCTCAACTACAAGCTCAATTGGGCTCGATCAGGCTCACAAGTCGAGTCGAGCCAACTATCTAAGACATTAACATCTTATAGACCAAAGCTTCATAGCTCGTTAAGAGCTTAGCTCAAACTCAAGCTCAATAAGACTTATCGAGCTTAAATTTGAAGAAGAGGGTACTCAGCTCATGTACACCCCAACTCCAGAGGCAAATTACTGAAGAACTCTAAATGCATAAGCTACCTTTCATTAAATTCTGAACTAGATTCCTCTAGTTTCGATCTTTTCTGTAATATGCTCCAAACTTTAGGAATGCTCGGAATATAATCAGCAAGGAGGAGCCTGACACATCGAGTATGCCCGTTCAAAGCAGCCAAGTGAAGCGCGGTGCCCCCATTGAGATAGTCTGCTCTGTGGATCTAAAATTCGATTTTGATGGACTTTGGTTAATCCCGAATATACTTTTGTGTCCTCATCGTTATCAAAGCAGGAAAAGAACTTACATTGGCTTTGAAAAGAATAAGGGTCTGAACAACCTCCCAATGCCCATATTGACATGCTTGCATCAAAGCGGTCTGTTAACCAAGAATCACAAGTTTCTCATTCACAGACTATTCAAATTTAAAAAGTGTAATCTAAGAAGCCATTCAAACACAATAGAATCATCAGAGTGACAACCAAGAACACAACTAAAAAAGACGGTCAAGACTCCAAGCAACCCAAGCAGTTGCTCATGGCCCCAATTTGTTAAGGCCCCCCTTTGAAGATTAGTTATACTATGAACTTGCTTTTGTTGTATATGACCATGCATATTGGAGGAATCGCAAACTATATCTTACAAACGTAAATGTTTATAATATGAAGAACCCACTGATTAGCTAGTATTATAACATAAAGTAAATTATTCAAGGTATGATTTAGCTGCACTAAACCTCTATATTGCCAAAAAAAGGGTCTCGGATCAAACCTTGCTTTCGAGTTGGGACCAACCTTGCAACTAAATTGAACAATGCAAATGGCACAGAATTTACCTGCCCGCGATAATTCCTGAGATTAATATCAACTCCCGACTCAAGCAGAAGACTGACGATCTACACGAATAATCAAACAAATACAACCATAAAACAGCAATCAAACTTGTATATTTATACAAACAGACCATCTTATTTACAAAGAGTATATGCAAAATACCTCATGGTGGCCTTGAGCTGCAGAGTAATGAAGAGGGGAATTCCTAACACCAAAAGTCGAATACCTCACAAGCCGAGGATTATACTCAAGCAATGCCTTAGCTTCTTGAAGATCCCCATCCCTAGCAGCCGATACTAAGCGCTCTCCTGAAGCTGAGCAGCCTAAAGAATTACCCACGAGGCTCAAAAACCTCATCCTTGCACTAGACACACTATCGATAGACAGCCTTGTTCAGTACATTAGCACAAACGATCCTCTCAAGATTCTCCACTAACTCCCCTTAAACCTCATTTCTACACTAGACGCACTATCGATAGACAACCCTTCTTCATGCATCAGCACAAACAATCCTCCCAAGAATCGCAACTCAAAACCCTGAAAATTATCACAATTTCATCCTCATCCTCGACATATATGAACAAGAAGAGCAACTCTACTTCGCCATCCAAAAAGAAATGGATAAGATGAATGAAAATACACAATTCTTCTCTTTATTTCAACAAAGAACTAACAACCCACAGCGAACAATGACATCAAAGTACTAGATTGTTGGTTGTAACAGTCAGAATTCTGCTGATCTCATTAAAACCCAAAATTAAACCCAAAAATCTCACCAAATTAGCCCTAAACAAATGAAATACTTTACACAAAAAGGTTCATATTTCGTTAACATCAAGAAACCAAACCCAATTATAAAAAGCTGACAACTTTGCCAACAATTTGCCCTAACAAATTCCCCTTCAGCAAATCAAAATCCCAGAAAAACCCACCTCTGAATTTCCCTCCAATTCATCAAAAATCTGTTGAATCAGTAACTGAAATTCAAATTCCGAATCGCCCAAAACACAAATTTTGCATCCTCCGAAACTAATTTTCAAATCCTAGATCATGAAATTCAAATTCCAACACCCAAATTTCAATCGAAAAATTTTCAATATTTTAATCGAAGATCCCACAAAAAAGAACCTAATCCCGGCAAATGAATTTTGATGACGCTGTGATTTTGATAAGAAAAGTATTATATTGATTCAAAATGATGATTTGTGACTAATAAAATGGGAAAAAGAATCAATTATGAAGCGGATAAAGAATTGAAAATTCTAATTTTTATATAGAAAATTGGGAAAGAATCGAAGAGGATGTTCGTGGAAATGCGTGTATTAGTGATGATTGGATTGCTGGACCCCAGCCTATGTGCTTGTTTCGTTCTTCTTTTCTCTCTCCTCCCCGCTAATTTAGGGTTTTATTTATGTAAAATAAAGCTGTATTTGGACTACGAAATTAGAACTGATGCTGTGCTTGAATTGAAATTATAATTTCACTGTGATACACAAGTTAAAAAAGAATAGTAAAAAAAATATAATTTCACATTGGTGAATTAGAAGAGGAAATACCAATTATATATCATAGTCTCCACAATTGCCAATTGGTTTTGGGATGGAGTCTCATTTGGTGTGTAACATTGTATCAGAGCTGTCGATCCTTAGATTGATTTTAAGGAGCTCGGTTTGGTATGGGACGGACCCCGCTCTGGAGTCGTGCTCGGTTTGGTATGGGACGAGCTGTGCTTGACGAACCACACGTAACGGGCCCAAGTTTCAAAAAGGGCCATCGGGCTACCTAGAGTAGAGTGGAGCTGTCCATGAGAGAAAATGGCTATCTACTTAGAGTGAAGCTACCTAGAGTGAAGCCGTCCACGAGAGAAAATAGGCTATCTAGAAAGGGGCTACTTAAAGTAGAGTGAAACCGTCCACAAAAGAAAAGAGCTACCTACTTGGAGTGAAGCTACCTAGAGTGAAGCCTTTGAGGACAATGGTTGCGGAACGTGGTGGTTTGATACCAGCCAAAAAAGAATAGTAAAAAAAATGCAATCCCACATTGTTGGGTTAGAAGAGGGACTACCAATTTATATATTGTAGGAACTACTCTATCAATTGCCAATTGATTTTAGAATGGAACTTGGTATGTAACACATTGCCCAATTCCATAAAATTAGATTTTAACTAAAAATTGTACTTTCAAATTCCTTGGAGTGGGGGTAAGGAATTGCAATTCTGTATTAACTGCATTGACCTAAAATCCAAAATGACCCAACTTGATTAACCCAAATCCAAAATTACTCAAAATTCAAAGACTTAAACACAATCTAATAACCCGAACCTCGAAATCACCCAACGGAAATGACTTGAACTTGAAATGACCAAAATCACCTTAGTTCAAAGTCCGAAATAACCCAACCTGATTGACTCGGAACTCAAGATAACTTAAATCTAGAAAATGAAACTATGCACTTGAATGTGATGTAAACAAGTTGAGCCAAAATAGAAATGACCAGACTAGATTGACCCAAAACTTAATACAGCTCATACCCGAAATAACCCTACCCACTTCAAAACCAGCCTAAGATTACTCGAAATTTGAAATGATACAATTCATTTGTCCAAAACTAAGGTGATTTGAGTTTGAAATGACCTAAATGAACTCAAACCCAATCATAACTAGCCTGAATCCCAAAAACACCTAACTCGATTAACCGAAAATCCGAGGTAACTTGAACACCACATGATCCGATGCGATACTCGACCCGATTTGACTCGAATATTACATAACTCGAACTCAAATTGAGTTGCTCCAACCATAATAACTTGAATACAATGTGAACTACTCCAACCAAAATCTAACCGTAGTTGATTTAAAACTCGAAATACTTCAACTCTATTGATTGAAAACCCTTGATGATTCGAATCATTATGTAGTTATAATTCTGACCTCCAATTCCTTTGATTAACCAAACAATGGAATTTCAATTCTATCATAATTGAAATTAGAATTGCAATTCTACAGTCCAGTTTCAATTGTATGTGCCGAACAAAGCCTAAGAGAAATTATTACTTAGTTGTCCTAAAATTTGACTATCTATTACTTAATTATCCTACTATTTCAATATATACGGTGAGGTTGTTGCAATATTCCCACTGTCCCAAGAGCTCCCGCCTAAGCAGGGTCTGGGAGAATAAATGTACGTAGCCTTCACCCTAAAGGGAGGCTATTTCCAATATATTTTGTATATTCGATATATTTTGTATTGTACTGTATTTTATTAGCTAGCATTTAATTTTAGTAGGTGCTTAATTAGGTATAGTTAAGTTTTGCATTTTCTTTCCCCCATTTTATGTTTGTAACCGGCCAAGCTTTATGGCCAATATCAATGGGATCGTTTGGTTTTTTAGTCTAATTAACTTAGGGTTTTTTTTCATTCATAGTGTTTAGGCTTTTCCCGTGCTCTTGATGTATTATAAGTATGCTAGTTATTTTCTCGATTCAATTATCCAAAGTTTCAGGTATCTATTCTTTTTAAGTGTTTTGTTTCTTTTATATTGTTGATCCAAGTTTCCATATGTTTTTGAACAATTTAACACATAAGTACCTTGGTTGGAATTTGATTAACTTTTGTGAGAATGTAACTAATTTTATACAAAAAAATGCTAATATAGTATATGATTACGATAATATGTATAAGTCATGTCAATATTTTCGGCAAAAGTTTAAAGAGTTACGATAAAAAGTTCACTGAATTTTGATGTAAACTACTAATGTTAGCATTTTTTGGCATAAGATCAGCAAATTCTAATGAAAATACTTATATAATGTCATACTCATGCTTTATTTTAACATTTTTCAACTAAAATCTATCAAATTTTTGCAAAGAGATACGTAGTTGTTAAAATTTTAAAGCTTTAAGCTACCTGAGTGATAAAATTTTTAAATTTCAAGGTACAATGTTTGGCGTCGGCTGTTAGCTGTTATTTGTTAGTATTTAACTGATTGACTAACTATTAGTTATTGGCTGATAAATAAATAAGTAGAAGTAAGTAATTGGTAAAATTAACTATTGCGTTTAGTTTTTTTAATGTAAATTATATACAAAGACATTTATAAAAAAAAATATAGAGTTAATAAAACAGTAAGACTTAATTTCTTTTTTGTAAATTTGACATCATATTTATAAATTAGGTAAAATAATTTGTATAAATTAAGTTTTTTTTTTATCAAAATATGGATTAACTTATATTTGTGAATTCTAATAATTAAATTTTTTTTGATCAACCTTACAATTAAAATATTAATAATAGTAAAATAAATTTAGTTTAAATTAATCAATTTTTAATATATTTTAAATTTAGTTAAAATTCTATCACCTCAAAAAAGCAACGGTAACATCAAACCCCCCCGCGCCACCCTGTTCCGGCGCGTGTAGGCGCGTGAGTTGCTGTCCGGCGACTGGATTTGCGTCAACAGCCTCGCCGCTCTCCTGCCAGTCCAGTCGTGCACCGTTTCCACGCATTTTGAGGATCATCCGGGTGGTCCTGCTTCAACGACCACCGCCACCTCCTCCAAGTGTGACCTCCACTGACGGCCACCTCGTCCTCCCCAGCAGCGCCACCATCACAGGACCTCAGAAAGCCAATACTGGACCTGGAACCATCCGTCTCCCCGTCCAGATTTACTGTTCACATTCCTCTCCCGACCTCCTCCTCAGCGTCACCTCCATTGCCGACCTCCCCAACAGCTTACAACCCACAATCTCCCCTAATTGCACGCCCTCTACATCTCCCCTTCATCACCTCTCCACCACTGGCTATCAATTACAAAACAAAACCCAAATTTTCCCCTTCCTCTATTTTTACACGGCTCCCCTTTTTACAAACACCCATTCATCAATCACGCACTAAAAGACCAATGCCAATACCCGGGGAAACGGTGTCCATATTCATTGATGGCTTACCTGAGAGAACAACAAACTCCTGGCTCAAGTATGTCTTCCGTGATTTCAGGTCAATTTACAATGCTTTTGTTCCTGCTAAGAGGAGGCTAAGGTCTAGATGCTTGTATGGTTTTGTTCGGTTTCATGATCCAAGGGAAGCTACTAGAGCAATTTCATCTATGAATGGTAGATGGGTGGTGGGTGCCAAGCTTAGGGTAGAATGGGCTAACCCATCCAGAAGATCGACTGAGTCATCTGTCCGGAGCCAGCATTGTTCAAGAGTCTTCCAACAGACAAGAGCCACTGTCAGTATTCATGATCAGAATGAGACCCATCCTACTCATACCAGAGGCTATGCGGGTTCTGACATACCAAGGATTGTGGTTTCCAACACCAACAAGAATGTGGAGGATTGGCTGCGGCGGTCTATAATTGCGCACTTGTCAGGTGAGGTAAGTCTGGATAATATTCTCACCTTTATCACGGAGAACGGCCTTCACGGTTTAACCCCTAAAGGGTTAAGCACCACTACTTTTATCCTGGTTTGTGATTCCACTGAGACTTTGGAGTCTTACCTCGGCCCGCGTCGCGAGATTCTGCTTAGGAAATTCAGTGAGGTTTCTAAATACTCTGGCGAGATCCTTGGATCACTTAGCAGAAGAGTATGGGTCGAGGTTTTTTGACTGCCTGTCCATTGTTGGACTACATAATGCTTTTCAGTCCTCGCGAAAATATGGGGAAAATTAGTCAGGGTGGACTCGAGGATGTCTGCTATGAGATGCATTGATGCTGCCAGAATCCTCATTGACACTTGCGCCCCTTCACTTATTCATCGAATGGTACAAGTCCATTTCAATGGGGTGTCCCGATTGGTCCTGGTCAAAGAGGGTAGGACAGAGCTGATTCCGGATTACTCTCCTAGTGTTGTTGCTTTGGCAACATCGACCAAATTAGCAAGAGAACAGACCTCTTCGTCAATGAATCCACACCAAGAAAATCAGTGCACCACCCTGGCGCACTATACCACAATGGCTCAACATTTCCCTGTTCATAGAATGGCCGACATGGGAGTTGAGGATCGTGAGAGTCGCACTATTAGGCCATTGTATGAAGGAGTAAGCATGATCGAGCTATCGCGGGGTTAGCTTGCTTTCCATATTGATGGTTAGTATGCCGATAGGTGGTCTGTGGTATGCAGTTGGCCACATGCTTCTATTCCCCATCCGTCTCCCGAGCTTGATGATCATATACCAGTTCAGGAAGTATGTGGAAACCAACATCTGCCTCCCTGCTCCAGTGGGTGGAGAGTGACATAGCTAATTCAGCTCAACCTCATGCTCAGTTATCGCATATTGAGAATGCAACTCAAGACCCCGCCAGTGAAGATGATTCTGGGTCATCGGGGCCTGTGTTTCCTCCAGGTTTTGAGCCCACTGCTTTGAGCATGTCAAAACCTTGCATGGAGAGACCCAGTGGAGTAGGAATGAGAAAAGGAACAGAAGTGATGACAAAAAGGGAGAGGAAAGCGTTGAAGCGCAAGGAAAAAGAGAATGAAAAGCGGGAGCTTCAGGTTTTTTTTGAAAGATATGTTGCCTAGGAACAGCACGCCGGAAACGACCAAGGCCTCAGGCAGGTGGAAAATGGGGAACTAGGCGAAACAAAGGAAATCGTCAAAAACAGCCTGGAAGAAGAAAAAACCGGCTCGACAAGATCTCGAAAGCGAAGTATGATGAGATGATTTTCCAAGCGAAGTGGGTAATAGAGACGGAAAAAATAGTAGGTTTTAATTTTGATGGTTTCGACCCACCTATGGTGGCGGACTTGCTTGCTAATTTAGGTGGTTGGGTTTTTGGTTGAGGCTTCAGTCCTGCTCGTGTTTCCTGTGCTGACCGTCTGGTTTTTCTTCTTTTGGTATCCCTGTCTGAGCTGTTTCTGGCGCGTTATTTCTCCTGCCCCTCGTGTCTTGTATGGTCTGTACTCGATGCCTGTGGTGTCGTGTTTGAGGCGAGCTTTTGCTCCTGGTGGTTGTATTTTTGTTTTTGGTTTGCTGCTTTTGGTCGCCCATTTTGTTACGGTCGGACTCAGGCCTCGCCTAGCTAGTGGTCTGTTTGCTTAGCGACGTTGTCGCAATTTATCAAAAAAAAAAGTTACAATTCTATCCTCAACAGTAATTTAATACTTAAAAAAAAATAAATAAATAGGTCAACAACAACACAACAGTCCCAGTGCCACAAGGGCTCCCGCAAACTCAGGGTCTGGGGGTGGATATACGCAGCCCTCCCCCTTTAAAGTGCTACCTTTAAGGAAGACTGTTTCTGAGAACCCCAAAAATAAATAAAAATAATACATTTATATTGTATTTTTTTTTAGGAAATAATAAAAAAACTATACTAGTAATTAGTATATAAAAAGCTAACCTCTAAATAGGGATGGCAATGGGGCGGGTAAAACACGCTACCTGCGGGTACCCGCCCCATTTGGAATCTAGGCAGCTACCCTGTCTCATATGGGTTGAGAATGCTAGGTCGAGCACCTCCCTCGAGTTGGTGTGGGTATAAGTAGGGTAGGTAATATGTACGGATTAGGTGTACCCATCCCGTATTCGTCACAGGTATGGGGTAGGTACGGGTATAGTTTTGTACCCTCCCTGCCTTGCCCCACCTCATACCCACCATACCCGCTTTATTTTGTATATAGTTAACCTTCAAATTAAAAAATACGTGTATAAATTCAATAACCCAAATTGTTTATCAATTTTATAAAAAAAAATATAGTACCAATACGCTGTCACCGGATCTCATGAGAACTCTGAAGTTAAGCGTACTTGGGCTAGAGTAGTACCAAGATGAGTGACCTCCTGGAAAGTCCTCACCCTCATGTTAGGGGCACTAGGAAACAGTCTCTCTTCAGGTTAACATCCTGAAGGGGGAAGGCTGCGTACATCTGCCCCCCGACCCTGCGTAGGCTAGAGCCCTTAAGGCACTGGATATGTTCCTATTATAAAAAAAATATAATTAGTTTTTAAAAATAGTATTCAATAACTAATATGAGCGGGTATAGATAATTACTTTTTTACACACATTAGGGAGGGACGGGTAATGGGGCGCGTATGGGTATGGGTTTGTACCCACGGGGACGGATATAATTATCTACTTCATACTCATGATAGGTAACGAGGCGAGTACGGGTATAGGATCTAGGTGGTGGGTACGGGTATGGAAGAGGCACCCCTATACCCGTACCCGCCCCACCCATTGCCATCCCTACCTCTAAATGCTAAAAATTATTTAAAATATTAACTTAAAATTATTTACGAAATATAATTTTTAACATTTTAACTAATCAAACTGTTAAAAGCTATAAAAAAGCTATTAATAATAGTTAAATCCGCTCTGAGATTAACATTACCATGTATATAAAGTGGGACTTATCTACTTTGGCAGGATGGGAGGATAAACGTATAGCTACTATTGGAGGTCTAGCCATGGCGTCACTCTAAATTCTCTCTCTCTCTCTCTCTCTCTCTACGCACAGGGTTGGAGATGGTAACCGCAGCTGAAACGACGCCGTCGGTGATGTCAGCCGCCGGCCACGTGGCCGCCAATTCACGGTGGCGTTCTTTCTCCGGCCGCCATTCCCTGGCGGTTCTCAAGTGAGATTATCATCATACTCATCCTCTCAATTTATGTAATGGGAGTTGTTGTTGCTAGGGCATAAATTGTTATTACTAGAGCAATAATATGATTTATAAAATGAGAGTCACAAAATTGCCTAGAAAACTATTGTCTTACTATGATAACAGCAATTTTGCTCTTTAATTTTATTATCTGTTGACTGAATTTAGCCATTATGTTGACTGAAGTTTGCCGTAATCTCTTGAATTTCTGGTTGTAGGGCTTCTTTGATGGTTCTGTTATTGGGTTGGGTAAATTACATGTCAGTATTTTGAGGTTTGGTGTATTAATTTTTAGTCCATAAAGTTAGTGAAGTAATATTTTAGTCCAAAAGTTACATGTATTTAAGTAAAGTAATTGAAACGGTGGTATGTAAGGGTATAAAATATGTCTGTCATGTGAATAACAGCATTGAGATTTATGCGAGGAACGAGAGGAATAGCGAGGGGATGGTGGGTTTACCAACAAATAATGGCAAGTTTTACAACCTTTCATACTATCATTTGAGTTATTTTACTAAATACATGTACACTTTTGGACTAAAATATTATTTTACAGAGTTTGTAGACTAAAATTCACCAAACCTCAAGGTACTAATGTTTAAGTTACCTATTGGATTCGGGTAATTTTAGGTTAGGTTTATAGATGTAGTGAGTTGAGGTTAATTTGCATAGTTTATTGATGATCACGGTGCCAGTTTTCCAAAGGGGCAAAACCTGATTCAAATTTGAATTTCACTTAGTCTTAGGTTTGACCCACGAAACGAGATATGTATGATCGATATATAAGACCAAGTGGAGTTATATCATAAAATGAGCAGACATTAGGTGGAGTATTCACTAGGTTTAAGTATAGATCTCTTTTGTCTGATAACTCTAATGTATGATATTTTAACTAATTTAAATGTCAAGTTCTGCACAGTAGACCTAGAATTGGGCCAATTCGGTTCTCTTAAGGTTGAGTCACTTTGGGTTTATAGGTCATGGGATGCCTGTCCCTCAATTGTGGCTTTCGAGTTTAGGTTGACCCATCTCATCATAAATGACATTGGTATCAGGTTTGAAACACCAAATCCTCTACCCTAACTAGTTTCTTTGAGTTGATTAGGGGTCGACCTACTGGGCGAGGTTAAACTGTATTGTACAAGCAATTGGCTAGTCATAGACATAATTGACGGGGTTCGCTTAAGCAGTAAGACACTGAATTGATAGGGCACTTTGATCAGGTGTATCATGAAGCATAAGGTCCAGAGTTCAAATCCTCGCATTGGGCGTAAATAATCCTTGGGTCCACCCAGTTGATCTGTAGGCCCTACCTTATCTGTTGGACATAGGTAAACTTCCAGAGTGAGTGGACAGTGCAACGTAGGGAATAGCTCAACTTTGATTTGTAATGTGTTTTAAAAATTCTGGAAGCCCTTCTTAGATGATTTAGTTCCTCGTTAATTCAATGAATTCATATAAACGTTTCCTTCTTACTGGCCTCTGTATCAGGTGACTTCTGTACAAATCTGCTTAAAACATACTTAAATTTCTCATGAAGCTTCCTTTTTGTTTAGATGGCACGCAAGAAGAGATCAACATTCGAGATTGTTGAGTCACACAGCCAGAAGTCATACTTTCCGTATCATAGCCAATCCTAATGTACGCATCAACTCAGAGTTTCCACATGAATTTGACGCTATAGTTGATTTGAGTATGTCAAAGGTTTTGTGTTTTAGGTATGTGGTTGTTGTATTGCGCCGGGCATTCATGAGTTGGTTCAGCTTCACTCTGTTGGTTAGTTGAAAGTGCTTAAGTAAAGCCATATAATGTCAAGTGTTCCTGGTATAATATCAATTAAACATTAATTGTTAAACTCTCGGATTTAATTCATTCAAAAAAGATATCTCCATAAGGTAAATAAAGGTCCTATTTATAGTGGAAGTTCCTAAAGTATAAAGAAGTCTAACTATAATCTAATTAGAAATAAGAAAATTAGAATTTAAGAATTGTAACCCTAAGTTAATTAGGAATTCCAAAATAAAGAAACTTTGAAGATTCTGAATTTGACTCAACTTGCAAGAGAATAAAGATTGAACAAGAAAATAACTCCTAATAAATCATAAGCTCTTCTTGTGTCGTACTTTTCGTGACGGTTAGGCTATAATGCATCAAACCTTTTGCAGTACATGAGTATTTCAACAACAACTGCCCAGTGTCTGAAAGGCTCTTGCCAAGGTAGGGTCTCCCCTCAGTCTTACCCCTACAGAGTGCTACCCTGAAGGGAAATTATTTCCAAGGGCCCCCAACCCTTAAAAAAGGAAGCAAGCAATAAAACCCAGTCAAGTCACAATCAAAGTCACAGTCATACATGATATTTCAGTTGGTCTAAAATTCAAAATAAAGCTTCCTTCTAATAGTCTTTTATTCGTGTTTTCCGTGCATTGTAGCACATTGATATCTGTCAGTTATAAGAAATTTTAGTGGTCATTTTAAAAATGGCATGCGCGGCATGCTACAAGTGCAAAGATAACAAGGGCACTTTTGGAATCACCCTGAAACGTCTCATGAATACTCATAAACTTCAAAAACACCAATGTGTAGCGACACCACAAGTCGTTCTTCATGCAAAATCAGTGAGGAAATAATGTTTTATTGTTTGTGTGAGCTCGATATTGAAGGACAAAAGTATTTTGTGTCTATACAGACAGTATTTCATAGCTTTAGATGGGAGTTATTTACACCGCTGTTCCTGCATATTTATAAATTTGTTCTATTTGGTCTCTCATATTTTCTTTTGTTCAATTGAACCCTCATGTTTCATATTTTTGACAGATTTAGTCCCTCATCAGGTTACCCATATCAGGTAACCAGTGAGGTGTTGTTTGCGATGCCACATGGCACCATATGGGATAAACAATTTTTAGAAAAGCTGAGCGACTAAATTTGTCGAAAATTTTGAGCAAACTTATAAGCATGAGGGATCAATGGTTTAAATAACTCCTTTAGATGGAGGATAATGGGGGGCCATTAATTGTGTTCCAGGTTGTGCAATCTCTACTTCTATACATGAATTTTCATACTCAATCTGACCCGAGAGGACTCATATATAACTTGAATTTGTTGTGCAGTTATACATTATATGCACTCCTCTTGTGACAGGTTTCTTCGGCGAAAGGAGATTCAAACAAGGAGGTAATTATGGTAGATCCGTTAGAGGCTAAGAGATTAGCGGCCGAACAAATGAAACAAATTCAAGCAAAAGAGAAACTCAAGGTTAACACAAGTCTTTTCTACTTGATTCTCTTGTATTTCTTGTGACATTTTTTTAATACTCATGGTGCATTACTGCCTGAAACTCGAGATATTTAAAATCACTGAACTCGGGAAAGAGGATGTTCTCTGCCTCAGATAGACCTGTTCTTAGTTAAAGGAGTGAAGCGTGTTCGTTATGGCTCTGTTGGTTTGACTGAAAACATTTGCCTTTCGGAAAATATTTCTCCTCTAAATATTTTCAACTAAAACATTTGTTTTCGTTAAATTTTTGTTTATCTAGGTTGAGAAATCAATTCGATTGTTGAGATTCGTGTTTGGTCGATTTGAAGTTGATGTGAGATTGAGGATATGGGATTGTGACGGAAAAGGCTTCTCCCCCGATGAGGAAAATGACTTTCCTTCTTTCTAAAGATCAATTTCTCTTCCATGGAGAAAATGATTTTCTCCTTAGGTAATTACTGCTTATGATTCATGTAAGAGAATAATAGAAATCGGAAGGAAAAAGATCTCTACCAAACCAAATGGAACCAGTGTTTGTTTCTTTGTTTTCATATTTTCCTATGATGGGACATAAAAGGTCAGATATGATTATAGTTTGACCTTTAGGTCACGATTGAGCAACCTTACCCATCATTTTTACCATGAACTTACTAAAGTCCTAGATTTGGAAAATACTAAAATCCTTCCATTAGTCCATCATTAGTGAGGAGCCAAAATTACAAATTTGTTTGCTGACTGGACATGCTCACAATAGCAGCCAGTGACGAACCGATATTATGCAGATCTCTGACTATATGCCGTGACCAAAATCCATAGTTATAGGAAAAGCCTAAAATGTTCCCATTACATACTTGGAAATGTGGTTGATCTTTTTCCTTAGATTTATGTTTGAAACATATATCAAACTTAGGAGAAATCCGATTCAACCAATTGTTGAACCGGTTGGATGTGAGAGAATACACTATGTATGCTCTATCCATGTTTTGGTCCTATATGATGACCTATTGGCCAATTATATTACTAAGAGAAGAGACTTTTATACGTTGGACTCGATTTTTTTGTCTTCTCCACTAGTCTTTTAGAGAGTAGAAATATTATGCTCAATTTTCTTGATTTTGTGTATTCTAATTAATGATCCTCCGTGATTTTACCTTTTGTATGACTACTTACTCTTCCACTCCCGGATCTGCTCTCACTCCCACCCCCTGTTGCTTTGTACGACCATGCTTGAATCTTTACGAGTAACTAAATATAGTTATAGAGACGGGGCAACCTATATCTACCAGTAACTCATATAACCCTACTCAAGATCGACTCGTACCTAGGATGACAAAGGCAAGTTAACTAAACCCTAAATAACTTGACATAGACCTTACCAATCTGAATGAAGATAGGCAAACCTGTTATTGACCCGCACCCAAGATAGCTAGACCTGTTATTGACCCAAAACCAACTGAGTTACCGATTTGACCCTAATTTATTGTAAATTCGAGATGATCCAAACACGATCGTCTTCACATGAAGCTAACCCAAATGACGGAATTGTCACGGCTAGTTACTCTTTTGAAAGAGTTCTTCAAAATGCCTTTATTTCTTTTCAATTTCTAGACCTTCGCCCGAACACCACATACATCAAAGGTGAATTGCCAATTTTAGTCAGAATTGATGTATATTTTGGGCTCTTAAGAATCAACACCACGTCTTCGCCAATTATATGTCCATGTTTATGCTTACCAAAATTTTGACACATACTCGAATCGTTTTTTTATAATCTGGCAGAGACGAAGACAAATCGAAGCGATTAATGGAGCGTGGGCGATGATCGGGCTAACCGCTGGGCTAGTCATAGAAGGTCAAACTGGAAAGGGTATTCTAGATCAGGTACATTACTTCACAGTTCTTTTGTTGAATGTCTTGTATCTAGGGCATGTATCTGTGCACTTACGGCTCTGTATCGCAGTGTAAATGAATTGAGCGGGCTCATAATTAGGGGTGGCTAATGTGTCGTGTCGTGTTCGTATTCATGCTATGCGAGGGGTCTTAAGAATGCGGTCAACCCGAACTCGACCCATTTATTAAACGGGTTAGGAACTTTCAATTCTTATCCAACCCAATTATTAAACGGGTAATCCGTTTAATTATATCGGTGACTTTTTGTCATTAAATGTTAGTTTTTCAACTTACAAAGATGTTAATAATGAACTTCATGGTTGATAATACTAATAAATATTTGTTATATTTATAACTTTTAAAATAAACTATCAAATTAATAGTATTAAATATAGTTGAAATTATCTTAACTCAAAAAATATATGTACAATAACAAAAATGTATTACTTAAATGCCTAACATAACTATATAAACGGTCAATCATGTCAAAACGGGTTACATGGGTCAATCCCAAATTCAACCCGGCTTCAAAACCCCCGACCCAAACCCGTTATTTTCGTGTCATGTCCGTGTCGTGTTATCGTGTCGTGTCAGATTTTACCAGCCCTACTCATAACCCTTGTGAGTTGACTCGTGATTTAGCTCAAAAGGGTCAATTTATTGTGCGCCCAAGCCAAGCCAAGCCAAGCTGACCGAAGTTAACTCTTTTAGCTAAGCAATGCCCTGGACTAGGAGCCTGAATAGGGGTGTAGGCCCTCGTCAATGAACTTGTCGTAAAGTTCAAAAGGCTCAATTTGTTTCAAGTTTGAGCCGAACCAAGGGTAATACCAGTGAAGCTTAAGTTCGCGAGCTGAAGTAAGCCTAAATAAGCTTATCTCAATACGGTTTATTATCATAAATATTTCCAATCGCATCAAGTCGAGCCTAATGAGCCAATCTTGAGCCTAAGTGAGGCTAAATAAAGTGAGTTTGGCTTGAAGCTCATTGAGCTGGGTTCAAGCTCAACCGAGCCTAGTTTGAGCCTCTGATGAGTTGAGCTCAAGCTTGAAGTTTCCAAGCTCGAGCTTCGAGCCAAGCCTCGAGCCTCATGAGCTCGGGCTATGTGCCTCCAAGCCTAATGAGCCTGATAATCCTAGGGTTTGGAAGCTCATGAGCTCAAATCAACCGACAATCAACCTAAATGGACTGAATTTAGCTTGAAGCTTACCGAATCTTTTTCACCCTCAGCTATGTTGACTTGAGCTCAAGCTCTTCGTCTTCAGGGACATTGAGTAACCAATCTAAATGATGGTGACCCAAGCCATCGGATGATCGGCTTTGGGTTCAGCTTAGCTTATTTACATCCGCAAAATACTTGCGCGTTCGGTTGCATCTACATATTACTTATTGTTGCTGAAATTTGTATAAAAACTTGGCAGCTGGGTGGATATTGGAATGCAATTTTCAGCTTCTTCATGCAATAAAATTCCTCGTCGTTTTGGTAACCCGGGCATCCAAGCCAACTTAGTCATTTGCACTGCTCGCTCAGAAGTTTTTCGAAGTGCAATTGTAAGTGAATTTGTTCTTTTTTTTTTTCCTTTCGAATTATTAGTTTTCTTCCCCCTCAATTTAGCCCCAACATGTCTTTATAGACCACATTTGTGCCTTTGAATTTGGGTTCCAATATTCACTTGTAATCACGATTTCAGTATCATGATTATTACTTGATTTGATAATGCAACTTCCATTTTTCTCGAGCTTTTAGAATTCGTGTAGTGATTATGCTGCTCATCCTCCAAGGGATCTTAGATCTGAGACTCGTTTTCCCATCCCCTCGGTAGTTGGTGTCCCTATTTGGAAAAAAGAATCCATTCTTCTCTAACTGACGACAGAACACTCGGTCATTTAACAACTAGCCCAATCAGAATCAAGATATGCAAAGACGTCACCCTACCCTACTATCATATACTCGTTATACATGTTCTTACTTCAGTACCTGTTATGGGTATAAAATGGATTCTAGCACATACTCAACCCATTATTTGCTAGATCCAATCCATTGTACAACAGCAATAATGAACTCAATGCCTAAAAGGCTTCCATCAAGGTAAGGTCGCCAGGGGGGAGGGGGGTTGAAATGTACACAATTTTATCCTTCTAGGATACTGCCCCCCCTCCCTTGTCTGATTTTGTATCTTTGGACGTTCGAGGAATATAATTTTGGCCTGCGGGCTTTGTGGTGTTCAAAAAAAAAAAAAAAAAGGATACTACCTTGAAGGGAGGTGAGATCCAATCCACTGTATTACTACTATTTTATCATATAAATTTAGTAAAATCCTTCTTTATTGACAAATTAAAGATATAAATACTAAATTGACATAATAAATTAAGGCTAGTGAAATATGACATGACAAGATAACACGACACGGACGCGACACGAAGATAGCAGGTTTGGGTGGGGGGTTTTGAAGCCAGGTTGAATTTGGGATGACCTGTTTAACCCGTTTAGGTAATTGGGTTGAATTTGGGTTTGACCCGTATAACCCGTTTTGACACAATTGACCCGTTTATATAGTTATGTTAGGCATTTAAGTAATGCCTTATTATTATTAGGGTTATTTACATTTTAGTATCCTATCATTTTTGAAAATAATAAATAAGAGCCTGACCTTTTTGAATTATTAAAAAGGCTTCTAAGTTTTTATCGTATCTATAAAGAGGCCCCTCTCAAGCGTGATGACGTCATTTTCCATCGATACAGTTGACGTGGCAATTGCGTTTTATTAGTGCTACAATAAGATGACATAAAGTACCCTTCAACGCCTTTTTTAGTACTTTATAAGCACAAAATTCGAAATGTTGTGTTTTATAGAAGCTACCTATTTTCGCTTAATTTATTCTAAGATATGGTTATTAAGGAGTATTTTTGTCATTTTACTGTAGTATTAATAAAAATAAAGCTGTCACATCAACTCTGTCGGCTAAAAATGACATCATCAAGTCAGAGAGAAGCATTTTTATTAATGCAATAAAAATTTAGGAGCCTTTTTATTAATATCACAAAAACTAAGGGACCTTTTTAATAATTTAAAAAGGTTATAGTCCTTTTTATTATTTTTAAAAACGTTAGGGTACTAAAATATAAATGATCCTTATTATTTTATATATATTTTTTGAGTGAAGATAACTTCAACTATATTTAGTAATATTAATTTGATAGTTTATTTTAATAGTTATAAATATAATAAGTATTTATTAGTATTATCAATTATGAACTGCATTGTTAACATATTCGTAAGTTGAAAAACTAACATTTAATGAAAAAATTCACCGATATAATTAAATTGGTAACCCGCGAGTTATCCGTTTAATAATTGAGTTGGATAAGGATTAAGAGTTCTTAACTCGTTTAATAAATTGATCGGGTTCGGGTTGACCCTATTTTTAAGACCTCTCGTATAACACGAACACGACACATTTGCCACCTCTACAATAAATAGGAAACAAAAATTTATGATAAATAACTTGAAAAAATCACATAGTTATTTATTAAAAATAAAAAATTAGGTAATAATGCTCAAGTTTAATTGATAAAAAAAAGGGTAAATTTGCGAAGAAAAAGTAAGACAAAAAAGTAAATAAAAATTAAGTGTTGAAATGGATAAGGCTGAAGATTTCTTTGAATTTCTTTTTCTGATATTGAAAACTCAAATAAATCACTTAAATTTTAAGTAAAATTTTAAAGCATACATAAAAAAGCAACATTCCTAATGTCCCGAGGCCTCCCGCCTAAGCAGGGTCGGGGGTGGATGTACGCAGCCTTCCCCCTGAGAACCCTCAACCCGAGGGGTGCAACACGAGGACTTACCAGGAGGTCACCCATCTTGGTACTACTCTCGTTCAAGCACGCTTAACTTTGGAGTTTTCATGGGATTCGGTGCAACATGAGGCTGTTGTAAAGCATAAATAGATTTTTTTAATTTTTAATATCACATTGAAACTTTTTAAAATTTTCAATGTCATAACTTAATATAACTCTGTTAGTATTTATTAGTTTTTACTGACATGATATTTTAAAAAAAAAAGAAAAATAATTAAAAAATTTAAATTTAGATATAAAATAATTTTATAATATTTTAAAAATATTTTAAATATCTAAATATCTTGTAAATGTTTAGAAAATAATTTATATGTTCTAAAAAATATTTGTTTTAAGTTTCACGTATGTAAAAACTAACCGATATTAACAACGTCATATTAAGTTGTGACATTGAAAAATTTTGAAAGTTTAAGTGTGGCATTGAAAAATTAGAAAGTTTAAGCATCTTTTAAATTTTTGCAACCATGAGGCTTGAAAGAAAATATGTTTCCTTACGAAAGCTGAAGCGATTGTTGCAACTTTTCTTACATAACATCAAGATGCCTCCTTTCGGAACACTAATAATTATGGGAGGGCCGAAAACGAACAACGTTTTGTTTGCATACCACAAATTTATAGAATGAAATCATCTTTTAGCTAAGCAAACAACTTTTAAGAAAAAAATATTTTCAACATTTTTACGAGAAATTTTTTTCTGTAAGAAAAATGTTCTCCGACAGAACCTTGTTTTGAACAAAGGCGTAGTAGTAGAAGGACCAATAGCAACAATGAGAACAAATGGCATGCCCCCGGATTTCGTGCTTTGCATTGGCAACGACCGCTCTAACGAAGGACATGTTCGAGGCCATAGCAGCCAGGGCCCTGCCACCGATATCCGAGGTCTTCACCTGCACGGTAGGCCAGAAACCGAGTATGGCAAAGTACTTCCTCGGCGACACCACCGAGGTTATCGAGTTGCTCCGAAGCCTTGCTTCGGGTCAGCCCACATATCCTTTTTGAAGATGGCCTTGATCTTTACATATAACTAGGATTTTTTTTACGGCGTATTCAGTTTGTGAAAATTTTTTTGAATTTTGTTTTTATTTTTTTTAAAAGAAAGGAAAAATAAAAACCGAGACTTTTTGGATTTTTTTTTTTGGGGGGTAATTTTAGAAAATATTTTTAAAAAGTTAGAAAATTGTGGGTACAACCTTTTTTTTTTAAAGGAAAATTTGATCAACGTTATATACAAACCAAACAAGGTGCTTGTTGGAATAAATTACCAAAGTGGCATAGTTTACAAAAAAATTTATCAAAATGGCATAATTGAAAAAATATTTACGAAAATGGCACATTTTACTGTACCTTTATCATGAAACGCCGTTCGAAACGTCGTCTACTAGGGGGGAAAATTACACGCCTAACGGCGTCCAAAAGAGAACGCTTTTGGACGCCGTCACTGACATGTACGGTCGCCCAGACCTCATGGCATCCGTGAACCCTTTAGCAACCCGTGACCCCATCTTTCTCCCTCCATTTTCATCTTCTTCATCCCCTTCATCCTCACTTTTACCTCTATAAATACCACCAATTTCATTAATATTTTTCACAATACTCAATTACTTAAATACATCTTTCAATCTATTATCCTTTCAAACAAAACTTCCCAGCTCCCCTTCATTTTCACAGTTATGTAAGTCGTTATTATTGTCATTTTTAAATTTTGTAATACTTTTATATTGTAATGTCATATTATTTTATAGGAACTTGTTATTATAGTAATGTTATTAGATTGATTTAGTAAAATTAATATAATAATTATAATATATATAATAGCAAGTTAAAAAAATATTTTTTAATATAATATTGAATAATATGATACTGAAAAAATTAGTAATTGTATATCCCATATGTTATATTTCAATATATTCATAATTTTTTGTAGCTTAAATATTTTTCAGTGTTAAACTTAGTGTAACACCATTAATATTCATTTATTTTTTATTATATGGTATTTTAAAAATTATAATTTAAAATATAAACTTATCTTTTCAATGTTTATAATGCTTTTATGTATTTATTCATATTTTGTAGACATGTTATAATTGTAAAAATCTAACTTACGAATTTTTTAGATATTTAAATTCTATATTTTGAGCAATTTAGAGATGTAATTTTATTTTTTATATATATTACAATTATTTTAAAGTGATTCGGATTTGTAAGACATTAAGAATTTTTAGAAAAAATATTATATTACATGGTTATAAAATATATTTTATTAGATTTGTTTAGTAATATTAATATAATAATTACGATATATATAATGGTATATTATAAAATTTATTTGTTAATATAATATTAAATCAGAGGTTGCTAAAATAAATTATATATAATAGTATATCATAAAATTTATGTTTTATTTCAATGTATTCATTATTTTGACAGCTTAAATAATTTTTAAGTGTTGCACTGTAATATAACACAATTAATACTCACTTATTATTGAGTATATGGTTATTAGAAAGCTACCTTTTAAAATGTAACCTTATCTTTTAAATGTTTGTAATACCTTTATGTGTTCAAAATATTTTGTAGACATGTTATAATTGTTAAAATCTAACTTACGAATTTTCTAGATATTTAAATTCTATATTTTGAGCAATTTAGAGATGTAATTTTATTTTTTATATATATTACGATTATTTTAAAGTTATTCGAATTTGTAAGACATTAAGAATTGTTAGAAAAAATATAAGAGGTTGCTAGAATAACTTATTTGTTATTATGAAAAAATGTGTGAGAATATAATATTGAATTGTTAATATACTATAAATACAATTTATAGTATTATTATGAAAAAAAATTTATACTATAAATACAATTTAGAGATGCAATTTTTAATTGTTAATATAATATTGAATAAAAGGTTGCTAAAATAATTTATTTGATATTATCAAAAATTATGTGAGAATAGAACGATATAAGTAGAATTAAAAATAATTAGAAAAGGGTAATTTTGATGGAAAATAAGGGACATAATAGAGCTTTTACGAGGCTGAAACTAACACACGTACCTTTTAAACATTAGGCTCAAATATGCACCCCTAATTCGGCGGGTGTGTTTTATTGCTCCAGGTGTGGACGGCCACTTATATTCATGTTTAATTCTTTAATGTATTCAATTCCTTATTCCTACGTGCCATTACATGTGTAGTTGTGGTCATGGGAGCATTTACACATTGGTCGACCGTTTATATCCGCGCCCCGTCCACTTCCACCTGCAGTCAATGATCTGTTGCCGCCTTTGGGATTTCAGTAAGAGAAAATATTTTATACATCTTAATTTAATGTATATGTAATATTATATATGTATTAAAATAATTTATTTTGTACTTGATCAGCTGAGTTGCTGCCTTGACATTCCGTGAGAATCCAAGGCAATGCCAGTCCTTCTATAGGGACCAACTTGATGTCCAAAAGCCACATCAGGTATATACATAAAAACAGACACAATTCTATATTGTTAATATTTAATGTAATAACTAAGTTATTTTACTTGTGCTTAGGTTCAATGGACGCCTTACAGGAAATCTCGGTTAAGCACCTTGCCCGCGATTTGTGTCGAGGGTCGTCATATCTGGCGATATCGGGGACCAATGATATGCTTTGGCATTGTAGAGCTGCATTGCCCTGACAGAGTGTTGCGTCAGTTTGGATTAACGCAACATATCTCGGATCACATTGACACTCTCGACTCCTTGCACAATACATCTCGTTGGGGCAGGTCTGACGAGAATTGGGAGGTCTATCATTCGAACTGGATCGCGGTATGGAACACACGAATGGATTATATCGCCAATGTACGTCACCCTCCTACATCGCCTACAGATTACATGCGTTGGTACAACTCTATCACTAGGCGTTTTATAGTACGGCGTGAAGTGCAAGTTCCACGTCGATCCCGGCTTCGTTATGAGCCAAGTGGCAACCAAATTCAAAGAGTAGTAAGCACTTTTAAAACATTTGTCTCTTTACTTATTCCACAATATGTTTCGTTAACATTTGAATGAACTATTTTCTAGGTCGATGTTCTTAAAAAGCATGCTAAAAGGGCAGTTCAAAGGATACGTAACACTGTTGGCCACACTGTAGAGTCTGTCTCTACAGAATGGCTAACTACTTGCAGTACCGCAATAGGTGCTGCCGGTGAAGGACATCAATTTGAACAGGCTATGCAAGAAGAAGAGTTTGACTATCGTTCATTTGGTGCTTCAGAAGGAAGTACACGTGAACATCCGCGACATAGTTTTTCAGTTCCTACGGAAGGTTCACCCTCACAGCATCGTGGTAAACCTCGTCGTAGATCGACGTCACGTTTTGTATCATAATTTACGTTACTTATGTTTTTGTAATCTATTATTACAATGCATCTTTTCCTTTTTTTATTACTTTATACATTAAATAATGTGACTCTACTAAATTTTTTTGATACTTTATTTTATTATTTTATTGTTAATTGAGTTAGGAGGGTTATAGGGTTTATCATTTTATTAAATAATGTGGAACACTTTGTTTAAGATGCTTTTTGGACGCCCAACGGAGGATTAGAAATAGCGGGGGACGGCGTCCTTACGCCGTCACTGTTCGGACGCCGTTTGTAATGGCGTACGGACGTCGGCACAAACAGCGTCCAAAAGGCGTGTAATTTTTCCCCCTAGTAGACGCTGTTTTGAACGGCGTTTCATGATAAATGTACAGTAAAGTGTGCCATTTTCGTAAATATTTTTCCAACTATGCCATTTTGGTAAAATTTTTTGTAAACTATGCCACTTTGGTAATTTATTCGTGCTTGTTGTATCACGACTTTATTAGTAATTAAAAAAAATAGGTAGATCTGCCATCCAAGCAACAATATCTACCAATTTAAATATTACTTGTGGCAAGGTAGGGTAATAACAACCAGAAAAAACAGTCATAGCATCTCTAAACATACTAAAAATTTTACATATTTTGCTAATTGTATCTCAATTTGCTGTGTTTAAATTAAAAGCCCTTAGATCTGAACGATTATCTTGTACAAATTCAATTAATATATCTTTATATAGTAGTAATCTTTCTAACATGTCTACTATTGATGATCACCTCTTATTTGTATCTAATTTAAATTATTTATACTGAATAACATGCGTGTTAAAAAGATTTTTAAATCTTTTCCTTCTAGTTCTGGATAATTTGATTGCTATAGTTACTTCTCTTAAACACTCGAGAGAAGTATGTATTAGCTCAAAACCATCAGTTACCTTTAAATGCTAAATATGATATATGCAACGTAAGTGAAAATATTTTTCACCTAACATGAGTCTCATGTGCCTAATTAATTATTTTACGAATGCACTATTGTTTGTAGCGCTGTCGAAAGTAATACTAAAAATTCTGCACTCTGTCCCCCACTCGCGGTATGCCTTCACAATGACACCCATAATTATCTTAGCAGTGTGGGGATAATCTAGATGACAAAAATGAATTATTCTTTTTTGCAAAATAAAGGAAGAATTGATCCAGTGTGCCATTATGCACATGAAAAGCACACCGGATTTCGACCTCCACGTGTGGGACGTCAACGAGAATATGCTCGTGTTCGTCCTAAAAATGTCTAGAAGCTTATTTTTCATTCTATAATATTCTTTAAATGTATCCCGCTTGAAAGTGTTCCGAGAAACACTTACAGCGGCAGGGTTTAACGCGTTTTGACAATACCAGACAAATCTAAGGTCTTCGCCAGTGTTAAATGGCTTTTCAACCCGAATGACATATCATACTAATTCTCGTTTATTATTTTCCTGTGAAAACCTAAAGCTAGCAAGCGCATCGATCACTTCTTGTAATAAATGTTGTTGAGATCTATCTGGGTCTAGTTCAAGGTAGCTTCTCACTAGGTATCTTTTTAACGTGCATGTCCTACCACCACGTGAATGACTAAAAAATTTTGGGAGATCACATAATTTATAGTATGCTTTATTATATGCCCAATCGAGTGTGAAGTGAAGTTTGAGTACCCCCCGATTCAAGAAAATCCTGATCGTGGTAGTATTGTTGTTGCTCCTTCCAATTTAAAGTATTTGTGTAGGGACATGATGGATCGGGTCCTAAAAATATTCATTCCTGTGTATTAAGTTCGACAACTCTACCGGTCCTAGGAATTTTAGGCGGTCGTGAAAAGCTTGAACTAAACTTACCGGCTCCAGATGAAGATAAATTGTGTGCCATATTAGTATTGTTGATTATTAATTAAAAAATACAACTAAGAATGTCAGTTCGATAAATAAAAATGATAAACAAACAAATTTTCAATACTAGATTTACCGAAGCGAAAACTAAAATTTAAACTTTTACGAGATTCTATGAGCAGAACACAGTCGCAACTTCAAACTTCAGAAATTTAGAACAAATTTAGAGCAAATGTAGAAAAGAGAGAATTGAACGGAGAGATTATTGTAGTAAAATGAGAAATTTAGAATAGTATTTATACCGAAAAAATAATAATAATTTTTTTTTTTTTAAATTGGGGGAGAGAGCCATTGCCCCCCCCCCCCCCCCCCCCCCAAGCCATTGGGGGGCAGCAGGCCGGGCCTGGTCTCGGGCCCGGGTTAAGGGAGGGCCAGGTCGGTTTGCAAGCCGGTCCAGCCCACTGGCCACCTGTACATAGAATTACTTGGACAATAAATCTATATTACAGTAATTATATGTTACGTATTATTGTTGTAAAGATTCAAAATTTAGTCATTTTAAAATTCTAACATATAATTTCCATCGGATTTGGATCAGTTTTGATTCGATTTAATGTCATTCAAATCTTACTCGACCCAACTATATAACAACATCCAAATCCATTTCAAATTATTTTTTAAATCTAAATCCATTTTAAATGGATTTGATTACATAACTTAGCATACCATCATTTTAAAATTATTTTTTACATCTAAATCCAACCTTTTGGGGTTCATTTACCAAGCACTAAGGCACCGAATCTCATTAAAACTCCGAAATGAAGCGTGTTTGGGCGAGAGTAGTACCAGGATGGGTGACCTCCTGGGAAGTTCTTGTGTTGCCAACCCTATAAAGTTGGGGGTCCTCAGAAGCAACCTTTCGACAGAGTTACACCCTGAAGGGATAAGGCTGCGTACATCCACCCTTTCCAGACCCCCAAACCCCGTTTATGCGGAAGCTCTTGAGGCACTGAGTCTTTTGTTGTTGTAGAATACCATCATTATGCATCCCAGAAAATATACAAAATATTATTTAAAAAAGATTAAAATGGCCATTCAAATTTCAAGGACCAAACTTGTCAAGATCATAAAATTCAATGTTCTTGTACTTCTGTGATATTAACTCTGCTTGAACTTTTCTTGCTGTGTCGGTGGCACAACCTACGAGGATGAGTACCGACGTACCTGCAAACCCCCTGAACGCTGTCAGGTGCGTCGTTTGCTCGATCACGGCTGGCCCTGCTGCAAGTATCGCCAAGAATGCTGATCCGAGGACCGATATCCGACTTAGAACCTATTATGAAAAAAATTGAGTAATGGTGGATACGTTACGTAACTAGTCGTTACGTAATGGAAATTAGCCTAACTGTTACATTATAACTGTGATAGTGATTTAAGTGTCATTGTGTAAAGATTTGTATTGGTGTGAGACATTTTTTAAATATGAAATATCAATCAGAATCGAAAATCAGATAGAACATAAAATTTGGTCTGAGATTGGACCTGGCGAGTTATTCTTCGGTCCAATCCTCATCTAATGAACCATTAATGGCAGACGATTCCCACGTTGTTTATCTCGGTCCAATCTAGGTTTGGACCAATTAATAAGCTTTTTGGACTATTTGGAATGATGAGCTTCGCTATATTTGCTTACAAAGGAAGTTGCTTTCCTTTCAGATAATCTTTTTCATCGAAGAACACACATCAAACAATGAAAAAAAAAAGATTAATTCCTAGCATTTAACTAGATCACATAGGGGTGTTCAAAAAAACCCATAACTGAAATACCAAACCGAATTTTTGAAATACCGAACTGAATGCGTTAACCACACCAAACTTCCAGTTTTGGTTTACCAAATTGATAAATTTGAGGTACGTTGGGAAAGAGGTAATGGCATGTAATTTTGTCTATTTCGATTAACCGATATACCGAAATAAAATATATGTGTATATTCTTTTACATATACATAATATTAGGCATAATTTTTGAGCATGTAAGTGAGTTATCCTACAAGATATTCAATCTGACTCCGTATTTCTAGTCGATCTACGCTATCTTTCTTTCTCCCAACACATCTCCCACGTAGTCCCTGCGTTAAACTGCCATATCCCCAAACATTAGCTAAGCACTACTTTGTTTAAACCAGTGCCTACTCGTTTTCCCACGTATTTGGTTAACATGAGATGTCATACATTCAATATTTTAGAGTTTAATTATATGCTCATGGTTTTATTGAATATTTTAACTTTTCATGCATTTTTTGAAGGCTCATAAACCATTAAAGATTGGACAGTATAACATGAAAGAGGTGTTGCATTATATTTTTTTTGGTCATTAGGTATAACTGAACCGAATAACCGATTTACCGAAGACCAGTTAACCAACCTTATCAATAACGGTAATGGTAAGAGATTTAAGTACATTGGTTATGGTTTAGATACACCATTGGGCAAAAGTAGTACTAAGACTATGACCGCCCAGGAAATCTTTTCCCATTACCCTTTTCAAATATATTGGCGTGAATCCAACCCATATCCGACCCATTAACAAAGTCTATCCACAAAAACGGGCGTCATGTCTAAAATCGTGTCTAAAGATATTCGGCCAACGTTAGCTAAAAGATCAGAATCAGTAATTTGGCGTACCGTCTTAATGAAAAAGGCAGTACTTCGACCAGGACGAACAAGGGGAACAGACGCGCCTTGTCGCTTCAATTGTTCGCTCAAATCGTCAGGGTCCAATTGCAAGAACGTATAGTAGTAGTTGAAGAAGGCTATTAATAGGATGTTTGTCGGTAGATAAAAAGAACCTACACACAAAATTTACGAGGCTTAGATCCCAATCGAAATATTATCATGAAAATGTAACGTCATCCGGGCAAGAAAGCAGTTTACAGTCACATTGCGGTCGATTTTTTAGGGTACAAAAGTCAACTTTTGAGCCCTATTTTTACAAAAATTTGATAACAGCTATACAAACATCAAGTTCAGTACCCCTTCGATAAAACAAAATACTAGGATATATATTTGTATAACCACATTTATAACCATGTAATACACAAAAATATCCACTCAGCTCTATATTTGTCCGAATAAAATGTTTGACTAATTCCATCCACTCAACCAAGAAATCAAGCATGTACGATGTTACAAGTATTTCCTCGAATTCTAGTGCAGCTCGCTTGCATGACACGGCTTGATATTTTGTCGGTGTAGCCCAGACAAGGCCCAGAAAGATGAGGTTTGTAGTGGAGCGTAGGTATCGGGTCCCATTTATTTGATTATGTTATTTTGCATATTAAGAAGAGAAACAAGCGTCGCTGTTGCTTATTGGTGCATGCCTAATGGCGGCAAGCAACAGCAACAAAAAATCGAGGGAGATCAGGTGTATGTGATATGTAGGAGAGAGCGAGAGAGAAACATCTTGTAATCTCTTCTACGATAATGGACATTCCTTATCCACCCATCGTTTTTACCCTCATATTGAGAGGATTTCCATGTAATTTTTGGGGTGTGTTTCTTTTCGTTCTTTTCTTTTGAGCGCTGTGCATTAATCTCTGATCGGGTTGGGAGGATTCGATCTTAACATATGATTAAACGGTAAAAGATGCTCATGAATTCATATTACGAGGATTTTCAACAATCACCGGCCTTACCCCCGGGGTTTAAAGCGAGCGCAGCTTTCTTCAACGCCCCTAAACCAGTGAATCGAGCCAGGGTACCAGGAAGAGCCAAGGAAGACGTTGAGAATATGATAGGCATCACTCCTGTGCTATTCACCTGCATACATCATTTAGCCATGTTAACTAGAAGAAATTTTCTGCAAGGAAAATATTCTCCTCAAAATATTTCTAACGAAAAATATTTTAGGTTTTTCTGGAACTCGGTTTCAACTTTGAACATATAGGAGGGGAATATTCACCAAAGGTTTGTTTAGTATCGTTTTCTATTTGCAGTCTTTAATTTTTTAAGAACTAAAAGCCTGATTTTGAAACCGATTTTTTCTTGTTTTTGGTTTTCAATTTTCACTTGAACTAGGAAGAAACTAAAACAAATGTCAAAAACAATAAAAGTCATTTTTGAAATATGATTTTCAGTTTCCAGATAACAAAAAAAAAAAAACTACAAAAAGAAAACGATACCAAACAAACACTAGAATTTCTAATTAGTTGGGCATCCTCACTGGTATTTCTGGTTCCTAAAACTATGTAGTTTGAAAAACAAGGAGCCCATAAAATGAATAGAAGCCCCAAAAAAATAATTGTTTCTGTTACCCATTAAGCTGCCTAGAAAATTTTAGAGCATTTTTGTTATCGGTTTTTGTATGCAATTTTGGTTTTTGAGCAACTAAAAAAATCAGGTTTTGAAAGCAGTTTTTTTAATGTTTGCTTTCTATTTTCCGCCTTCCATCAAACTAGAAAAACTAAAAATAAGAAACCAGAAACCAAAAAAAATCGTTTCTAATATACGGTCTTTAGTTTCTATATAAACCAAAATTGCAAGATGAAAACGATGCCAAACATGCCGTTTATATTTATTATAGTGTTCGAAAATCAAACATAAGTCAAAAGGAAAAATGAAATAACAAACCTTGAAGGGTAAATAAGCAGACTTCTGAAGTCCTCCACTTCTGCTGGTATATCTTGAGGCATAGTTCAGTGGAATTTTCCTCTCTGCTTCCTATAACATTTCGTTATTGTTAACCGTACTCTTGTTCTGATCATGAAATCAAATTGCAGTTCGGGGTTGGAGAGTTACAAAAAAGTGGGTCTTGCAAATGTTACATAACAAATCACAGTCGTCTCATTGGGTTTTTTAAGGCTCCATTTGGTTCAATAGAAAACATTTTTCTTACTGAAAAATTTTTCACAAAATATTTTCAATTATAAGTGTTTTTTTCCTTAATATTTTTGGTCGTTCCAGCTAAATGGTTTCATTTTATAAATTTGTATAAGGTTCAAGTGAAACACATGACGTGATATTACTACTCTAAATGTTTTGCCCATGAAGGAAAATGTATCAATTTTCTCTCAAGGGAGGAAAACATTTTCCATATGGTTGTTGCTATGAAGTTACGCAAAGACATAATAGAATTAAAATGGAAAATGTTTTCCGTTAAAGAAACGAAGCCTAAGGAAAAATAAACCTCATATTCGCAAAAATTTGAAGGAATAACTATAGAATCATTAATTTCCGTACCATTTAATAGTTTAAAGACAAATACATTTATAAATAATATTTTAAAATGCAAGATGCATTTTAGACGCCATTACAATGTATTGTTATGTAACAACCAATTGCATTTGTCAAGTCCCAAATATTTAAGCTAATCAGTGAAGGTTAAGGAATGATTTTACTAATCTGCACCACCCCCCCCACCCCAACACACAAGTACCCATTGGATTTGAAACACGGATTATGCATAGGTCCACCCACGCCTTATGCTTAAAATATATTAATATTTAGAATGTGGGCTAATGGAACTCCAACTCATAACCTATCAGTCAAAGGCACTGACACTGTGTCAAAGAATCAACTAGCCCAAATGGTTAAGCTAATGGGCGAAAGTCCGAGGATGGTTTTATGCTCTAATAGCATTGTTACGAGCAACCTTTATTTGATTCCATGATTCTCCTACTTTAATGCTCACAAACCAAATAAAATCTCACTTACTTGAACATAGACGATACCGAACACCAACAGCAAGAAGGATAAAATTATAGTGGCAAGCCCAATGTAATTCCCGTCTTGATATGCTTGTGCAACCGTTCTTCCAAAGGACGCAGGTAAGTAAGAGATGATGTTCGTGAAGATCAATAGAGAAGTACCATTTCCGAGTTTTAGGTCAGATATACGTTCCCCGAGGTATGTTGTGAATACAGAACCAAGAGTTAATAGAGTAACGGCTGAAAAAACCCACTGGGTACTGAAGTCGTTAACATAGGGACGGAGGAAAAGCACTTGCCCAATAGCCTGTCATAAATACGTAAGACTATTCGTGTCAATATCAGAGCCAATCCAATATTTTAGGAGCTCAAAGTGAGTTTGAACTTTGGGACCTTTTCTGGTAACAGAGTTGTCCTCATCAGCTTAAGCACACCTTAAGCAATTCATTTTATATATAATACCAGTTAATATGCTGGCCACTCATATTATGTATGTACATATACACGTTTGTAATGCATTGTACATGGGTAATTATTTCTCCAATAATGAATAATGATATGCAATATAAGCAAACTTATAAACTTAGGAACTGCTTGGTTTACTTGGGGTCTTGACTGGCTGATCAATATGAGGTAGACGTTATAAAATTAGGCAGGTATGCTATAAAATCAAGTATCAAATAATTTACTAGAAAGGGTTGGAAATGGTTTTGAATCAACATCCATGAAATCAAATAAAGGTCATTACGTAACTAATTTTGAGCTACCAGCTACACGACTTTTCTAGTACCCTCAGTAATGCACATATATTGTATTTTATTAATTCAAAAATACGTTCATATGTTAGAAACTATCAAAGTGATAAAAAGGATAAGGGAATTTATCACTTATGTAAGCATTTATCTCCTAGGTACTTTAACGTTTCGACATATACAGTAAGGTATCTGAGGTTTAAAAATTTTATCACTCAAGTATCCTAAAGTTTAAAAATATTATCAAATACCATCTGTCAGAATTTGATGGATTTTCTTTGAAAAATGTTGATGTAGAACGTGATTTGAATACTATATAAGCACCCTTTGTCAGAATTCGATATTTTTTGTCAGAAAATGCTGACATGATATATGACTTTGACAATATATATGTGATTCCACTAGTATCCGGTGCAATTTTGTTGTAGTCCACTAAACTTTCACTAAAAATACTGATACAACTCTTATATATTATCGTAATCATGTCAACTACCAATGTGGATGGGGGTCCTCAGAAACAGCCTCTCTTCCACCCGGAAGGGGGAAGGTTGCGTACATCCACCCCCCCGACCCTGCTTAGGGCGGGAGCCACTGTGGCACTGGGATTGTTGTTGTTGTATATCAACTACCAACGTGTTCCGATGAAAATTATCCAAATTTTGACAAAAATTCAACGAATTTTGACATATGGTACCTGGGTTTTAAACCTTTGTGGTACCTAAATGATAAATTCCCAAAGATAAATGATCATATGACTACTTGCAATCTTTTGGCAAAGAGAGATTTAATTATATGCTAAAGCGTACGTAGATCTATGCTAACAGCTATTAGCTATCCGTTCCTACTCAGCATTCACAAGAACACAAGTCCATACCTGAACTACAGCAAAACCAACGGAAGCATAGCGAGTATACTGAAGAATCTTCTTTCTTCCTGCTTCTCCTTCTCGTTTCTGAAGATCTTGTAATTTCGGATACACTTGGGCAAGAAGCTGAAATACAATTTGCGCATTGATAAAAGGAACAATTCCGAGAGAACATATCCCAAGTCGACCAATTCCTCCACCGGAAAAAGAATCCAAAGTGCTAATGAAACTGTTGGGATCCAAGTTACCAACAAAGGCCTCCCGGTTCACACCACCAAGAGGCACGTAAATACCCAAACGAGATAGAGCCAAGTAACCCAAAAGTTTTAGAAATTTCCCGGGCAATGGGCCTTTGAAGAAGTCCCCGAAATCAATGGAACTATCCTCGATCGCAGCTGCCAATTCGAAAGTGTCAAATTAACTTAGACAAGCATAGGAAGTTTTCTCCTCGTATGGTTCAAGAACTAAAATGATTCAAAGTTATCTATTTATATAGATAAAATTTTAATGGCATATAGGTCCATAAAATCATCAAATCAATTACTCTAGAAATTAAGTCCTTTTTTCTTTTTTCAGTTCCTGAAACAACCATTTGTAACTCATACCGAGGTTGAATAACTAATTCTCAAATATCCCAAAAGGGAATCCTTCATTTATTGACAATAAGGCTTCGCTTGGTCGGTGGGAAAAAAACTTTCTTCCCAATATATTTTTAACTAAAAATATTTTTTCTTCAAAGCATTTTTCATCTAATTTCAAAAATAACTTCCATTGCGTTACTTTGCAAAGACTTCATGTTTAACACATTTGAGGTTGGGTTGGTGAAAACAGCAATGGTGCGAAAGAAAATGACTTTTTTTATCCTTCAAAGCACATCATTTGCTTCCATTTAGGCCCCAAGATTACATTCTCTAGCCACTCATGTAAGCAAGTAATAATAACGGGGCGAAAGAAGACTCTCGTCTAACAAAACAGAGCCTAGCATAATGCCTCAAGCAAATCGCGACGAAAGGCACCAAAAGAAGCAGAGACATACCCGCAACGCCACGAGCGGAAGTAGGCCTTTCCTTTCTCGTACTTGAGGAACTCTCGAATGTTTGGGAGATAAAACCGAGAACACTTTCACAGGCAGTAGCTAGGCCCGAAGATTTATCTGAACCGATACCCAACGGGTCAAACACTGAGCTCTCACAGCTGAGAAGAAATTCCAATCAGCATGAAAAATGAGAATATGATGGCGGATCCGAATACAATGTGGCTAGGGGTGTAAATTAGCTGAGCCGAGCTCGTGACTCATGAGGCCTCTCATACAGTTTGAAAGGCTTGACTTGTCATAAAGTTTGAAAGGCTCAATCCATTTTGAATTTGAGCTAAGCTGAGCCGACTCGTTTAGCTTATCGAGCTGAGCCTGAGCCTAATGAAGCTTGAGTTTGTAGGCTTGCAAGTTTAAACGATCCTATTTTAATAATACTTTATCAACTTAAATATGCCCAGTCAAGCTTCATTTGAGCCTACATGATCCAAGCTTGATTCTAACAAGCCTAGAATGAGTTGCAATGAGCCTAAATAAGGACAGCCTAGTTCGAAACTCACCAAGCTGGGTTTGAGCTCAACCGAACTGAACCAAGCTCAAGTTGAGCCTCGAGCTTGACAAATGCAAGCTCGAGTCAGCTCATATACACCCCTAATTGTGCATAAGCTGAAAATATATAATACATATATATAATATTGTCTTTCAGCTGGTTAGGGTGGGGGTCCTAGCACCCTGAAGGGGTAAGGCTGCGTACATCCCATCCCCTGCCCCCACCCCCCGCCCCCCCCCAAAAAAAAAAAAAAAAAAAAAACCAAAAAACCCAGCATATGTGAGAGTCCTTGAAGCACTGAGTTTGTTGCTGTTATCTTTCACCTGGTTCCCTTTTTTTTCTTTACTGTTTTTGTCTTTGTTTCCCGATTCTCGCTTTTATGTAGGTTGATTGTGATCTCGTCTATACAAGCTGCCCGTTTTATTATGCGACCGTGTAGCTAATTATCGAAAAAAAAAATTGTCTTTCAACTGGAACACATGTCGGATGACAGTACGCATAAATTTTGTATGTTTTAAATATTTCACATGGATTCCAATAGACATTTTCCAAGTTGACACCAATACATTCACCAACATATCCGCAATTTTTAGACCTCTCCACGACAATGGTTACCGATGTCTAAGTCGAGCATTGTTCCAAATTTTGGATGCCTTCCAAAGTACCCGGGCTTCACTCTTATAGACAAACACTAACTCTTTTTATTACTACAATCAGTAATATCCAAAGTAATGTATTTCTGGCATTAGTCATATCTGCTCAGATAGTATTTATATTGTTTCCATTTCTATTGATTTCCTCGATATGGATGCTGCGACGTTGTATAAATTCACTCAAACGGGTAGATAGAAATCCCCTTGGGCCAAAAGAGTTATGAAAATTTTGCCAAAAAAAGTATGATATTGTGAAAGATTTTTTGTAATTATCGAGCCATTATCAAACTATTTTTGAGCTAATATTGACTATTAAGCAACTTTTAGCCCTTAATAACAAGCGTGTAACGAGTCCGAGCTTTCAATGGGCTCTTATTGAGCCCCTATCAAGTTGTTCGCAAACGTTACTAAGTCGAGCATTCCCTCGTCCGAACTCAGCTCAATGAGCTTATCGAGCCTACTTGAACTCAACTTGATAAGCTATCGAGCCCTCTAACGAGGACGAACAACCCATAATCAACTTCGAACACGAGTACTCCATTACACCCTATTTTTAGTTTTGCAAAAATCAAAATTTTGCAAACAGGCCCTAAGATTTTTATTCTAGTACTCCTAAATAATTGCATAATTGGAAATTTAATAAAAATACAAACTAAAACAACACGTCTTCTAAAAAGATTGAATCCCACCTTGCCCGACGCATCATTAACCATATGGGATAGTTAGTATTTCGATTCAATAAAGACAAATCAAACAACTCGTCAAGAAACCAACTGTGCCAAAAGTTTAAGCCAATGAGTGAAGATCCAGCAATGGCTTTATACTCTAACATGTCCACTCGCGCAAATGTCCAATGGGCTTAAAGCGTGGATAACACATAGGCCCTCTCATATCATGTGTTTGAAATATGTTAATATTTAGAGTGAGGGTTTCAAGATTCAAACTCGTGACCTCACGGTTAACAAGGCTCTGATACCATGTCAAGGAACCAGCTGTCCCAAAGCTTAAGTTGATAAGTAAAGGTCCATTAATAGTTTTATACTCTAACATGTCCCCGCACATAAATGTCCATTGGGCTTGAAGCTTGGATAACACACACGCCCTCTCATGTCATGTGCCTGAAATATATTAATATTTAGAGTGGAGGTGTTGGGATTTGAACCCACGATCTCTTAATCAACAAGGCTCTAATACCATATCAAAAAATCAACTATTTTACACTATAACATGTCCCCTCATGCAAATGCCCATTACACTTGAAGTATGGTGCTTGAAATATAGTAATATCATGTGCTTAAAATACAAACACGACTCCGATACCATATCAAAGAACCAACCGTCCCAAAAGCCTAAGTTAATGGGCGAAAGTCCACTAATGGTTTAATACTCTTAACACAATTCAAACTAAAACAAAGTGGAAGGATGAACTTACAAGATGTTCGATGAAATGTCTTAAAGAAGAGAAAGTACCTGTTAGAAGAGAGAGAAGAAGAAGTAGAGGGGGTTCTGCCTCTAGGGAGGCCAATTAGGGTAGCCCTACAACTCAAATTGCGAGACTTGAAAGGCAAATTAGGGATTGTAAGAGATGAAGTTGTTGCAGATGCAAGCTCTACTGCCCTTATCCCCCCCATTATCGACTCTTCTGGGTGCCCCTCCTTTGCTTCTCCAATCCTCTTGAGCCACTCTTTTACAAATGGGATGGGTCGGGTCGGGTCGTGTCGTGTCGTGGTCGTGTTCGTGTTATGTGAGGGATTTTAGAAATGAGGTCAACCTGAATCCCATCTGTTTATTAAACGGGTTAGGAATTCCCAACCCCTACTCAACCTAATTATTAAATGGGTAATCTGCGGGTGACCCATTTAATTATATTAGTGGCTTTTTTTTTATTGGATGCTAGTTTTTTCACTTATAAATATGTTAATAATACACTTTATAATTGATACTGCTAATAAATACTTGTTATATTTATAAATGTTAAAATAAATTAGCACATTAATATTAGTACATATAGTTCGAAGTACATATTGTTCAAATTATCTTAACTACCAATATATATATATATATATATAATAACAGTAATGTATCACTTAAATGTCTAACATAATTATATAATACGGATCAATTGCGTTGAAACAAGTTACAGAGGTCAAACCCAAATTCAACCCAAACCTGCTATCTTCGTGTCATATCCGTGTCGTACTATCGTGTCGTGTCTGATTTTGCAAGCCCTAAAAATAACCCCGATTGTGGAAACAGGGTAATAGAGGTACAGAGGTACCGGTAGAAGGGAATAAACTCTTACACTCATTTGGTAAAATATTAAAACGGGGTAATTGGGGGTAAGAACTTACCCTTCATTGTTAGAGTGTAAAACCAATCATGGGCTTTCACCCATCGGTTTAAGCTTTTAGGATAATTAATTTTTTGCCATGATATCAGAGTCTTTTTGACCAAGAGATCACGAATTTAAATTTCAACAGATCCCACTCTCAATACTAACATAATTTAAACATAAGGTAAGAGGTGGACCTATGCAATATCCTGACACGCCCTGTTTTATTTTCAGTTCTAGAGTCTTCTGTGTGCTGACCCTGTTTTTTTATCGTTTTTTTACTTTCATGTCTTTTTGTTTTGGTTTGCTATTTGTGTTTGTACTTTTTCGGTCCCTATTTTCTTACGGGTATCCTAGGCCTCCCATTGGTCGAGTGGCCTGTATTGTTTCGCGACCTCGTTGCTAACTATAAAAAAAAAAGTCCAATAAGCATTTGCGTGACCAAGCATGTTAGAATATAAAATCAATCATGGGTCTTCACTCATCAGTTTAAACTTTTAAGATAATTGATTCATTTACACCCGTTACCCCCATTGTCATTAACCCCCCAAATTGGGCCTAAAGGGGGTAATATAACTTTTTAAAAAAAATTGGACCATTTTGCCTTTATTTTAAATATAACTATCTTTACCTTTACTCCTTTAGCCAATTTTCAAATAAGAATAACTCATATACCCTTTGTTACTCTTGCCCATCTTAATTTAACATATCCAAACAAAGATAGTATATTACTTTACCTTCCCCTTTTTAACCCTTTTTACCCATTTACCAAATAAAGTATAACAGTGTTATGACCTGGGCAAATCAGAACCATAATTGAGAACATCTAGGATATGTTACAGTCCTTGGTAGAGTATAGGGTATCTCATGTTTTTCGTGAAAGAAATGAAGAGAGCGGCTACGTTGGGTTCAACTTGGCCAAATTCGAGGGTCTTTAAGGAAGGATTTCGTATGCAACCTCATCAGATAATTCAATATGAATCAATAAATCTCTCTAACCTTGAGCAGGAGATCTATCATTCTCCTTATCTTTCTAAATAGAAATGCCTTGCTTCTTCCTTTAGCTTTGCGTCTTTTGTTTGGTGTCCTAGAATATGTAATAAGGCTGCCTATTTTGTTGCTAAGAGGCATTGCTCTTCTAACTGTACTCATGATTGGTGGGTCAATTTTCCCCAATCCTATCTCGGATTGTATCTTTTGAAGCTTTAGTAATTTAATTAAGCTCTCGGGCATCTTGATGTTCAAAAAAAAAAAAAGAGAGAGAGAGAGAGGAAAAGTGAGAAGCAATGCAATTGATGATAATGTAAAATGAAGAGTACATGCTCTATATATAGAGCTACAAGACATGACAAAGTACTAGAGTGCTCTTACCTCCTTACATATGGGGGGAGGGTAAGGGAGTCAATGTACTAAACCGTAGAAGTACTATACTCTAATAGGCCCCCTCAATCTGAAGGGGGAGCAGCCACGTGAAGATTGGATTTGTGGTAGTGGAACAGGGTTGGACCGAGACCTTTGGTGAAGATGTCCGCAACTTGACGAGAGGTGGGGGTGTAACGAACTTGGAGATCACCTTTGAGGACCTTTTCCCGGCCATAGTGAAAATCAACATCAACATGTTTGGATCGATCATTTGAGATAGGATTGGCAGCCAGGTATGATGCAAAGACATTATCGCAGTAGATGATAACGAGGCCGGTGTGCCGGAGGCCTAAGTCACGCATGAGGTAGCGAACCCAGTCTACTTCAGTAGCTGCCTGTGAGACGGCCCGATATTTGGATTCGGTGGAAGATTTGGAGACCGTGGCTTGTTTCTTAGCACGCCAGGAGATCAGGTTGGGGCCAAGGAACAAGGCGTAACCAGTGGTGGAACGACGCGTGTCAGGACAGCCACCCCAATCAGCATCAGCATAGACAGCAACAGAGGTGCAGGTACCCAGAAGGATGGTGAGCCCATGATCATGGGTGCTTTTGAGGTACCGAAGGATCCGCTTAACAACCTGCCAGTGACTAGTTCTGGGAGTATGCATAAACTGAGAAACAAGATTAACAGCATAACAAATATCAGGACGGGTCATGGTGAGATATTGGAGAGCGCTGACGGCACTTATGTATTCTGTGGGGTCAGAGAGGAGGTCACCATCGGTTAGGGAAAGATGGGTGAGAGGGGGTAAGGGGGTATTGATGGGTTTTGCATCTTGCATATTGAGTTTGGTGAGAAGATCAATGGTGTAACGATGTTGAGATAGAAAGAGGGAAGACGGAGTTCGGCGCGTCTCAATACCGAGGAAGTAGTGTAGGGCACCAAGGTCTTTCATAGCAAATTGAGAGGAGAGGGTGTCGACAAGAGTGTCGAGGGACTGGGTGTTAGAGCCGGTTAAGATGATGTCATCAACATATAGTAGTAAGCAAGTGATGTTGTTGGGGGTGCGAAGTAAAAAAAGAGAGGGATCAGCACGATAGCAAGTGAATCCTAAGGTGTAGAGAAAGGTACTGAAGCGTTGGAACCAAGCTCGGGGAGCTTGTTTGAGGCCATAGAGGGCTTTGCGTAGGCGACATACATGGTTGGGAAATTTGGGGTGAATAAAGCCTTGCGGTTGCTTCATGTATACTTCTTCCTTTAGGTGGCCATGTAAAAAGGCATTTTTAACATCAAGTTGCTTGATGGACCACTTGTGAGTGATAGCAAGTGTAAGGAAGAAGCAGATGGTAGGAGGTTTGACAATCGGACTAAAGGTTTCCTTGAAGTCAATGCCTTCACGTTGGTGAAAACCTTGAGCCACAAGGCGAGCCTTGAATCGATCAACGGAGCCATCCGCTTTATACTTAACTCGATATTTCCAAGTGCTACCGACAATGTTGTTGGTTGGGTGCGGGGGGACGAGGTCCCATGTGTGATTATGAAGTAAGGCGTTAAATTCATCAGCCATGGCTGCTTGCCATTGTAGATTTTTGACTGCCTGAGAGTAACAAGTGGGTTCATGTATGACTGTTATGGAAGAGAGAGACAAGGGATATTTTGTCTTTCGAATACCATCCTTGAGACGAGTTCGCATGGGGTGCACGTTGGTTGGCAGATTCATGGGGCCAGGGTGGGTGGGAGACTCGACCCGGACGTGGGGGGAGGGAGGTGCACCAGTCGAAGCTGCCGGCGGTGGGGGAGAGGTGGGCTGGTCAGTGGGGGGTCGGGCAAGGTCTTCATGGGAGACCGTGGGTGTGATGGTGGGGTTGGGTGGACTCCAAGGGGAGGGGATAGGGGTGGAGCCCACCGCAACTGGGACAGGGGCGGAGGAGGGCTCGAGGGGGGCAGGGGCCGGTAGTGGCGGAAGGCCGGGAGTGATAGCGATTATGAGAGGAAGGTCAACTATACTCGCGGTTGAGCCCAGTGGAGTGATATGTGTAGGGTTGACTAGTTCTGGATAGGCTAAGCTAGTTTCATTGAACGTGACGTGCCTGTTTATGTAGATTTTACCCGTTTGAGGATCTAAGCACCTATAGCCTTTATGGCGGGCAGCATAGCCTATAAAAATGCATGGTATAGAGCAAGGTGCAAGTTTGTGTGGTGCACGAGGTGTGAGATTTGGAAAGCATGCACAACCGAATATGCCAAAACCGGAGTAGTTTGGTTGTTGTTTAAACAGTTTTTCAAACGGGGATAAGTTATTAAGCACAGGGGTAGGAAGGCGGTTAATAATAAAGCATGCGGTACAGGCAGCGTCATCCCAATGTGAGTAAGGTAGCGAGTGGTCTCGGAATCGTTTGACAAGGGCATCCCACATGGCTTTTGATGTGGGTTGTCGAACAGTATCGTTTAAGAGAGGGCGAGAGAGAGTTGCAGAAATACAGGATCTGAGACTTTGGTCAGTACGGACCCAATTTAAATAGTCGGGGTTGGGGATGGAGGAGCCAGCACTGTTTAATATATGAGTTGGGGGACAGGGGAAAGAACTATCAATGTAACCCATGAGTTGATGGGATACTAAAAGCATGCAAAATTGTTCTCTGCAGGCGGTATAATCAGTAGCATTTTCAAGTTTTATCGTTATTATACTGGAGATATTAGAAAGAGGAAGTAATAAAGGTTGATTTGTAGTATGAGTTAGGTTAGGGTTTAAAAGAGGGGTTGTGGGGAGGTGAACACCAAGGGGTGCTGGCTGGTCAGACGCAGCGGCAGCGGGTCCCCACCCATGGTGACTGTACGGTACAGCCGGGTGGGTCCCACCGGCGAGCGGGTGGCCGGGGTTTGCAGCGGGGAAGGGTGGGATTTGGGAGAAACCCGACCAACGGTGGTCGCCATTTCGAAGGGCGGCGCCGGAGGTCGGTTGTAGGGGGAAGAGGGGGAGGGAGGTTGGGATGCCCGAGCCAAAAAATTGAGAAACTTGCGGCCTCGTGGTAACTAACGAAGTACCGGAGATGGCAACACCGGCATTAGTTAGACCATTGAGGGGTAGATCTGAGGTCATAGATCCGATATGGGGAAGATCAGGCATGACCATGGAGGAACCGGACACCCGACGTTCAACCGAAGCACCGGCATAGGGAGAGCCGGATTCGGCCGGAGCAGGGGCGGCCGGCGCTGGGTGGGGAACCGTGTTGGGGAGGGGGGGGGGCTGCCATAGATATGGGATAAAGAAAGAGAGAAGAAAATTAAACAAAAATTGAAGAGAGAGAAATTAATTTGAAACAAAATAAATAAAAAATAATAACCAATTGAAAACTAGTACTTTAGACTGGAAAAGAAAATTAAAGAGAAGAGAGAAGAGGAGAGTCTCTTTGAGAGGCTCTTGATACCATGAGAAGCAATACAATTGATGATAATGTAAAATGAAGAGTACATGCTCTATATATAGAGCTACAAGACATGACAAAGTACTAGAGTGCCCTTACCTCCTTACATATGGGGGGAGGGTAAGGGAGTCAATATACTAAACCCTAGAAGTACTATACTCTAATAAAAAGGAACATATCCAGTGCCTCAAGGGCTCCTGCCTATGCAGGATCTGGGGGCGGATGTATGCAGCCTTCCCCCTTTAGGGTGTTAATTTGAAGAGATGTTGTTTTCCAGTGCCCCCAACCTGAGGGTGAGGACTTCCCAGGAGGTCACACATCCTATTACTATTCTCGCCCAAGCACGCTTAACTTCGGAGTTCTAATTGGATCCGGTGATGGCGTGCTGGTGTCCTCTTTGATAGTGAGAGGAGTAGAGAGCATTCAGATAAGATTTTGTCTTATTTTTCTTTGAATATATTTAATAAATAGGAGTAATTTTCTTTTCTTTTTATTATGCTTGGTAATTGAATAAATGTGGTCAAGATAAAAGAATTATAATTAAAATAAGCACAACAACAACAATAATAATAATAACAATCCCAGTGCCTCAAGGGCTCCCGCATAAGCGGGGTATAATTAAAATAAGCACAAAATTATTATTATTATTTTTTTTTAAACTTCTCCTCCCTCTCTTTACATCCAAATTAGAGGTTTAAGAAAATGTGGGTGAAGACGGACAATGAGGGGTAAAAACTTACCCACTTTACCTTCCTTTACTCCTATAAAATTTTGTCAAATGGGTTGTTCGAATTGACCAAACAAACAAAAAAGAATAATAGGTTAATATAAAAAAATTTTAAAAAATTTCAATTATTATTTAAAAAAAATTAGGGACTGATTTAATTAAATTACAAATATTGAAGATAATTATGTAACTCCCTAATTTAATTTAAAAAAATTTGTGAAAACCAAAAATGAAAAAAGAATGGTAATCATGGAGCGAGGCGGATATGGGAGTATATATGTCATTAAACTCATCATTTTCAGTATATTTATTGTACTAAAAATAATATATATGTTGATCCATTGAAGACATCGCTTACTAACGAATAACTCTGGGGGGCCAAAAAAGTCACTCGGGCTCGATTCCCGCTGAGGACGTGTTGCTCCCTTTAAGGGTATTGGAAAAATTATGTATTTTATTTTAGTGATGTAAAAAATCATTATTTTTCATATTATTTACTTTATATAAAAAAAATTTAATACACAAAGATTAAATTATTATTTAAATCATTTAAAGAGTTTTACTCCATTAGCCGTTTCCTGACGTTTTGACTACAGCAATTAACATGCACAATAATGTGCTTTGACAAATCTTTACTGTAAAGGAAAAGAGAGCATTTTTTTTTCCAATAATTGGCGATAGAGTGTCGAAACAAAATAGGCAACTCAATCAAACGAGCCCTGAGACAACCCGAAAAAAGAACAGGGGTCAAAAAAGAAAATAAAAAAAAGAAAGACAAGCAAAAACATACAAAACACGAATCCCAAAACACGACTAGGCAATACAAACCAAAACAGGAGAATGGGACAACGACGCGATAAATCTACTGAAGCAGGGCACTCAACGAAAGCGGATCTAAGCCATCAAAGTTCATCCTTGGTCTTTTCCCCATTTCTAGTGTGCTCTACGCGGCACGAATCCTGCTGACATCTTCAACACTGTTGCCATTTTTGGTCTTTCTTCCTTTCTTACTCGATTACTCAGGCAACCTATTTGTACTGCTTTCAAGAGACATGTCTTTAAGGAATTATTGTAGGTCCCACTTAGCTTGCTCTTTTTTCCTATGTTTAAGAGCTCTGCGTCCCTTTTTAGATATACCATCACTAGGATCCTGAAGGCTCAACCCCACTTTCCTCTTTCGCATCCCTGCCTTACTGGAATCCTTCATAGATTGCGGTGACTTCATAGTCGGGGAGCTTCCATCATCATGTCTTTCGACGCCCTGAGGCTCAAAACCTGGTGGAATTTTAGGTCCCAAGGACACTGACTCCATGTCACTTATAGTGTCTGGAATTTGATTACCTTGAGGGAGGGACACCCCCTAAAGCAAAATAAGCACAAGGAAAGAGCAATAGACTGGAATAACCTACAAAAACGAAACAGTCCCTCCGTAACCAATCATCCACTGGTCTTGCAATCCATGAGATTTGTATCCCCTTTCTTCAATCTAAGGCAAGAGGAGTGACAGGTTCACATTGACTCGGTCTACCTTGGTGGGTATTGCTGACGATTGGATTAAATCCAAAGTAGATGGACAAAAGACAGTCGGGCATGGGAAGTGGACGACCCAAGGCCATCTACCCACAAACTGATGGTCAACATGTAGCGCTAGCTGAGCCGCATTCAGCTTATCGATCTTCACATCCACAATTCCAACCCTAGAGCGTGTCTGTGGAGCATCCTTCTGAAGTGGACTGGCATTAGGGGCAGGAGATTCCATGACTCGCATTCATGAAAAGAGAGCTTATACATTTTGTATATAAATAAACGTGAGCTTATTTGAGAAATATACAAATAAAAAGAATATTTTGTTCTTTCAATCTCTTTTATTATTATGAAAAATAGTAAGCTCGGTAGTTGTAGTATGAGGATCTTTCATTGCTGCACTGATAGAGGTCCGACGGGTTGTTGAATCCTGGGAAAGGAGCACGTTTAACCTTATTAGCAATACTCGTGGAGAAAGAGCGTTTTCTTTCTAAAGATAACGTTCTCCCGTCCTCAACCCTCATATATGTTTTTTCTAAAACTTTTTCTCTTTAATTTTTTTTATATTGTTGTTATTAATTTTGAATTGTTGAGTATGATTTGATTAAATGAAGTTTGTATTATATTTTTGTTTCTATAGTTAATTCATATTCTGATGTTAGATTTGGACTAATATATATTATTCACATAGTTATATATGGTATTATTTGATGATTATTATAAAATATTTTCAACAAAGGGGACTCCCGCTAAGTCTTACCGATATAAAAAAAAACTTTTGATATGTCGCTATGTGAAGTTACGTGAGTTATTTAAATTTTAGTGTAATTTATGTTAATATGAGATAATCTAACTATAAAAAGCAACATACCCAATGCTATTGGGGCTCCCGCCTAAGCAGGGTCTGGGGGAGGCGGATGTACGCAGCCTTACCCCTTCAGGATATTACCCCTGAAAAGAGGTTGTTTCCGAGTGCCCCCAACCTGAGGGTGAGGACGTCCCAGGAGGTCACCCATTCGAGTACTGCTTTCATCCAAACACGCTTAACTTCGGAGTTTTAATGGGATCCGGTGGCAGCACGTTGGTACCCTCTTTGGTAGATAATCTAACTGTCTTGATCATAATAATGTAATAATATATTCTAAACTACAAGGACATGCTTTTGGCACCCTCGAGAGTTTACGGACTAGTATATTACAAACTGTCACTCGGATTATCAGTTTATTGAATGGATTAAGGCCTTAACTCATTAATAAACGGGTCAAATTCGTATCAACCTCATTTATTCTAGGAGTATAAACTCGATCTTACTCGTTCCTTCCCATGATCTCTTAGCTTACACCGGGGAGTTTCTCTCAAGGTACAGATAAAATTGAACGTTAGGAGGATCATTTTAATTACAAGTAATAGTTTAAAGGGACTAATAATTATCCAATAACCCAACTAGATTTCCTAACCCGACCCGTTTGATTGCCACAACTACACTACAATTAATACGAATACCTTTGAATGTTGACCTACCAAAAAGTATATCTTTGAATTTTAACAGGTATTATCTAGATTAGGTGATTTTTCAAACTAACCCGATTTACTTATGTTTGCAAAAATACCCAAGAAATGGGTTTGATTTAAATATCAGAACCTTATATGAACGAAAATGAGAAGAGAAGAGAGAAGAGAAAAACAATGACACAGAAATTCACGTGAAAAACCCTCAAATGAGGAAAAGCCATGGGCGCAGATAAAGACAACCATAAAATGAATATGTTTGGAGTCGATATTGAACCCTAGCTAGTGGGTACACTACAAGGAACGAAGTGCCTAATCCCTCTCGGCTCCACCAGAAATCTCTGCTTCCAATTCGAGACTTAACTTTGAGATATAACACAAAAACTTATAAGTTTCCATGTAAGATTGAGACAGTCGGCTTAATATGTGACAACTTCAAATGAGTCATAATGATTCCAAATCTAACCCACCCAAACTCGACTCATTTACAGCCCTAATGCAAACTTGATTTAGGCCTCGTATGGTTGTCACATGAATTCCTGGTTGATTTAGGTCCATGCTGTGCAGTGGTGGTCATAGTCTTTCAGTCCTTGTTGGTTGTCTTGCCTGTGTTTTTCTTGAATTCATGTTTCTTTGGTCTGTGGAAAGTTTTTTTTCTTGTCTTTGTTTTGTTCCCCGTTTTGCTACGAGTTGATTCAGGTCTCGTTTGTTCGAGGTGTCTGTTGTATTGCGACTTTGTAGCTAATTATCCAAAAAATGGTTGCCAAATGAATTAAATTCCTAAGGGAAGTTGTATTTCCCGAGAATTCAAATCCCACGTCAACTTTCTGGAAAGTAGGTACAAAATATTTGATTGTCAGAATGGGAAATAGAACTTTATTGGGAAGATCAGTTAAAAACAAATGGGTTAGAACTTACCTAAAAGAGCTAGGTAATGTATTTTCTACGTTGTGAACGAATTGAAAATTGTTAAGCAATTTTTACTTCCCTCATTTTGCCAACTTTCTACCAACCAAATACGAGTCCAAATCCCTACTTTCCGTAAACTTCTACTTCTCGTGTCTACTTTCTGTCAACCAAACAAGACCTTAAAAATTCATATATCAAATTCAAAAAAGTCAGTTTTCACAGTTACGACGTAAAAGGCACCTTTTGGGTGTGTTTTACCTTGAAAGGTAACAATTGCTAGGTTTAGGATCACATTTCACGTGAAATGAAAGGGCCACCTTCCAGATTATTACACAAATCAAGTAGTTGCCTAACTCCTCTTTTTTTTTTTTTTTTTTTTAAGTTATTACGAAAAAGATATTTGAGATCTAAATTATCAACCGTGCAATAACAACAACAACAAATCCAGTGCCTCAAGAGCTCCCACATAAGTAAGGTCTGAGAAGGGTGGAATGTACGCAGTTTTACGCCTTCAGAAAGTTACTCTAACGAGAGGCTGTTTTTGAAGTAAATTATCAACCCTACATATATGCAAAAGAAATTGTAATTCACAAAAAAATATATGGCCAATAAATATATGTCACTCTGCGGATAAACTATCATGTGATTTGCTCAAAAAAAATGTGGCTACTAAATGTCTGTCAGTCTATTGATGAACTATCTTAAAAGGCCAAATTATAAGCTGACAGTTCGATAATGCCCAAATGTAAATACATATTAAGCTTAAAACATACACCTCATACGCGTTAACGATAGGATGACTTTTTTTGTCAAGAAATGGTGCGTGATATTACTGATACTTACCATGGATGTCTGTGGAAGATTGATGCTATTGTTTCTGTGGAAGAGTTACAATGCTCAATTGTGTTGAATGATAAAAGAAGAGAAATACATAACCTATATATAGAGCTAATTCTATATGGTAAGAGAGTAAATCAAGAAATAAATCAAGGGATTATGATTGTACAATAATTTGAATAAATCCTAGAGATAATATACTCTAATAGGCCCCCTCAATCTGAAGGTGGAGCAGCGACATGAAGATTGTTTTTGTGATAGTGAAACAAGGTAGCACCGAGTCCTTTGGTGAAGATGTCGGTTATCTGTTGAGTTGTGGGAGTATAGCGAACTTGAAGATCTCCTTTGAGAACTTTCTCACGAACGTAGTGAAAATCAACGTCAACATGTTTAGTTCGGTCATTGGAGATAGGGTTGGCTGCAATATATGAAGCAGAGACATTGTCACAGTAGATGATGATAGGGCCAGAGTGTGTGAGACCGATGTCGCGCATGAGGTAGCGAACCCAGTCTGCTTTAGCAGCGGCTTGGGCGACAGCACGATATTCGGATTCAGTGGATGACTTTGAGACAGTAGCTTGTTTCTTGGCTCGCCAGGAGATGAGGGTGGACCCAAGGAAGACGGCATAACCAGTGGTGGAACAACGAGTATCGAGGCATCCTCCCCAATCAGCATCAGCGTAGACAACGACAGATGTGCAGGCACCAGGAAGGATCGTTAGGCCGTGATCTGGGGTGCTTTTGAGGTATCGAAGGATTCGCTTCACAACCTGCCAATGACTAGTCCTGGGAGCATGCATAAACTGGAAAACAAAATTAACAGCATAACATATATCGGGACGAGTCATGGTGAGATATTGCAGAGCCCCAACCGCACTGCGGTACTCAGTAGGGTCTGGCAATACGTCACCCTCAGTCAGGGATAGATGGGCCCGAGCCGGGAGGGGGGTTTTAATGGGTTTGGCATCCTCCATCTTATGTTTGCGGAGGGGGTCAATAGTGTAGCGATGCTGGGAGAGAAACATGCCAGTGTTTGTCTTTTGAGCCTCAATCCCTAGGACGTAGTGAAGGGGACCAAGGTCTTTCATGGAAAATTGAGTGGAAAGGGTGCGAATGAGGGTGTCAAGGGAGTGGGGGTTTGATCCTGTAAGAATTATGTCATCAACATAGAGTAACAGGCATATGATATCATTCGTAGAGCGGAAAAGGAAGAGAGAGGTATCAGCTCTACAACAGGTGAAGCCGAGGCTGTAGAGGAAGGTACTGAAGCGGTGAAACCAGGTCCCGGGGGCTTGTTTGAGACCATATAGGGCCTTATGAAGACGACAGACATGATCGGGGAATTGGGGGTGTATGAAACCCTTAGGTTGCTTCATGTAGACTTCTTCCTTAAGATGGCCATGAAGAAAAGCATTTTTAACATCGAGTTGTTTAATTTGCCATTTATTAGTGATCGCAAGTGTGAGGACAAAGCGTATGGTAGAGGGCTTGACGACTGGACTAAAGGTCTCCTTGAAGTCAATACCTTCACGTTGGTGAAAGCCTTGGGCAACAAGGCGAGCTTTAAACCGGTCGACGGAGCCATCCGCTTTGTATTTGACCCGATATTTCCAAGTGCTTCCTACAATGTTATGTTTGGGATTGGGGGGGACAAGTTCCCAAGTGTTATTTAGAATTAGGGCGTTAAATTCATCTGCCATAGCCTCTTGCCATTTGGGATTTTTAATGGCTTGGGAGTAACACGTAGGTTCTTGGATGACGGTAATGGATGATAGGGATAGGGGATATCGAGTTTTTCGAATACCATCCTTGAGTCGAGTTCGCATGGGGTGGACATTAAGGTTGTTGTTGGGGTCGGGTGCGGCCGAGTGTGAGGGCTCGGGTGGGGAGGGGATAGGGACCGAGGGGGAGGGGATAGGAGGGTCCGGTGGAGGAGGCCCCGACGGTTCTACCGAGGCAGGAACCGAGATGGGAGTACAGGTGGGTTCGGGGAGAATCGCAGCCTCAGGTTCGACAATAGGGATGTCGAGGTGAGGGCTAGGGTCTTGGTTATGAGTGGAGGGACCAAGGGCCATAGGGCTGGGGAGAGGAGGGCTAGGGGGAGTAGTAGTTATCCGGTGAGGGAGGGGTTCAGTTGGCGGACTTGGAAAGGTGGTGCCTGTAGCCGTGGTTACTACAAGCGGGAGAGGGAGATCAACGACAGTGGCTGTACTACCAGGTTCAGAAGCGTGAGTTGGGTTAACTAGTTCAGGGTAGGGGAAGCTAGATTCGTTGAACTTAACATGTCGATTGGTATAAATTTTGCCTGTTGTGGGGTCAAGACATCGGTAGCCTTTATAGCGTGCCGCATATCCTATGAAAATACATGGTAAAGAACGTGGAGCTAATTTATGAGGGGCACGGGGTGTGATGTTATGATAACATGCACACCCAAAAACGCGAAAACTAGTGTAATCCGGAAACCGTTTGAAGAGTTTTTCAAAAGGAGATGAGTTTTTAAGAACAAGGGTAGGGAGACGGTTTATAATAAAGCATGCAGTACACGCAGCATCATCCCAGAAGGTGTACGGTAGGCGAGATTGGATAAGGAGGGTTTGTGCCATTTCAATAATATGTTTGTGCTTTCTTTCCGCCACTCCATTTTGTTGTGGAGTATCAGGACATGAAAGACGAAAGTGAATGCCATGTTGACGACATAGGGTGTGCATACGACGATGATCGAATTCACGACCACCGTCGCTTTGAAAGATTTTTATTTTGGTTGAAAATTGATTTTCAACAAGTGTTTTAAAAGTTTCAAAAATGTCAAAGACCTCAGATTTCTGTTTCATAGGGTAAAGCCATGTGAAGCGAGTGAAATCGTCAATGAAGTTAACATAGTATTTATAATAAGAGTTTGATGCTACAGGAGATTGCCATACATCGGAATGAATTAAATGCAAGGGAGAAGTAGCGAAATGCGAAACACATTGAAAAGGTAGTCTATGTGACTTACCCAAATTACAATCTTGACAAAAAGCAGTAAATCGTGAGCTAGGGATGAGTTTGCGGGAGCAGAGAATGTCTAACATGGGACGGCCTAGGTGCCCTAAGTGACAATGCCATAAGTGTCCGGATAGGGTTTGTGTCATAAGTCCGAGTGAGTGAGGCGAGAAGCTGTAGAGTGCACCGTTACTGCGAACTCGAAGTAGAGGGTCCCCGTAGCCTTGTCCTTAACACAAAAAAAATTTGAGTCAAATTCAACTGTGCATAGGTTGTCATGGCATAAGCGTTTTATAGATAAGAGATTATGAGTTAGGTTGGGAACTAACATAACATTACGAAGTTGTAATTGGCGAGTTTTAGTGTTTAAAGTTGAAGAGCCCACGTGGGTGACAGGAAGAAGTGCCCCATTCCCAACTAAAACACATTTTTGGCCACGATAAGGAAGAAGAGAGCGAAGCATACCTGCGTTTGGTGTCATATGATTGGTAGCTCCCGAGTCGGGATACCAACTGTAGTCTTGTGAGTCAGCGATAGACATGGCAGCAAGAGAGTGGGAAGGATCAGGGTAGGAGGAATGATCAAAGCGGTACGGACATGAGACAGCATTATGACCAAGTTGATTGCAGATTTGGCATAATTTGGGCCCGGGTCCAAGAATACCGTGAGAGATGGGTGAAGCATTACCAGGTGGGCGAGGTTGAGGCAGTTGGGGGTGCGAATTATGATGTCCCGATTGATGTTGTTGGTGTTGATATTGTCCCCCGTTTTGGCCCCCTCGGTTACCACGGCGGCCTAAGTTGCGTCCTTTACCTCGACCGCGGCCCCCACGACCGGAGTTGGATCCTTGAGTACCTGCATTTGAAGCGACTAAAGCATGGTGCTGATCAGAGGTGGGGCGACCCTGATAACGATTATGGGCGCTTTCCTCATTAAGAAGATCAGTCTTGACCTTTTCAAAAGGAGGTGTGGGAGAAGTATTGCGAGTTAGAGTTGCAAATGCGGCATATTCGATTGGAAGCCCATAAAGGGCATAGTGTACTAGTTCTCGATTGGCTATGGGTGAGTCTATGGCAGCAAGGTCATCAGCAATAGATTTTAACTCAGAGAGATATTTGTCCATTGTTTTGCCATCCTTTTTAAGATTAATTATTTGAGATCTCAGGTCAAACTCTTCGGCCAGTGAATGATCTCGGAATCTTTTGACAAGGGCATCCCACATGGCTTTTGATGTGGGTTGACGAACGATGTCGTTAAGGAGGGATCGGGATAAAGTAGCGGCGATACAAGATCTTAAACTTTGGTCAGTTCGGACCCAATTTATATAGTCGGGGTTAGGGAGAGAGGGACCATTGTTGGTTTTTATATAAGTGGGAGGACAGGGAAAGGTACCGTCGATGTAACTCATAAGTTGATACGAAATTAAAAGCATAAAAAATTGTTCTCGCCAAGCAGTATAGTCAGTTGCATTTTCCAATTTTATTGTAATTATGTTGGAAATACTTGAAAGAGGAAGTAATAAAGGGGTACTTGTGGTATGATGTAAATTAGGGTTTATATTAGGGAAAGTAAGGGAAGGGAACCGAGCCCCCGCCCCGGCCCCTGCTGCTACGCCACCAGCGAGACCGGCCCCTAGTGCACCACCAGCGTTGCTGGTGTGCGGGCTGCTGGTGGTGACTGGTGCAGCACCGAGGGGAGGGACAGTGAGGTAGGGGTGGGAAGGGTCGAAGGGGAGGGAGGTGCGGTAGCCACCAACAGAGGTGGTGGTACCGGCCGCCGCCAGTGGGGGTAGGGAGGAGAGAAGGGTAGGGATGCCCGAGCCAAAAGATTGAGAAAATTGTGGCCTCGTGGTTGCTAACGGGCTACCGGGGATGGCGACACCGGTACTCGTTAGACCATTGAGGGTTAGACCAGAGGATATGGAGCAGATATGGGGAAAATCGGACACAGCCATGGGCACACCACCCGGAAATCGACTAGGGAGCCGGCATTAGGGTGACCGGTCCCGACAGTGACGGGGGTGGTGGTCGGCCGACTGGTGGCCGTGGGTGGGGGGGTAGTATTGTTGTTGTTAGCTGCCATAGATTTGAAGTAAAGCAAAAAAAAAATAAAATGTTACTTGTAACAAAAAAACAAGAACGATAAGAAGAGGGAGAAGATAGCCAATCGAAATACTAGTAAAGTAGAAAAAGAAAAGAATTAACGAACAAGAGAGAAGAATTAGAAGAGAGTCTCCTTTGGAGGTTCTGATACCATGTGGAAGAGTTACAATGTTCAATTGTGTTGAATGATAAAAGAAGAGAAATACATAACCTATATATAGAGCTAATTCTATATGGTAAGAGAGTAAATCAAGGAATAAATCAAGGGATTATGATTGTACAATAATTTAAATAAATCCTAAAGATAATATACTCTAATAGTTTCTAATAATAAACTTCTGAAATGTAAATTTGTTCCCCTTTTTTTATATGATCTCTCAGGTCATTCAACTTTTTTTTTTTTTGATAAATTGCGACAAAATCGCTACACAAGCCGGTCACTCGCTAGGCGAGGCCTGAGCCCAACCGCAACAATACGGGGACCAAAAAGGCAAACACAAAACAAGAAAATAGGATCAACTTAATTTCTCACGTGGTAGTCAAGATTCATCGTTTGGGTTTTTCTAATCATAATAGGGGTTTCTTCGCCCCCTACTGTTCCGTCATTTTATATCTCTAATCGTAATGAATAGTTAGGCCTTAAAACTATTGAACAAAAAAAAATAATAATAATTTGACACCAATCATCAAGAGCTGTAACCCTGTTTTAAATAACTTAATTATACTATTTGACCAAATTTCTTTTATAAAAAAAATACTTTTTTTTTTCTAGAAAAATCCCATTTTTAGGATTTAAGTAATTATAATAAAAACACAAATTATTTTTCTACATCCAAACAGAAATAGGAAAATAATACTCCTCCCTCTTTCAGAGCAGAAACAAAAATTAAAAATTTTTCAGATAAAAACAAGTTTACATAAGTATTTTAATAAAAAGTATCATTCTCACAGATTGGCCGAACAAACTCTAAAAAGTAAGAATTCAAAATTAATTGTAAAATAAATGAAATATATTCAGAAACCAAAAAGCACAGAAATGCCTCATCTTTTTATTAATCTTCTCTTCCCATAAATAAAATTATCTGTACTAAACACATTTTTTATATGTGGAACCAAAAATAAAAGCATATAATATAACAAATTAAATAATTAATTAAGGGCAAGAGACATAACTTATATTTATATTTTCCTAGATAATTTTTTTTTTTATATAACCTATGGTCTCCCCCATATTTGTATTTTGTTTTTCCCCTTCTATACCAATATTTTCTGTTCATGGCCTCTCCCAAATTCTCTGTATTTACATACAAATTACTCTCATTGCCCATCAACCAACACCATGATTTTACTCGGGAGGGGTTCGCCATGGCCCGTGTCGTTTTCTGCATAAAGTTCAAGCCGGGCAACTATTGGGTTCTCGGTTGGACTGACTGCTGACGCAGGCAAGCTCGATTTGAGTTTTTGGATATTGGGTACCAGAACATTGTTTGTCCACGCTTCAAGTCCAATGGGTCCGGAGAAAATCCCGCTTAGGATCCTCTCGAGAGCTTCATGGTCTATTTTTATGGAGAGCTTATCCTCCATAATGGTAGAGAATTTGGTTGTTATCTTCCTCTCGATGTCCCGACGAATCCGATCGAAGTCAACTGGGCTAAAAACAACTGTGCCATCCACCGACTCTGCTAGCTCGTGGTGGTTCTCGCGGTGGTGGCCGTGGCGGTTCTCATCGTTATCTACTGTTAAGTCGCTCGAGTTGTGGGACCCATCAAGGCGATCATCCGCGATGTCAGCCATTTCGTTGAGGTCGAACGAGAGGGAAGGGCCCGTTTCTTTTCGGTGCTTAATGGCTCGACCCTCGTCAAGAATCCAACTCGGTTGTCTTTTCCCGGTCTTTTCACCAAGACATATCCTCAACCGCCAACAGCCAGTAGCTAAAGACTCGAGCTTTTCTTCATCAGGCGGCTCGTTAGTGGTAACGACAAAAATGATATTCCCGAGGCTAATTTCTCGACCATGAGAATCGGCGAGACGCCCTTTTTCAATCGCCCGTTTTATGCTTCCCCGAACAAGAGTATCGGCCTCATCAATGTCTCGAAGCATTATAAGTGAAAACGGGTTTCTCCTAACTGCTTCAGCTATACGATCAATCGCAGTTTTACCCCGGAAACTCAAATCGGATTCTTCGCTATCGCGCCTTGAACCTAGCGAGATCAATACCGGAGCCACCCCACAAACCAGCTCGGAAAGAGCGGCAGCCATCTTCTTCTTCCCAACACGATCGGGCCCAGAAAACAACAACCATATATCACCACCATTCGATCCACCAGGACGATGGTTTCCGTTCCCCGATTTGCACTGAACCACAGTCGTAGCGACAGCTGTTGCCGCCTCCTTTTGCCACCACACTTTCTCAATCAGACCCTTCAAAAGCCTCTTGAATGAGTCAGCATCGACATGCAGATCACGTGACCTAGCGGGTGTTTCTTCGGGTTTGGTTCTACCGAGGACAAGGTCAGTTCTAACGGGGCTACCAGGTGGGCTTGACGGGGTGGATAAACCAATATTCAAATGGCGGGGACCACAAAGGGTTCCAGATTGCGGTAGCTTTGGCTGAAGTGGTTGGCGGCCGAGCAAGGTCGGATTGTATAAACCGGTTAACGAGAGAGGCGTTATAGCAATTCTCTCGGAGCTCGAGTTATGGTGGAAATTAGGGTGGAGATGGAAGCATGTTTCGGTCCATTTCTTTTGTAGTTCTTGAGTTTTCTGCTTCAAGATCATATCTTGATCCTTGCTCTGCAAAAAGCCAACAAAAATTACAACAATGAAACAATGATCTTTAACAAACAAATTGAGCTGAATACATGACTAACAGTCATGGAATCACACACCAGGCCGTTATGTAACAAATTTTGAGCTAGTCATTACGTGATTGGCTGTTATATAATGATACATTTACAACTTCTTTCATAATTCATTTATAGTTATATATATTCATATATTAAAAGCTACCGTTTTGATTGACATAAGGGAATATTATTAAGAGAGAAACAATGTAGAAAAAGTAAGAAGATGTCCTTAAACATCACAAAACCAAAAACTAATTATACAAAGCCCTCCAATTTCTTTATAAATAAGGTTGAGGCTATGTCAACGAATCAGGTTTCAGGTTGGGGGGTCCTCGGACACAACCTCCCCTTAGGTAGCAACCTGAAGGGTAAGGCTGCATACATATCCCCCCCAACCCCTGACCCCGCATTAGCGGGAGCCTTTGAGGCACCGAGTCTGTTATTATTGTTGTTGTTGCTGCTATGTCAATGAAGCCCCCAAAGCTTTTTAGTCAAAAAGCTCCTAGAAAGACCACCTTATCCCATAAGAAATTCAGCAATGTATATTAGTGTTTGAAAATCGTAGATTCTTTTTTAGCCAACTCACCAATGTAATGGAAATTAATCAGATTGATACTCTTAAATGATCTTGGGCTAACTCATTCAAACTATTACAAATATAAGGCTTTAAAGTAAATTATATTCCAGATAAAAAAAACTCAATGCAAACGACCGTTACACAACCACCTCAACCATGAAGCATGATATGAGTCTTTACTAATGCGCCACGAGATGAATACCTGAGAGAGATCGCAGCCGTCATTAACATCCTTGTTCTGTAACTTGGCATATTGCAACCATGCAGGAAGCGATTGTCGAGTTGCTTCTGATTTAACCTCAGGCTTATCTGCTAGCACTGCCACTAGTTTTGTGTGCTCTTGCTCGTACTTTTCCAAACATTGTGGGCAACAGCTGGGACTTCTAGAAGGATCCAAGTTCTCGGAAACACGACGTGTCAATGGTGGTGCAATGGTTGGGAAGCTCTTGAGTGGGCTCAAACACTCAACTGAGCTGCTGAGAATCCCATTCGGTCCCAACCTAAATGATTGAAATACATATGAGTCATTCAATGATCAATACCAAGACCATATCGAATAAGGATACTCGACGTTGGTGAAACTTAGACACCTTAAATTAGACTAAAGGCAGAGGAAAGGTACTGAAGAATAGCCAAGTTCAACTCTTCGACACATACACGCGTCTTAAGGGATGTGGTATAGAACTATTCTTGAGCTTTACCTAGAAACTTAAGCTTTCAGAATAGTTCGTTCCTTGACATGATATATAACCTCTTTGACCAAGAAGTTTTGAGTTTAAATTCCAACAAGCCCCATCAATACTGAATAATTTCAACATAAGGTAAGAGATGAGGCTTTCTCAGTATTCAGATCTAAAACTCAATCAGTATTCATGCAAAAGCACATGTCAAGAGTACAGAAATGTTCCCAAACCTTGACTGAACAATTTAAGCTTTCGGAATAGTTACTTCTTATGATATCATAGTTACTGTGACCAATAGGTCTCGAGTTCAAATCCCAACAACCTCTACTCGAAATGTAGACATATGTTTAGCGTAAGGACTGAAGTGCTTTATATACTATCCTCGCTTTAAACCTAACAGGCTATTTGTTTGAATGGACAAGCTAAAGACTAAAATCATTACAAGGCTTTATTTAATAGCTTAAGCTTTTGAGATACAATCTAGGACAATGATCCACAAACGAACCTCTACTTTAGGAAATCCTAACTTAATATTGAAATATACAATATAGAAGTTGATTTCCCAAACAGATTAACATAACAGATCAAAGCAGCAAAGAGCTTTTTGATCATGTACCTAGAAAGCATCCCGGGAGGTGGCGCTCGGGCCACGATAGACACCACCTGCAAATCCCATTCATTTTCCATACTAGGATGGTAAACTTGACACCTCAAATATGTCTCACATGTAGCAGTCCCCATGACCCAAAGTGTCCCGCCATTGCCACCATCGTTGTATTTCTTCAAGATCTTCCCGATTTCTGCCACCACCAACCGACCCACCTCCAATGCACCGCCACCACCGCCACCCCCAGGTGGATCAACCAGCCATTTCAAGTCACCGAGATCAAGAACTATCCCTCCAGCGGTAAACCCCATCAATCTCCTCTCAATCAACCCTCCTAGCTCTCTAACTTTTACACCCATTTGAGAGAAATCCGAACCGAGCTCCTTCACCATCGACACCACCTCGGCATCCTTCAAAGGTACCTCCAATTCCTTCTTCTCCACCCTTTTTAACACCTCTTTTGCCACAATCTCGGGTTCCGATTCCCCTACCAAAACTGGGTTTCTTTTCTTATCTCTCAACAAAATATCAATCACCCTCCTCACATTATCCCCATTCACTGCCCCTATTTGATTCCCATTTACCTGCTGTTGCTGCTGTAACCGCGGATTCAAGTACAAGTTCCTCGGACCCGGTTGCGGCCCTGGCCGGAAAGGCATACCAATCTTTGCTCCACCGCCGTTAATGGCGACAGACGCAGCAGAGCAAGGTTGTAGGGACTGTTCAATGGCAGCTTTCACAGCGGGGCTGGAGAAGCTAGCCTCTCTCATAACCCGGCTAACGCTCGGGTCATCCAAGATGGATATAATAAGTTGCTCTAGCTCCACTTTGACAGCCAACAATGGCTGCTGTTGCTGCTCAGGACAGCCCCGTCGCTGATGGGCTTGCGCCCGCTTCAGCGCTGCCATAAGCGCATTAGATAAAGGCGGCTCCCCACCTCCACCGCCACCGGCAGCAGTGGTTTGGAGCCGTTCCAAAGCCACGCTGAAGCAAAGCTCCAGCGCGCGGCACTGTAAAGGGTGGGATGAATTGGGGTGTGACCGGATACATGCTTGGCGTAAGTACCCAGACGGGGCAGCAAGGAGGGTCGCCGCCACATGAAGTGGTGTCGTTTGGCTATGATTCCGCCTCCCTGCCTCAGCGATCGAGTGGTTCAACACCGTCGCCGCCTCCGGCGTCAGAGTTTGTTGGATTGTACTCAAACCTGCTCTCATAATTTACACCTCCTAATACTAAAATTCAACTGGGAATCACTGAAATTGGACCTCAAAATCAAACCCAAGATGGATTAATTTTCAAACTTCCCTTGACTCAAACCATCAAGAACTGAAAAGGGACTAATAGATGAATGCAAACTCTCAATTTACAACACCTAAACCCTAAAATTCACTTCAGATTTCACTTCTAACAACAAAATTCAACTGGGTAACACTCAAATTGCTTCAAATTCAACCTCAAAATCAAACCCCAGATAAGCACCTTTTGAAATTTTGAAAAGGGGGTTTGCAGATGATTATGAAACTCCCAATTACACCACCTAAACCAAAAATTCACTTCAGATTTCACTTTAAACAACAAATATTCAACTGGGTATCACTGAAATTGCTTGAAATTGGACCTCAAAATCAAATCCCAGATGGATAAATTTTGAAACGTTGAAAGAGAGGCTTTCTATATGAATGTGAAACTCATAATTATCTATAAGACCCACAAGAGTGTGAAAAAAATCAAAGAAAGTGGGCAAATTCACATTTTTGATGGGTGACCTAAACCTCATCAATCAATTCTTCAACGACACAAACCGACCCATTAAAACTAGAGAGAGAAACTAGAGAGAGAGAGTCAATACAAACATTACTTAAACATCAAAAACTCAATCACACTAGCTGAAAACACCAAAATTTTTGTGGGTTTCTTGTGGAATTCAAATGGAAAATGAAAGATCAAACACCCACAATAAATCAAATGAAAAAAAAGGGAATTAATTTCTTGCAAAGTGAAAAAGGGGGTCAGTTTCTCTCTCTAGATGCTCGCCATGGAAAGGGGGGAAGAGGAGAGATAAGAAAGACAAGAAGCGCACCGTCCCTATCTCATTCAATGACCCATAAAAACAAAGACATGAAATGCTAAGAAAACTCCAAATTCAAAAACAAAAAAGTAAATCAAATTTTAGTGTGAGAGATAAAAACAAACCCTACTTTTTCAAAAAGAATTCATTGCACCCACTTAAAAAACAGAGCCCTCGTTTCATTGTCATATAAATTAAATATCTATATTTTACTTAAAATTGGTAAAAACTTTTAAAATTAAAACAATAGAATCGAATCGAAAATAGTAAGATTCTACTAAATATATATTTTAATTATTTTTCGTATTAATATCAATTATATAATTTAAAAAATTATTAATAAAACCTTTTATGTTATAATAATCATGAGAGTTTTAAGATTGATTATGCTAATCGAACTTTGTACATAAAACCCAACTCAATTTAAATTTCTTGAAAGTATATAACACTGAATTAATTTTCTTTTACTTTAAACTAATAAAGTAAGTTCGTTTATAATATATGCTTGATTTTTTATTTTTTTTACATTTTACTTTTTATTTTTATATGCAGGTAAAATCGAGGTTGGATCGGTAAAATCGTATTATGATTCTATCTGTTAGTTTCATGTAATATCAATGAATCGTAAGATTCTCCAAAATTAAGATTCTATTTAAAATTCAGATTGGTCAGCAATTGTGGAATCGTAGAATCGTAAGATTCTAATATTGGAATCGGGAATTTAATAACCATGGCTGTATGAAGTTGCATTTTATGGGAATTCAATTCTTATGTTAACTTTCTATGAAGTGGGTAAAAACATGTTTGGTTGCTAAGATGGGAAATAAAACTTTCTTGGTGAAATTAGTTAAAAATAAAGGAATTACAACTTATCCCAAGTGGGTACAAGATGTTTGGTTGTTGGGATAAGAAATAGAACTTTCTTGGTGAAATTAGTTAAAAACGAAGGACTTATAACTTATTTATTTTCTGTGTCAACTTTCTAGTGGGTACAAGATGTTTGGTTGTCGGGATGGGAAATAGAATTTCCTTTGTGAGATTAGTTAAAAACGAAGGAATTAGAACTTACCTAAGGGGCTAGGTAAGTTACTTCCTGTGTTTTGAAAGAATTGAAAATTACTAAGCAATTTTCATTTTTTGCATTCTGTCTATTTCCTGCCAACTAAACAAGAGTCAAAATCCGTACTTGCGATGAATTTCTACCTCCCGCGTTTACTTCCCACATACCAAATGAGGCCTAAGATCTTGTTTGATTGATAGGAAGTAGACGCGAGAAGTAGAAATTCACGAGAAGTTGGGAATTGGGTTCTTGTTTGGTTGGTAGAATACGGGAAGTAGAAATTGTTTAGCAATTTCTAATTTTTTTCAAAAGGTAGGAAGTAACTTACCATGCCCCTCTTAAGTAAGTTCTAATTCATTTATTTTTAACTAGCCTCCTGAAGGAGGTTCTATTCTCATCCTGGTAACCAAACATGTTTTACTTACTTCCTGAAAAATTGACACATAATTTAAATTTCTAAAAAATACAAATTCTTGCAAAAATTCAATTAATGTGGCAGCGAGACGAGGCCATAGGCTTGGTTTGGTTGCCAGGTGAATTGAATTGTTATAGAAAGATGCATCTTCCAGGAATTCAATCCTTATTTCAAGGTTTTAAGAAGTAGGTACAAAGTGCATGGTTGTCGAGATGGAAAATAAGACTTCCTTGTGAAGCTAATTAAAAACAAAGGAACTATAACTTATCTAAGAAGAGTTAGCTAAGTTACTTTTTGCGTTTCAAAGGAATTGGATTCCACTTCCTATATCATGCCAGGGTTCATTTATCAGGCACTAAGGCACCTGATCCCATTAGAACTTCGAAGTTAAGCGTGCTTGAGTAAGAGTGGTACCAGGATGGGTGACCTCATGGGAAGTCCTCGTGTTGCCAACTTTATAAAGTTGGGGGTCCTCAGAAATAGCATCTCAGTAGGGTTACACATTGAAGGGGTAAGACTACGTACATCCATCCCTCCCTGACCCTGCTTATGCGGGAGCCCTTGAGGAACTGGGTCTGTTGTTATTGTTGTTGTTCCTATATCATGCCAATTTACTGGCAACCAAACAAGAGGCCAAATCCGTATTTCTCATGAATTCTTATTTCCTACCTCTACTTCCTGACAACCAAACAAGCCATAGTTCAAAAAAAGGGAGGGAAACATAAGTAGATTTGGTGGCAAATGCAGATCATTATCGGACCGATCGTCCTCTCGCTTTGCTGTGCGTTGCCTTTTCTCTCTATTGACCCTTCGTCGTCTCTTTCTATGGCCTTCGCTTTCACTTCATTTGTTGTCGTGTGTTGGTTGAGGAAGGAGAGAGGTTTCAGTCGGAGAGGAGGGGAATCGGATTGTGGGTTGAAACTGCTAAATTTTCGTTCAATTTGATTAAACTCACAGCTAGAAAAGGATGATGTTTGGTCGACATTTCTTTGAATATTTTCTCAAGCCTTTTCTGGCCGCATGCTTATTTATTGGATGTTGCGGTATAAGGCGGCGGTTGGTGTGGTTGTCAGTGACAAGAGAGGGTTCGGTAGCCACTGGTGTGCAAATGGAGCATCCGTTGGCGTAGTCATAGGCAGTAAGGCTGGAGTAAGCAACCGTGATGGGTAGGGGTCACCAGACAACGGCCAATGGTGATGATCAACCTATGTCAGCTGCGTACATCAAGAAGGGGCGAGGGGTTGATACGTATGCATTTACCAAATCATTTAAGAATACATCAATAGTTAGAGAAAAAAATTATTTCATCATAATCAGTGTAGAAGTTAAAACCAAACTTTGTGAATTAAAGAAAAAAATGAAGTTACTAAAACCCAAAAATCATACAGATAATTTATATCGGCTAATATTATTATCAACTAAAATCGTTATTGTCATAGCAAAATCATTATTTCTAAAGCAATTCTGTAGCTATAATTTTTTACAAGTTATATCATTACTTTAATAATAACAATTTTTTACTTTGATAACAATAATTCTCTTTATACTTTTGGAGAATGTAATTGCAGGACAAAATTGTTATTGTCAAAACAAACGTAGTTTTTAAGACAATTTTATAGCTCTCGTTATTTGTAAGTTATATCATTATTCTGATAATAATACTTTTTTTGTCCTGATAATAATAACTTATTTTATAATAGGTTTATTTACGTTAAAGGTCCATGTACTTTGTCTGTTGTGTCAATTTAGTCCTTTTACTCTTAGTTATGTCAATTTAGTCCATGTACAATTCAAAATGTGTCAATTTGGTCCTTAAAGAAAATTTTATGTTAAGTTGATTAAAGACTCCATAAGTGAGTCTAGTATTAGAATCCTCACATTGGGGTCGTAAGGGTAAAGGAATCAATTTATAAGCCTAATGGGTTGCTCCATCTATTGCTAAATGGTTTTAGGATGGAACCCTACTCAAGCTTATATGTGGATCTTATGTCCCAACTTCGTGAGTTGGGCCTAAAGGCTCGATGAAAATTTAACAAATTTTTAATAAAATTTTTAATAGTTCAATCACGAATTAGATTAAATTGAGTAAACAAATGAATTTATAATAAGTTACTTACGTCTAACACAATTTTACCATTCAAAATTACGACATTAACTTAACTTAAATTTGATCAAAGGATTAAATTGACACATTTTGAATTGTTCAGTAACTAAAGTGCCACAATTAAAAGTATAAGGATCAAACTGACACAACGGACAAAATATAGGGACCTTTGGCGTAAATAACCCTATATAATATTAGTAAAATAATTAAGGATTATTTATTCCAAATGTCCATGTACTTTATCCATTGTGTCAATTTAGTCTTTTTACTTTTAATTGTGTCAATTTAGTTCACGTATAATTCAAAATGTGTCAATTTGGTCCTTAGAGAAAATTTTATGTTAAGTTTTTAATAAAAAATTTTAATAGTTTGGTCACGAATTTGGTTAAATTGAGTAAACGAATGAATTTACAATAAATTATTTGTATATAGCATAATTTTACAGTTCAAAATTACGACATTAACTTAACTTAAATTTGACCAAATGATTAAATTGACAGATTTTGAATTATTCAGTGACTAAATTGACACAATTAAAACTACAAGAATCAAATTGACACAATAAACAAATTATAGGGATCTTTGGCATAAATAACACTTTATAATATTAGTAAAGCAACATACCATGTGGCCTAAGGGCTCCCCGCCTAAGCAACGTCTGGAAGGCGGATATACATAGGCTTCCCCCTTCAGGAAATTACTCCTGAAGAGAAGCTGTTTTCAAGTGACCCCAACCTAAGGGTGAGGACTTCCCAGGAGGTCACCCATCCTGGTACTATTCTCGTTTAAACATGCTTAACTTCGAAGTTGTAATAAAATTCGATAACGACGTGTTGGTACCCTTTCTGGTAATACTGTATAATATTAGTAAAATAATTAATGAAAGAATTATTAAAATATAATAGAGATGAGAAGGAAGTGTATCATGACTGCATTTCACCTTTTTTGATTGACTACACCCCCCAACTTTTTATTCCTTTTTTGTCCTCCCCATTATTTTATTATTTATTTTTATTTCATTCATCACCCCCACGCGCCATTACTGGCGTTTTCTTGCCACGCGCTTTTAAGTCGAGCCTATCCTTTTGTCCATAGCACGTGTCGGAGTTACGGGTTGTTTATAAGTTTGTTCAAATTAATTTTTTTATTTTGATTGAAATTATTTTTAGGGTTATTTATGTCAAAGGTCTACGTACTTTGTAAATTGTGTTAATTTAGTTATTGTACTTTTAATTATGGTAATTTGGTTCCTGTACAATTTAGAACGTGTCCAGTTGGTCATTAGAGAAAATTTACGTTAAATTTTTATGGTTCAGCAACGAGTTTTGTTAAATTGAGTAAATGAATGAATTTATAATAAGTTACTTGCATTTAATATAATTTTTTCGTTCAAAATTACGTCATTAACTTAACTTAAATTTGGCCAAAGGACTAAAATTGATACATTTTGAATTGTTCAGGGACTAAATTGATACAATTAAAAGTATAAAGACTAAATTGACATAATGAGCAAAGTATATGGATTTTTGGGGTAAATAACCGTAGTTTTTAATATTTGTATACTTATTCAAATTGAACAACTCCATATCATAAGCGGAAGAATAGGAAAAGGTAGCCAAAGAAGAGTTGGATGGAGACGATTCGACATGACTTCACCTACCTCAACCTGAATGAAGAGATGACCCTTAGAAAAAGCGGAGTAGAGGGTTAGCATGGGTGTAGTTGATATTGCGGTTCAAGAAGAGAGGAGCGCGACTAAGATCGCACTAGCGTCCATAGACTTATATGTATGCCTGTTTGATTTTATTTCTTATTATTGTATGTTGATTGCTTGTTATTCAGTCGCTATGTGGCTTTATTGTTGTCGTTGCTTCATGCTTATGTTTTATTCTCTCTATCTACGTGCCGCTGTTTTTATGCTTTCCAGGCGGGAGTCCTCGGATACAGCCTCTTTTTAGGGGTGGCACCTAAAAGGGTAAGGCTGCAAACACCCCCCCCCCCCCCCCCCCCGGCGGACCGTGCATATGTGGGAGCCCTCGAGGCACCGGGTTTTTTTGTTGTTGTTGTTGTTGTACTCAAATTAATCTAGGGAGTTGTTATTATTAGTGCAAAAAATTGTTATTATCAGAGTTATGATGTCACTTGCAAAAAATGAAAGCCACAAAAATTGTTATTGTTACTATGTCAAGGCCTCGTTTGGCATGTATGAACTAAACGCAAAAAGTAAAAATTTATGGGAAATACAGATTTGGACTCTTGTTTGGTCGGCAGAAAGTAGGCAGAATGTAGAAAGTGGAAATTGCTTTCTTCAAACGCAGAAAGTAATTTACCTACCCTCCCTAGGTAAGTTCTATTTCCTTCGTTTTTAACTAACCTCTCTAAGAAAGTTATATTTCTCATCCTGACAACCAAAATATTTTTTTACGTACTTACCTTGTTTACATGAAATCCATCTTCGTAAGCTCCAACCTAAATTTACCTTGTGTAATCTCAGTTAATACTTGATGAAAGGGTGACCTGACTGCATTTTATCTTGTTTCAATTGCCCTGAGATCAGAATTAGTTATAGTGGTCAGTTAGGTTTGTCCTGTTATGCCGGTTGTTGTTTGTCGTCCTGTTTGATCATGTTCTTGTTTCTCTGTGCTCCATTATTTAAATGGTTTTATAAGGGCTCGCTAGCTCGAGCGCTTGAATTGTTTCGCAACTTGGTCGCTAATTACCGAAAAAAAAATCTTAGTTCGACACTTAAACTCAATCTAGGCTAAATGATTTTTATTTTAGGCTATGTTTGGCGATCACTTTTTCGTAACTTTTAGTTTTTTGACTAGTTAAATAGTTAATTGTGTTGTTTGGTAAAAATTATGCTGTCAGCTAATTGTGCTTTCAAATTCTATATTATCGAACATTTATTTATCATATTTCCGCTCATTTTCATCTTAATTACCAAAATGCCATCAACAATCCCACCCATCTAATTTTATCAAACATTTACATAGAAATTATAACCCATCAATTAACAGCTAACAACTACCAGCCAACAACTAAACGCTAACAGATAATAGACAAACGTTAACTACTAACGGTCAGAGCCCAATATATTCTTAGACTAAAACTTGACCCAGTGAAACATATTCAACCTCGTAAACTACATCAAGATTTTGGCTCATTTACACTCGCTTAAGATTATATTTTTATGAGCTCGAGCTTTATCAAGACTCGTAAGCCGGCTCGGGTAAACAAGAGGAGAGCGTGAAAGCGCGTGGGGCAGGGGAGAGAGAGAGTGGGGAGTACCAATATTCAACTTTTCACACGCAACAAGAACGCTGCAAAGCCATCGCACGGCTCTTTCCTTTTTCACTACTTACTCCAACTTTTTGCCTTCAATCTTGAAAATTCAAAATTCTTCACTTTTTTGGAATTTATAATTTGATATATAGGCCTCGTTTGGTTACCGCATGACCTGAATGGGTAACCTCATGGGAAGTCCTCGTATTGCCAACCCTATAAGGTTGAAGGTACTCGGAAGCAGCCTCTCTGCAGGGTTACACCCTGAAAGGGTAAGGCTGCGTACATCCACTCCCAGACCCCGCTTAGGCGAGAGCCTTGAGGTTGTTGGTTACTGCAAGAATTGAATTCTGATACGAGCCAAAATTAGGATTAGGAATATTGATATAGATATTCCCGAGCCCCCATTGCGACATAGTGGTGGTGCCATTTCATCATAGATTTTAGTGGTATAAATAAGGGGAATTGCATAGGGTTAGGTCATGTTTTGTGATGGCTGTGTTCAGTGTTCATCTATCTCTCCCCTTATTTCTTATTATATTACATGTAATTACTCTATTTGAAAATTATCTATAGAATATACAATCTGGAACAACCGTTCACTGTCCCGAAGTTACTGATTTGGGTGATTGTGTAGCTGGATTGTGAGCTGTGATCTAGATTGGTGTTGGTTCGTATCAAATTCTTGTGAGAAGTAATATTTCCTGATAATTCAATTCTTATGCCAATTTCCTAGGAAGTAGGTAAAACAAGTTTGGTTGCCACGATGGGAAATAGATCTTTCTTCAGAAGGCTAGTTGAAAACAAATAAATTAGAACTTATCCAAGGGGTTACGTAAGTTACTTCTTACGTTTTGAAGAATTTTTTAGCGATTCTACTTCTATCATTCTGCCTACTTCCTGCATACCAAATAAGGCCAAAATATTGTCATGTTTCTCTCTAATCTTGTGATTTTTAGTTCAAATTCAATATTTTTTTTTCTAAAATATTAACAAAATACATATATTGCTGTAATTATATTTTACGAGAGCAATTTAATCTACAATTCATTGGATTATAATAAAAATTCACTTGAATTAAGTTGAACAACACCTAAATAATAAAACTTTAACAACTCATGATACCGTATTATATATATTAATATGTTGAGATATATAAACAAATTTAAAGCTACCTAAAATTTTCACTTATTCGCTCAGTATAAATAGACCCTCAGGGCTTCTGGTTTAGGTATCTAATTAAGAAAGAGAGCTGACGTCACATTGATTTGAGAGCGTCACGAGAATTTAGAGGGAGTGATTGAATAATTCTCCAATAAATCTCGTTCAGAGAAAGTGTTATTGTAATTCTTCCATTATTGATACTCAATAAAGATCTCCATGTCCGCCTGTGGTTTTCTCCCCTCTCGACTGAAGAGGGGTTTCCACGTAAATCTTTGTGTTCTTCGTTTGTACTCTTTTACCTCTTTTGTTTACTTCTCTTGTGTGTTATAATATTTGAATCGAATCAAGTTCTGGAGTGTTAAGTTCTGCATTAAGGAGGTATTAATTTCCTAGCAAATTGATATCCGAGTATATCAAGTTTGTTCAAGATTTTTCCTTCACAAGTTGGTATTATAGTATATCAGATTTGTCCAGATTACCTCAACATATATATATGGTGCCGTTCTTATGAGAAGGTGAGAGCATGAGAAGGGCAAATCCTGCCTCTCCGTTGTATTGGACAGCCAAGATTTATTCGACTTTAAAAAAATAATAATTTACGGCCCATACCCTTGCATGGGGCAGAAAGAAAGAAAGGGTAAGGGAGGAAATTTTTTTTCAATACTCAACAAATCTTGGCCGTAAATTATTATTTTTTAATGTCCAACAAATTTTGGCCGTCCAGTACAATGGAGGGCCGGGATTTGCCTCTCTCACGCTCTCACTCTCTCATAAGAACGCCACCCTATATGTATGTGATACATTAGCATAAGCGTATTCTTTGAAGATCGGTTAGTAAACTGCTAAAACTATTGGGTCTGTTATAGATGTTTTGTTAGCCGCTTCAAATATAAAGTCTTGAATTCTAAGTTTATCTCCCTTTCCTCTGTATTTCCGTTACACTTATTAACTGTATCTTTTAACTTTCTTATAAAACAAGATAGAAAAATGATAAATTTATCATGTAATAGTTGTTTAAATGTACAAGTTAACAGAATTATATGAAGAGAACAAAAAAGAAGAACAAAATGCAAAGTACAAATTAACCCCAACTACTAAAGTGCCCCCCATTTGCTTTTTAAACACACTCCACATATTTAATAACATATAATCATATGAAAAATAATAGTAATTATACTAAAGGTTATTTACGCCAAAGATCCCTATATTTTATCTATTGTATCAATTTAGTCTCTATACAATTCAAAATATGTTAATTTGGTCCTTAGAGAAAATTTTATGTTGAGTTTTTAATGAAATTTGTAATGGGTATGTCACAAATTGGATTAAATTGAGTAAACGGATGAATTTATAATAAGTTGCTTGCATCTAACATGGTTGGGGGTCCTCGGAAATAATCTCTCGTCAGGGTCTCACCTTGATGGGGTAAGGCTGTGTACGTCCTACCTCTCCCAGACCCTGCGAAAGCAGGAGCCATCGAGGCACTGGGTCGTTGTTGTTGTTGCTGCTGCTGCTGCTGCTTGCATCTAACATAATTTTATTGTTTAAAATTACGACATTAACTTAACTTAAATTTGACCAAAGGACTAAATTGACACATTATTGAGCTGTTATCGAATCATTTTTGAGTTAATATTAATTGTTAACGAGCTGTTAATGAGTTTTTAACAAGCTCTCATCTATCCCTTATATCAAACTGTTCGCGAACTGTTGAGGACTCCACATGTGAGCTTATGCAGTAGAATCCTACGTTGGAGTTGTGAGAGTGAAGGGATCTATTTAGAAGCTTAGTGGGCTACTCCACGTATTGTCAATTGGTTTTAGAATGGAACCCTACTTGGACTTATAAGTAGATTTCATGTATGCCAACTTCATGGGTTGTGTCTAAAAAGGCCCGGTGAAATTTAACAAGAACGTTAACGAGTGTTCGAACTCAACTCGTTAAGTCTATCAAACCTAATCGAACTCGGCTTGACATGCTACCGAGCCCTAATAACAAACATGAACGTGATACGAACTTAGATCAAATCTAGCTCAATTAATGAAAATCACAAGCAAATATGGGCTACAAGACAGTAAACGGCTACTCCGTTGTATGTATTTGTATATATTGATATAAGTATAGCTCCAACAATGGAGGTTTTTACATAGAAAGGGGAGAATGTTAGAGTATAAAATCAATTATGGGCCTCCACTCATCAGCTTAAGCTTTTGGGAAAGATAGTTCCTTGATATGGTATCAGAGCCTTGATGGCCAAGACGTCAGGAGTTCGAATCTCAACAGCCCCTACTTTCAATATTAAAGCAATTAAGCACAAGGTTTGAGGTGGGCCTGTGCATTGTTCACGCTTCAAGCCCAAATGGGCATTTGCGTGAGGGGGCATGTTAGAGTGTAAAACCAATCCTGGGCCTTCACCCATCAGCTTAAGCTTTTGGGAAAGATGGTTCCTTAATAGAGAAGACATAGAAAGAGAAATCAGGGGAGAAGACATAGAGAGAGAAATCAGGGGAGAAGAAGAAGATACACACTTCACTCATGAGCTCACCCTAACTAACTCCCACCTATTTATAGAGAACAAAGGAAAAATATCTAACAAAATATCTAGTGTTGACGTGGCAGGAGTGAAGAGCTGATGACGTCCCCTGATGCAAGTGGCTGAATGGTATATGACATTGGCAGGTGGGTTGGCGGCTCAGATTTTGGTGGTAGCGATGAATACGCCAAGTCAGTACTCATCCAACGAGAACTTGGCGGGTGCAGCGACGCCAAATTTGTATCAGAACGAGACGCAATCAATTTTGAATGCAAATAATTCATTGAACATTATGTCCGTTTACACACCAGATGCATACAACAACAACAACAGACCCAGTGCCTCAAGGGCTCTCGCATAAGCGAGGTCTGGGAGGGGTGGTGTACGCAGTCTTACCCCTTCATGGTGTAACCCTACCGAGAGACTATTTTCTAGGACTCCCAACCCTATGGGGTTGGCAACACGAGGACTTCCCAAGAGGTCATCCATTCTGATACTACTCTCACCAAAATACGCTTAATTTTTGAGTTTTAATAGGATGCACCAGATGCATCAAAATAATAAATTAATAAAAGAAAGCAGGTAAGTTTTGGATGAGATGAAGGAATAAAAAAACTATATGGTATAATGATTAATAATATTTTAATTATAATATATGCATGTCTTTTCTTTTCTTACTTTTTGGAATCTTTTATCCTTTTCTGTAATTTTTTATTATTTTTTTAATTTTTTAAATGGAATGTTCATCTTTTTGGGGCTTTCACAACTTTTAGAGAATAAAATAAAATATTAATTTTTTTAATAAAAAATAAAATAAAATAAAAGGGAATATAAAGGGGGAGGTAATCAAATATTCCCTTTTGGAAACGCACGCCCCAAACTTAACTTTTACGCGTTTTTCGAGTTTTCTTTCTTCTCTCTCTCTCTCTCTCTCTCACTCTCCTCCTCGGCGCGTGCTGAGTTTTCTCTCTCGACCTTTTTAAAATATTAAAAATAAATGTTATCCCGTACGAAACAGAAAGATACTTATATTTTTAATTTTTTATATTATTATATTATAATTACATTATGTATAAATGTTAGTAAATATAATAAAAATTAAGGTTATTTATATTTTAGTACTCTAATATTTTTAAAAAAAAAAAAAAAAATTATGACCTTTTTAAAATATTAAAAAGCCCCTTAAGTTTTTATCATATCAATAAAAAGGGCATTCTCAAGTGTGATGACGTCATTTTTTATCGATAAATTGGACGTGGCAATTTTTTTATTAAATATACAATAAAATGACATAGAGTACGCTTTAACATTCTTATTGTTACTTTATAAGCAAAAATTGTGAGATGTTATATTATGTAGAAGCTATCTATTTTCGTATAATTTATTTCAAAATATAATTATTGAAGGGTGTTTTTGTTTTACTGTAGCATTAATAAAAAAAAGCAACCGTCACGTCAGCTCTATCGACTATAAATGACATTATAACGTTAGAGAGAAATCTTTTTATTAATGCGACAAAAATTTTGGAGCCTTTTTATTAATATGACATAAACTTATGGGTCTTTTTAATAATTTAAAAAAGTCAATGCCTTTTTTATTATTTCTAAAAACACGAAGGTACTAAAATATAAATAATCCTAAAAATTACGATAAATTTTGAACTTTATGAGTTTTTATATATTAAGATTAAGTACATGTCTTAAATTAATAGCATTTTTTGATTGATCGTTGAATATGAACACCGAAAAAATCTGATTTCTTCCTGTTAACCTCTTTTTAATTATCTTTTATGTTTATGGGTTTATATGTTGTGATAGATAGAGAATCAGAATCTTTTTTGTAGAGAAGAAGGGGGCGACTTCCATCAAAACACCAATGGTCGCATCCTTTCTTTAATAGACATGTATCTTCATTAATAGATATATATCTTCAGTAAAAGACGTATATCTTTACTAAGAAACATACCTCTTTATTAAAAGATGTGTTCTTTTATCAAGACATATGCATTTTCCTTAATGGATGCTTTAATTTTTTTTCTTTTTTTTTTGTGAGAAGTCACTTTGTGATGAAAAGACTTAGAATTATAGGATTATTAGAATAGAGAATTTTAGGAAGTTTATGGGGAGTGAGGGTTTTGTAATAATATAATAGATATATATTAACACATTTAGATAATTTTTTAATATACAATTAAAATTTAGGTAATTTTTAATAAAAAAATTACCTAAATATAATATAATATATATATATATAGCATATATATAGTGAGAAATCTATCTTATATATTATTGCAAAGTCCCCACTTCTCCTAAAAACCTTCAAACTTTAATTTCAAGCATTATAGATCATGACTTTCTTATTAAGGAATTCACCCTTACATTTAATTTGCAGACTTGCATTTTTTTGGAACATTTGCGCAAAAGATTTTGAGTCAACAAACTTTAGGCTAATTTAGCATGACTTTTTAAAAAATAGTTTAAGAATTGAAAGAAAATTTCAGTAAGAAGATAGTAGTTAAAAGTAATAATTTAGGTTTAAAACAGCGAGATATGTGGAGATAACATTTAAATTTTCAAAGTTATAAACACCCTCTATGTATCATACGGGATAACACTAGTAAGAATTAGGGGTATTCATGGCTCGGTTAACTGTACCGAAAAGTATTTCGGTTCTGTTAACTGTAACCAAAATACTTAAAAATCTCTAACCGTTACTGTAACCGAAATGACCGGTTAATCGATAAACGAAAAAGTAATACAATGCCTCTTTTATATTATACGATCTATCTCCTTAATAGTTTGTAAACATCCAAAAAATACATTAAATGTGAGAATATTCAACAAATTATGAGTTTATAATATAATTCTAAAAAATTAAACGTATAATATCTTATTTTAGCCAATATTTGAACAAACAGGTAGCACTAAATTATGACAACATAATGCTTAATTAGTATTTGGAATATAACAATGAGGTATAAATATTCCATAATAGGAGATAAACTAGGAAAAAATATAAAAGTTAATCATGTTTTATATAAGAGTCGTTATATGGTAGAAAAATATACTCAGTAAATAATATAATATTATGAACATGTGAAAAAATATACATGATATATATTATTTCGGTAAATCGGTTAATCGAAATGGATAAAATCATTAACCATTACTATTCCAAAATACCTCAAATTTTTTTGGTTCGATTAATCGAACCGAAAATTTAATATGATTAACTGCACTTCTGAACCGATTATTTCAAAATTTCGGTTCGATATTTTAGTTCCGGATTTATTTGAACAGCTCCATTAAGAATGATAGGGGTGTAACGTGAGAAATAGAGCAAATCTTATAATTAATTTCAGTGTCTCTCAGCTTTCTACATTTATTACGCTTCACGTGGCTGCCTTCACCTCGTTTTCTCTCTCTCCTCTTTCTTTTTATTATTTTTAACCGAGACAATGTGCCAGGTAAAACTCATTATTTGTTTGTATCTATTTCACCTTAAGTGAATAGGGGTGTAAACGAATTGAATATTCGATTAACAACTCGTGTTTGGAATTGATTAGGGCTCGTTCGTGCTCATTATGAGGGATGGATAGCTTATCTAGCCGATTTCGAGCAAGCTCGATAAGCTTAACGAGTTGAGTTCGAATAAGGGGTTCTCGACTCGCTAATGTTCATGAAAATCTCGATAAGAGCTCGTTAAAAGTTCGTTAAGGGCTCGTTAACAGTTGATATTGATTTGGAAGTGGTTTGATAATGGCTTTTATAGTAACCTAAAAAGCTCGGCTTGGTAGTGAGTTTGACTTGACAGTAGAATGAGTTCGAGAATGAGTTCGACTCGCCTTGATAACGAGCTCAACTCGGATTTATAAGTCTAATGAGCCAAGCATTGAGCACATTAAAACTTTATCCAACCGAGCTCGAACAAGGGTTGGAAAAACTAGATCAGAGCTCGACTTGAACTCGAGTTCGAACAGGGGGCGCTTAGAGTGGCTCGGCTCGATTCGTTTACACCCCTAACAGCGAATATGGGTGTACATGTGAGCTAAGTTGAGTTTAGACTTGTTAGTTTTGAGGCTTGATTTTTTTTTGCATTTTGTTTGATTTGAGCTCGGCTTGGAACTTACCAAGTTTGGAACCTTTAAACTAAAGCTCGACTTGGCTCGATTGAGTTCGAATGCAACTCAACAAGCTCCCAACCAGGTTTCACTTATTTATATTCATTAAGCTTGTTACGGCTTATTTAGATTTAATCTTGGCTCAATTAGGCTCAAATTAGTCTCAATTACATAAGTGTTGGGAAAATTCACACGGTCAAGCATAACATAAGTAAAAAATGACGAAACAATTAATACCGATATCTACGTGAAAACCCTCTCTCAACTGGAGGAAAAAACCACAGGACCCAAATAGATGCCTTATCCACTATGAAATTTAGGAATTACAGTATGTGATTATAACCCCCGAACCCCATATACAATCATCAATAACATCAGCATCACCAATGTAAATATTGCACGGTAAATCGTCAATCCTTTTACAATGTAACTACTGCAAGGCGAGCTACCAACTCTCTGCAACGTAGTTTGGGATAGAATAAACTAAAAAAAATCTCTCACCTCTCAATCAAAAAACATTTCTCAACATCAATCTCTCTCCCTTGCCCGAGCTTCCCCCGGGCACCCCTTTACGAGACCTCTGTAACCCCTCACATTTTTCGCTCCTTTTTTTTTTCACTCACTAGCCATCAACTCTCTAACCCCTTTCTATAATTGAGTTATCCAATTATAATCGCAATTAGATTAGGCAACTAAATAATATCAAATATCATCTAAATTAAATCTAAATCATATCAATCAATATTAATTTTGAGATAAATTATATCACAACATTGACCTAATAAATTATATTAAAACAGAAAAATTTAGTATCGTTGATACTTGCGAGACTACGAACTTAAGCTTCACTGCTCCACTTGATAACCTAAATAAGCTAGCGCGTCTCAGCTCGAGCTCGAAACGAGTTAGGACTTTCAAGCATTAAGACGAGCTGGTTGGTTTGGCTCATATAGCATATATGGGTGAAGTACGCCTGGCAATACCCGTCATAGGTATTAATTTTAGTTTTGTTAATTTATAAAACAAACAATTTTAATATTTAGTTAGTGGATGCTCGTAGATATAAGCTGGTGTAAAAAATCGTTAATTACATAAAATGGAGACTAAATAGCTAGGTAACGGGTATTTTTTAACTAACTGCGGTAATGTGAGGTTCAGGTACAACGTTGCATTCGCCAAAACTTGTTTAAATACCTATTTATCTAACAGTAACTCGCGCCGAGGTCTTATTACAACCATCACCATTAAGACATCTCAAAAGTTACGCAAGTTATAAAACGATGAATTATGTAATATTTAAGTTAGAAATAGCTCACAATAATCCAAAAAATAGGTTTTATGCTTGCAACGAAATTTATTTATCATCATGAGTTGAGATCAAACTTATAATTATTTGCCTACCTTGTTTAAGAAAGATGGTTAATTAAGGAAAAAAAAAAAAAAAAAAACAACAACAACAACAGTAACAACAACAGCGTCAGTGCCTCAAAGGCTCTCGCATAAGCGGGGTCTGGGGGTGGATGTACGCAGCCTTCTCCTTTCAGATCATGAAGGGAGGCTGTGCCCGACGATCTCCAACTTGAGAAGCATTGCAACATGAAAGTATGAGAGTGATGGGGTATTGTAAGTAGCAGAGTGATCTTGCTGTCATGATTCACTGGGATTCAGCTCTATGTCGCTTTTATTCATATTTTTTTTAAAAAAAAGTAACTTTAAAAATAATTTTGTATAAAAAAATTTAAGTATTGGCAAATTGGTGATCCCATCATTATTATACCTTTTATTATCATAAACCACTTTTCACGTCTTTAACTCATCATTTTCTTTTCTTTCCGTCATTTTTAATTTTACTCCTCTCCTTTTTATTTTCTAAAAATTATAAGATAGTATTCTGTAAAGGTAAAACTATATATATCTTATCTATTTTTAGATCGTAAGACTGTGTATAAGTAACATTCTCAGTGCCCCAAGGGTTCCCGCCTAAACAGAGTGTGGGGGGTGAATGTATGCAGCCTTCCCCTTTCAGAGTGCTACCCTGAAGAGAGGCTGTTTCTGAGAACCTCTAACCTGAGGGGTGCAGCACGAGGACTTCCCAGGAGGTCACCCATCTTGATAGTACTCTCGTCCAAGCACGCTTAACTTCGGAGTTCTAATGGAATCCAGTGCTTGTGTATATCTTATCTATTTTTAGGCCCTGTCTTAATATTGGCCTCTTTGAGACACTGGGTTGTTGTACTGTTGTTGTTGTCTAGGAATTGAAGCGGATATTCTATGATCTGGCTTTTTTTACGTATTTTAACATCTTTAAGCAATATAAATACTAATCAAATAAATTATAAAATAGACGTTTAAGTCTATGCCAGTTAAGAACCTTATGTTTTGAGGGGCCCAAGCGGTCGTTTGAGTTGCTTAGGAACTTTGAATGGCTTAAATTTCGTCAACATGTGTCTAACTTGAAATGACTGACCAACCCCTGTTTCCGCGTCCTTTTAGTTATTTTTTGACAACTAAAATCCACCAACTTTTGTATCTAAGTGCAAGTCGGACTATTTTTCAAGAGTCGAGTGAAAAACAGACTCGGATTCGATATATGGCATTATATAACGTGGGCAGTATAGAGGTTAATTAAGATTAATTTTTATCAAACCGAATCGAATATTTTTACTCTAAGTCGGTTCAAACCTCCATTGAACTGGGGTCAAGTTGGCGTATTTATTGTCACGGAACCAACTACATGTTCCCTAAAGCGAATTTCTACCGGACTTCATGCGCAAACAATACCCAAACCCATCTCATACCATATCTGATGCAGTGCGTAAAAGTGGAATTTGGGAACGGAAAAATTTAACGGCCTTTCCTTTTAATTTTATCACGATAGTCGCTCAATTTCTCACAACTAGAGAAAGAGATAAAACTCTAGAAAATTGATAATCAAATCTGAAAATTATGAAAGATAAATTAATCCCAGTCTTCCTCTTATTTAAATAGAGGAGAAGACTTATCTAACCTAAAAGACTTAAAAAATAAAAGATTTAAAGATTAGTACAAATAAATATTAATAATTATCTATAACCTACTAACTAAGTATCCTAAAAGATGACAAACTCCTCCAGCCATATCTCTAACTGCATATCTCTAGCCGCATTTATCCGTAGCTCGCCTCGTCTGGGATCACCCCAAACTATCAACCCGCCAAGCCCCATCCGCCAATTATCGGGCTGCATCAATATCTGGGAACCGTTGGGATTCGAACCCGCTTATTACCAATCGCTCTAATATCATAATAAGTAATTAATTATCTTAAAAATTTAAACTGATAGGTTAAGATTTATAAATAATTTTATACTGTAATATGTATAAGAATAGTACAAGTGGAGCAATGGAAAAAGGCGCCTTAATTAGGGAAAAAAGGTCTTCCCCACTAGAAGAACAAGCATGCCTTTTTCATTTATTTCTAAAGAAAGCAATCACCCCAAAAAGTTGAAATTTCAAAATAAATAAATAAATAAATAAAATAAATAAAAAGAATTCACTTTTTTTCCCTTCAAAGCAAGGATTTCCATATATCATCACCATAATTACTCTCTCTTTAGCTCAAAAGTCAATATATATATATATATTTATTTATTTATTTATAATACTTGTATTTATTAAATTTTTTTACTAAATCATCTAAATATTAAAAAAAAATTATTATTTTTGTATGAACCAATAAAATGTAAGAATTTAATGTAATAAATATGGGTACATGTTAGAAAAATTCATATATATATATATATATATATATGTATGTAGGGCACAATTATTATGAGAAGGTGAGAGGATGAGATAGACAAATCTTGACCGGCCATCAAGATTACCCCTTTTTTATTAGATTACCCCTTTTGTCTATCTTCTAATGCCCCTTTCTCTTTCCCCCATATCTTTTCACCCCCCGCTACCCGCCGCGGTGGGGGTGGGGGAGGGAGGTAAGGCGTAAGGGAGAAATTTTTTTTTATCTAATAAGAAAGGGGTAATCTTGACCGTCCATTATAATGGACGGCCAAGATCTGGCCCTCTCACCTTCTTATAAGAATTATGCCCTATATCGGTGTCATTCTTATAAGAGGGTGAGAAGGTGAAAGGAGTCAATCTTAACCCTCCATTGTAATGGACGGCCAAGATTTATTGGATACTAAAAAAAATAACAATTTACGGTCCATACCCCTTCGTTGGGCAAAAGGAAAGAAAGGGTAAAGGAAGAAAATTTGTTTTTTATTTCAATACTCAAGAAATCTTGGTCATAAATTATTAATTTTTTTTAGTGTCCAATAAATCTTGGCCGTTCATTACAATGACATAAGAACGCAATCTATATATATAATACATAAAAATATAATATACATTTAATTTAACATATACCATATACATGATACAAACCAAATGTATCTAGGTCAAATCAATATGAATCTCAACATATATATATTGATAGTATAAGCTCCAATAATAGAGGTTTATAAGTTCAAGAAAGGGGAGAAGACATAGATTTAGGATTTCGGGGGAGAAGAAGAAGAAGGAACACACAATTCATCACATACCCTAACCCTAGCTATCCTCACCCTATATATACCGAAAATATCTACAAATATCTATGATGATGTGGCAAGTGATGGAAGGATCTAGAAGGGAGTTGCTGATGATGGGGGTATGCCCCTCGTATACATGTACGGCTCCTTTTTTGATATATTACAGCTGACTTATCAAAAAAAAAGGGAGCTGTTGATGTCGAGTGATCTGCGGTAGAGCTGATTGGGGGCCGGAGATCGGGCTGCTGTTGACGGCAAAGTTGTTGGCGCGTGTTGAGGTGCCGCCATGTATAATAGCTTGGCGAGAAGGATGGCGAGATGGGTCTTGGCGGTAATGGAGGAGAAGAGGCTGGCGGTTGTGGAGATGCCAAGTTCGTATCAATGATGCCCCTTTGAGATGATCCTCATCCTCGAGGATTGAGAGTCGGATAGCTGATATATATACGCCCCCTTGAGCTTGGCCGGTGATGATCAAGCAACTAGCATACTAGGCGGCAAAGGCTTAGGCGAGTGGATACTAATGAAAAGGTGTCCTTTTGTACGCCTAATTCCATTCTGGCTCTTATCAATAAAGTTAAACATTTATAAATTAATCATGAAAATTTATTAATTAATCGAGATATTATTTATTACATTGGTCTAAAGTCGGGACTGGCCAAAAATATTATTTAATCAATGTTATTAATTAAATGAGTATTAATTTATCGATATTATATATATATATATATATATAGATATATATATATTTTTTTTGATAATTATCAGGAGCAAAAGTTCAATACAAAAAGTGGCTGCCACAGAGAGGGCCCCGAAAGAAGAACCAGAATACGAAACGAAGCCGACATGCAAAATGTAAAAAACATTCAGGAGTTCTCACCTAAATCCCAAACCAACCCACAACCTATACTAGGTTCAACCACCCAACCTTGCAGTAGGCCGATGTGGAATGCTTCTAAGCTGCCAATTTTTCACACAAGCCACTGGGCATGCAACTTCTGTTGGAGAGTACGGGAATTCAGCACACCAAGCCTTCACCCAGAACCCTAGCCTTAGTTTGCTGGACCAAATGACCTCCCTCGAGTCCCATCGGGCATTTTGGAAGACAATGTTATTCCTAGTGCACCAAATCTCCCAAATGATCACAAAGAACATAGACAACCATGCTTTCCTTTCGAACTTTAGGCCGACCATATACGAGGACCATTGAAAGAAGTGATCTCTGATGGACTGCGTGATCTTGAATTTCTAACCCATGAATTCACATCCCCTTCTTTAATTTAAGGGTAAATTATAGAAAATTCTTCTGACTTTTGCTTAAATAATAAAAAACTCTCCTCATAAATAAAACCACTTACTAAACCCCCTAACTTTTAAAATTTTTTTACTTTGCCCCCAAATAAATTTTTTTGACCATTTTGCCCCTCAACCAAAAAAAAGTTATATTTTATCTCATAATATTTTTTTCTGAAAATTTTAAAAATAATTTTTATCTTCTGAACTTATATAATATTACTATAATTAATTAAAATAATTATATTTTTATAAATATAGAAAATTTTCTTAATTTTTTTTGCTAAAAACATAAAATATTTAATTTTGGTCTAATAATATAAAACTTTTTTTTCTAAAAACAAAATTAAACATTAGGGGCAAAATGGTCAAAAATAAGTTACATGGGGGTTAAGTGATAAATTTTTAAAAGTGAGGGGGTTTTGTGAGTGCTTTTATTTATGGGGGGGTTTTCTGTTTTTGAAGCAAAAGACAAGGGAGTTTTCTGTAATTTACTCTTAATTTAAACCTGTACTTCCTCTTCAATATTTATATCTATATAAGAGATTTAATTTATAATAAGATTAACTTTTTTTTTCTTAATTTAAATGTATATAAGTTATTACATAAGCAAACTATATTTTCTTTTTTTTTAATTATATTAATAGTATAATTTATCAATTATAGCATATAAGTCCAATTACTTAAAATTTAATCACACATCATAAGAAGATTATATTAGATATCCGTTTTTATGATATGGTGTTTTGCATCATTGAACACCGGACGATCTGGTGTCGATTCAGTTTGGTTCGTCATCCCTTTTCTTGACAATTCTCTACACTTTTTGGCTTTTTTTTTTTTTTTTTTTTAAATATTGTATGTGCTTAGTTAAATGAGCCCAAGTCTATCCTTCTAGCCGCTTACTCTACGTTGATGTAGAGTATCGCCTTTTATATATAATAATTATTTTTATTAGTTCATAACCTTGTACCGAAAGTATTGAACATTCAGATTTGACGTAATTAAGAGTGCATGTATTGTTTAATTTAAATGATGGAAAATTGTAATACAAAGTTCAAGTCAAAATTTGATTCATAGCACTTGATCATGTATACATCAATAAAAGAAAAAGGCTTCTCTTAAAGGCTTAATGGATTGAATATTATGAAAAGAAAAATAAAATAAAATAAAATAAAATAAAATTGGGACCCATATCACATTCATTGAAGTATCATAATTGAATATCATAACATATATAAAATATGATTAATTAATAAATATACTGATGTGTTAGAGTATAAAATCAATCTTGAACCTTCATTCATCAGTTTAAACTTTTAAAAAAGTTGGTTTCTTGACATAGTATCAAAGTATTGTTGACCAAGAGGTCACAAGTTTGAATCTTAATAGTCTCCGCTTTCAATATTAATATAATTTAAGCTCAATATATGAGGTGGGACTATGCACTAACCATGTTTCAAGCTCGGTAGGCATTTGTGTGAGGGGGCATATTAGAGCGTAAAACCAATCTTGGACCTTCACTTATCAGATTAATCGAAAAGTTGGTTTCTTAACATCATATGCACTGTTTTTGCCTCGATTTAAGCAAATGAATGGTAAAAATACTTCAACTAGGTATAAATTCAGGGTTCAAATGTTTTGAATTGCTTCCCGTGCTTCATTCTGTCCCAGTATAAACGCTGATGAATCTTTCCTCTTGTTTTGTGTCTAATTCGATGATGGTGATGTCTTCTAATGTCCTTTGATTTTCACTTTTGGTTTCGGTTTCTTTTATGATATTCTTGTACTAATCTTTTATGTTGCACGCCTCTTTGCGTGTAAACTCAATCCTCGCTCTTGCGGGTCAGCCTGCCTTGTATCATGACTCTTGCCTTAATTATGGTAAAGGATCGAGGAGGACAACATATTTTGGGAAAAGTCTAAGAAGGATATGGACTTCATGAGAAAAAAAAGACGGACAGACAACTGGTCACATGTGTTACTTATAATCTTATGAGTAGGGAACTTATATCTAATTTGACCGTATAAGATTAGAAAATCGATAATAACGTGATCAAACAGTGTTTTCTTCTGTTAAAAACACTTTTTACTCCAAAATAACACAACCAGACAGACAACAACAATAGACCCAGTGCCTCAAGGGCTCCTGCATAAGCGGGGTCTGGGAGGGGTGGATATATGTAGCCTTACCCCTTCAGGGTGTAACCCTGCCGAGAGGCTTTTTTCAAGGACCCCCAACCTTATAGGGTTGGTAACACGAGGACTTCCCCGGAGGTCGCCCATCCTGATACTACTCTCGCCCAAGCACGTTTAACTTCGGAGTTTTAATAAGATCCGGTGCCTTAGTGTCTGGTAAATGAACCCTACCACAATCAGACAGACAAGTAATGAAAAGCATATCCCTTTTTCCACAATAATGTAAAAAGGTTTTGGTAGGTTCTTGCACTCAAAGCAAGTATGACTTTTGAGAGGCGTTCTCTTTTAGTTTACAACAAGGAAAGTGACCTCCCTTTTTCATGAATATGAATCACCAACACTTCATACTTTTCAACCTAAACATGACTTTTTTCCCCACCTTTTCCACACTTTAATAATTCGTGTTGTTACATTTGATGAACTGCTCGTGATCGAAAACAATCGGGGCTCGCTCGTGTTCGTTTTGGTGCATGATAAGCTCCTACAGGCTTGGTATTCGACAAGCTGAGTTCAAGAAGAGAGTGTTTGACCCATTAACGTTCACGAATGGTTTGATATGGGCTTTTTAAGAGGTAGAAAAAAGTTATGTTTAGCGGTGTAAACAAACTTAGTATTTGATGAATTACTTATGTTGGAAATTGACCAGGCTCTTTCATGTTTGTTTTGGTGGTTTGGATAAGTTTAATGTGCCGAGTTGGGAAAACGGTGCTTGACTTGTTAGCGCTCATGAATGGTTTGACAAGGATTTGTTATGAGCCAGATCAGAGCTATGCAACTTGTTAATGGTCGGTAGTAGCTAAAGAAGGTTTGAAAATGAGTTCATAGTAAAAGCATGACTTGTTTTCCCACCTTTTTCACACTTTAATAATTCTTGTTGTTACATTTGATGAACTGCTCGTGATCGAAAACAATCGAGGCTCGTTCGTGTTTGTTTTGGTGCATGATAAGCTCCTGCAGGCTTGGTATTTGACAAACTGGGTTCAAGAAGAGAGTGTTTGACCCGTTAACATTCATAAATAGTTTGATATGAATTTTTTAAGAGGTAGAAAAAGGTTGTAACATTTAGGCTCCGTTTGTTTAGGGGAAAAATCACATTCTAGAAAGTGGTTTTCTCCTTTTCTGTTGTTTGGCGCAAGATTGGTGACGGAAAAAGGTTTTCCAAAGGAAAACCTTTTCCTTCAAATGGGGAAAAATGACTTCCCTTTTAAAAGAGGGGAAGTCATCATTTCGAGTGATCTAGAAACATGATTGCGACAGTATATAAGTATTCTCATTAGATTTTTCCTAAAAAATGCTAATACGGCATATAATTTCGGCCATATTTTGGTCGTCTTTACATCAATATACAATGAACTTCTTATCGTAATTTGTTAAAAATATTGACATGACTTATAAAGATTATTGTAATTATGTATTATATTCGCACTTTTATATTTGGTTAGATTCTTACAAAAATTCATCAAATTCTAATGTATGATACCCGAGTGATAAAATATTCAACTTCAGAGTACTTCATTATATACATTCAAATGTTATGATACGTAAACAATACTCAAACCTCAGAGTATCTTGGTAATAATTCTACAACTACACAGAGTCTAAATAATTTCAAGCATATTGTATTGCTACTTATATTGTCCTATAACTAGTTATAAGATGATTGGTAAAAGATAATTCCTTTAAAACAAGTAAGGAATATGAAAATATGGAAATATGTTTTCCGTTGAAATAAACAACGAAAAACCTTAACGGGAATAACATTTTTCATGGAAAACATTTTCCAAAGGAAAATGCTTTCCGTGGGAAAAGTACTTCCATTGAAACAAACGGAGCCTTAGAGATGTAAGCAAACCAAATATTTGATGAATTACTAGAATCAAAATTGATTAAGGCTCGTTTGTGTTCGTTTTGAGCCATGATAAGCTGAAGTAGGCTCGATATGTACTTAATGAACTGAGTTCATAAAGGGAGTGTCTGACTTATTAAATTTTGCAAATAGTTTGATATGGGCTCCTTAAGAGATAGAAAAGAGTTGTTATGTTTAGAGGTGTAAACAAACTGTTTATTTGATGAATTTTTTTTTTGGTAATTCGTGTGTGTTTGACGAATTACTCGTGTTGGAAATTGATCAGGCTCTTTCATGTTCGTTTTGGTGGTTTGGATAAGTTTAATGTGCCAAGTTGGGAAAACAGTGCTTGACTTGTTAGTGTTCATGAATGGTTTGACAAGGATTTGTTATAAGCCAAATAAGAGCTACGCGACTTGTTAATGATCGGTAGTAGCTAAACAAGGTTTGAAATCTTATCAAACCATGTTTATTTTTGTCAAATTTTAGTCAATTTTCACGGGAAAATGTTGAATTTTCACTAGATTACCACAGTACATAGGTTATATTAGTGTTTATATGTTCACTAAATTTTGATGGAGAACACTTAAATATAGTCTAAATCATGTATCACGTTAGCATTTGTCGACAAAAAATATCAAATTTTGATAAAGGATATCTATAATCACGTTTTATGTCAAAATTTTACAACGAAACCAACGATTTTCAGCAAAGTGTATATAATATACAAATCTACAAACTTCAGGACGTCTAAGTGATAAAATTTTCAAATCTAAAATATCTTATTATTTATATCAAAATATTAAGATATCTAAGTGATAAACAAACATGATTGAATTTTTCTTATAACATATTATTGTACTGTGTCTCAAAGTCTAAATCACAAGTAGAGGTCTGCTGTGAAGTGGAGGAATCGGGCCTTTTCGAATCGGGTTGTTATACTCATTTTCTTAAGGCTTTTCTTTCTCGGCTGCTATATATACTACATGTAAGGCTTCTGCCCATTTAAAACAAAGATACACAGAGAGAGTAAGAGAAGAGTTTGTAATCCTCTAAATCCAGATGTAATGAAACTTTTATCCTTCTCGGTATCTTCTTTTATCTTATCGCTCAACTTTTCAGACCTTATCTGACATCCAAATCGAACCTCGATCTTGGGTATTTCACCTAACAGTATTCAGTATTTTTTGAGTGGAAGCAAAAAAGGTGGCTTTGTCTCCCACCAAGATAGCTTTTTTATGATAACTTTAATTGGCTTGCACATCACTTTATTAAAAAGAGGGAATCCTTAAAAGAAATTCAAACTTATAGAAGAACCCAAATTGAATAGGCCACAAATAAAGTTGCTTTTCCTCCACTTTTAAAACATCATTTTTTTTAAAGGATTTTTTTTTTTGTTTTTTATGAAAATCACTTATATTTTAGGTAAAGTATTATAAAATTATCTAATTTTTTTTAAAAAAATTCAATGTCACACAAATGAAATGTTGCGTTTTAGGGTATAAATGTATCAAAACATTAAGTTTAACTTAATTTTATTAAAATATATTAAGTAATGTATTTTGTAAATGATGGAATTACCCTTCACCTTTGAATCTGTGAAATTGTCAAGGGTTTGGCACGCTACCATAGGGTTTTGTCACCAAAAAAAATTTGAAAGTGTTTTTTTATTTGTATACTTGTTTATAATTTATTGATAAGAATAAGTTTTATTGAGGGTAGTTTGGTAATTTCGTATTTATTTTAACGGAAAGTTAATGGTGTCAGCATTAGGTTTGAAATTGAATTTTTTTTGAAAAGTTTTGGCGTGACTTCGAAAAATTAGAAATGTTGGGTGGTTTCGAATGCCCCACCTAAAATGCAAGTGGTTTTCAATTAAAAACTATTTCTTTATTAACGGGGAACCCGGTTGTTTGGTAAATTTTGGCTCATACAATGACGCACAGACCACATAAGTCAGGGATTCCTTAAGAAGAGATTCAGGAGGGAATCGAACTCCAGAACCTTCATTCATAATTGCATCAAGCTTGATTAATTTAGGAGTTAATAGACTATAATTTTGATTTTTAATCCTTCTTTTAATTTTATTGGGTTTTACTTTAAAGTTTATCCTGTAAAAATTTTTACTTCAATATGAGCTTTCTTATAAGGAAGCACCCGAGTTTGTAGACTACGTGTTTGTTTGGCCAAATTGTTAAAAATTATTATTTTTGCATAACACTTTCAATAGAAGAGTTTTTATAAACAGTATTTTCAATAAGGGTATTTTTGTTTAACAAATATTTTATTTTTACTTTTGCTTCTATTTGAAGAAGAAGTACTATTTTTCTACTTTCATTTAAAAGCAGAAAAATGCCTACTTTTGTTTTAAAATACTTTTTTTTTAAGGTTAGATGCCCTTAGTCATGAGTGCTTTTTTCCTGAAAGAAACTTTTTTCCAGATAAAAAGATTGGCCAAACAAGTTCTAAGCTGTTGCGTATCTAATGATCTGAGTCCTACGGGAATTTGTGTTTAATTGGTGGGTATTTTTAGCTTTTTTTTCTTTCCTCCTTCAAAAAGGGTTATCTTTGAAAAATAACTGGTTAGAATAAGAGACACAAATTAGTGTATGAAGAGGAGCATTTTTTTTTTAAAGAGGTAAAGACAGTTCCTTAGGATTGTGCTCTAATAAGAGAGAACCCTAAGGTATCAGCCCGAGAAATAGTATGAAGGGCTCGAGGGGGAGCGTGATCCCAAATCAAAGCACCAGAGCCCTCATAGCCAGAATTTGCTAGCCAACCTATTGAACGATTTGCTTTTCAAACAAGCAAGCAATAATAATTTACCCATATGCTCAAAAGGGAGCGTGATCCCCAGATTGAAACATCAAATCCTCATAGCTGCAATTTGCTAATCGATTTGCTTTTCAAACGAGCATGCAATTATAATTTACCCATATGCTCGAAAGGGAGCGTGATCTCAGATCAAAACACCAAAACTGTCATAGCAGAAATTTGCCAGCCAATCTGCTGAACGATTCGCTATTCAAACGATCATGCCATGATAATTTACCCATATGCTCGAGAGACAGTGTGATCCCATATCAAAATATCAGAGCCCTCATAGCTCAAATTGACTAGCCAGTCTGCTGAATGATTCGCTTTTCGGATGAGCATGCCATAATAATTTACCCATATACTCGAGGGAGAGAGCATGATCCCAGATCAAAACACCAAAACCCTCATAGCCTAAATTTGCTAGCCAATCTGTTGAACAATTCACTTTTCAAAGGAGATGCAATAATAATTTACCCATATGCTCGAGAGGGAGAGCGTGATCCCAGATCAAAACACCATATGGGTGAGTTGCCTGCTTTGTTCCGCAACTTTGTCACTAATTTTTAAAAAAAAAAAAAAAAGACCAGAACCCTCGTAGCCGAAACTTGCTAGCCAATATGCTGAACAATTTGCTATCAAACGAGCATGCCATGAGAATTTACCCATATGCTCGAAAGGGAGCGTGATTCCAAATCAAAACACTAGAACTCTCGTAGTCAAAATTTGCTAGCCAGTCTGCTGAATGATTCGCTTTTCGGATGAGCATGCCATAATAATTTACCCATATGGGTGAGTCAAGTACCAATTATGAAGCATACTTTACACAAAAGCATCAACTTTTTAGAAGAAGAGAACAAGAAAAACTTTTCATCTTTTGAGTAACTAATTCTTTTGGATTCATCTTTAAAAGCTACTCCCTTTAATATATATATATATTTTTAATTATTAATTTATTAATTATTTCATATTGGTTTATCATTAACCCAAAAGGTATGGCTTTTAAGTTGTGTTGTGTAAAGTTAACACAAATTTGAATTAAAAAATAATTAAAGAAATTGTTTGGGAGAGATATATGTAGATATAATGTTTACTATATACAGAAGAAAAACGGTATCTTTTTTTTATAATTAGCGATAAAAGCTGTGATATAGAACATGAATGTTTGCAAGAGCGAGGCCTGAGTCAGCACGCGTAAACGTGTGTAGCAGAAAAGGACAAGTAAAGGGACATTACCAGTAGAAAAAACTGTTATTTTTTCAATTACAGCGGCATCATTTTAGTTAACTGTAATCGGTACTTTATGGACATCGATGTCACATGAGAAGCAAATAGGCGAACTAACAAGCCAAAGGGTGAGTCATGGATGACCCCCAACGGGGATTCCGTATGACATCTCAAGTGATGCAGGCATGGCCTTTCAAACACTTTTTATTTTGGACGACCATAATTTATATAGTCAAAGCAAAGTCCAACTCCTTAGACAACCTACAAAGAGAGTTTGTTTATTTTCGGGTAAATTAATTAAATATTAGTACCTTAAGGTTTGATATATTAAATTTTTTTTTAGTTCATGAACTTTGTAAAATAACCTTTTAGTCAAAAAGCCTTTATATATATATATACACACACACATACACACACACACACACATATATATATATATATATATACAGTTATAATAGTGCCTTATAAAATTACAAATATATTTTATAAAATAAAATTTATTTATTATAAGTTATTAAAAAAAATATAATAATAACGATTTAAATAAAAAATATATTTATAAAATAAGTTATAGTGCAGTGTGCGGAAATAAACAATTCTACCGGATCACAATAGAATCAAATACCACGATAATAACGAGAAATAAACGGACTAAAAGAGAAACGAAACAATAGACACAATAATTTACGTGGAAACCCCTTTACAATCGAAAGGGGAGAAAACCACGGGCGAAGATCGGAGCTTTTATTATTGGATCAAAAGAAGAAGAATTACAATATTCTCTCACACTCAATTTATATTGGTGGCGGCGCCACAGGGAAATTACCTCACTTTTGCCGCGCAAGAAACGCATTTCCCGATCGATTGGGGGGTCCCAATTGATCGGTTCCTCGCCGATCGATCGGCCTGCTCTCTGGAGGCGTCCTTTCTTTTTACGAAACTTTCCCGATCGATCGAACTCCTCACGGCCCTTCTCCTTAATATGCCAAGTAATTTTGAGACATTTTACTAACAAATCTCCACCTTGGCTCAAAATTAATCATCAACAATAAAACAACTCCACCTTCTCCACAAACGCCCCCTCAACCGGGGCTAACATATATCAAACTGAAAGACCTACCAAATTCGAGCAATGCTCGAACTTGCTTCCTGATAGAACATTTGTGAACATATCAGCTGGATTGTCCTCAGTCCCAATCTTCCTCAACTCCACCTTCCGCTCGTCAATCAGATCTCTAATAAAATAATGCTTCACATCTATATGCTTCGTTCGATCGTGATGTGACATCTGATCTTTCGCCAAGTGAATGGCAGACTGACTATCACAGTATACTGTAACTGTCCCCTGCTCGACACTGATTTCACTGATCAAACCTCTCAACCAGACGGCTTCTTTGAATGCTTCTGTAACTGCCATAGACTCGGCCTCGGTAGTAGATTGTGCTGTAACAGGCTGTAAACACGCACTCCAACTGATAGTTGTATCACCTAAACAAAACACGTACCTTGAAGTGGACTTCCTCTTATCGAGGTCTCCACCATAATCAGAATCTACATACCCAACCAAACAACACTTACTTTTCCCATATTCCAAACACAAATCAGAGGTTCCACGAAGATACCTGAGAATCTACTTCACTGCATGCCAATGTTCTTTACCTGGATTCGCCATGTGCCTACTAACTTTGCTCATTGCAAAAGCAATATCTGGACGCGTGCAAACCATCGCATACATAATACTGCCCACTGCACTAGAATAGGGAATCTGAGACATGTACCTGACATCCTCCTCAGTCTGACGGGAATCTAATGCCGAGAGTCTGAAGTGAGCTGCTAAGGGCGTGCTAACCGGGTTAGCATCCTTCATATGAAACTTGTCTAACACCTCTCAATATACTTCTCTTGAGACAAGTATAATTTTCCGGCTTCTCGGTCTCTACGAATTTTCATGCCTAATAGCTTCTTAGCTGCTCCAGGATCCTTCATCTCAAATTCACTCTTCAACATAGATTTCAAGTCAGCAACATCTTACATATCTCGTGCTGCAATCAACATATCATCAACATACAAAAGCAAATAAACGAAGCCTGAATCAGTCTTTCTGAAGTACACACAACTGTCGTACTTACTCCTGATGTACTCATGACTTGTCATGAACTGATCAAATCTCCTATACCACTGCCTAGGAGATTGCTTCAAACCATATAAAGACCTTTTTGGCAAACACACATGATCTTCTTTTCCTTCTACAACAAACCCTCGGGCTGATGCATAAAGATACTTCCTTCTAGTTTACCATTCAAAAATGCAGTCTTTACATCTAACTGCTCAAGCTCTAAATCATACATAGCAACTAAAGACAACAATGCACGAATCAAAGTATGTCTAACTACAGGTGAGAATATATCATGAAAATTCACACCTTGTACTTGACTGTAGCTTTTAGCTACCAAACGTGCATTGTACCTTGCATCTTCAATTCCAAGAATGCCCTCTTTTCTTTTGAAGATCCATTTGCATCCAACCAGTCTTTTCCAGTTCCCAAGTCTAATTCTCATGAAGAGACTGCATCTCTTCATTCATAGCAATGAGCCACTTATCAGCATCTGATCTCGATACAGCCTCTGAATAAGAAGTCGGCTCACTGTCATCTAACGACTCAGCAGAAGTGAGGGCATAAGCAATCATCTCCTCATACCCATATCTCTCAGGTGGACTGATCTGACGTCGGTCTACCACCAGCTATAGTATTATTCTTCACTTGCTGACCTGTTTCTGCATTATCAGTAACAACATTAGAAACCCGTACCTGAGGTGTTGGAATACTCTCTAGTTGAACAATCTGCCGATCTGACTGTATCTCTGTAACATCAGGTGTATCAAACTGAACTGTATCTTTGTCAATGGAGGGTGTGTGTGGCGGATTAAGTAGAGCAGACTCATCAAAAATAACATCTCTACCAGTCAGAAACTTCTGAGCACTTGGATCCCACAATCTATATCCCTTCAAACCTGACGAATAACCAAGAAAGATGCACTTCTTGGCCCTAGGCTCCAGCTTTTCATCATTAACATATGCATATGCAGTACAACTAAAAACTTTAATCTGAGAATAATCAGAAGTTGAACCAGACCATACCTCCTCAGGAGTCTTCATCTGTAATGAAGAATGCGGTGTCTTGTTCACAAGATAGCAAGCCATGCTAACTGCTTCTGCCCACCATTCTCTCTTTAAACCTGCATTTGCAAGCATACATCGAGCCTTCTCAAGTAACGTCCTGTTAACCTTTTAGCCACTCCATTTTGCTGAGGTCGACCTGTACATGTCCTGTGTCTGACTATACCCTGATCTTCACAAAATCTAGTGAAGTCACCTTCGACAAACTCAAGACCATTATCAGTCCTCAACCTCTTGATCGGCTTCCCTGTCTGTTTTTCAAGCAGAATCTTCCATTTCTTGAAGATATCATACACTTTATTTTTCTGCTTCAGAAAATAGACCCAAACTTTACGTGAGTAATCATCAGTGAACGTTAGAAGATACCTGGACCCACCTTTAGAAGCCACTCTGGAAGGTCCCCACAGATCAAAATGTATGTAATCTAATGTTCCCTTGGTCTAATGCACTGCTGACTTGAAGCTGATTCTCTTCTGCTTCCCATAAATACAGTGCTCACAGAATTCCATCAGTCCTATTGACTGACCACAAAGCAGTCCCCTCTTACTCAGCTCAGATAATGCCTTATCACCAATGTGACCCATTCTCATGTGCCACAGTCTTGTGATCTCTGCATCTGTCATAACAGATGTGGAAACAGCAACTGAACTTGTCACGGTTGTACCTGCAAACTCATACAAAGTACCAACCCTATTTCCTTTCATCACAATTAAAGCACCCTTACTGACCCGCATGACTCCACCTTCAACAGTGTACTTGTACCCACTAGGCTCAAGGGGTACCTAGAGAAATCAAGTTCTTTTTCAACTCCGAGACGTGACGTACATCACTTAAGGTTCTAATAGCCCCATCAAAAATTCTCACACGGACTGTCCCAATCCCCACTACCTTACGAGCAGCATCGTTACCCATCAAGACAACCCCACCTTGTATAGACTTATACGTGGAGAACCAGTCTCTATTTGGAGTAACGTGAAACGAACAACCCGAATCCATGACCCACTTATCCTTGGACCTGGGCTGAGAATCAGCAACTAATAGAAACTTCCCTTCACTATCCTCCTCTACAACACTAGCCTCAGTAGACTTATCTTTGCCCTGATCACCCTTGTTACCCTCTTTTGATTTATTCTTATATTTGTAACAGTCTTTCTTTATGTGCCCTTTCTTGTGACAATAATGACACGACAGGTTCTTATGTCTAGATTTGGACCTAGACTTATTCTCACCATTGGATCCCCTATGTTCTGGTCTGCCTCTCACATGCAAACCACTACCCGAGTCATTCACCAAGTCAAATAATTCCCTATCTACCCGTTCTTTACTCACAAGGTTTCTTTTTACCTTATCAACAGTAATGGTTGGCCTACCCCCATATATCATGCTTTCTACGAAGCCCTTATACGAATTAGAGAGCGAACACAGTAATATCATAACTTGATCCTCGTCCTTAGGGACATCATCCAAAGCCTTTAATTCTTGTATTATTGAGGTAAACTAGCTAAGATGGTTTTTAAGAGATGTACCTTCTGTCATACGGAAAGTGAACAACCGACGCTTCACTGCGAGTTTGTTGGAGACTGACTTGTGGCAAAACATGTCTAACAATTTCTCCCATAACTCCTTTGCGGTTTTCATCTCCAAGACCTCTGACAGAACATCATCAGCCAAACACATCTGTATCGCCGTGAGAGCCTTATCATCCAACTCTTCCCATTGTGCCTCGGTCATAGTCTCGGGTTTCTTCTCTTTCCCCTCCAGTGCTTTCTTTAAGCCGTTCTGAGTCAGGAGTCCTTTCACACGGACTTGCCATAAGCTAAAGCTTCCCTGACCATTGAATTTCTCAACCTCGGTCTTAATACCCGATGCCATTGTATCAATTCGAAGAACCAGGCTCTGATACCAATTTGTGCGGAAATAAACAATTCTCCCGGATCACAATCGAATCAAATACCACGATAATAACGAGAAATAAACGGACTAAAAGAGAAACGAAACAATAGACACAATAATTTACGTGGAAACCCCTTTACAATCGAAAGGGGAGAAAACCACGGGCGAAGATCGGAGCTTTTATTATTGGACCAAAAGAAGAAGAATTACAATATTCTCTCACACTCAATTCATATTGGTGGCAGCGCCGCAGGGAAATTACCTCACTTTTGCTTTGGATACCTAATGACGTACCCTACGTCCGTATTTATAGCCGCGCAGGAAACGCATTTCCCGATTGATCGGGGGGTCCCAATCGATCGGTTCCTCACCGATCGATCGGCCTGCTCTCTGGAGGCGTCCTTCTTTTTACGAAACTTTCCCGATCGATCGAGCTCCACCTCGATCGATCGAACTCCTCACGGCCCTTCTCCTCAATATGCCAAGTAATTTTAAGACATTTTCCTAAAATGCAGTTTTTTGTTGATATTTAAAAAAAAAAAAAGTTATACTGCACAAACGGGTACTAGCCATTGGGACGGGCCGGGTTTTGCTCCAAGCTAGGCCCGGGCCTCCCCATTTTTGAGGAGGCCCGTGGCTCTGCCCGCTGAGGGGACCTAGCCAGGCTGGGCTTGGGCCCAAACGACCCGACCAGACCCACTGGCCACCTCTAAATGGGGTTATCGACAAATAACGACAGTTTTATACTCTTTTACATCATTTTTTAAATATTTTATTAAATATATGTAACTTTTGAGCTAAAAATTACATCAAACGATAAAGGCACACGAGCCTAGACGTGTATATAAATCAATGTCGCCTTATCTGCAACGTTCACTTAATCAGAAACTTGCTGTATTCAATGCTATATGGCCCCAGTTCTTTTGAGTATGACAAATGCATCTACTTTGTCATCTTACCCTTTTGTTTTTTAATATACGATGCGGAAACGGAAACGGAAACGGAAACATGAAATTGATTTTGAACACGCAAAATCGAAGAACAACTGGGAAATTTGAATATACTATTGTTAGGGTTCATTTAATAGGCTCTAATTCAACCGGATCCCATTAAAACTCTGAAGTTAAGCGTGCTTGGACGAGATTAGTACAGGATGGGTGACCTCTTGGGAAGTCCTCGTGTTGCCAACCCTTTAAGGTCGGGGGTCTTTAGAAATAGCCTTTTGGCAGGGTTACACCCTGAGGGGTAAGGCTGCGTACATCCACCTCCCAGACCCCGCTTAGGCGGGAGCTCTTCAGGCACTGGGTTTGTTGTTATTGTTAGAGTATAAAACTAATTTTGGACCTTCACGCATTAGTTTAAGCTTTTGGAACAACTGGTTCCTTGACATGGTATCAGAGCCTTGTTGACCAAGAGGTCACGAGTTCGAATTGCAACAGCCCCCACTTTCAATATCAATATAATTTAAGCACAAGGTAAGAGGTGGGCTTGTGCAATATCTACACTTCAAGCCCGATAGGCATTTGGATGAGGGGGCATGTTAGAGTGTAAAACTAATCTTGAGCCTTCACCCATCAACTTAAGCTTTTGGGATAGTCGATTCCTTGACAACTATGATGCAGAAACGGAAATGTGAAATCGATTTTGAACACGTCAAAATTGAAGAACAACTGGAAAATTTTGATGTCCAAATGACATCCGAATCAAAATCTTAACCTGAAATGACCTAAAACCTGAAAGATAAGTTGAATGTAAAACCCAAATGGCATTCAAGTGAAACTTAAAACCAAGTGATTCCCAAGCCAAACCGAAGGCCCAAATGAATTTCAAATTGAACCAAGCCTAAAATGACTTTGAAGTCGAAGTTAAGCCTGGATGACATCCAAGTTAAACTTAAGCTCATATGACTCCCAAGTTAAACCGAACCTAAAATGACTCACAAGTTGGAGTTCAGCTGAAATGATGTCCGAATCAAACTTAAGCCCAAATGACCCTCATTCAAACTTAGATCTGAATGACTTTCACGTCAAAAGTCGAAATCCAAGCCTGCAAAGCCTCGGGGCTAAAGTAAACTTAAGCCCACGAAGCGTTAAAGCAAATTTAGCCTGAATGTTACTGAGTCAAGCCCATGACCAAAAACTTAGAAGCTCTTCTTCTATAAACAGAGGACGTCCTATTCATTTGAGAGGACACGGGAAATAAAGACCAAAACCCCCCATAAAAATATCGAGGGAGACCGACTTTGGTTCCTCTAGTATTCTCCTAACCTGCTATATCAAATAGAAATCATCCTTTAAGCCAGATGAAGCTTCATGCCCTCTACTGTGTAAAGAATTACTTGATTGAGATCAAGTTTCGTGCCCTCTTTCATGATTCCAAATCCTAATCGTTTTTCAAGTTAGATCAAGCCAATTATCTTCTACTTTGTACAAAATAATATTATAATAATTACTTAAAACATCGTTCTTCTTGTATAATTGCTCTCTCGCACAAATCCTAAGACCACAGCGAGTATTTATAAGACGGATATTTGCGTTGAATAACATGTAGATTAAAACCAAAATGGTTCTAGTTCGTTATTATTATGTTGTACTGAATCATGAAAATTATTTTTTAGGGCTATTTACGCTAGAGATTCATATATTTTTTTTACTGTGTTAATTTAGTTCCTCGACAATTTATATTGTATCAATTTAGTCCTTTGGTTAAATCTAAGTATAGTTATTAAAGTAGTTTTTGATGGCACAATCACGTTAGATATAAGTAACCTAAATAGTCCAATCTCAGAATACATAAGTGATAATTTCCTATTATTTTCGCTTGTACATACTCTAGTTTTACAAAAATTGATCCCAATTTTTGAGTCATATATTTGAAAGAAGCAATAGGCAATAAGTATCCTGAAGGGGTAAGGCTGCGTACATCCCTCTCCCCCAGACCCTACATATGCGGGAACCCTCAAGGCACTGAGTCGGTTGTTGTTGTTGTATATTTGAAAATGTAACCGTTTTAAACAAGAACACATCATCTGTATACGTTTTCTATGAATCAATGTATTTTTCACTCGATTTTTCGCTAAACTTTTAGTTTGCAAGAATTGAATTATGCATGTACATATTAAACTTTGTTTTATTATCGTATCGTATTTAACTAACTATTGTATCAAATACAAAACCAAAGAGGGTACCAACACGCCGTCACCAGATCCCATTAGAACTCCGAAGTTAAGCGCGCTTGTGTGAGAGCAGTACCAGGATATGTGGCCTCCTGGGAACTCCTCATCCTCAGGTTGGGAGCACTCGAAAACAGCCTCTCTTTAAGGATAATATCCTGAAGGGATAAGACTGCATATATCCACCCCTCTCAAACTCCGCTTATACGGGAGCCCTTAAATATCGTACAAAAAGCATAATTTTAAATGTGAACATAAAGAGCCTTTTTGCAGGAAAAAGCTTTATTTGGTGACTTTTTTGCTTTATGAGAAATTGCAGATGAATAAATGTGAAAAAGTTGAGTTTGTTTTGTACAATTCACATGCACCTCCCCGGTACTTGCGCCTTCTTATTATGCTTCTTTGTAACCTACCGATATAATTAAGAGTGTAAACGAATCGAACGTTTGATGAACTATTCATGTTCGAAATTGATTCAGGCTCGTTTATGTTCGTTAAGAGGGCTTGATAGCTTATTGAGCAGAGTTTGAACAGGGAGGTGCTCGGCTTGTTAATGTTCACGAACAGTTTGATAAGGGCTCTATAAGCTTGTTAAGAGGCTCCACATAAGCTTGTTATGAACTCAATAACAGTTGGAATTGGTTCAAAAATGGTTCGATAAGGGCTCGATGGTAACTTAAAAAGCTCGGCTCGGTAACGAGCTTGACTCGATGGTGAGCTTAGCACGGTTTTAACCTTCATTTGGCTCGATAATGAGCTCGGCTTGATAACGAGCTTGACTCGGCTCGATAAGCCTAACTAGCTGAGCCGAGTTGAATATCAAACATTCTAAAATCTTATCGAGCCGAGTTCAAACACAGGTTCGAAATGCTTGATAAGAGCTCGGCTCGAACTCGAGCTCGATAAGCCTTATTGAACTCGAGTTCGAACAAACGGGTGCTCGGTTTGGCTAGGCTCATTTACACTCCCAGACATAATTGATGTATTAAACATGTATTTTTTTTTTGGCTAACGAGGAATGCGATTATTCGGTAATTATGCAGCGACCCAAATACCATATGAGCCAGTTAAATCATGGATTCCTCGGGGAGAGGTTCAAGGGGGAATCGAACTTCGGCCCGTGGATTTCCTAAAAGACATGTCACATGGGAATAGTGTGAGGAGATCTACAAAAGGCTTGGGCAAAAAAAAGAATATGGTGAAAAAGAGCAACAGCGCTAAAGATGCTCGCAAGATTCGTGCCGCGGAGTGCACGCTGGAGATGGAAAAAAGATTAGGAGTAAATTTTGATGGTTTTGATGCGCTTCTGCTGAGTGCCTTGTTTCAGTAGACTTATGGCTTAGTTGTCCTGTCTTTTTTAGTTGGTCATGTTTTTGTCTCTTGTCTAGTGGTGTTAGAGGCTCGTTGTGTTTTGCCTATTTTTACTTGTCTTCATGTTTGTATAGTTTTGTTGTTTTGGTCCCCGTTCTTTTTTGGGTTGACTCAGGGCTCGCTTAGTCGAGTTGCTTGCTGTGTTCCTCTACTCTGTCGCTAACTAACGAAAAAAAAGAAGTAACACTCTATCATGTTACTTGACTCCTACCATTGAGGCAAGACCCCGGTGGGTTTTTATTAAAATATTTTTTTTGTTTAAATATGGCGTTTACATGTAATTGTCAATAGGGTTTCATTAAAAGTTACCTAAATTTTTAAGCGCACTTTCAAAAATCAATTACATTTTCTATTTTTTTAATGTGACATATAAACTTTCCAAAATTTGTTAACGTTACACTTAGGCCTTGTTTGGTTGCCACATAAATTGAATACCTATAGGAAGTTGTATTTCATGGGAATGCAATTCCTGTGTCAACTTACTAAAAAGTAGGTAAAATATGTTTGGTTGCCAAGATGAGAAATAGAATTTTCTTAGAGAGGATGATTCAAAACGAAGGAATTAGAACTTACCGAAGAGGATTAGGTAAGTTACTTCTTACGTTAGCAATTTTCAATTCCTACATTTTGTCTACTTCTTGCCAACTAAACAAGAGCCAAAATCCGTACTTTTCATGAATTTCTACTTCCTACATACCAAACGAGGACCTAATGCGATGCTGTTAACCATCCGTCAATATAATTTGTGAAACGGCCGAACTACCCTCAATAAAACTAAGAAAATATATTGTACAATATTTTAGATACGTCGTAAAATATTTAAGAAATGTATACAATTCTAAAATATAAGACGTACATTATACTTATTTGGTCGGGTTTGAATTAGGCTCCCATTGAACTTATCCGATTGGAAGGAGAAAAATCCCTTGAAATGGAGAATTCCCGACAAGTAGACTCTGTTCTTAAATGACTCATACAGTTATGGTACAAAACTATTTCTGAGCCTTCACTCATCAGTTTAAACTTTTGGGACATTTGGTTCTTTAACATGGTATTAGAGCTTTGCGATTAAGAGGTCACGAGTTCGAATCTCAATAGCGCCCACTTTCAATATCAAGCACAAGGTATGAGTGGGCCTATGCAATATCCACGCTTCAAGCCCAATGGTAATTGCGTGAGGGGGCATGTTATGGTATAAAACTATTCATGGACTTTAACCCATTAGCTGAAACTTTTAAAACAGTTAGTTCTTTGACACATACAAGCCTAGAAAAAAGCTCTCCCTTAGGTAGTCGGTTCATCATACATACAGACATGACACCACCTTCACCTAATGAAGTGTCCTCCACCTAGGTAGAGATAAAGTTGCTTGTACCTTTCTCCATTCTGACTAGGATGTTATCTCTCCCGAACAAAACCAAACAACCTAAAAGACCTTTCGACTCAAGTACGATAAACAATTGAGAGATCCCTAACCTTTCAGTAGCTCCACTCACGACTATAACTTTTGTTTTGTTTCCGTTAAGGAAATCATGCTAGGCCAGTATGTTCTACTGAATGTTGCAAGAGCTCGAACTATCAGAGGTTGGTCCAACCCCAAACGGTTATACCATAATAGACTCGTGGCTGAATATGCAGCTGTGCAGGAACCAGTTCCCATCAGTGTAAAGATTATCAGGAGCACGATCATCATTGATCGACTTAGAAGGAGGGAGGAACCAGTTCCCATCAGTGTCTCTTTCAACCGTATGCCATATATACTCCTGAAAGACTCCCTTAGCTCTTTCTTTGCCTCCCAGTAGTCAACTTCAAGAGCTGCCCTCTTATGGCTAGAGCAGGTCCCGACCACCTGTAAAGAAGGGCCACCAAATGCAAACGAGTTCGACTCCCTTCTCTTAACGTAGCACTTGTACTCCTCATTCCAATTGTAGTCTCTATAAGAGTTGTAAAGATTAGTCATCAGAGGGCTCCCAAATAGAGGGCTTTGGCATCAGTAATAGTTGATTTTAAGTATAAAGATCATGATATCAAAACGAGCTTTTGATTCCATGTGCTTCCTTCTTATTATTTTATCCTCAAGCAACTTCTGATTCTCCTGATCTATCTCCATCTCCTAAACTCGACTCTGATAATGATCCTTACATCCAATATCAGCAACATTTTTTAGTTGCCTTAGGAACTTAGCATAAGGCTGGTTTGGAGACTCCTTGCTAGGGATGGCAATGGGGCGGGTAAAACCTGCTACCCCCGTTTGGGGAGGGTACGGGTATAAGTGGGGCGGGTAGTGGGTACGGGTTCTGTGTACCCGTCACGGGTATGGGTATAGTTTTGTACCCGCCCCGCTCCACCTCATACCCGCCATACCTGCTTCATTTTGTACATAATTAACCTTCAAATTAAAAAAAAATACGTGTTTAAATTCAATAACCCAAATTGTTTATCAATGTTATAAAAAAATATAATTGATTTTTTAAAAATAGTATTAAATAACTAATATGACCCGGTATAGATAATCGTTTTCTACGCACATTAGAGTGGGTACACGGCGGGTAATGGATACCCGTGGGTAATGGGGCGGGTACGGGTATGAGTTTGTACCCACCGGGGCGGGTACGGGTATTCACTTCATAATCATGGCGGGTACGGGTATAGGATTTGGATGGTGGGTACGGGTATGGAGGAGTCACCCCTGGTACCCGGCCCCCCATTGCCACCCCTACTCCTCGCCCTCAAAACATTGTTTTATGGTGTGGCCAAGTATCCCACAGTCATAACATAAATCCAGTGGATGTTCATACTTAACTAGATCCACAAACCCTCCTTTCCCATCCTCTATACTCATTCTACTGAACTTGCATTACAGAGCAGGCTTCCCCATATTATCATCTAATTTGCAATACCCAAAAAACAATTGCCCTATTTTTTCAGCATTAGCCACTGTCATGTTTGTTTGACAATTGGGTAAAGAGGGTTAAACTGGGTAAAATAAGGGACTGTATTATCATTATTTAGATATATTTAATAAGGAAGTATAAAAGTAAATGTGGGTAAATGGATTACCCTTGTTTGATAATTGGGCACAGGATAATAGAAAAAAAAAAAGCTATAGTTAAAATAAAGACAAAATTATCGTAACTTTATTAAGATTTTACCCTCTCCTGTCATCCCTCAAATTGAGGGGAAAAGACAGAAAAGCTCTACCTATTGAATCAACAAATAATGAGTAACATAGATCCGAGCCAAGCACTTGAGCTCAATGAACCACTAAAGAATTTGATGCCCAAGATCTGCTGCCGAATCAGTAACCATATTTGCTTATCAAAAACAGTGTTTAAAGCTGATACTTCTGCTAAAGGCCCTCGTCATCAAAATTTCTTGGATAATTTTTTAAATCTGCCATAGAGGCTGAAATTATCCATTCAGAGCATTCTTCATAATCTCACTATCTCCTTCCACTTTCATGCGACTATAACTCAAGGCATCTGCTTTAAGGATACCATCTCTCACCGCTATTGCCTTGGCTATCATGATAGAAGCGTTTAACCATCTAGATCCTTAAACAGTGAAACGACTAGTCGTATCATTGACAATGCAACCTGTTGCAGCCGACCTCCCCTTCTTCGAGCCATCAAGATTTATTTTAATGTTCCACATGTCAAGACTTTTTCATCTGACCAAATTATCCCACTCATCTGCCTAATTTTAAATTTAACATTCCTAACTTTATTTTTTAGCTTGAACCAAAAGTCTCACCGGGTTGAAAATGATGCCTCTAAAAACAATCTCATTTATAGTCTTCCAAATTGCTAAGTTAATGAATTTCAGCAGTTGAGCCCGAGCTTCTTTTCCCTTCACATGCCTTCTCTTAACTAGCTCTCCAGCAAATATGTCGCTCCTAAGCGTTTCTTGGAGCCACATATTCCTATACATAGCTTGCCAAATGCGCTTAGTTTCCACACACTAAACGAGCAGGTGATTGGTTGACTCTGGCTTAAAGGAGAGCACCTTGAATATCCAGATGCCAAATCCATCTATACTTTCAATCATTCTTGGTTCTCCAATCGAGATTGTAAGCCAACTAAGTTGCTGACGTGACACTAAATTTCATTGATGCAATAAATCCCCAAAATAAGCTATGTTCGATCTCAACCTGATGAATAGGAATATCCATAATGGAACAAAGTCTTACCTCCTATCTCCTTTATCTAGGGGTGTAAACGGGCCGAGTGGAGCACCCCGTTGCTTGAAATCGAGCTCGATAAAGCCTATCCAGCTTGAGTACAAGTTGAGCTCTTATTAAGCTTCCGTACCTTTATTACAATTTAATTCGATAAGATTTTAGCGTAATCTATGCTTGGCTTGGCTCGACTTGTTAGCCTGTTCAAGTTGATTCAAGCTCATTATTGAGCCAGGCCAACTCAAGTTCACGACCAAGCCGAGCTTGTTTTTGAGTTACGCTCGCTATCAGGTCAAGTTATTCGAGTAACTATCAAACTTTATCGAACCGTTTTCAAGCTAATATTAACTGTTGATGAGCTCCTAATGAGCCTTTAACAAGCTCTTACCCAATCCTTAATAACCCCTTATTAAACTGTTTGCGAATGTTAATAAACCGAACACCCCATGTTCAAACTTAGTTTGTTAAGCTTATCGAGCCCCCATAACGAACACCAATAAGCCATGATCGATTTCAAGAATTAGTACTTCAATGAGCGTTCAATTCGTTTTTGGACCACCTTTATCCTTCTTTACCCCTTAATCTAGCCACCAAACCCGAGATCCTCTCCTTTTCACCTTTCTACCCAATTGTCAAACGAACCCTAAATTCTTGGGCCGGGCCGAGAACCATCTCTTGCCTCTGGCATACGCAGAACACACCGATTCCGCAAATGGTCGGCACCACCGGTACACTTCCGAAATTGGTAACCGCCGCCGTCGCCATAGCCATCACGGCCATTACTGGTTCTCTCTTTCTCTTTCTCTCTCTTCGTGCTCATGTGTTAGTGCTTCAACTGATCAAGACTGAAATGGTTTCAATTTCATGTGATCTCTCAGTTCATGTAGTGAGGAAGAAGAAGAAGAAGAAGAAGAAGAGGACAGGGATGGAATCGAAGGTTCTAGAACTTGAGAAATCGCTCAAGGCTGCCATGGAAAAGTGCGCTTCTGAGAGACAAGGTCGTATTAGGTCTCAGCAGGTGTAATCTCCCTTCCATCTTTCGTGATATGTTTTGAAATGGAAAATATAAGCCTCGTTTGGTTGCCACATAAATTGAATTCCTACAGGAAGTTGTATTTCTCGAGAATTCAATTCTCGGATTAACTTTCCAGGAAGTAGGTAAAACATATTTGATTGCGAGAATGAGAAATAAAACTTTATTTGGAGACTAGTTAAAAATGTAGAAATTAGAACTCACCTGGGGGAAGCTATGTTACTTCCTGAGCTTTGAAGGAATTTCCACTTCTCATATTCTGCCTACTTCTTGTCAGCCAATCAAGAGCCAAAATCCGTACTTTCAATGAATTTCTACTTCCCGCATCTACTTATTGCATACCAATGAGGCCAGAATATACTAAAACTAAAGTAAAGCAGTAAAATAGTTCAATTAGAGAGATGAAGAGAGAAGATATAAAAATGACATTTGATTTCTATTGATTGATTTGTAATACAACTTTACGTCTATATATAAAATTTGTCCCCCTCTTGGCCGGAGCCAACTTTACTACCTATTGGGTTACCCTATTATTATAGGCCTATATATCTATTAGGGCATGTATCATTTTGCCTCTTTTCTCCTTGCTTTGTTTGCGTTTGCAGCTGAGTTGAGTTGAGTTGAGCTGAGCACCCAATGAAATTTCACTAGGTCTTAGGCTGACTTATAGAGTTAGCGTAGATGGTGTCCATATATAAGTTTGTGTGAGGTTCTATCCTAAAAACTAATTGGCATTAGGTGGAGTAACGTATTAGACTTATATGTTGATCCCTTGTTTCGCACAAGTCCAATGTGGGATTGTGAAGACCATGTCAAAGAACCAACTGGGTGAAGGCTTGAGAAAGGTTTTATACTGTGACATTCCCTCTTAAGCAAATTCCTATTAGTCTTGAAGCCTGGATAATGCACAGACCTACCTAGACCTTACGCTTCAAATATTTTAATATTTAGAGTAAGGGCTTTTGGCTTAAACTAAACTGGCTCTGATACCATGTGATATAATGGTTGAGAGAGCATACCCAATGAGGTTGCTAAGCTATGATTATCTAGAGGAGTAAATAAGAGTGCAACTACGATTGTATTCCTGAGATACGATGGATCTAGACTAGTGTATAACGCAAAGATATAAACACAATCTAGGATTTACCTTAACAGGGACCTATTGAGCTATATCACAGGTTAATCATCCCTTTCGTACTTGAGGTCGATAAGTCGTAACAAGTTTGAGATTGAGCCAAACCTTAAATGAGTTTTCAAATTTCAATCATAACTCGGTTCGACAAAACATTAGTACGATGAACTTGATTCAACCATTGTTAGACTAATTGATTAGGATCAAGCTTGTTCTTGAGCCAAGCTCTTTACCAAGATTGGTTTATTTGGTATACTAATTATTGGTTATCTTGCATGGTTGTCGTTTAATGTTACAGGTTACTAATGAGCCATCTTGATCCCCGTTAACAAATTGTTCTTTAACTTTAATTAGTCGAGTGCTTCCTTGTTTAAACTGGGCTATTAAACGTATCAAGGTCATTTAAACTTAGCTCGTATACTTATCAAGCCCCTAAAAGCAAACACAAAATCATCTTGATCGATTTAAAGACTAGTAGTTTGTCTAATGCTGGGTTCATACACTCATAATTTCCTGACAGAAATTCATTTCTACTGCACGATCATTTCTCTTTGTTGTCACTATCACCAACTCCTTTCAACCTTTAAACTCTTCCATATTACCTCACACAACCTCACAATATTTGGTAGACATGGCCAGTTTGGTTGACCTGGAATCAAAGGTGGCCAACAAAGTGGCCATAGTGGTTGACCTAGAGTCAAACTTGGATGATGAAGTAGGTCCAAAGGGCAACCCATGCTGGGTTAGTGCAAGCGAATTGGGGGTCAACTCAGGTTGATAAACTAACACGCAGGTCTAATTTGGTATTTCAGGAACCTAGAAAAAAAATCTCAATTTTCAGAGTACATCCGCAGATTTCCTAACGACAGCAACTCGTAAAATATTATGTGTAACTTGAGGAATTTACTCTTGAAAGTTTTAAATTTTAGCCTGTTTGCAATGTGGTATTTCATTAAGAATGCTATAACTCTCGCTGTGGCTTGAATTAGTTATTTTCCCCATTTAGCGACAAAGAAAATGTAGGTTTGTCATTTTTGATTAGGTACTTAGTATTACCGTGCATAAATTTGCTTCGTTTCTCTTACAAGCTAGATGAATCTAGTGGAACAATCAATCTAAGTCCATGCGCTAAGACCGATGAACTATATATATGTCTGTCATTGTCGATTATAGTCTCATTATTCATCAAATTTACCTTGTCTTTTTTCTAAATGAATAAGTTCTTTTGTATTGTTTATCACTATTTCCTTTGTCATTATCTTAATTATATCTGGTTATGATTTGTTTCTTTCCCTAGTTTTCACATGAGTCATTTCTTGTAGTAATTTGTAACATCAATGAATGTTCTTGAAGATATGTTTAGGCCTTAAGGAAAGCACTGTTGCAACCGAAGTCTGACAATTTGTCTCCAACTTCTTACCCTATCAGACCAATCGGTACCATTCAGTCGTGCTTCTCCACCAGGTATCTTATGATGCATTTCTTGGTTAACTTGTTACTCTCTCACCAATGTCTTAGAGTGTTTTGTGTGAACAGTACATTGATCTGCAAAGGTTTTAGTTACACCGCTGCAATTTTTTCCTTAGTGTTAGAGTATAAAACTATTCCTGAGCCTTCACCTATCAACTTAAATTTTTGAGATAGTTAGTTCCCTGTCATGGTATCAGAGCCTTGTTGATGAGGTTCATCACTTGCAAATTTTGGTAGCAATCATGGCAAAACCCAATAATGTGACCTGGGGTAATGAAGCTTAAGCCCTTGGGGGAGGTAAGTTGGTTTTGGGAAAGAAGAGTGATGTAGCACAATTTTATTTGGTTTAATTTTTATCTTATCTTATATTTAGGAAAGTAGTTCTCTATTAGATTTACTCAGGTTGGAGGTCCTTGAAAACAACCTCCCTTTAGGGTAGCACCTTGAAGGGGTAAGGCTGCGTACATCCCTCCCTCCCTGACCCTGCATATGCGGGAGCCCTTGAGGCACTGGGTTGGTTGTTCTTGTTGTTTTTGTAGTTCTCTGTTAGATTTAGCATTTATCTGATCTTATCTTATCTAATATTTTCTTAGGGATTTGCTTTTTCTATAAATATTGCATTGCAATTCATTAGTTTTCAGTTTTGAAGAAATAATACGAAGTTTTGTTTTTGGGTAGCAAGCTGTGCTCCATCAAATAGTCATATGTACCTTTTGATTCACACTGAAGTAGAGTGACACGGCAAAAGAGTTCCAAGCTTTGGAAGTCCAGGAGATATTTGTTGATGTCATTGTATTTTTCATTACCCTATTTTCTAGGCATTTTATTAGGAAAACAGTTTGAGGTAGTATATTCAGGACACTAATTTTATATTTCTAGTGATAGTACTATTAGATTTCAAAGTTTTTTTGTATTGTTCTATAAGCATTTTCGATAATGATTTCGTACAATGCATAGAATTAGTCAAATCAACCGATGAAGCCTCCATTTGTTTTGATAAAAAAATGTTTTCCATCCCAACCTTGTTGTTTCCTTTGCATGACTTCATAACAACGACCATAAATATAGAACGTATTTTGGGTGATTTTTCAAAATAGCAGATTTTGATATTTTTATTCTCAGAACAGCACGTGAAGATTAGAAATTACCAAAATAACACATGAAAATTGAAAATTACCAAAATAACATATCCAGGCTGCATGCCATGTGGCAAATTGCCACCTAAACAAGAGCATTTTTGTCATTTTTTATTTTTTGAAATAAAAAAAGAAAAATTAGTGTTTTTTCTTTTCTTTTTTTTTTTTAAAATTTTTACGGTTGCAACAAAATGTAAAAAAAAAAAAAAAAAAAAGTGTTTCCTAAATTTTTTTTGTATAACATATAAACATAATAATAATAATAATAATTGTAAATATATTTTTTTTACAATAAATTTTTAAAATTTTGATATATTGAATGATAGTATCTATAACCCAATAAAAAGGATTTTAGACAACAAATTTTTTTTTTTTTCACATTTTGTTGAAATGTTGTTGCAACCAAAAACAAAAAAACCTATTTTTTTTTTTTAAATTTTGAAAAATGTAAAATGACAAAATGCTCTCGCTTAGGTGGCAACTTGCCACATGGCATGCTGACTGGGCATGCTATTTTTGTAATTTTCAATTTTCGCTTGCTATTTCGGTAATTTCGTATTTTTGCGTATTATTTTGGGAATAAAAATATTAAAATGTGCTATTTTGAAAAATCACCCACATGTTTTCCTCCATTAAGGGGAAATTGACTTCAACTCAACAAAAGTGGAAACAATTTCCTTCTTGGAGGTTGTAATCTCGCATCATATCCTCTACTTTATCTTCAACTTGGCTAAGTGCGGACCTCACACAAAGGTCTTCAACCATGCAATTGACCATTTATGAGTCTGGATTCCACATGGCTTGTGTAAATGTCAATCTGCTATTATACAAGAGCCATATCCCACTTGTTTTAAGTTATGTCAATCTGCTATTATACAAGAGCCATATCCCACTTGTTTTAAGTTTATGCCTAAGTTTCATTTAGTAGTGGATCCAAAAAAAGTTTTCATTTGAGACATTGATACAAATAAAAGACAAATGATATATTTAATAGTATATACAACTTTATAGTGGGATGACTAAAATGAAAAAAAATTGTGCGCATACCAAAAATGAAAGAAAAGAATCAAAGATTTATTGATATATGATGGTGTAAGAAAATACTTACAATACAATTTTTACAAAACATCACAAAAATATTTTCTGTGTTAGACAAAATTTATAAAAATTTTGGGAAAAATTTTTTTATATTCAAATAAGTCATAAAAATCAATATTATTGTTCACAAATCCTTGGTGCCTCCAGTTGAGTATTACTGGCTCTGCCATCAATGAAGCAGTTGGGATAATGCACTTTAATGTGATTGGAACGATAAAGTTTCACATATTTTTGGTGAGAATAGCGATGAGTATACGGGTACTAGGAGATATTTGAATATTTATTCCATGCGAGGAAGGAAAGATGTGACAAAATCTGCTGCCTAGAATGGGACCACTCCATTTTGGCTATGTAATATGAACAACCGGGAAAGAAGGAATCTCTACTTGAACCTAGCTTAGAAGAGATCCCTTCAGAGAGGCCAAAGATATTAACAACTTTCTTTAGCAACATAACTATTAATAAATAAATTACAAAATAAAATTTAGGTCAATTCCATATTAAGGGATTCATAATTTAGGGGCATAGTTGCACAAAGCGGGAAGCAAGAATGGGGAAGTGGGCAATCATAGAAGTTTCTGAGGTTGGAAGAGTGCAGGGAGAACTTATATTACTATATGTTAGATATACAAGAAAAATCAATAAAATGTCATCAATTGAGCAGTTAAATCATAAATATGAAAACAAAGTCAATATGAAGCAATAACCGAGAAAAATTAAGCACCCAAATGAATAGGATAAAAAAAATTGACTCTAAAATGTCCACACAATTCAATCATTCTTTAAATCGAATGATATAATTAGCCAACAAATCATTTAATAAGTATCTTCTTATTAAAATGATTCCATGATTGTTTGAATCGTGTTTCTGTCAAGTTTAATACGCATGGGAAACGCGAATCTGACGTCAAAACGCTGAATCGTGTTTCGGGAGCGTGAGACTAGCGTTTTTAGAGTTTCCTGCAACTATGTTTAGGGGCCCCTAAGCAACTACTTGTGCTGCTTGTAGGTTTGTAAATGATCCGAGCCGCTCGCGAGTAGCTCGTGAGTAGCTTGAATAAAACCCGACTTGAACTCGAGTTAACCGAGTTCGAGTATCCAAAGATACTCGATTAATAAACGAGTACGAGTCGAGTAGTTAACTACTCGGCTAGATACTCGAATAATTACTCGACTTGATACTCGAATAAATACTAGACTCGATACTCGATTAAATACTCGACTAGATACTCGATTAAGTACTCGACTCGATACTCGAAGTGGTACTCGACTCGATACTCGACTTGTATAAAGTAGTTATTGTATATTATTTTCTTTTGAAATGGATGGCTTGTAATATTAATAGTAGAATGAAAGAAGGAAGATTGAATTCCTTGTAAAAGATGACATGTTACATTTGTGGTGGAGTGAAAGAACTTGTGTATGGTTTACTTGTAATTTTTTAAACTTAGGTTTGATGCGTATTTTCTATTAATATATCGGTGATTTATGGTTGTATATGTTAAAATATAGTATAGGTAAGTATTAATAATGTTCAAGTGTATGGAATAATATTATGATGGAGCTAATTTGAGAATGTTCCTATGCAAAATAAACGAGTATTCGAGTCGAGTCGAGTACTCAAATAGTTAATCGAGTTCGAGTTCAAGCAAAATTTACTACTCGAATCGAGTTCGAGTCCCCGAGTAGTTAATCGAGTTCGAGTTCGAGTACTGAGATACTCGGCTCGACTCGAGTCGATTACACCCCTAGCTGCTTGGGGTCTTTACTGGCCCTAAGGTGAGAAATTCCCACTGATCTACCCTGTGATTCCGACTCCTGACTTGCTGCTGGTACGCTTTAAGTAGCTAAAGGAGGAGGCGCGACAGATATTGCAGGATACAAACTACAATTTCCTTTTTTTGGTTAACAGTACATATTACTAGCCGTTTTCAAGATTCCTGGCAATTTCTGCCAACTACTTCCAGTGAAACTTTCGGCCTTCCGGCTTTCTATCACTTCCAATTTTGAAGCTCGGCATTCGCATAGTTCTGTTTCTTTTGCTATTTCTCCAATAAATTCTATAAGATTTGGACATTACATAACTGGTCACGGCTTTTCTGTTTTATTTCCTAGGAATTGTATGTTGCTTCTAAACCCTAAGTTTTCGAAAATTTGAGTGAATAATCATCCAATCGTTAATCTTTTATGCTTTTTTATAGTTCTTTAACATTTATATACGTTTACAAATTTCTTAAGAAATAAAATGCAATTTATATGCATTTGAAAGGTGTTTTACAACGTCACGAAGTGTATTCTATTGTGTGAGCTAGCTATTTCTGTGAAATGTTTGTCCATTTTTGTCATTGAAGATTAGGCACTAGCTACCATCACCAGTAGTGGTACATATGTGCTTAATATTTGAAGGAACTCTAATACTGATACTTTTTAAATAGTGATATTACTGTGCTGTGAATTTATGTCTCGATTCATAAAAAAGGTTTGTAGGTGTAGGGCCTGGTCCTTATATCTTGTGACCTTGGCCCAATCGGCTTGTTAGGAAATTAGGGTTTTTGGGGTCTTCATATTGCCTTTGAGCAGCTCTCGGTTGCATTATCTTCTTCCAAGTTCTAGTGCATTGCTTTCTTCTTCCGCCTGTAGTTTTCCCTCAATTTGAGTGTCTTCCACATAACTTATCATTTCCTCCTTCTCTCTTATCTTCTCAGTTTCTTTCGGATCTGTTCGTTTGCTTCGAAATGGAATCCTGTTTTGGGTATTTGCCTCCTAGATACATATGTGTTGATTACTAGACCCACTTATACAGGAACGGTACACCAAGACAACCTTTGCTTGTTCCTCTTGCCAGAGCCTGTTCGGTGTTCGACCAAGTGAGAGTTCCTCCTGCATCTCTTGAAGGTCTCGAAGAATATTCTCATTGTTGGGTTATTTATGTGTTCCACTTGAATACTGATCTTGAGAAATTATGGATGGAACCTTCTAAATCAAAGTTCAAGGCGAAGGTGTGTTTTGTCCTTGATTTGTGACATATTATTGTCTATTATATTTCCTACTATGTACCATGATTCTTGCGTTATTCATACAAAAGGTCCCTATACTTTACCCACTGTGTGAATTTGGTCCTTACTGTTTAATTGTGTCAATTTAGTCCCTATATAATGTGTTGTGACCATTTAATTCCGTGGTCAAATTGAAGATAAGTTAATGACGTAATTTTTATTGGCGCAATCATGTTAAATGCAAATAACCCAATAAATACATACTAGTTGAACAAATTTAAATTAATTATGATTGGACCATTAAAATTCCACCATGAAGTTAGCATAAGTTTTATTCAAGGACCAAATTGATACAATGTAACTTGTATACAGTCTAAATTAATACAATTAAAGTAACAGAGACTATATTTAACATAGCAGACAAAGTACAAAGAACCATTTGTGTAAATAAGTCATGATTCTTACACTGGCTGTTGATGATAGGTGAGGGTTCCGAGGTTGAAAGGAGGAAAAAAGGGAGTGTTTGCTACAAGATCTCCCCATAGACCGAATCCAATCGGGCTAACTGTAGCAAAGGCAAGTATGGGTAATTACATTTGCTATTGTGAAAGAACATGTGCTTGTTTCATGGAAATTTATGTGTGAATTGACTGCTATGTCTCTGTGTGTGCGAGTTTGCCTGTGTGCATGTATTGCGTGCTTTTCAATATATTAAATTTGAAGCTTTTTATCCTGCTTCAACAAAAGTGATGCAACACGCAAGAAGGGATTTTATAACTTTAGAAGATGTGTTAATTTTAGTTATATTTTGTTTGGGATTTGTTGGGAAGTTTCATGGTTAAATTCTTAATTTTTAGGGAAGTTGCTTCCTATTCGATTGAGTATTTATCTCAATAGTTATTAGATATTATCTTAGGATTTATTTTTGCCTATAAATATAGCTTCATAATTCACTATTTTCAGTTTTTAAAAAAATACTATTGAGTTTTATTTTTGGCAGCAAGTTGTGTTGCATGAGGAAGTTATGCTTATTGTCCATAGAAGTGTGCGAGTCTGGTTCTCTCTCACACATGCTCGTGCATGATCAGTTATCTAAATTGTTTTTAAAGAAATACTATTGAGTTTCCTCGTATTCTTACTTATTCTCAGCTCTTTCTCTTTCTGTTTCTTTACTCCACGCTTCTCTTTTTCTTTCTTTGTTCCATTCTTCTATTTCTTTTTTTCTCAAGCTCTCACGCCCTTACTATCAATTCCATAGTAATATAGTAAATTGACTGTAAATTATTACTATGCTTTCAATATTGGTTATCTAAATATTCTCAGATTCTTGGCACCATATTTGGTGAACCAAATCACATAACTAACTTTCAAGGACGATGACATGTCAAAGGACCATGTGAGTCAACATATAGAACAATTAAGCATGTTGTATATGTAGCTAGTAGCTATATTTGTATTCTATTTCACCAATAAATTACTTCTTTTTTTTTGGCTTTTGATTCAATATTATGAGTAGATGGTCTGCACTTGTGTGTCCTAAAGTAGTATTTGTATCTGAATTTTTTCGGATCGAGTATGCTCAAACCAGTCATTTTTACATTGGTTACCCTAATTGTTTGGATTGGGTTCAAATCGGGTTATCGGGTCCTTAAATTTTTGGGTATTACTTCTATCTCTAATTTCCAGTTTTCATAAAATTGGAAGTAGAGCTCTCTTGATTGCATTTTCTAGTTTCTATATATTGGAAATTTGTTAACAATTTCCACTCCTAAACATGTTTTCCAAATTGAAATTAGAAAAAGAAAACTGAATATGAAAAGGAAAACTAGAAATGAAAAATGAAAACTATTTTATGTTGCTAAACATTGCCTTAACTTTTCCACTTCGAAGCTACGTGATATTTGATCAGCCCATAGACACACCTATTGATATGAATGTATATGTTTTCCACGGTGCAGGTTGAGGCCGTACAAGGGCACATGCTTCTACTTTCTGGCGTAGATTTGGTTGATGGCACTGTAAGTTTCCTTCCTTGTCTGTACTACGTTGACTGAGACGCTATGTTTTGTGATCTCAGTAAGTTTCCTTCCTTGTCCATACTATATTGACTGAGACGCTATAATTTGTGATCTTGTACTTTTGTCGCGGAAAAATCTGACTTTCATTGCATCTCTTATGTAAGGGGATGATTTGAACTTCTATAATTAGCCGTCAATTAAATTTGCATCAGTGACATGAATGGGAGGAATGAGAATGAATGATGTTGATTGTTAGTGCATCAAATCACTCCTGAGCTTTCATCCATCAACTTAAACTTTTGAGATAGTTGATTCGTTAATATGGTATTATAGCCTTGGTGATCTAACAGCCCCTACTTTCAAAGTCGGTATATTTTAGCATGTGGTATGAGGTGGTATTGTGGAATATCCATGCTTCAAACCCAATGTATATTCACTTGAGGGGCTTGTTAGAGAATAAAACCATTTATGGACCTTCACTCATTAACTTCAGCTTTTGGGATGGTTGGATATTTGACATTAATAAAACGCAATAAAAGAAATTTGACATGTAAAATAATATTGTAGGACAGTGGTTGTTTATCTTGGGACTAAGTCGTATACTTGGACATTTTGGTGCATGTAACAATTGAATTGTAACTCATTTGTGGCTTAATGCACACATTCTTATTTTCTGTACAGCCAGTGTTGGATGTGAAGCCGTATCTTCCGTATTGTGACACTGTCCAAGAAGCATCTGTGCCAGAATGGGTTCAAGTAAGACCTCTTTGATTCAATGTTTGTGAAAAACGCGTATAATTCACATTTTGCACATGTATCCGTACTTTCTCGTCTAAAAAGACAATTATGTATAATTGCCAATAATACAGTAAAATTCGCATTTTGGGGTTATCTATATAGTACATGTATTATAACACGTATCCATATTTTTCCCATCTAAAAAATGAATGGTGATTAAAAATAATCAATACTTACACCTAATTAACATGTACCCTATCATTTACTATGTGTTATATTTTTGCTATGGCTATTGCAACGTACATTATTTTTTACTTTTATAAGTCAACAAACTTTAGATCGAAATTTTCATGGATAAAGCGAATAATACATGTACGGATTAGCTCCCCGTTCAATTCTCGTACCATATTTCACTAACGGGGCTTTGATTCTCTCCTGGAGTTATCTTCAGAAAGTATCACAAAGTATGGTATTTCATCAGGACCCCTATCTGGGCTGGTCACACTTTTGCCTTTTGCTTGTACTTCTGAACGTATTTGGAACCAGTTTAGGACTATCTTGTTCTTACTATTCTAGGAAACCATTAATTGTTTTTGGTGCGCATCTCGACTTATTCCTTGTTGCCTGCACAGCCATTTGGAAGTTACATTACGAACTTTCACTTGGGTGATAGAATTTTTCATATTTTCACTTGAGTGACCAACTTATCTGCCTTTTTTTTTTTGGTGACCAAATAGGATTTTTTTTGTTAGGAGTTGGGTGATGAAATTTTTGAAAAATTGACTTGGTGACCAATTTGTTAATTTTTGCCTACTTGGATGATCAATGAGGTCCTAAGTCAGTCCTTGAGTTGCACGCACCGCTATAGGAAGTTACCTTACATGCAGCAGGATATGTTGGGGTCCACTGACCCAATGGGTGGCCCAAGGAATTGTTTAGCGAACATAGGACTCAAAAGATCTGACATTTTATAAAGCACTGGGTCCAAGTGCCTTACTAGTTTGTCCAACCTTTTAGGGTATGAAACCTTTATGAACTGATTGTGTGAGACAAAGTGTTCCTATTCACCAAATTTCCTGCTGCTTCTCGTCTTGCGTATCAATTCCAAAAATTTTGTCCTATCTATGTCTTCTTGCATAGTTATTCGACTCTTCATCAATGTCCTAAAGTATTCGTGTTAGATAATGACATGTGGAAGTTGCTATAAACACATAGACACTCCAAATTCAAAAAAGATAAACACAGAAACATCTGAGAAAATTATCGATTATTACACATACCTATGTATAATTCTCAGACCCATGTCTGAGTAACATGGTGTTGTCTTCGGTGATTCCTATGTGAACATCATGATGCTTTTCTCCTAGGTAAATCCATGTAATCAAATAAAGACACGTTTAGCCACTCTACAATTAGCCATTACGTAGCGGTGCTTATGTAACAACATATCATGTAGTATATACTATTTACTGAAACTTTTTGACAAATGCATTTATATGCTAAAACTAACGATTGTACGACAATTAATTCAATTTTTTTGCAAATATGGAGCTTAAAATCAAACTGTGAATCCTTGAAAAATACCAATGTGATTACCACGACTGTTATGTAACATCTACGACACCCTGCCTCTGTGACATTGCTACTGTGACTGTTATGGCACCGCGAACTTCGATTTGATTCCATGGGTAGATATATCTTAATCATTGGTGTTCTTCAAGCAAGAAAAGATAAAAAGAGAAGTCCTCTTCTCTTACAAGCATATTTGTTGTTGTACAGGACGACAAATTGTTAGCTGCAACTTCTGTAACCTTCTCTGAGGATTTCTTCTCTGCTCTTACCGGTTGTTGGGAAAAAGTGGTAAGTGTTACTTTGAGGCTTTGCCTTTCAACTATGAACATCAAAAGAACATAATTTTTTTGGTATTAGTTTCCTGGTTGCCCTAATTGTCCATTCAAAAGTTTTGCTAGGTGTAACAGGGTAAGTTGGGGCCAAGCGACCTAGTGGGCAGCCCAAGTAATTGTTTGCATCCAATAGCAGGTTCCGAACCCCAAGCCTCAGTGCAGTGTCCAAGTGTCTTACCACTGAGCTAACCCTTTAGGGTCACAAGAAAATAATGGTGTTATATGGATAGAAAATAGAAAAGTACTTCCTTCAAGAATTACAACAAAAGAAACTACTAGAACTAAAGAGCAGTCCAATTCCTTTGAATATACACCATAAGAACTCCCCAGTGAAGCCAAATAAACAATATGATCCCTAACAATATGAATAGACAAAAACGTCGTAGAAGGCATTATATTGAGAAAAGGAACGACGGAGACTTGTATACTATATATATATGACAAGGGAAACATATTCGAGGAAAACAAAAAGAACATCGTCTTTTAAAAAAACAATTAAAAAATCACTTAGCTCATCCTTATTCCAAACCCAAAGTCGATTCTTAATAAATTTTAGCCTTTTGATAAAATAAAAATTACTCCAATCTTTGGCTGAGCAATTTCCCCACCACTTCAAAACTTGCTTGACAAACTCAAGGTGACTTGAGCACTTGTTCTAAAACCTAAAAGGAGTGGGGCCCGAATTCACTTCTTTCTTTACTTTACAATAGCAGCTCTATTTTCTTATTTCTCTCTAAAAGCAAAAAAAATATGATCTAGTTTCATTTTAAAATAATTTTATACGATAAAGTGTTTATTTTTGGGTTGGAAGGCAGATCTTTTTTTTATTGCAGCATGGCCAAACAGGCACTTGGTCATCCACCCCTTCCCTAAATGAAATCTTTGCCACAGAGTAGGAACCTTGAGGCTTACTTCCCTCGTCCCTTTTCCTCTTCCCTTGAATATACTCGCCGAGAATCCTAACTCTACTCTGGCGTCTATATTCATCTTTGCATACGACCTTTACGTAATGGAAACAATAATATTTCAAATTTATCATGCTAACAAGTTTAAGACCCGAACCATCAATTTGGGTAGGCAAATACCTAGCAATTGAGTTCATTTAGACGAGGAAGAACATAACTGAAAGAAATTGAGAAGAGAAGAGGGAAAGAGAAAACAATAACTTATAGATTTACGTGAAAAACACTCGAATAGAGAGAAAAGCTACAGGCGGAAGCGAAAGGAATCCCTATAATTTGAAAGGAGAGGATAATGCAGCTATTGCCATCATGAGTCTTTATTTTGATGCCTAGATAAAAACCTTATTTTCCCTAGCGGGCCTGTTGGCCTGGAGATCGAAAATAACCGGTACATATGGGCCCGGGCCCTCTGCTACCACCACGAACCTCCGTTTTAGCTCGGTTCTTGACCAAAAAAGATAAGATCTGGCACTTATAATAGACGAAAATATTTGCAATTTCGCTGCTTTTATAGATTGATTTGTTTGTTCCTCACGAGTAAATCTTGTGGACTCAGAACTTTCTTCATTGATCGACTTAGCATTTGCAATCTTTTTCAGGGAAAAAACACACTTTATTCATCGCCAGAAGAAATCAAGAGACTGATTAAGCAGGTTCTTTCATGGGATATTCGATCAGCTTCGCAACGAAATCGGCCTCATAAATCTCTCTTTACCTCAGGTAATGATAGTACTGGCAAAGTCTGACCCCAGCAGGATAACACAGCCACCAAAGTAATTTATGGAAAGCTGAACATAACAAAGCACCTCAAAATAGGAGTTTATTTGAGTTGAGCCCGGCTCGAGCTCGTCAGGATCGAGTCTCGGCTTGTTAGCATTTAGCTTGACTCGGAGCTTGTCTAGCGCAAATACTTCAAGCACGAGCTTTTTTAAAGATATATATAATTAAAGTATTATAACTTATTTAAAAATACAATTATAACAACATAAATATAAAATAAACCATAAAATAAGTTAAAATGTACAAATAATCCATAAAATTTGGGGGGACAAGTCCCCCAAATAAGTTAAAATGGGCTGGGAGGCCCAGGCCTAGGTGGGCCGGGGCCAGGCCACAACCCAACCCGCCCCGTTGGCCACCTCTACTTGTATGGGCTCGACTCATTTGGGTTCAAATTTGGCTCGGCAAGCCCACAAACTCATGCTTTAATAGGCTCGGGTTCAGCTCAACAAGCTAAATGAGTCGTCTCAGCTCGACTTGAGCTCAAAACGAGCCAAGGTTTTCGAGCTTTATGACGAGTTGGCTCGCAAGCCCCTCAACTCATTTACACCCCTATAAGAAAACTCCATTTTGGTACAAACCTGACAAGACTCATCATTTTAAAGCAAATTTCAGCATGTTTCTCTTGTTCGATACATTTTGAGGCTAACAGAAGTTCAATACGTGTAATTTATTGACACGACATATTTGCCACCGCTAGATAACGCTCGGGCAGTTGATAATACAACGGGCGCAGAAGACTACGAATCTGAAGGAAATGCAGGTCTTGAGATTGATTATCATCTAATCTTGGAAGGATTAGATATCTGCTATAGAATAGATTCTCAAGCGAATGCCATTGTCAAGACGATAGCCCCCGCTTTTGGAGTCTCTACGAGTGACCGAAATCGATGCAGTTCTGCAATGTGGAAGGGTCGTGGAATCAGGTAAACATAATGGTTATTGCATAACAGATTTTTGGTTAATCGTTGCTACGTGTTATGTAATGTTTGTGAAACTGTGTGATGCAAATAGGGTCGAAAATAGCTCGGTCGAGACGTAAAAAGGAGCGATCAAAACGCCATCAGCGGTGCCATGCGGGCCTAGAAACCCGGAAATTCGGCCCGGGGGTGTTGGGAGAGCTGGATGCGGATCCAATTACAAGAACTAAAGGATTTAATTAGGTTTAGGGTTTATGAGTTATATTAGAATTATATTAGGCTTAGTTACACCTATAAATAGACTATTAGTTTCTTATTTTCAAAAGTTCTGTTTTGATTAATTTTGAGTTATTTATTTGTTTCTCTGTTGTTCTCTTGGTGAGAATTAAGATTGAACTCTGTCAATCTCTTGTTCTTCTCTTGTTTTAGCAATAAGTTAAAGAAGACTGTTGAATCATTCCGTTTTCCCTTCCAACAATTTAGCAATTTATATCGCAGTGGTTGTGAATTGTGATTTGATTTTGTGCAGTGTAGAAATTAATGAAATTTTACCTGTTAGGGCCAAACCAAAGTTGGCTTATATGAGGACTAGGGGCGTAAATGAGTCGAGCCAACTCAAGAGCCGTTGTGAGCCCGTTCGTCATAAAGCTTAAAAAGCTTGGCTCGCTTTGAGCTCGAACAAGCTGAGCCCATTTGTTTAGCTTATTGAGCTGAGCACGATCTTGCGAGTCTTAACGAGTCTATAAGTTAGCTTTTTTAGTATAATATGTTTGCTTAATTTTTGCCCAATGAAGCTATATTGGAGCCTAAATAAGCCAAGTCTGAACTTAAATGATCCCATAAGAGCCTATATTGAGCTTATATGAGCCAAAACATTGCAACTTAATTTGAAGCTCATCGAGTTTAGATCGAGCCGAACCAAACCCGAGCTTTTGACAAGTCGAGCTCGAGCCTGAACTTTCAAAGCTCGATAAGCTTTGAGCTGAGCTTGAGCCGAGCTTAAAGCTAATGAGCCAATCCTTGAGCCTGGCAGGCTCCAGCTTGGCTCGGCTCGGCTCGGGTCAAACACGTCCCTAAATAAGCTCGAGTGAAGTGTTACGATAAAACCAATTGATATTACGTGGGGTAGCCGACTGTTATGATATGCTGATCTCTTCTGTTTCACAATATCGATGTGGAATAATTTAACTACACTGACATGTGAGGTTATCGGGAATTACCAACCTCCATTGAGCATTATTATTGCCCCCATGGATATAATATTTGCGCGTAGTTGTTGGGTTTATTTCTCTGAAAGCTCTTTTTTCGTGTTTTGTGTACCAATTTCAGCTAACAAGTAAAACACTTAGAGTCTGTTTGGTCAAAGTTTTTTTTCTGGTAAAATTTTTTTGTCCAAAATTTTGTTTAAAACCCGAAAAATACTGCCAACGAAAAAATATGAAGAAAAATATGTTTCTCGTCTTTGGAATGCAAAGAAAATTTGAAGGAAAAAAAAACGAATGGAAAGTTTTAAAAATTTTTAATAGGATTTGAGGAAAGTCATTTTCGTTTTGATATTAGAAGGAAAATTGGAAAAAAAATTAATCTCAGCCCAAACAATGTCAACTTGATATACATTAGACTTGATTTAGTTTCATATTTCATCAAGAGGGTTTGTTTTGCTTGTCACGTAAATTTATCAGGCACATTATGTATGTTCCATAAGGTATACAAAGCATAAGGCGAATACAGTATGCTCTGTATATGATATCTTACATATATAGTACCTAAATTAAATTTTTTCAAAAATTTTTAAATCTCAAGGTTCCTGATTGTGTATATTTAAATTTTATTACTTAAGTGATAAAATGTTAATACAAAGTACCTTAATAATAAATTTTTTAAGATGCTAACCGGAACACTCCAGTCATTGTCGCAGAAGTCCTGGCGGCGCGGGACGGTCTGGAATTGGCAGTGTCGAAAGGGGTAACTCATGTTAACCTGGAAGGGGATAACGAAGTCGTCATCAGAACTCTCCAGGGCAAGTACAAGTGCCCTGGTGATATCCAGCTAATCGTGAATGAGATCAAGGCTCTGTGTGATCATCTTTGCCAAGTCAAGTTTTCTCATGTTTTCAGGAAGACAAATAAAGCAGCGGACTGTGTGGCTAACCAAGGTTACTCGAGGCGAGGCTTCCATGTAGATCTACTGGAACCCTCGGAGACTCTTCTCCTCATCTCTCGAGCGGAGGCTTTACGCTGCCCGTCTCTTAGAAGAGGAAGCTAAAGTCTGGTGTTGTGTCTTTATCATCTTTTAAATTAAAAAAAAAAAAAAAAAAAACTTGACCTAAATGATACAAGAAAAATATAACCTAAATAGTTTTTTTTTTTTCATTTTATTCTATTTGAATTAAACAGAAGAAAAAAAATGATTTAAAAAACTTACTTTTTCCCTGTTTTTTCTCGTCTTCCAAACAAGAGAAAAAAAAAATTATTTCCCCCATTTTCTTTTCCTTCAACTTTTTTCCTCGTATATTTCATTTAAAATTTCCTAGTTCCAAGCGGAGTTTAAAAGAAATATTTTTGTAATAATTTGAGAGTTTGGGTCTAGAACAAAAGTATTTTTAAATAAAAGTAGAGTTATTTTTTTACTTTGAAGATAAATAAAAACAAAAATTAATTTTTTTAGACAAAAATTCCTGTATTCAGAATACATTTAACATAAGTATTTTTGTAAAATATATTTATAAAAAAATAATTTTTTCACAACTAATTTTAATGTACAGGTTACAAATAAAATCAAATTGGAACCTTCTGCAGAGAATTAAAAAAGTCAAAAAAGTATTTTTGAAAAATCAGAAGTCTTTTTTTTTTTTTTTCTTTTTTAACACATAAAAGTCAGAAGTCTATCCTAGGAAACTTATCTATTAAGAAAAAAAGTTAATATGTAATGCTAAATAATGTGGTATTATATTAAAATTTTAAAATATAATTACGAATTATAATTTGGAATCGAGTGGATAAAGGCTATTATTTGTAGGTATTTGTTCCATTTGGAGCGAGTGTGAGTGCAAGTAAACGGGCACTGGATACAAGTCGGATATAATTGCATGAGTCTGGGGTAAGTACCTGTATAACGTTGTACTTGCTCCACTCAGCTTCGTAACTGCTAAATTCGTCGCGTCACTTGTCCTAGCATGAGTATAGGTTGGGTCCGGTATAATGTTGTATTTGATCTACTCAGCTTTGTAACTGCTAAATTCGTCGCGTCACTTGTCCTGGCATGAGTATAGAATGAGTCCGATATAATGTTGCACTTGCTCTATTCAGCTTCATAACTGCTAAACGCGTCCCATCACTTGTCCTAGCATGAGTATAGGTGAGTACTAGTATAACGTTGTGCTTACTCTATTTAGCTTGTAATTGCTAAACGCCATCGCACCACTTGTCCTAGCATGAGTATAGGGTGAGTCCGGTATAACATTGTACTTGCTCTACTCAGCTTTGTAACTGCTAAATTTGTCGTGTCACTTGTCATTACATGAGTATGGGGTGAGTCCGGTGTTCGTAACTACTAAACTCATCCCGTCACTTGTCCTAGCATGGGTATAGGGTGAAACGTTGTACTTGCTCTACTCAGCTTTGTAACTGCTAAACTCCATCGCGCCACTTCTCCTAATTATATTTAGTTAAGGGTTATTGACGAGTAAGGTCCATGTACTTTGTTCATTACATTAATTTAATCCTTATGCTTTTAATTGTGTTAATTCAGATCCGCCTATGATTTGCTTTGTGTGAATTTAATACTAGTATAAAATTGGAATGAGGTTGGTGATGAAATTTTTAGTGCTCGGGGACAGGTGAGTTAAAATTGAGTAAACGAGTGGTCTTACATTGGGTCATGCATATTGCATGACCAAACCATTAAAAATTATATCGTTAACTTTAATTTTCATCATAGGACTCAATTTACATGATATGAGTTGTACATAAATTAAATTGACACAACTAAAAATAAATAGGACTAGATTGATATAATGAGTAAAATGTAGAGATCTTTTTGCATAAACAATCCTTTAATTTATTTAAAACACAATATATATATATATATACATACACATTTAATTTAAGTATTCTACTTGTCTATCAAATAATGTGATCAAATATATTCAACATAAAAAGTAATATTAAATAATTAAATGTAGACATGTATCGATAATCATCTGGCAGCCACATAGGGACTTACAATGGAAACCCGTCAGATACTTGCTTATATTGGAGCAAGTAGGTATGAGTATAGTCCCATACCCAACATGATAGGTACAGATATTTATTTTATACCGGTCATGGATAATAAGGTAGATGATGAGTACAACAACAACAACAGCAACAACAACAACCCAGTGCCTTAAAGGGCTCCCGCATAAGCAGGGTCTAGGGGGGTAGATATACACAACCTTCCTCCTTCTGGGGGCTGCCCAGAAGAGAGGCTGTTTCCAAAGACCCCCAACCTGAAAAGCTTGACAGTCTAGCGGTAAGAGAGCAAAGTGTGAAAAATAATTGTCACGACTCCCAATGGACAAATATTAGATGTATTTGTTAAAAACTAATATATTATATATTTTGTCATATTAAGTATGTTTTTAATAAATACACGATAATATAATATGATATACAAAAATTATGTAATTATTTTATAACTAAATATAGTAAAATACATGATGAATTAAATAATAATAATAATAATAAATATAAGGTAATGTTATAATTGGTAGGTGTTGTCCCACCTTTCTTTTTCGCCCACTTGGGGGGGCGCAATAAGTGAACATTATAATTGTCATAGTTGAAAATAAAATATAGCATTAAATGAGTCATTTTTAAAATAATGTTAAAAAATAAAAAAAATAAAAAAAATAATACTAAAAAATAAATATTTACCAATCTACTGTTGAACCGCGTTTTATAAACGTTGTTATAATAAACAGCGTTCAAAAAACACGGTTATATGTAAAAATAACCGCATCAAGCAAAAATTTTTTTATAGGCATGAACCGCGTTTAGAAGACGCGGTTTACTATCACATAAAACGCGTAAACGCGGTTATAATGCTTTATGAATTAAACAACATAAATAACAAACTAATAGATATATATAAATAACGAACTACTATATAAAAAATAATATAAATAAAACATAAATAAATGTTCAAAAAAATAAAACATAAATAAATATTACCGTGATATATTTCACTGCTACTAGCTGCTAACCGAGCCTCGTGCTCCTTTTTCATCTTGCATGTCAATACATTATGACATTTTCTCTTACAGAATTCACGTGTGACCCTTCGTGTATAGTCATTTCATCCATTTCATTTTGAATTCGTTTCGAGAGTGGGCGTCCTTGACTTCAAGACTTATCTTATACAATGATATGAACCGCGTCACATATGAACCGCGTCTTAAAGACGCGGTTTATCTTCGAATGAACCGTGAACGCGGTTTATGTTCATATGAAACGCGTCTTTAAGACGCATTTTATAATTGGAAAAAATTAATTCGGTTATTTTTGGAGTGAACCGAGTTTTCTAAACGCGGTTCAACAGTAGATTGGTAATTATTTATTTTTTGCCATTATTTTTTTTATTTTTTTATTTTTCAGCATTATTTTGGGAACCGACTCGCATTAAATTTACTATAAATTACATATTAGTACCTTAAAATTTAATTTATTAATTTTTTATTCTATAAATTTTACAAAATAATTTTTTACTTTACAATTTTACATATATATAATAAAACAGTCCAAATAACGGTGTCAAACTTGCTACTTATCTCATCTCGTAAATGTTGTGACACTAATAATGAAAAGAATTTGGATGAAGGGCTTATTTTACACCCTTATACACCATTATTTGGGTTATTTTATTAAAAACGTGTAATTTTTTGGACTTAAGTATTATTTTATAAAGTTTGTGGACTAGAAAATTAATACAGCAAATCTTAGGTGTGCTAATATGTAATTTACCGTATAATTTACCCTTTAATTTATATATTTAATATATTTATTCAAAATGATTGAACTTATAAAAAATAATTATTTTAACATTATTTTATAAACTAATTATTTCTTGCATTATAAATATAAGATAAATTACATACGAGTACCGTAAGTTTGGTGCATTAATCTTTTAATCTATATATTTTATCAGGTAATATTTTAGTTCAAAAGTTATATGTATTTAATAAAATAGTCAAAACGCTAATGTGCAATGACATAGAATAAGCCTCTTATCCAGCTTCTCTTCCAACAGTGTCACATTATTGAGGTGTGTGTTTGAAATGAGGTAATAGCAGAGGGATCATGGATTTATCAATAAATAAAGAAAGATTTTATACCTTTTTACATCGTTATTTAGAATATTTTATTAAATATATGTAATTTTTAAATTAAAAATTTGATATACTAAATTTTATAATACTAATATATAATTTACGCTGAAATATAAACAGAGTGCCCACAGCCTTTTTTCATTAAATGTGGCCACCGAACTCCATACGCAATTGTCTGGTCAAAATAACTCATGGGGGTACTCGTTATCGAGTCGAGACGAGCCGCCTCGCCCGTTAAAAATTTAAAAGACTTGATTAATTGAATGACTCGACCAGTCGAACTTTTTATTTGGTGTTTTTATTAGAACAATCGTTGTGCACAGTGTTATCACATTCATAATAGGTACAGTACTATCGAACCATCGTTGTGCTCTCACTCCTCTAACCTCCAAATCCTTCGAGGTGTCGTTTTTGACAAGTTCCGTAGAGGTGCTTGAGTGACGATATGTTCTTTTAGGGTATAAAATCATTTATGAACTTTCATCTATCAGCTTAAACTTTGGAACACTGAAGGATATCGAAACCTTGTTAACCGAGAAGTCATGAGTTTGAATGTCAACATTCCGAGCTCTTAGTATTAATATAATTAAAGTGCAAGGTATGAGGTGGAAATAAAACAAGCAAAAAATGGGCCATATTTGACGCAGGCTAAACCACGCGTCGTCACATTATATTAAGAACAGTCGTAATATTTTTTGGTTTGATCAAACTGCAACGACTCATCTTCGCGATTGAATGTGAATGTAGCTGCTGCATTTTGAACCGTTTTGCTATCTCGATGGATCCTATTTCATAATCATTTATTCAATGCGCAATCAATTGCAATTTATATGCAAACCATCGTGTACTGAAATTAGACGTCTTCGTAGATAGAAAGTTATAAAAGAATTCTACGTTATGATATCGTTTCCAATTAGGATCTTTTCTATTTCACTCGAATTTTATCAATTTTAGGACATATCAGTAAAAGCTATCCGATTTATTATTTAAATTAAGGTAAAACATTAAGTGCATTTACGTTATTAGTTCCCGAACTTTGCTTATTTTCAGTTTAGTCCATATATTTTTAATTTGCTAATTTACTCCTCAATAATTGAAATTGTTCCTATCAAATCCAATGCTAAAATTAATATTAATCTGTGATGGAAGTTTTAACGTTAATTAACACTTATATATGCTTTTCATTTGAAGGAGGTACAGAAATAGGTCAACGTTTAAAAAAAGTGAATTATTTTACCAGTTCAAAAAATTAACTTTAGTTTCAACATGGATTTAATTGAAATAAAATTAATTATATACGGACTAAATTGACATAACAGGTAAAGTACATAGACTAATGACATAAATAATCAAATATTAATATTTAATGCCATTAATTGTATCATTAAGTATTAATTTGTATAAATCCATACTATGTTACATTATCTAATTTTAAAACTTGTTTGATAATCAAAATTATATAATTTAAATTACTAAGTTATTACTTTTAATTATTTCAATTTAGCCTCCGTGTTATTTATTTTGTGTAAATTTAGACATTATGGTAAAATTAGCATCAAGTTGGTGACAAAACTTTTAATGCTCCGGTCACAGATGAATTTAAATTGATTAGCGGGTGAATTTATATCGAGTCATTTACTTTTTACATAACTAAATTATTAAAAAATTACATCGTTAACTGAATTTCAATTTAAATTGTATAAGGACTAAATACTAATTAAAATAAAAGGATTAAATTAATAAAATAAATAAATTACAAGAACTTTTCTCATAAATAACGTAAATATATATATAATTTTGATTGTGATTCACATTTTGCGTCACGCATGAGTGTAAAATTAAATATCAAAATGTCAATTTCCAGGAAACCCTACTTTTGGGCTAGTTTTCAAATATATTATTTTCTCGAATACAACAACAAATCTAGTGTTTGAAAAGACTTCTGAGCTATTTATATTTTAATTCTTCGATATTTTTTAAAATAATAAAAAGAATCATAACTGCTTTGAGAAACATACCCAGTGTCTCAAGGGCTCCCACTTACGTAGGGTCTGGGGGGGCGGATATACGCAGCCTTCCCCCTTTTAGGGTGTTAACCTGAAGAGAGGCTGTTTTCCAAAGGAACATACCCAGTGTCTCGAGAGCTCCTGCCTACGCAGGGTCTAGGGGGCGGATGTACGCAGCCTTCCGCCTACAGGGTATTAGCCTGAAGAGAGGCTATTTCCCAGTGCCCTCAACCTGAGCATGAGGACTTCCCAGGAGGTCATCCATCCTGTTACTACTCTCGCCCAAGCACGCTTAACTTCGGAGTTCTAATGGAATCCGGTAACGGCGTGTTGCTGCCCTCTTTGGTAAAAAAGCCTCCTAAAATTTTTTGGTATAAATGAAGAGGTTCCTCTCCGTCGTTAGCAATGGCAATGGAGCGAATAAAACTCTTTACCCATGGATATCATCCCGTTTTGGGCGGGTATGGCTATAAGTGACGGGGCATAAGGGGTAAGGAATGCTGTACCCGCCTTGTACCTGGCTGTCTGCCACAGGTATGGGGTGGGTACATGTATAGTATTGTACCCGTCCTATCACGCTCCATACTCACCCCACCCCGCCTTATACACACAATATTCTTTCCATTTAGTATTTAATTAACTTTCAAATTAAAAAATACGTGCTTAAATTTAATTACTCAAATTATTTATTAATGTTATAATAAAATTAATTAAATTCTTAAAAATACTATTAAATAATTAATATGAATGGTTATGGATAATTGTTTGGTACCCGTATTGGGGTGGGTAATGGATCCCGTAGGTAATGGGGTGGATACGGATATGGGTTGTACTCGTAGAGGAAGGTATAGGTATCCACTTCATACCCATAACGAGTAATAAGATGGACATGAATATGAATTTCTGTAGCAGGCACGAGTATGGAGGAGGCACTCCTTATACTTGCATCACCCCGTTACCATCCCTATTTGTCGTGATGATTTTATGTCGACAAAGCTAACATGACAATTATTTTGTGCTAACGCTATAGTCCGGTAAAAAAAATACCTTTCAAAACTATATTCTTAAACAAATTAGCGAAAATAGATAGTTTCTATATAATACAACATTCTGAATTTCGTACTTATAAAACAAAAATAAAAGTATTAACATGTACTTTTATTCTTTTATTATAATATTAATAAAAAAAATAGTTGTCACGTGCTAAAGGAAAACCAAATAATCATACCAAAGTAATTAATACGATAAAAATTTAAAGACCTTTTTATTAATAAAAAATATATTTTTTATTACTTTTAAAAATATCAAAATAATAAAACATAAATAATTTAAAAAAAAAAATATTATAAAAAGGGAATGAAAAGCTGTATAAGTAATTCAGACAAGAAAAGATTCCCAATTGTGGCACATGAATCCACGCCCCCTTTGGTGTACGTTACGTTCAACTTTACTCGATAATTCAGTAACTCAAAAAGGTTTTAAAATAAAATATAAAAAAAATAAAATATATAAAATCTAATTTTTATAGGAAATTATTTTTTGGAGAGATTATTTTTAAAGGATCTTCAATTTAATAAAAAAACTAATTAAAGTAAAGCTTTAAACAATAGGGCTCGTTTAATATATAGCTAGTAAATACTACAAGTAAAAATTTATAAAAAGTACAAATTTTGACTCTTGTTTGATTGGCAGAAAGTTGGCACAAAGCAAGAAGTGGAAGTGGCTTAATAATTTTCAAATCCTTCAAAACGGAGAAACTTAGTAAGTTCTAATTTATTCGTTTTTAACTAACTTCTCAAAGAAAATTTTAATTTTCATCCCGATAATCAAATATCTTTTGCTTGTTTTTTGAGAAGTTAATATAAAAATTAAATTTTCGTGAAATAAAACTATCAGTTAGAATTTAATTTTTGTGACAACTAACGGAGGGCATAGAGTATGGAATAGTCTAATAATAATCATAAACCTTGTCAAAATTTGAAAGTGGAGTGCGAAAAAAATACTGAAATTTCTTCGTTCTTGACTCCATTTCTACTCTTTCTCTCTCTAAATCCCCCAACTTTGAATTCTTGATTATCTACAGTTCAAGCAAAGAATCTAAATCATCATACAGAAAATCATATTCAATTCCTCCAAATTTGAAATTTGAATACTCATTTGAACCACACGCGCCGCCAGGATGGACTCGCCGTTGCCGGAGCAGAAAGGGTCCGACCCGACCCGAATAGCGGCGAGGTCGTCGCTGATTGAGTCCTTGAGAGGGTGTGGATTGTCGGGGATGAGGATAGACAAGGAGGAGTTGCGGCGGCGGATTTCGATGCCTCCGTATCTCCGGCGAGCTTTGCGGCTGGCGATTCACTCTAAGGATGTCCGTGCCGCCGCGGAATCCGCCGCCGGTGAGCCGCCGGAGGGGCCGTTGGTGGTGTTTATCAATTCAAGGAGTGGAGGGAGACATGGGCCTGAGCTTAAGGTTCGCTTGCAAGAACTGATGGGTGAAGAACAGGTGAAGTTTTTGTACTTTGCTTGCTGTGTTAATTTAATCTTTTTATTTTTAATTATATTAATTTAATTTGTGTACGTTATATATGATCCAAAATATAGTGGTTAAGTGACTAGTAGTTTAAATATTAATAAATTAATAAATATACCCCTCTCTTGTTTGGCAATTGGTAAAGAGAGGGAAGGTAAGGTAAGTTAATATTCTACTTTTATTTGGATATGTTAAATTAAGAAGGGTAATTGAGTTATCCTTGTTTGACAATTGGGTAAAGAAATTTATAGTTAAGGGTAAAATTGTTCAAAATTTCTCAAAAAAATTGTCCAAAATTAATGGATTTTATGTCATTTTACTTTTAATTGTATTAATTTAACCCCTGTATAATTCATATTGTGTCGAAGGGTAAAATTATTCAAAATTTCTCAAAAAATTGTCCAAAATTAATGGATTAATTTGTCTTTCCTGTAATTTGTTCACTGTGTTAATTTAATCCATTTTTCCTGTAATTTGTTCATTGTGCTAAGTTAATACATTTTTTCTGTAATTTGTTTACTGTGTTAATTTAATCCATTTTTTCTGTACTTTGTTCACGGTGTTAATTTAATCTTCTTGTTATTTATGGCAAGGATTCATGCCCTTTAAGTCTTTTAGCCTTATTTGATTGCTACATGAATTGAATTCTTATGTGAAGCTGTATTTTTTGTGATTTCAATTCTTGTGTATGAAATATTTGGTTGCCTGATATTTTGTTTACTGTATTAATTTAGTCCTCTTGTGATTGTGTCAATTTTACCCCGTATGATTCATATTGTGTCGTCTTAATCATACACTGAGGCAGTATATGGACTTATGACACAAAGAAAGGTTAATCCATAAAAAGAATGATGCGAACCGGAATGGAAAGTAGACTGAAAACTAAATCGAAGCTGTAAAATACGGAAATTAGAGAGTAAGGCAAGAGAGAATAGAAATGACATATTTCATTTGCATAATTGGTAATACAACCCTCAACTACTATATATAGAAGTTGCGTCCATCTTGGGCTGGGCTCGCTCTACTTTTTATTGGACTGTCATTTCACTTCGTATACCTAATTTGGGCACATATCAAAGATAATCTCGTGCCTCAACCCTAGTTAAGTATTTCTATATCATTTTCACTAAAAATTATTTTTTTCAGGATGGGGGTCCTCGGAAATAGCCTCTCTTCCACCCGGAAGGGGGAAGGTTGCGTACATCCACCCTCCCAATGTATAAAAAGGCGCAAGGCGCACTGAGGCGATAGGGGGTCCTAATGCCTAGGCGCAAGGTGCAAGGCGAAGGGCCGCGCCTTAGCGAAGTGAGGCACACAGTTTCGTAATTGGCATTCATATTCTATATTTATAAAATATTTTACGAACATAAGCTAAAAAATTAATTAATTATGTAATATAACAACTCTAATTAAAAATCTATATAGGGCTTAATAAAAATACCGCTAAAAGATATTGATTTTCATCAAAAGGCACTGTATTATACATATCAACATAAGTTTTTTTACAAAAATTGTAAATATATCAACATAAGCTTTTTTTCAAAAATTATGTAACACAATAAAAACACACATAATATAATAATATGTTAAATTTAAGGCAAAATATTTCGTGCGCCTTAGTGCGGCTTGGCGCGCCTCACTGAAGTCACCTCGCCTGAGGCTTGTGAGGCGATGGAGGTGCGCCTCAACGCCTAGGCGCGCTTTTTTATACACTGCACCCCCCAGACCTTGCTTAGTGTAGGAGCCACTGTGGCATTGGGACTGTTGTTGTTGTTGTTACGCTAAAAATTATTTTCATATATCTATTATTTTGTATTGAGCTGTTAGATTTTGTGGAATTCATACACTATATTTTCGGTTCTATTATTGTATTGTATTGTTCGAGTTTGAATAATACAATATATGTGAGGGCACCAACACGCACGCCGGATCCCATTAGAACTCCGAAGTTAAGCGTGCTTGGGCGAGAGTAGTACCAGGATGGGTGACCTCCTGGGAAGTCCTCACCCTCAGGTTGGGGGCACCAACATGTCGTCACCGGATCCCATTAGAACTCCGAAGTTAAGCGTGCTTGGGCGAGAGTAGTACTAGGATGGGTGACCTCCTGAGAAGTCCTCACCCTCAGGTTGGGCGCACTGGGAAACAGCCTCTCTTCAGGTTAACACCCTAAAGGGGGAAGGCTGCGTACATCCGGTCCCCCCAGACCCTGCGTAGACGGGAGCCCTTGAGGCACTGGGTATGTTCCTTATGTTCCTTCCTATTGTTCGAGTTTGAATAATGTGATATCATCCATTTTAATTTGTAATAGTTATTCGATTTATATTACCAAATTTTTCCAAGAAATTTAATCCTATTGGTAATTCTGAGATATGCTTTTTTTTTTTTTTTTGGACACTAGTTCTGAGGTATGCTGGTACTTCGTTTATTGTGTCTATTTAATTCTTTTACTATTCCTGATTTACTTGATAATAAGTTTATGGGTTATTTACCGCAAAGCTTCATGTACTTTGTGTCTTTGGCCTGGTTTGGTTGCCACGTGAATCGAATTCTGATGAGAAGTTATATTTTCAAAAAATTCAATTTTTGTGTCAACTTTCCAGAAAGTGGGTACGACGTATTTGGCTGTCAGGGTAGGAAATAAAACTTTCTTGGAGAGTTGGGTAAAAACAACAGAATCAGTAAAATTCTGTTGTATCTTTGCCTTGGAACAAAACAATTAGAATGTGATTTGATTGATGGGATTTGATATGATACATATTGAGATTGATGACATCGAAGAGATTGGTATTCAAATGTGGCCATATCTATTACGTCTTTGTGGAGACCTGTGTTTTTTGACTTCCCATGTGACGGAGCACTGCATCAGAAAAATAAGAAATTTTATTTTATTTTCGAATTGTTTGGAACATAAATATTAGTAAGAGTCTTGGATTCATCCAACAATTTTCTCTTAATATAATTCTTTTCTTATTAAAAGGAGAGAGTGAAAATTAGTTGTAAGATGTAGTTATCTGGAAATACTTGTGTTCATATGAAGTGAAAGTGTGATTGTTTTGTGAATCACAAGAATTGTATTTACGTGACAAAATTTACGTGAAGAACATCTCTATCTAAATACTCATGCTCCTCCAATGTGTGTTCTTATTGTTTGGTTTTCAATCCAAATTTCTTTTTTCGAGGACCTATTTGGTATCGTTTTTTGTTTGCAGTTTTTTTGATTCTCAAAACCTAGAGACCATATTTTGAAAATGCTTTATTTTGGTTTGTGGTTTCTTATTTTTCCTAGGTTGACTGAAAACAAAACCCAAAAACCAGAAAAAACCGTTATCAAATTGATACAAGTCAAAATATTGAGCAAAAAGAAGTGAATCCTACATTGGTGGGTAGAGATGAAAGATACCACTTTATATATCTAAGGAGCTATTCCACCCATTGCCAATTAGTTTTGGGATTGAACCTCTTTTGGTGTGTTGCACAAATCTGAATTTGTTTCTCAAAAACAAAAAATTGCAAACTGAAAACAATACCAAACATGCCCTTAATGGAGCGGATTTCACCTTTGCGATGGGTGGGAATTTATTCATTCTTTTTGCTCCCTATCTTTCGATACGGCAGGTTTTTGATCTTTCTGATGTGAAACCTCATGAATTCGTCGAATATGGATTGGGATGCCTAGAGCAGCTGGCTAGAGTTGGTGATCATTGCGCGAAAGTGACTCGTGAAAAGTTGAGAGTGGTGGTATGTTTACTTACTGGATTTTGAGCTAGTTGTTACACGATTTAGCTATATATATGTGTATGCTAAAAACTGTGGGGAAATCGTATACATGCATAATGGAAGGTAACATCGAAACGAAGCAACATACTAAATTTACATGGAAACCCTCTATCAACTAGAGGGCAAAAACAACGAACTCTACTGGGTACGTATTTGATAGAATACATGCATAATATGCCTTCACTCAATTTTTAACTTCTACGCCTCATTTTATATATTTTGAACATCATTTCTCATTCAAAATATGAACATTTTAGATAAGAAAATCTTACAAATTTCTTTTGTTCTTTTTATTATTTCCTTTTCCTTGATTCTGAGCTTTACCTTCATTTAGCAGCCTTCTTCTCCTCTTTCCATTTTTTTAACTTTCTTTTCAGTTCTCTTTTCTTTTCTTCTTTTATTTTTTTTTAAAATTCTAAAATCATAAAAAAACCAAGACTAAAAAAATATGGATTGGCACTCAATGAAAAATCAAGGGGTATAACATTAACGATCGTTTGGTGATTCGTTCAAGTTTTTGCAAACATAATGATCAAAAAGCAACTTATGTACCCCTAAAAATCTCAAAGCGCTTGTCGTGACTCGTAATGTGTTAAATTTCACCGGTCCTTGAGGCTCGACCCACGGAGTTGGCTTACATAAGATCCACATATAAGCTCTAGTCAGGTTGCATACTAAAACTAATTAGCATTAGGTGGAGTAGCACACTAGGCTTATATATTGATCTTTTCTCTCACACAACTCCAATGTGGGACTTTTACTAGACTCACATGTAGAGTTCTTAACATAACATGTTTGTGACACCCCGCCACTACGATTGTAACTGTTATGTGACTGTAAACTACTATTTAAATCCAGGTTGCAGGAGGAGATGGGACGGTCGGATGGGTACTTGGGAGTCTTGGAGAACTTAACAAAGAGAATCGAGAGCCGGTTCCTCCTGTAGCAATTATTCCTCTTGGTACCGGCAATGATTTGTCTAGGAGTTTTGATTGGGTAATGCTGATTTTGCATCTCGTCTTCTCTTTTCTTATCGCAAAATATTCCTTAAAAGTTATTATATTTGAGAAACGGAATAAGAAGAGCATGATCACTACTGTATAAACAAGAAGAGTGACATATTTGAAAAGGGAAAAAAAAAAAAAACACAACGGATAGCATTGTTTTTCGAAGCAGAATAGGAAAGGCAATATGAAGCTCTGAATGTATTTTGTTTTAAGGGTTTGTTTGGTATTTTGTTTTTTGTTTGCATTTTTTGGGTTTTTTTTTTTTTTTTTTTTATAGAAATTAAAAACTAGATTTTGAAAATAATTTTTTGTGGTTTTTTTTTTGTTTTGAGTTCTTTTCAAGTTTGAGCTAAAACTAAAAACAAGAGAAGTTGCTTTTATATCTTTGGGCTTGTTTGTTTTTAAATCTTTTGGCTTGTTTGGTATCGTTTTCTGTTTGCAGTTCTTAGTATTGTGAAACTAAAAACCATATTCTTGGAAACTATTCTTTCCTACTTTTGGTTCTTTTATTTCCACGTTTTTCTTAGTTTGAGTGAAAGCTAAAAATAATAAATTCAAAAAAAAAAAAAAAAAAGGTCTCTGAAACTTGTTTTTCAGTTTCTAAAACCAAAAAATTTAAACTAAAAAAATGATGCCAAATAGGCCCTTAGCTTAATTTCTCAAAAACCAAAAATTGCAACTGATAACGATACCAAACAGACCCTAAACTTAGTACCCCTGTTGTTCCTTTCTTTCAAATGTAAAGCCCTTCTGAGATGGTTTTTCTGCCTTTTGTGTAGGCAATGTTTGAGTATTCTTCTGTTTCTTTATTTTTTGTTCTTTCTAATTCCTTCTTGCTTGTTTAACATAATTGACAGGGTGGTTCATTTCCGTTTGCTTGGAAATCGGCTGTTAAGAGGTCTCTTGATCGCGCTAGTAAAGGTTCTATTTGTCGTCTTGATAGGCAAGTCTTTCATTCCACATGTCATTAGGAAATACAATGGCTATGTGATAGATTTTGAGCTAGCAATTGCGTAGTTTGATGCTATGTAAAATTACTTTTGCAAAGATTTGCATAATGTATATGCATTATATTTTATGTACTAAAAATGTAGTTATTGATGTATTTGTACATTAAAACTATAAGGCTATTCATCTAGATTGCGATTCTTGGGTGCATTTGGCTAGAAAGGAATGCTCGGATTTTTAAGGACCTATACACACCATTGAATTTCTTATGAGATAAGATGATCTTTTTAGGAGTTCTTTAGATTAAGAGCTTTGGGAGCTTCTTGGACATAGTATTGGTAGATTTGCTAAGAGATTGGAGGGTTTTGTGTTATTAGTTTTGGGTTTTTATTTGATGACCGAGAACATCTTATCTTTAACTCTTTGTACATTCTCTCTCTTGATGATATTTCTTTTTTCGATCAAAAACTATAAGGCTATTCATCCAATTTTCTTTTATTAAGGCGAGACTTAAAAAGTAACTTATTTTTCCTTAAAAAATAATGATGTGACTGTCTCGACTTGTTATGAAACATCCAAGAAACCCACTTCCACAATACCACTACTGTGACCGTTAGATAATGTGACAATGATTTGCTTATACTTAATGATGTGGTGCAAAGGAGAAATTAACGGATTTCTAAATCGTAATAAACTATGGGTTCTTTTTCATTAAATAGATATCTCCATGAGGTACATAAAGGATCCTGTTTACAATGTAACTAAGAGATAAAGGAAACCTTAAAAGTTAAACAAAAAAAGACTCCTTAATCATAAACTCTTCTTTTGTATTGCTGTGTGCCAACTTACCGTTTATTGTCTATTGTGAATTTTCATTTCCTTCTCTGTTTATCTGAAATTTTCTTTTGAATGTTACAGTTGGCATGCTTATGTAACAATGCCGGCTGGTGAAGTTCTCGAGCTGCCTCCCTCGCTAAAGATGTCAGACGAATGCACCCTTGATCAGGTTCTCTGCTGCTACTTTCCATTTTCATGGTTTCAATTTTTGGTTTTTGAGAAATCGAAAACTGGGTAACAAAAACGACTTCTCTTATCTTTGGCCTTTTGTTTTCTGCTTTGAAAATGCTTAGGAAAAAGTTGAAAACTTGATACTAACAGCAAAAACAATTCATTCTGAAAACCCAGTTTCTGGTTTCTCAAACACCAAAAATTAGAAACAGAAAATGATACCAAACATACTCTAAACAGAAAGTCGTTTCTATTTCTCAAAAGTTGATATTTATATTGCACAACTTGCTATTCGAAAGTATAACTCAATCATATTTCTTCAAAACTAAATTAGTGGATTGAAAAGCTATAGTTAAAGCAAAAACTAATCCCTATTGGATAACTCAGGAGGTAAATAATAAATCAACTAGGAAACTACTTTAATAAGAACAACTAAATTGTACATTCTTTCTCTCTTAATACTCTCTCTTTTTTCCAAAAAAAAAAAAAACTAATCTATCTTATTAACTATGGCGAAAATAATAGTGGCTAAAAAAAGATACGTTCTATTCAAATCATATCCAATAAACTAATAAAATATCATGTCTTTTACAATCATTAAGTTTGTTCTTCTGTGCTACATCACCTATATGCTCTTATGGTGGTTCTTCCACTTCACCTAGAGATGCTTAACACTGAATAATTCTTGACAAAATTTAAAAGTTTAAACATGAATAACGCGCTCGATATTTCTCTCTCTCCATTTGTTAATTCTGCTCGATATGAGTGTGGGATTTTGCAGAGTTTGGAAATCAATGGCCTGCGCCCCGAGAAAGTGACTTGCTTCAATGGAGTCTTCTACAATTACTTTAGCTTAGGTAAATCTTCTTTTAATGACGAAATGATTCGTGATTTGATCTAGGCCATATTATAATCAAATCGCGGTTGGCAGTTATGTCATAGTCACGTGTCAATGAGTCAGGTGTCACGGACGTTATGTAATGGGCCATGTGACAAAATGATTTCTTAAGGGCCAAAAATTGCATAAATAGCTTTGAAGTCAAAAAGTTTTATGCTTTTGATAGTTTTTAACATGTACCACATTTGTAAATACGTTTAGTAAATAAAATACGATATATATGGATTATTAAGCTATTACTGATGTATTGTTGTATAACCGTCAATTATGTGATAGCGAGTTCAAAATCCATTATGTAACGCTATTATTTGATTCCATGATCTAGGACCGATAACTTTCTTGTACTAGTTGTTTGTAAGTAGTCTTAACTATGGAATCAAACAGAGGTCATTCGGTTGCATAATGACACTTGTGTAACAAATATTTAGCTAACTGTTATGCGACTGACCATTATATAATGGTGCGTTGCTTATGACCTATATCTATATGTAGTGTTTTTTTTTTCAGTGTATTTAATTGCTACACATTATGAAAAAGATACAGTACAGATTTCATGCCTCGTTCACCCCCCCCAAAAAAAAAAGAAAAAAAAGAAAAAGAGTCTTGAAGGCTACTTCTATTTCCTTAGGAAAACCAACACAATTGTTGTGACCTGCTATGTATAGGGGTGTATCTGATCCGAGCCAAACCCAAGCTCATCAGGCTCGAAGCCAGCTAGGTTGAGCTCGAACCTGGCTCGGTGAGTTTCAAACCAAGCTTGATATATAATGTTCATTTAAGCTCAATCTAAGTTTGTTTGGGCTCTTTTAGGCTCAAATTTGGCTTGTTTGGGCATATTTAAGCTAATAAATTACACTAAGTTGAAACTTTTCTAATCGTTAAATATCTTATGATATGGTGTTCGACAGGAATGGATGCACAAGTTGCATATGGCTTCCATCGCTTACGTAACGAAAAGCCTTTCCTTGCGCAAGGCCCTATTTCAAATAAGGTTAGACCAGTCTCTTCAACATTTCCTGTGCTGGTTTGGTTGGAGGACGACATTTTTCTTCCAGAAACCTTTTTCAGTGGTTGGGATGTCCGAGCCAGCTTACAGATACCTCGACTGATTCTTGGGTTGCACATACTTACCACTTAAAATGCTTTTTCCTATATGTAATCGGGTAAGTTGGGGCACATAGACCCAGTACACGGTCCAAGAAGTGTCTGCACCAATGGTAGATTTTGAACCTCAAACGTGATGCTCCATGAGTTGTTAGGACCAAGTGTCTTGCTGCATGAACCGACCCATTAGAAAATTTTTCTTAAATTTCAACACATTATTTTTTCTTTAAAAACTTATTTTTTCTTGTTAGATAAAATACTTTCTTTGTATAAATTTGCATGGGATTTCTGGTGAACCCATTTGACAATGAAGTGAACTGAAGGTGTGAGATTATGATGGAAAATGTTTTATTTGTGAAGGGAAATCTCTTCCTTGCTCAAACTCATATGAGATGTGTGTTCTTTTTGTTTAAAATTGGATCGACTATTTTTCCCTGATGAATTTTCGCCGTGGCAGCTAATCTACTCCGGGTACAGCTGCACTCAGGGCTGGTTCTGCACGCCGTGCGTAAGCAATCCAGGGTTAAGGTCGGACTTTCTCCGGTTTATGCTATGTGCTACATTGTTATTTCTCCTATTACAAATGCATTTTTCTTGTAATGAAATGATTTTTTGTGTTGAAACAAGTTTAGTGAAAAGAGAATGCATTTGGGTTAGGAGTAACGAGACTTGAACCTGGGATAATTCTTTATCTAAAATTATCATTATACTAAATGCCCAAACCTATATATTACATGTTGGGAAAATGAAACAAGAATGACGAACTTTAATGCAATAAAGAGAGAGAAAAAAAAAACACCAACTTTACGTGGTTCAGCCAATTTTGCCGCAAGCCTATCTAAGGGTAGTTTTCAGGCGCACTAGGGTTTTGTATGACTTTATAAATTCCCGTCCAGGGTTTGTGAGGTGTAACTTGAGAAAAGAGGAATTCTCTTGTACTGTTACGAAAGATGGTGAAAGATCTTTGGAACTCCATGAGCGTTGGTATAGTTGGACAAATCATGTAAAATCTCATGTGTTGTGTTCTTTTTCTCGTTGAATTTTTCATTGTTCTTTTGTTCCGTTTCCTAACAATTATGATGTTTCTTTACGACGACCTTGTGTGTCTAATATTACTATGAACTTGGATTTTGATTGTGTCTTTTCTTTTCTTTGCAGGGGCCTCAGAAACATCCTGAAGATACATATCAAAAGGGCAAATTGTTCCGAGTGGGAGGAAATCCGAGTCCCTTCTAAGTAAGATCTCTTTGTTTCCGTGTTTCTGGCAATATTTCGGAACTTTGATGGATATTAATCTTCTATTAATCGTTGTCGGATAAGATAAATTAGAAATTAAGGTGTAAATGAATCAAGTGTTTGTTGAACTATGCGTCTAAAATCGATTGGGGTTCATTGTTCCATTTTTGGGGCTCGATAAGCAAGCTGATAATCTTAGCGAGAGTTGGATCTAAGGGTGCTTGACTCGTTTAAGTTCTTAAACTTGTTAATGACTCATTGATGGCTCAAGAAACTTGTTAAAGAAAGCCATTAAGCAATGATTTGTGTACATCTCATTACACTCCTTGATAGCTTGTTAATGGCTCGACATGGATCTCTGATTAGGTTACACAATCAATTGAGTATTTCTTAGAGTTTTTTTGAACCGAGTTTGAACAAAGATTCAAAATCGCATCTAAGGCTCAAGATAGATTTGAACTCGAACTCTGTAAGACTAATCAAGACCAATCTGGTCAACTTGATCCGATTCATTAACATCCCTAGTCATGACGGTTTCTTTATATTTGTTCTTGTTTTCACGTTTGTTGATCTCCCGAATTTTTCGTTTCTCTCATTGCTGTTGGGTTTGTGTTGGTGCAGCGTAAGATCGATAGTTGCTCTAAATCTTCACAATTATGCAAGTGGAAGAAATCCATGGGGTGATTTGAGTCCGGAATATCTTCAAAGGGTAATGCTTTTCTCCTTGCCTTCTTTACTAACCTCCCTCGTAATTGTAGAATCAAATCGCAGTTCACGATCACATAACAATTGCAATTCTCGTGTCATGAAAGTGGGATTACTTCTTTTACCAGCTGTTGTGTAATGTCTGCACCACCCCATTTCCACACAACTGCTACCACGTCACTGTTGTGATCCATGATTTGATTCTACAGCTTGGAGGCTGCATCTTATCTGTTAAGGAACTAATTATCCTAAAAGTTTAAGCTACTGAGTAGAGATTCAAGAATTATTTTTTACCTTAACATACTCCCACACGTGAATGGTGGTTGTGTTTGAAGCGTGGATAGTGCATAGGCCTAAGGTATTCTCATACCTTTGTGTTTGCATTATGTTAATATTGAAAATGGAGATTGTTGGGATTTAAACTCGCGATGTTTTGGTCCATAAGGCTCTCAAATCAAGGAACCAACTATTCCTATAATTTGAACCGATGGGTGAAGACTAAGCAACATTCCCAGTGCCCTAAGGGCTCCCCCTAAGCAGGGTCTGGTGGGGTAAATGTATGCAGCCTTCCCCCTTCAAGGCACCCTGAAGAGAGGCTGTTTCCGAGAACTCCCAACCTGTGGGGTGAAGACTCAAAAATAATTTAGTATTCTATCAAATGTACAGTCTTATCTCTGCTTTTGTGGAGCAGCTGTCTTTCGGTATTCTTACAGTATCTTGTTGCGTATGTTTCGGATCATTTTTGCAGAAAGGCTTTGTCGAGGCACATGCCGATGACGGTTTACTAGAAGTCTTTGGCTTGAAACATGGATGGCATGCTTCGTTTGTGATGGTTGAACTCATCACAGCAAAGCACATAGCCCAGGTTAGTACTTGCTTCATATTCTCTTTATACGGGGTTACAAGAACCACGCGCTCGAAAGTTTCCGCATGTGTAATGGGATAATTTTAGACCTAATTGATGGCCTCGAGAATTGTTTGCACCCGATTGTTACTCCCTCGACTTAATGCTTCATGAGACGTTTGGTCAAGTGTGTCATGTAATTAGGGGGGTGTAAATGAGTGCAGCCTGCTCATCATAAAGCTCGAAGGACTTAGCTCATTTCAAGCTCGAGCCAAACTTGTTAGTTTAACGAGCTGAGCTCGAACCTGGTGAAGCTTGAGCTCATAAGCTCGCTTGTCTAAATGAACCGAAACGAACCTATCTTAATATAATTTATTAGCTTGAATATGCCCAATCAAGCCAAATTCGAGCTTAAATGAGCTGAGCTTGAGCTTAAATGAGCCTATATCTAGCTTAAATGTGCCTAACAAAGCGAGTTTAGCTTGAAGCTTGTCGAGGTTTGAGCCCATCTGAGTCGATATGACCCTGAGCCTATGATGATATGCATTCGAGCTTGAGGTTTTCCAAGCTCGGAGCGCTTCGAGCTAAGCCCGAGTCGAGCTTAACATTGACTAGCTGGGCCTCAAGCTTGACAAGCTTGAATTCAACTCGACTTATGCACACCGTACACGTACTGGGTTTTACACTACAGAACTCCTTTATTAGTGATAGTAACTACTTGTTCAAAATTTTCCGAACATTGGCTTATAAGCGACTTATTCTTGCTAAAGCAATCCAAAACGACTGTCGTGATCCCGTTATGTAACATAAATCGAAAGAAATTTTATCTTATATGACGGTTGGTGTCCCATCTTACAGGCTGCAGCAATTCGATTTGAAGTTCGAGGGGGAGATTGGAAGCGAGTGTACATGCAGATGGACGGGGAGCCGTGGAAGCAGCCGCTGGACAAGGAGTACTCCACGTTTGTCGAGATTCGGCGGGTCCCACATCAATCCCCCATGATCTTGGGTGACTAAGAATGGATCTGCATTGTAGTTTTAGTCATAGTTTTCTGCAAATATGCTTGTTAGTCTTTGTAGTAATGTCAATATTGAATGTTTGCTTTTCAATCGCGGTCACGGTCACGGTCAGAGTTGTAAAAACGGGATTTTACGGGGCGCAAATGTTGTAATATAGCGACCCGAGTGTATTTTTGTTACGTAACAGTCGTTATGTGACGGGTATTTTTTTTGTTGTATGATTGAATGATAATTGGGATGTTAATGTGAGAATTGAATTGAATGTTCGATTTTATGCTTTAGAGCAACTGCATCTCATGCGCCAAAATGATCACGTCGGTCATTTTGGTGCATGAGGTAACGCGCGTTTGATATGTCAATTTTGGTGTCGGGTGCAGTTTTTGAAATAGTAATGCGTCTTTCTGTACGACTGATTGGAATTTTTACGCAATTGAATGCACATCAGTTTTTTTGACAAAAAAACAACGGAAAAGATGGGAGTGCAAAGTCTCCACTTTCTTCGAGAAAAAGTCAACTTCCTCTACGTGGTGAAATACTGAAATATATTTTCCATTTACAGACATGTCACTTGGTTACACGAGGAAATGACAGGATATAACAAAGAAAGCTTCCTTCGAAACAAATAGTCTTATTCTGCATTGCTCAGATTCACTTATATCGGTACATAATTAACTACATAGAATTCCCATAAGTGTAAAAAAGAAAAATATTAGGATTTATCACCGTCTAGATGACATCTCAAGTGTAGCAGTCTTCCTAGATATCGAATGGTCATATATATTTGCATTGGTACTCTTTGCCCTTGTGTAACGAGAATATTTACAGAAATTTCCGTGAAAAAGAAAACTTTTTCGAATCTAAACTAAATTTCTAATTCCGCGACTGCTTTTTGTAAATCAATATCGATAGGCGTGCCGTATCCGAAGATCATAGAATAATCATTGATTTCATTAGATGAAATCTTTGGGACTCTCAAATTTTGCACAAGCTCATTTTCATCACCATTTGTTAGAAGCTCCACCACCTAATTATCATACAACACATACAAAGTAATTAGCAATGTTACAAATATTCAAAAATATGTACTCGATTTGTATATCTGATATATATGATAAACTGTCATCAGATTGTGCAAAAGTAACTGAAATCTGGACAATAACTGTAAGATAACTTACGAGAAGGTATGGTTTTTTGGGTCTTGTTAATACGCGAATGGTAAAGGAATAATTTGAATAAACGGGACAAGTCAGTGCCTAAATGAGCTAAGTTGGACCAAACAAGTCTATATCGAGCTTAAATGAGGTTAAATAACGGAACTTAGGTCAAAGTTTGTCAATTGAGCCAAGTCAGCTTGATCTTAAATGGTCGTGCCATCCTCGAGCCTGACAATCTTGTTCTTAGTTTTGCCCATATACGCCTCCTTAGGAGCCACCCATTGAATCTTTAGCCCCATCTTACCTTACTGAAAGTAAGGAACCTTTTGAATAGACGGTGTGTGCAATACGTTAAATAACACAAACGAGTTGAGTTGGGCTAAACCAGCCTACATAGAGTTAAAATGAGCCTAAATAAAGTGAGCTTAGGTCAAAGTTCACCGTAATACAATTGAACCAAGCCGAGCTCAAACCTGAAGCTTTCTGAGCTTGTCGAGCTTCAAACCAAGTTCAAGCTAAGCCAAACCATACCCCACCTCGACCTTAACAAGTGCATGCTTAACTCAACTCATATACACGTTCCTAGGGCCACCCACTTAGTCTTTACCGTAGGAAACTTCTGAGCAGACAGTATGTGCAACCGAAAAACTAGTTCAGATGCAAGTAAGCTGAACCGAGCACTCGAATTATCGAAAAAATAGTACCTCAGACATGGAAGGACGAGAAAGAGACGAGTGTTGGACACAATAAGCAGCAGTGAGAGCCACTTTATTCACTTCATTTTTATCATACTTTCCCTCTAGCCTTGGATCCACAAGTTCAGTTATTCTTCCTGACTCCAGTAATGGTGTCGCCTGTAGGTGAGTCTAGTAAGAATCTCGTATTGAAATCACGAGAGAGAAAACAAGCAAAAGTAACATTTTCAGTGCTCCAAGGGCTCCCTCCTAAGCAGGGTCCGGGGGGGGGGGGGGGGGGGGGGGGGGGGGGGGGGCGCCGGGGGGGGGGGGGGGGGGTGGATGTACGCAACTTAACTTTGGAGTTCTAATGGGATCCGGTACTTGCGTGTTGGTATCCTCACGAGAGAGAAGAAATCAATATATAAGCCCAGTGAGCTACTTCACTTAATGCCAATTGGTTTTAACATGATTCGGTTTTGTATGTGGGCCTCGTATATATCGATGAGTTATCATGTGAAGGATCAAGGCTGGCTGTTCCATTAGTTTTACAGTACTCGAAGTGCATGCAATAATCAGTATCCATTTTCTAATTTCTTAAAAATTGTAAACATAGAATGATATCAGACTTCAGACATGGCCTTTAACTCTCTCACTTTGGTGAGTTCTTTTGGGTCCCATCCCTACCGGTGCTTAACTTTTGTATTGCAAGTTCTCTTGTTAATTGTTGGAAAAAAAAAACCAATGAGTTATCTGTTTATTAATTAGGTCATGTTATAGTTAACAATCTTTCTCCCATTTCGCTTAAACCTCTCATATAAAACAAACACAAACACGATGTATTTACTGCCCTTAATTACCTACCCAAAGGAGAAGGTGTTGTTTGGAAGAGTCGACGGGCCTGCGACCGGATAAAATCTCAAGAAGAAGGATGCCGAAGGCAAAAACATCAGTTTTGTCATCGACAAGGCCGTGTAGAACATACTCTGGCGCCAGGTATCCGAACGTGCCTTCTATGGAAACTACTCCACTCATTTTGTTCGGCACCCATCTTGCTAGCCCAAAATCTGCTATCTGCAATCAGTTACAGTATCACATGTGAGTCGTTAACAAATGTTTACTTTAGATTTTAAAAAACTAAAAACTAAATTGATAAAATGATATCAAATAGATATGAGTAAACGTTAAATGGTGTTAGTTTTCTTTTCCACATAAATCACTTTAAAAAATGATAAATTATCATTTAACTATCACGAACTTTGAATTAATCACCGGTTTATAAATGGTGTTATTGTTACATCGAAAAGTCACGTTCTATGACTATGAGTTTCGGGGTGGGTGACATGATCAATTAGGGTTCAGAAACTGAAAATAAAAAACATAAGTTGATGTCGATGAAAAGATACACGAAAATAATTGGTGGATATACGGGTTCAAACTCAATCCATTGAGCTCGATAATCTCGGTTGAACCACTTTGACAACCGCAGCAATAAGTTATTCTTTGACCAAATGTTATATATATTCGATGTTTGATAACTCAGCTTCATGCAGGTAAAATTAAATACTAACTGCATCGTGATAAACTTGATTGAAAAACAAAAAAAATTAGAATGCAAAGGATTTATGCTTGAAATACTCAGCTTTATAAAATAGTCTGCTGTAAAGTTAGCATCATTACATGTGTGTACATCTTTGATGCTGCTAAATGTTACAACTAACGTCTAGTGAAACTGTAAAACTCGTTACAGTTAGCTTCTTTTACGGATGTGTACAACTTTGATGTTGCTAAATGTCAGAACTAACCTCTAGTGAAACTGTAAAACTCGGTATAATTAGCTTCTATGGATGTGTACAACTTTGATGTTACTAAATGTCAGAACTGACGTCTAGTGAAACTGTAAAACGAATGACAATTAAGTAAAAACCGATTACTTTTGACGATAATTTTACGTAAATAAAAAGTAAAAGTCGGAAAGTAATTTGACCTGAGGCTCAAAATGGGAACCAAGGAGGACATTAGAGGACTTAATGTCACGATGAATGATACGATGCTTGCAACCTTTGTGTAGATATTGTAGTCCCCTTGCTACCCCTTTTGCTATCTCATATCGGTCTCTCCACCCGAGCGTTTTGTCTTTGTTATCTGATTTAAGAAATAAAGAAAACGATCATATAAATGTGATAGACAACTATCATCGGGATGCCAAGAAGAGAGTGAACCAATGCGCCTTTTAGTATCGCTTGTAATTTCCCTCTCCTTTTGTTTTCGGTCATCTAGCGCCTTTTAGAATTGCCTGTAATTTCTCTTTATTCCTATTTTCTCGAGTTGTGATTTTATTTTGTTTTGTCTTTTTTTGCTGTGTGATTTTATGGGGCCTGGCCGAGACCTTGCTTTTGCGAGTATGCATTTTTTTATAGTGATTTTTGTCACTAATCATTGAAAAAATTGGAGATGCCAAGAACAGTTGTCATTATTAGAGTTGATTCTAAGAGTTTTGGGATCTGAAACGGATGTTTTGAAATCGGGCCCTTAATATATATATATATATCACTACTTTATATTTTGGATCAGCTGAGCTTGAGTTTCTATCGAGCTGTACTTGAGCTTGAATTCTCCAAACTTCACTTCAAACCCAACTGAACACTGCAAAATGTTAGTCAGCTGAACCTCAAAATCTGACCATCACAGGCTCAAACTCAGCTCAGTTCAGCATATTTACTGTAAGCTACTTTTATCTGTCAGAGGCGAAGAGAAAGCAACAATTGGGTTAAAGTGGGGTAACTTACCGTGAAGGGCAGTGGACAAGTTGCCATTGGCAGAGAAAGGAAAGACGAGGTAGAGACCATTGTCAATACAGTAACCCACTAAACTTGCAGTGTTAGGATGGCAAACTTGGCCGGAAATCCCTAACTCGACAAGGAAGTCCTTTTCCGTGACGACGTTGGTGTTTTTTTTGTTGGCTAATCTCTTAACCGCTATTGAAGTCCCATCACTAAGGTCTCCTCGATATACTTCTGAGTACCCTCCTTGTCCCACCATGTTATCTGCCAAGTACGGACATAAATGAGTTGAATAGAACTCGAACTTAGAGCCTATTTAGTATCATTTTCATTTACAGTTTTAGTCTTTTAAGAAACTAAAAACCAAGTTTTAGAAACAGTCACTCCTGCGTTATGGTTCTCCATTTTTAGCTTCGCAGTTAAATCAAGAAAAACTAAAAAGAAGAAACGAAACCTAGAGAAAACCTTTCCAAAATATGCTCGTTTATTTCTAAAGAACCAAAAACGCAAATAGAAAACAACATGAAAGCAAAACATACCCTTATTTATTAGTCAACCGATTCAATCGTTCACCTAATAGAACTATCACGATATTATATAATTAAATTTCTAAATCTGCCACTGCTTTGTCAAACTCATTATACCTGGGTGAAAGTCATTTGTAGCATGAGAGATCTCATCATAGCTAAAGCACCTAAGTAAAGGTTGATGCTTTTCTTGGTTCACTATAATGTTAGTCTCTCTCCTCCTACTCTGGTTGAAGATCGAAGCAACATGCTTCAACCGAGATAACTTGGACTTCGGCTTGGGCTGAGGGGCCGGGTCAGATGTGGTTGAGTTCCCGGAACTTGAGCCGTCTTCTATTCCCCTTAGCACTGTCCTTGGTGACCCTTTTTCTTGTTTTCCCTCCTTTTTGTTTTCCTTTTGTGTTGGGGAACCTGCAGCATATTGGTAAATTAGGCTTAAAACACATACATTTCGTATCGTTTTTTTATTTTTAGTTCGGTGAATTAGGCTTTTTTGTAGTTCCCTTTTTCCATCAAAGTGCGTCAAGAATTGACTGTAACAAAAAAACTTAAGCTTTAAGGTGAAGTAGGGTCAGTTAAGATCCCAAGCAGTGCAAGCGCGACTGCTTGGGTCCCCCCAAACTCTAAAGGCCCTTAAATTGTAGGGTTATTTACATTTTAGTACTGCGATATTTTTGTAAATAATTAAAAGAACTCTGACTTTTTTGAATTATTAAAAAGACTCCTAAGTTTTCATCGTATTAATAAAAAGACCCCTCTTTAGCCTGATAACGTCAACTCTGGAGTAAAATGATAAAAATACTCTTCAATACTCTTATCTTTACTTTATAAGCACAAAATTTGATATGTTGTATTATGTAGAAATTATCTGCTTCCACTTAATTTGTTTAAAAGTAGGATTATTGAAGGGTATTTTTATCAGTTTACGGTAGCATAGTAAAAAAGTAGTTGCCACTTCAGCTCTGTCGACAAAAAATGACATTATCAGGCTGGAGAGTAGACTTTTTACTAATATAACAAAGCATTAGGGGCCTTTTTATTAATATGATAAAAATTTAGGGACACTTTTATTAAATCAAAAAGGTCGGGATCCATTTTATTATTTAAAAAAAGGTCAGGTTATTAAAATATAAATTAAGGTTCTTAATTTAATAATTTATTCAGGGCTTGTTTAATATTGTTTTCTGTTTATATATTGGAAACAATATTTTCTTATCTTTAGTCTTTTATTTCAATTTCTTTATAGTTTAAGTGTAAACATAAAAGAGGAAACCAAAAATAAGAAAAAAAAAATATTTTCAGAATCTAGTTTTTAGTTTTAAAAAAAAGCCATTGTAAAACAAAAATGATTCCAATTAGGCCATATTTCGAATATCCGCTTTCAAACATAAAACTCTCGGGACTGGTCAGAAGGTGAAGGTCAAATCAGTTTTATACTTTTACGTGCCCCATCACACACGATTACTTTCTAGGCTTGAAACGTGAAAAAAAGGACCATTTAACGGTTCGTTATGAACTCAAATTAGTATAAGAAATATGAGCTTGAGTACTTGAACTCGAGTTCTCTTAATTAAAGAGGTTTTAGTATTATGTCGAGTAATCAATTGTTTCAAAAGTTAAAGCCGACCTTGAGATAGGAAGGAATTAGAATGAAAATGAGCATTGGACCAGCTGGAGTTTCCAATTGAGACAACCGAACATCCCTTTGGTGCTTGCTTAAAACAATACTTTGATACTCCTCCATTGCTATCCCCGTTAAATCTGACACGACATAATAATACAATGTGAAATCCCGACATGATTATTTTATTAGAAACTCAGAAACAGTATGACGTGAACATGAAGCGGGATTTGCTTGACCATACATGATACATACTGTCGTGTTTAAGGGCTCTTTATTTACGCTAAATATCCCTGTACTTTGCTTATTGTGTCAATTTAGTCCTTGTATTTTTAGTTGTTTCAATTTAGTTCCCCTACTATTTAAATTGTGTTAATTTAGTCCCCAGAGTAAAATTTATGTTAAGTTATTAATGAAATTCTTAATGAATCGGCTATGGGTTGGGTTAAATTGAGTAAATGTGTGAATTTTTAGTGATTACTTGCATCTAACATGATTGCACTGTTAAAAATTACATCATTAACTTGACTTTAATTCGATAATTGGAATAAATTGGTATAATTAAAAATACAAGAACTAAATTGACACAATAGGTAAAGTACATAGATGTTTGGCGCAAATGACCCTTAATTATATTACGAGTTCACTTCTATTACATGCGATAGTCCAAATATATAAAGAATCCACACATTAACTATTATTATAATATAAAATAAATGGTTCAAGGTATGCTTGAACTATCAATAACCAAAAGAATCCACCGATAGTAACTTGTTTTGAACCCCCTAAAATCTCGAGACTAACCCTGTTTAACTACAGTGGACACTAACAAGACATGATACGACAATAATCTTACTTGTTTGATGCTGTTTTCGAGCCGCCGAGCACGAGAAATTCGGCCCGAATCCTTCTGGCTTCATCTAGGAGACCCTCTTGCACACTTGAGCTGTATTTAACTCTAGCCTCCAAATGTACCTTTATGTACAAAAATATGAGACATAATCAGTACATAATGTCAAGGTCTCGAGGAATCATCGGTCCCAAAAGTTTAACCGTATGGGTGAAGGTCCAACATTGGTTTTATACTTTAACATGCCCCCTCACGCAAATGCCCATTGAGCTTGAAGCGTGGATAGTATATAAGCCCACCTCATACGTTGTACTTAAATTGTGTTAGTATTAACAGTGGGGACTGTTGGGATTCGTATTTGTGACCTCTTGCTCAAGAAGGCTCTAATACCATGTCAAGGAACCATCGGTCCCAAAAGCTTAAACTTATGGATAAAGGCTTAAGATTGGTTTTATACTCTTAACACGAGAAATCAATTAATTTAAAAGCTTAAACTAATAATTGAAGGTTGAAGGTCTACCAATATAGTGTTACCCTCTCATGCAAATAGGGTTCATTTACCAGGCATTAATGTAACCAGATCCCATTAGAACTCCGAAATTAAGTGTGCTTGGGCAAGAGTGATACCAGGATAGATGACCCATTGGGAAGCCCTCATGTTGCCAACCCTATAAGGTTGGGGGTCATCGGAAACAGCTTCTCGGCAAAGTTACACCCTGAAGGGGTAAGGCCGCGTACATCCACCCCTCCCAAGCCTTGCTTATACGGGAGCCCTTGAGGCCCTAGGTCTGTTGCTGTTTTTTTACCCTCTCATGCAAATATCATTTACGCTTGAAGTGTGAATATTATAAAGATTCACCTCATACCTTATAGTTAAATTACGTTAATATTAAAAGCGGGTGCTATTGGGATTTGAACTTATGCCATCTCGATTAATAAGGCTCTAATACCATATCAAAAAACCGACTTTCCCAAAAATCATAAGCTAATGAATGAAAGTTCATGAAAAGAAACAAAATTTAACAATATTCTGCAATATAAACGGACAGTTAATTAGGAGATCACGAGTTGGAATCCCGAAAACGACAAACTTTTTACCTGTTTAGAATGGCAGGTGCGGGCGAACTCAGCGGTGACAGATAACACAAAGGATTTTGCTTGGCCAAATCTTTTGTTATGCCTTGTTCTGGGCATAAGCCTCTTTGGCTCTTCTCCCACTGTTTTTATTCAACCAAAAAAAAAAAAATAAAAAAAAAAAATAAAAAAAAATGAATGTCTGAAAAAATTACCCAGTTGATCAATTATATAAATTCAGAGCATTTTTTTATATTAATTGTATCAAATGGTGTTATGTAATGTCCGTATATAAGTACAGATGAGGTTTAATTTACAGTGGAAGAGCTCGTCATTCTAATATGGACCTTTTATTACTGGACGTCCATGTAGAGTCAAGATGGGGTTGTTTGGGTGATGATTATGAATGATTTTATATTCTAACAAATTACTAAAGATACAAAATATACTAACAGAGAACATTCAATGTGAGGATGATGCCGTTGTTCGGGTAATTGATGACTATTCATATATTTTGTTAAAGACTCCATGTGCGAGTGTAGTTGAATCTCATATTGAAGGTGTGAGAGAGAAGAGATGAATATAAAAGCCTAGTGAACTGCTCAAGCATATGCTTATTAGTCTTAGGATGAAACCTCGTTTGATTTTATGTGTAAACCTTAACTCCATGAGTTTGGCCTACGGCCTGATGAAAATTTACATACACTGACCCATAACATATGACGTGGCGATATTGCGTTCAACTGATGACTCATGAATAATTTTATATTCTAACAAGAGAGAGAGTTAGCAAAAGAGAGCATATTGACCCAAAACGTGCAACGTGGAGATGTGTTCAGTTGATGACCCATGAATGATTTTATGTTCTAACAAAAAAGACATTTTTTTGTAAGGAGGTACAACACTTGCTACCCTAAGTAGGGCTGTTGTTAGAGTATAAAATCAATCTTAGACTTTCACCTGTCAGTTTAAACTTTTGGAAAAGCCAGTTCCTTGATATGGTATCAGAGTCCCAATAGCCCCCACTTTCAATATTAACGTAATTTAAACCCAAAGTACGAGGGAGGCGTATGCAATATCCACGCTTGAAGCCAATGGGTATTTGCATTAGGAGACACGTTAGAGTATAAACCCAATCTCGGGCCTTCACCCATCAGCCCACTAGCATTAGAAGGAAAGGAAAGATGAACTTTGAACCCCAGACCTCATGCATGACAATGTGCTATAAGAAACCAGAGAAACGAGAGAATATACACTAACCCAGGACGTGCAACGCGACGATGGTGTCGTTCGGGTGAGAAAGAATGGAGATGGCCCAAGAGAGAAGCTCCTTGCTATCTTGTGCATCTAAGGATATCCCTAGAAGTATTTTTGCAGGTGCAGTTGAAGTGTCCATCTCAGAAACTTATACACTTAACAAGTATTTTTGAGTGTTTGTTGTTGTCAATGTCAATTTTGCAAAGTACAAATGGGATCAAGCTTAATTATATGAAGGCAAAAAACAGTAGAGAAAAATGGGTTTTTTTATTTATTTTTTTGGGTTTTTTTTTGGGTTTTGGGTTTTAGGTGTAGTGGAGTGGAGTGAGACCACCTTGGCTTGGCTATAGTCCAATGTTGATTCACCCTTGTTCAACAAGCATGTTTTATTTTATTCTTTTGTAAATTAAAGTGAATCAAAAACGGGTATAATACGAGGACTTCCAGGATATCAATACCCATCTTATTATTTCTGCTCTCGTCCAAGTATTTTGCTTTTGTTTCTTCTTTTTTGGTTACTGCTCTTTGTAACGATACTGGGTTGCTCCTGGGTCATGGGTTTTTGTCATGAAACCTGGCTTTTTGCATAATAAATCAAGCGATGACGATAATTACCGTGGTTGTAGTGTTATATTATTACGTCATGTCCATCGTACCCTCGTTTGCAAATCTGGTCAACAGTGATTTTGATCACAACAACAATTCCGATTCAAGTTCATTCGTAAGACCATATACATTTGACTCAGATTACAAACCGATTAGTCTTTCTGAAAGCTTACCTTTTACAATTAAGCAATATATGGGTGTGGGTATGGTGTGTCAATAATTTAGAGTTGCCAAATCAAGGAGCAAAGAGATTTGATTGGTTGAATTTTACAATTTTTGAGTAAAATAATTAAGTTTTATTTATTAATTTATTTATTTTTGTTTTGTAGGGAGTTAGGGTGGTTTGGGGGATAAGCAAAGGTGGTGGGCAAATATATTTGATTTTATCTTCTTCTATAAGTGATCTATGTGTGTTCTCTTGGCTTTCCCCCTCTTTTCATTTCACTCATTCGCAACCGAAATATCGAACCGAAATTCCGAAATACCAACCCGAAAATACGGCTAACCATATCGAATTTTCGATTCGGTTAATTTGAGGTATTTTGGGACTGTAATGACTAGTGATTTTGTCCATTTTGGTTAAGTGATTTATCGAAATAATATATATCATGTATATATTTTCACGTGCTCGTAATATTATATTGTTTACTAAGTATATTTTTTTACCATATATGATTAACTTTATCTTTTTTAATGAGTATTTGTGCATCATTGTTACATCCCAAGTACTAATGAAGCATTACGTTGCTACAATTTAGTGCTACTTGCTTGCTCACATATTGGTTAAAATAAGATATTATACATTTAATTTTTTAGAATTGGATTATAAGCTCATAATTTGTTGAATATTTTCACGTTTATTGTATTTTTTGGACATTTACAAGTCAATAAGGACATAGATTGTATAACATAAAAGAGGCGTTGTATTACTTTTCCAGTTACCAGTTAACCTACATAACCGAACCGAATTACCGAAATTTGGTTAACTGGTCGTTTCAGCACGGTAGCGGTTAGAAATTTTTGAGTATTTTGATTACGGTTAACTGAACCACGAACACCTTTCTACTCCCTCTCTCTCTACTTTTATATGTTTTGGTGGTAACAAAAATGTTCTTTATTTTGTATAATTATAATACATGTGACATAATATATGATACAGAATAGAATATTAAAAGAAACTCGGGATCTATCGAAATAAGAAAGAAAAGTTCCGGTTTGTATTTGAGAATTATGGAATAAATGAACAAAGAAGCCATTATATGAGAGCAAGTAGCTCATAGCCTAGTAGTGTGGTTCCCGGCCGCCTATGTAAGAGCGCCGGGGTTCGAGCCCCCACTAGAGCACCCCCTCCCCTGAATTTACCATGACAAAAAACAAGAATATAGCATGAGGATGACTCAAGTGAGAGGATCAGAGAGTGAGACCGAATTCTGGACCACTCGTTTGACTGCTGACATCATCTTTCACCCATCTGACATCACCCCTTTCCCCCGCTTTAACCAAATTTGTGGTCCAAAATTTACCCTCTTATCTCTCATCCTCTCACAAGAGTCGGCCCTTATAGAGCATGTACATAGAGTAACTAGAAACTCTTAAATTGCAAAGTTACATAAATATCACTACATTAGTCACGATACACAAAAAAGCAACATTTTCAGTGTTCCAAGACCTCTCGCCTAAGCAAGGTCGGGGGGGGGGGGGGGGTGTACCCAGTCTTCCTCCTTCAGGAAGGGAGACCGTTTTCGAGAACCCCCAACTTGAGGGGTGTAACACGAGAACTTTCCATGAGGTCACTCATCTTGGTACTACTTTCGCCCAAATATGCTTAACTTTGGAGTTCTAACGGGATCCGGTGCTCGCACGTTGGTACCCTCTTAGATTTAGTCACAAAATATAAAAGCAGCCCAAAAACATGCCTACAGGCTGAATTGGGCAAAACAGTTGGGAACAGTGGTAAAGTGGTGACTTTGAGTAGTTCGGTCTTAGAGATTTGTTCTGATATGTAAGAGATTATGTAACTTCTTATAATGCAAGAGTTATGGTCATTTCAAAGGAAAGTACTAGTTTCCTAAAAATAAATTTTATTTTTATTTAAAAACACTTTATCTGACCAAATGCATTTAAAATTAAGTATAAAGTATTTTTTCTGTAAAAAAAAAATAAGGTTTGGCTAAACATACTTAGCTTGCATTTGGCTGATAGAAAAGATATTTTTACATCTATAGCTTAAATAAAAAAATGAAAAAATTATTCTATAACTAAGCACAAAAAGAAGTAAAGCTGGATCTTTTTCACAACTTATTTTAGAAATATGTTTTAAAAGGGTTATATTAATATTAAATATTTATCACTATTACCTAGTTTTGCTTGTTATCACCAATCCCACGGGCCACTATGCTCACCACCCTCCATTACCATGACCAACTATTATCATAATTTTTTAACCTATTATTATTAATTAATTTATATTATTAAGTTATTTTTATGATTATAATAGATAAATTTCTTTTTCAAACTTGCATCCAAATACTTTATTATGTAAAAAAGATCTTTCTGCACAGCATAACCAAATACTTTATTGTAAAAAGATACATATCTTATTAAAACAGATAAGTTTAAAAATAAAAGGTTAAAATAAGCTAAATCAAACGTACCCTTATAATCATAAGCACGGAATAATGATGTATCCATGCATGGACAGTTGGAGACGGGTCTAACCGTTACCCTTTGCTCAGCCAACCAAAAAGAGAGAGAAAAGAAATGATGAAGCATACGATTACCCTTTGCATTATATTAACAGACGGTTGTTATTATCAGACAAAAATTATTATTGATAGAATAATGATATAACTTATAAATAATAAGAGCTATACAATTTCCTTAAAAATTATGACCTTACTATGATTTAGAGCTGGCAAAATATGATACGACTCGGTAACATGATACGGACACGATACGAAGATAGCGGGTTTGGGTTGGGGGTTTTGAAGCCGAATTGAATTTGGGTTGACCCGTTTAGGTAATTGGGTTGAATTTGGGTGTGACCAGTGTAACCCGTTTTCGATACGATTGATCCGTTTATATAGTTATGTTAGGCATTTAAGTAATACATTATGTTATTATATATATATTTTTTTAAGTTAAGATAGTTTGAACAATATTTAGTAATATTAATTTGATAGTTTATTTTAATAGTTGTAAATATAACAAGTATTTATTATCATTATCAACCGTGAAGTGCATTATTAACATATTTGTAAATTTTAAAACTAGCATTTAATGGAAAAAAGTCACCGATATAATTAAATGGGTAACCCGCGAGTTATCAGTTTAATAATTGGGTTGGGTATGGGTTGAGAGTTTCTAACCCATTTAATAAACGGGTCGGGTTCGGGTTGACCCCATTCTTAAAACCCCTCGCATACCACGAACACAAACACGAACACCACACGACATGACACATTTTCCACCCCTACTACGATTATAACAATTTTGCCCTAATAATGATATATTTAGTATGGCACAATATTATTAACTTATTAAAAAAAGTAATTAATTTAATATTACTTTTTATAATAAAATATTAACAGTTTCATATGTTAAACAATATCTTAATATAAAGTGCATGAAAATGGGGGATTGTTTGTCTTAGACTACATGTTATAGCTCACACCAAACTACTCTTATCCATTATCATTGCTCCTCATAATTAGGGATGAAAAAAAAAATGGTCCATAATGTGAACCCGTTTATAAAATTGGTTTTCGGTTTTCGGTTTTCGGTTTTCAGTTTTCGGTTTGATTCGATTTGAAAACGGTGAACCTGAAAATTGAACAAAGGTACAACTAAGAAGTACTGTTCCGTTTGTTTTTCGTTTGTAACATAGATATCGGTTTAAGGAAGCAAGCTTACTCAAGGATTTACCGTGACTTGGATTAGATCAAGCTTGAACTATACATGATTGATATCAGCCAATCGCTTTTTTATTTGTGTCGATGTTTCTGTTGAACCCGACTTTAGTTTGCTACTTTTTGGGTGGAAGAAAATAAATGGAATATAAAGCACTTGGAAATAAAAGGATATGGACTCAATCCAAGCGAATATTGTGGTTGAGCAACCTAGAAGCACCCTCAAACATCTTACCTCAAACGATTAAGAATTGAGAATCGGCAGTGGAGATAAGCTCGAGAGCTGGAGATCCTTCTATCTTGGACCTAAGTTAATTAGATCTATGCCCAAGACCCTTTGTTAGAGTATAAAACCAATCCTGAGCCTTTACTCATCTGCTTAAGCTTTTAGAAAAGTCGGTTTCTAGACATGGTATCAGAGCCTTATCGACCAAAAGGTCACGAGTTCGAATTTTAACAGCCCCCACTTTTCATATTAAAATAATTTAAGCACAAGGTATAAGGTGGCTGTGCAACGCATTTGTGCGAGGAGGCATGTTAGAGTATTAAACCGATCCTCGACTTTTACTCATCAGTTTAAGCTTTTGGGAAGGATGGTTCTTTGACATCCTTGATTCAAAATGACAGCTTAACAAGAATCAGATGGACTGAACCGAATTTGGGTCACCAATCAAAGACCATTGCTATCATGCTCGAGACTTGATCGTTAAAACCTTAGGCTAATGGCACAAGTTTAAATTATCGAGCGAACCAAGCCAGGTTACCTACATAAGACCAACGTTGTAAAGCTCGAAGTTTGGTCATCGAACCCTTATATCAACGACACAAGTTTAACTCATTGAAAGGGGCGTAGACATAAACTATGGCGCAAGGTGATATTGTAATTGCACTTGGTTGTATTTGCTTATACATACGAAACTACGAGACTACAAGTACAACTACTCTTGCGAAAAAGTAAAAGAAAATAAAGCACAGAAATGCTGTAAAAAACCGAATAATTTTTATATTCGTGTGGAAACCCTTTACAAAATCTTTGATTCTCTTATTTACAGCTTAAGAATTTAATTACTGCTTCCTAATTTCACACAAACACTCAGCACGTCTTGACCTCGAACCTCTCCTGATTTGTTGGGATTTTTGCTCCAAAAAGCACGTGTTAAAGTCAACAGGCCTTCTCCTCCGTGTCTCCCAACTTTATTGTAAATTTCCTTGTGGCTTACGCTTCTTTTGACGTCTCAGATAACTGTCTTGAACTAGGGGGTTTGCCTTTCTTACAGCGTTCCAGGTAATCACCTCGAACTCAATCTTCTAATCTTCAGCAGTGACTTTGATAACAATCTCGAATGCTTGGAAACACTCATGTACACGAGTAGTATCACTAAGCTTTGGTTCATTGACACCCCTAGTTTAAAGAGGCCAAGTTAGTCAACTAGGTAAATTCTTGGAAACACTTGGGCCTCATTTAGTTTGCAGGAAGTAAACGCGGGAAGTAGAAATTTATGGGAAGTATAGATTTGGGCTCTTGTTTGGTTGGCAGGAAGTAGACAGAACGCGGGAAGTAGAAATTGCTTAGCGATTGCCAATTCCTTCAAAACGTAAGAAGTAACTGACCTGGTCCACTAGGTAAGTTCTAATTCTATCGTTTTTAACTCCCTTCTCCAAGGAAGTTCTATTTTTCATCCTTGCAACCAAATATCTTTTTCCCACTTTCCTAAGAAGTTGATACAGGAATTAAATTCCCAGGAAATATAATTTACTACAGGAATTCAATTCCAGTGACAACCAAAAAAGGCCTGGGTCACCTAAGTGTGGCTTAAAATGGCCAAGTTAACCACCCGAGTAAAAAAAAAAAAAAAAATCAATAAATTCGATTGCTTTCTATTTCCCGTATTGACAACTAGACGCTTCGTACCGATTCTGAGAAGTTGACACAGTAACTGAATTACAGGGAAATACAACTTCTCATATTACCCAATTCTTATGTTAACCAAATAAAGTTGGCCTTGTTTAGTTACCAGGAGGTAAACACAGGAAGTTAGAATTTATACGATGTGTACATTCACCCTGTTTTTTTTTTTTTTTGATAAATAGAGGCAAAACCGCGCAGCAAAGCAGGGAACTCGACTAAACGAGCCCTGGGAAATCCCGTAAATGGGAGACCTACAGAAAAGACCCAAAATAAAAAAAAGGGAGAAAACAACAAGAAACAGGCGCAACCAAACTAAAAACGAGAACATACCAAGACCACCACAACAGAAGAAAGGAACACAAAAAACAAAAAGAAAAACAGGACGAAGGAAGAAGCTGAAGCAGAGCCACCCAAAAGAACACCCTCTGTATCGGTAACTATGAAATTAACCGAACGGAGGAAGTAGAAACTTCTAACAAATTTTCAATTTCTTTAAAACGCAGAAAATAGTTCGAATTTCTTTATTTTTCCTAGCCCCAGAAGGTTCTATTTCCCATCTTAGTGCCCAAACACCTTGTACTTATTAAAAAAATCTAATTGGATTGGTGTGGCTCGTCCTTCGCGACTTCTTCTCGGGTGGCTGAGTGCCTCGCTAGCTGTGCTGCTATTGTGTTGGCTGGTGAACTTGGGTTCGGCTTGGTTTTATTTGAGTCTGATTGTCTTGAGGTTGTTAATATTCTTCATATTGGTTCGGTTCTGTTTTGGGATATTGCTTCGATTGTGAATGGCATTCGGCTTATGTTAGGTTCTTTCAATTTTGTTTCTTTCTTCTGGTGTTATAGATCAGCAAATAGAGTTGTCCGCGAAGTGGCAAAGTTGCATATAATGGTGTTCAAAAAACCAATTACTGAAATATCGACTCGAAAATACGGTTAACCAATCCGAATTTCTTATATGGTTAACCGAACCGGTAAAATTTATGGTATTTTGGGAAGGTAACGATTAATAATTTTGTTCGTTTCGGTTAACCGATTTACTAAAATATAACAAATATATATTTAGTAAGGTAAGGAAAATGCTAGAACTACTAAACAAAGTTAGTAAAACTTTGCAAATCATGATACGAAGTCCGGTGAAATTGCATGTAAACACCGTTTGTACTGGTCTTGTCGGGAAGAACCCAACGCCACCATCCTATCTGCGACCCTATTACCTTCATGGAACACATAAGAAACACAGTATTCCACAAATTGCAATAATATATCCTAAATATCCTCAATCATGATTCTAATTTGCCAAGGACAAGGAAGTATAACAAATATGCAAATTTTTTTAAAATATAATACGTCGATAAGTTGATTTTAGTACTGAGTTCAAGTTTTCTGATTCATAATTGTTTAATATTTGAGTTTCATTAGATCTATCTTTTTGCTTACTAATAATTTTCATTACTAAGTTTAGCACATCCTGAATTTGCAAAAGTCAAATAACAAACCAAACACGGGTGATTTTTTAAAATAGCACATTTTTGACATTTTTTTTCCCAAAATAGCACGAAAAAAATTCAAAATTATCAAAATAGCATGTGAAAATTCAAAATTACCTAAACACCACGCGTATTCAGCATGTCATTGCCACCTAAGTAAGGACATTTTGGTCATTTTACTTTTTTTTAAAGGCTGGAACAACCTTTCACGAAAAAAAAAAATGTTGCCTAAATTTTTTGTATAACATATAAACTTTATATATATAACAACAATAATAATGCTAAATATACTTTTTTCTTACAATAAATTTTTATAATTTTGATAAATTTTGACATATCAAATAATAGTATCTATATAATACAATACTAAAATTTAGTCAACATCTAATTTTACTTTTTTTCTATTTTGATGAAAAGTTGTTGCAGCTGTAAAATAAAAAGGAAACTTTTTTTTTTTTTTTAATTTAAAAAAAATTGAAATGATTAAAATGCCCTTGCTTAGGTGGCAATGGAATGCTTTCTAGGCATGTTATTTTGGTAACTTTTAATTTCGCGTGCTATTTTAATAATTTAAAATTTTTGTGTGCTATTTTTGGAATAAAAATATCAAAATATGCTATTTTGGAAAATCACCCACCAAAAACACTATCAAAGACTAGCCAGCTAAATGAAAATTGAAATTCCGCATCCTTATCCATGCTTCAATCTCTTATTGATGAAATATCGGTACTCACGTCGTACACATAAAAAAACTATCTTATATACTTTATGTCTATTATTCTTTATTCCCTTTTGTTATTATTTTCCGGAAGAAGTTATTTGTTTAATGAAACTTATCCTAAGTAATTAGTTCTTGTTACGAGTATATTTTTTTTATTGCTTTGGAAATCCTTCAAAAACAATTTCGCATGTTAATTGGGGTTTTCACAGCTTATAAGCGTTTCTTATTCTGTTATCGGTTAACCGGGCTTTCCCGAACCAAATACCAAAAAGCAGTTAACTGGTCGTTTTGGTAACTGTTACAAATTTTTGAGTATTTTGATTAACCAAACCGAAATATTTTTCGGCATGGTTAACCGAACTATGAACACCCCTGCCTGTAGGCCCAAAATTATTCAGGAGACGACAGGCCCACAAACGGCCGAATTACCTTGATCCATCAGATGAGTCCACTGAGGCCCAATACTATTCCACTGATACTCTATTTTAATAATTATAAATATATCGTATATTTATTACTAGCACTAATTATAAAATATATTGTTTATATATTTGTACATTGACCAACTAACATTTAATAAAAAAAGTCACGAATATAATTGATCAATAGGTAATGCATGGGTTACCCGTTTTGAGTTGGATAACGGTCGAGAGTTCCTAACCCGTTTAATAAACAGGTTGGGTTCGCACTGACACCATTTCTAAGACCTCTTGTATAATATTGAATACGAACACAACAAAACACGTCACAATTGTCACTCTTATGTGTGTGTTTTGGGTTTTTTAGTTTTAAGTAAAATGGATCTTTGACCTACAACATTGGTCCTCGATAGGTAGTGTATTTGAGTTGACCCAAGCCGAGCTCAAACTTGTCAGGTTTGAGGCTCTGCTTGTTTATATTTAGCTCGGCTCAAATTTAGTTTGGTTAGGCTTGGTTGAGTCTGAATCGAATTCAATGAGCTCCGATCTGAACTTGTAATTTTTAAGCTCAACGCAAGCTCTATTAGGCTCAGTCCAACTCTTTTCGAACTTGACTTGTCTCGTCATCTTTAAGCTAATAAACTATAATGAGATTGGCTCACTTAAAATCGTTGTAAGCTTACTCGAATGCGAGCTTGAGCTTTATTATTAGGCTTATATTTTAATTTTTTTTTCCTCGATATTTATAAAATCTTATAAAATAGACAAGGGTGCAAGGCGTAATACGACAACGACAACCAAAAGAAAACACGAAGGACCTACCCCAAAGACACAGACTCAAGAATGCCTACCCCAAAGACACAAACCCGATAAAGCCAAAAGAGGCCAAAACATGCCGTATATGTTCTTTTTCGATATATACTGATCTATTCTCTTACATAATACAACAATAACAAACCCAGTGCCTTAAGGGCTCCCGCCCAAACAGGGTCTTTTTTTTTTTTGGGCGGGGTGGTTTGGATGTGTGCAGCCTTACCCCTTTAGGGTGTTACCTTCAAGAGAGGCTGTTTTTGGGGACCTCCGATTTGAGAAGCATAGAAATATAACATAGAAAACGCGCGAGCATCTAAGCGTTAGAGCATCTAACCTCGTTGTCTGTCCTTTCGGGTTTTGGGTGTTTTGGCTTTGTTTTTTGTTGCCCTTCTTGTTCCTCCCTCCGTTTTCAGAGCAGCCTTGGCCTCGTCTTTTCGAGGGCCATCTGTTCTTCGGCTTTGCCGATAATTATCAAAAAAAAATATATGAACATGAAAGCAGCAGTAGCAATATTCCCAGTGCCCAAAGGACTCCTGCCTAAGCAGGGTCTTGGGGGGTGAATATACGCAGCCTTCTCCCTTCAGGGTGCTGCCCTAAAGAGACTATTTTCAAGAACCCTCAACCTGAGGGGTGCAACACGGGACTTCCTAAAAGGTCACCCATCTTGGTATTACTCTCATCCAAGCACGCTTAACTTCGAAATTCTAATGGGATCCGATATTTGTGTATTGGTGCCCAACATGAAAGCAGGAAAGCAAAAAAGCAAGAAGGCAAAAAAGAAATCAAGAGAGCAAAAACAATGGCACAGAGCTCGCAACGGATTTAACTCGATACCAAAGTAAAAGTTCTTATTCAACTCACCTGTAAAATAGTTAACACGATCCGACATACGAAATCGGGTTGCTTTTCCACATTTTATCTGAAAAATAAGCAAGAAATTGCATGTGCATAGAGCAATAAACTCGTGAGCTGATCACAATTTATGCCTGCATCTCGGCTCATTTTATGCTAATTTTGATTGCTTTCTACTCTTCATTTTCAAGACAATGAAGTAAATTCAAATTAATATTTACACACTATAATGTTATTACCACGGAAAAATTTCTATTGTCAGAGCATGATCGTAGTTTCTAAAGCAATTTTGCGGCTCTTATTATTTGCAAGTCAAATTATTGCTCTTACCGTAACAATTTTGACAAACAACAACCTAGTGCCTTATAGAGGCTCCCGCCAAAGCAGTACGAGGGTTTAAGATGTACACAACCTTACCCCTAAAGGGTTTGCTACCCTGAACGATGACTATTTCCGAGGTGAATAGAACTATCAAACGAAAAAATGCTACGTAATATGATATTGAATTGATTTTAGTTACACAAATAATATTAAGCAAGAACTTATATAACTAATTACTTGTTTTATAAGGGTGTAAATGAGCCGAGCTGCCCATAAGTCTTGTGAACTGGCTCGCCATAGAGCTTGAAAGGCTTGGGTCATTTTGACCTCAAGCTAAGCCGATCGAGTCGGCTCTTTTAGCTTATCTAGCTGTCTAAAGCTCACACAGGCTCGCGAGCCTCTCTTTTTTGCTAACGAAGAACCCAGTTATCTGAACCCGGGCTCATGAGCCTATCATTATACAATATATTAAACTATGCCGAGCCAAGCCAAGCCAAGCCAAATTTGAGCCTAGATGAGCGAAGTCTGAGCTTAAATGTGCCCCAAAATACAGCAAACTTTGTCTGGAGCTCGCCAAGCTAACTTTGAGCTTAATCAACCCGAGCTGATCTTGAGCCTTTGATGAGCCGAGCTTGAGTATATAAATTAGCTTAGTTCAGCTCGGCTCAAATACATCCCTAATTTCTTATTTCTGTATATACTACACAAAACAATTCGGCATAAAAAATAAAATATATCAAGTCAAAAAAATTACCTTATAGCAATTTCTATTTATAAATGTGTTACAAAATATAATTGTATATGTATAAATTTATAAAAAAAAAAAAACCAAAAAAGAATTTAAAAAATGTTACCAAATTAAGGTATATGATACAATTTTGAAGGTTTCAAATCTTTTGTAACGTTAAAATAACTCAAGGTTCGGATCCACTTTTCTTGAGTCTTTAACAAGTGAACCCCTATCGTACCGGGCCACAACTCGTGTGTGCACCGTGTTGGCGGTTCAGGATAATTATACATCGACCATTTAGCGTTGAATCTGTTCTTGGCTCGATGCCCTATTCTGATCCATTCCCCGAAAACTTTGTCTTCAGGACCTTCTAGGTGCGACGTTGGAACATCGGATTCTCTTATCCATTCGACAATGTCCCATGAGACTAAGTATCCCATTCCCGACATGTAGTGGACGAAAGGGTCCATGCTAGGACACGGGATCACGTACCCGTAGTATAGGTCTTCCCTTGGTAACGGTCTTAGCGAGTTCACCAAATTCTCTAATCTGGAAAAGTAATTAATTTAATATTAATTTTTGAAATAAGTTTGATTGAACGAGCCCTTAATAATTTTATATCACGTACTCTTAACATAGTAATATGGCATTACTAACCTGAAATACGTGTCATCATCGGCCTTCATGACGTAATGGTAAGGCGGGTAGGGCCCATCATCTGTAGAATTAAATATCTCGGGCAAGCTAGAAAAGTACGCATACGTCTTCCCCTTATTCATATTCTCCTTACAATTCAGTATTAAAATATCATTGTACCTCATAATCTCTAACGCAACCAGCACTTTCTGGTCCTCCTTGGTAAGATTACAGAACACAAACTTCAGATCCACACGGGCCCCATCCTGGGTCTGCTGGGTCCCATACACCATTCTCAAAAAGTGTCGCTTCTGGTACTGATCAGGGAGGGTCAGAATCCCAATGAGTATTCGAAGGTCACTGTCGTTACTGTCTTCTGCTGTTGAATCTGCAAGAGATGAGGCAGAGGGGCGGAAGGGGAGCCGAAGGAGGAGGTTGAGGGAGACCACGAGCGAGAAGAAGAGGAGGAAGGAAAAGGAGGAGAGAAGGAAGCGACGACCAGAGGAGACAGCTGGGGTGATGGTGGTGGGAGTGGTGGGTTTCATGTTGAATGGAAGGATCGGGTCTCGGTTATACGAATTGTCTGTTTTGTATCGTAACTTTGTTGCTGTAAAAATTGTTGAATGAAATGAATGAGAAAAGAATGGGGAGAGTTGGAAAAGAAAGGCTGAGTGGTGTTGAATTGGGGGGGTTTTATGGGTTTGGCAACTTTGACTTTTGTTTGCTTTAATCTATAGTAAAGCAAATTTATTTATTAATAAACAAAGAAGTTAATATAAAAGTGAAAAAAAAAATTAATTTTTTAGTTTATAAACTTTGTAAAGTGGGTTTTTAGCCAAAAAGTTACATGTATTTAATAAAATAGTCCAACTATTATGTGAAAGAATGTAAAACTTATTGTTATTTGTTAATAACTCTACCGTCCTCCCCTCATTCTACACCTCAACCGTCATTTTGTGACATAGCTAATGAGAAAGAGTCAAGAGAAGGGTCGGTTCCATACCGCTATTCAAATTATTTTATTAATATATATTACTTTTTGAACTGTGAAATTATTTCACAAAGTTGTATGAAGGCTCTATTTTATTTGAGGTAAAGTATTTTCTTTTTTTTCTAAATATGTTTTTTGAGAAATATTTTTTTTATAAAATATTTTGTTGTTTAGCTAAGAAAATAATTTTATTATTTATCGTTATATTTGATTCACGCTTGATTAAGTTCATCTTGAGGTGCGATGTAGGACGTGAAATTACAACAGAATATATTTCAAGTTTCACAAAAGAAACGTTTTCCTCTATGTGGATTGAAAAAAAATTACTTTTAGATAAAGATAGCTGCTTATTTGTACAATATTAAAATTTTTCTGTCAAAACAAACAGACCAAAGTTCTCAGTACATTTAATTTATATATATCTCATGTATATGAAATATTAATTTTTTTCCCTCAAATATTAATTTATTTAATACATAAATTAAATATCTAAATTGAATATATGAAAATTTTTTTGTAAATAGTTAGGTTATAGAAATTCGGGTTATTTACGCTAAAGGTCCTAGTACTTTATCTGTTGTGTCAATTTAGTCCTTGTGCTTTTAATTATGTTAATTTAGTCCCTGAATAATTTAAAATATGTCAATTTAGTCCTTTGATCAAATTTAAGTTAAGTTAATGTCAATAATTTTGAACAGTAAAATTATTTTAGATACTAGTAACTTATTATAAATTTATCAGTTTTCTCAATTTAAGCCAATTTGGTTAATGAACCATTAAAAATTTTATTAAAAACTTAACATAAAATTTTTTTCTAAAGACCAAATTGACACATTTTGAATTATACAAAGACTAAATTGATATAATTAAAAGTACAAGGACTAAACCTACATAATGGATAAAGTATAGAGACCTTTAGTGTAAATGACCCTAAAAATATTGAATTTATTACTTCAAATAACATAAATTTTTATTATATATTAAAATAAATATTTTAATTTGTAGATTAAATAAATAATGCATGTATAAACACAAACATTAATGGCGGGATGTAGGGATGAAGCAACGTGAAGGGGAAAGTAAATAACATGCAAGTATTTTGAGTACAAAACCCGAACTACATTTCTTTTTAATTTTTATATATAATTTTTTAGTCCAATAAGTTGCATGTATTTAAGAAAATAATTCAAATAGCAGGGTGCAAAACAAGCCATGATTTCATTTTTTTATACACTGTTATTGTTAGAGTATAAAACCATTCCCGGGCTTTTACCCATCAGCTTAAGTTTTGGGGATAGATAGTTCCTTGACAATTATTTGGACTATTTTATTAGATACACATAACTTTTTAGAGTAAAAAATTAAATACACTGAAACTCATGGTGCTAATATGTGTAAGGGAAAACTCGAAAAAATTAGATATGCTATGATATCAATTAGGAATCTGGACAAATTTGATATGCTATGATGCCAATTTGTAAATGAAGTAATATCTTCCTAATGCGGAACTTAACACCCAAGAACTGGATTCGATTCAAATGCTATAACATACAAGAGAAGTAAATAATAGGATACAAGAGAATAAACAAAGAACACAATGATTTATGTGGAAAACCGTTCTACAATCGAGAAGAAAAAAATCCACGGCCGGAGATGGATGTTCTTTATTGATCGCAAATAATGGAAGAATTACAAAGACACTTCCTCTGAACGAGATCTATGGAAGAATTACAAAATCAGTTCCTCTCAACTCTCTCTTAATGATGACGACAACTCTCTTTGCTTTGGATACCTAAAACAGAAACCCTAACGTCATGTTTATACTGAGCGAATTAGGTCATGCATATTTGGGCTCCCAATCGATCGGCAGAGTCTCTGCTGCTCCCATGCTCCAGCGCTACACCTGATCGATCGGACATTCCCCCGATCAATCGGCTTTCTCACGGCGAGACTTATAACTAAATTACATAAAATTTGAGGCATATCCTAACAATATGTAATTTACCCAGATTGTTAATGTCAGACCAATCATGTGACTTACAAGTAATGAGAGCTACAAAATTATCTTAAAAAAGATGATCTTACTTTGACATTAATAATTTTGTCTTGACAATAAAATTACCTTAAATTAATTAACAATGCATATTTTTTTATTCCCCCGACAATTCATGTGAAATTACCACCCCGGTGTTTGGGCCGTTAAAGTTTGCATCTACAAACCAATTGTCTGAAAAAAGTGTTTAGTACATCATATGTGAGTTTAGTTGAATCCCACATTAGAGTTGTGAGAAAGAAAGATTAACATACAGGCTTGCATTGGTTGTTTCACCTAATGCCAATTGGTTTTATGATGGAACTCCACTTGGGGTTACATATTGACCTTCCAACTCCGTGAATCGAGCCTAAGAAGGCCTGATGAAATTGAACAGTTTAGGAATATATTTATACTATAAGACTCCAATATTATGTCAAAAAACAGCTGATTACCGAACGAAAAATTATATTAACAGGATCCAAATATAGAACCACTATAAATCGAAAGATTCGAACTAACCATTATGGATTAACATAACATTATTATATTATTTATATATGTGAAATATTTCAGTAGTTCAATTAATCGACATAAACAAAATCGTGGACTATAATCATCCTAAAATACATCAAGTTTTTACCAGTTTGGTTAACCATATCAGAAGTTAAGATCGAATAACACATTTTCGGTTTAGTACTTTAGTCTTTCAGTTTATTATTCCAATTATCGGTTATTCTGAATCTCCGTAGTCCCACATCGGCTCTGAGTTCCTAGCGCCATCAAATTCGGACCACCTACCTCAATAGTTGGATAGCTTGCCACTACACTAACCTCTATATCTTTTGTATAGATACGCAAAATAAGCGTAAAATTATAGCATTTTTCGTTAATATGAATCTTACTGAATGTTTCTAGTCCTACTGCCTAGTAGACATTGACTTATTTTCTAATATTTCATTTAATTATTAACTTATGAAAAATAATTGATTTGATATTATTTTTATATTCTAATAATTTTTTGCTGCATTATTAAATATAACAATTAAATATATTTTACATTTTTGTAAAAAAAATAAAAATAAAGGGGTGGATTATATCCTAAATTTGGTCACAAGGCATTCAGCTACTTACATATTAAAATAAATTAATAATTTTTTATTATATACAACAACAACAACAACAGCAAATCCAGTGCCTCAAAGGGCTCCCGCCAAGAGCAGGGTCTGGGGAGGGTAGATGTACGCAGCCTTCCCCCTTCAGGAGGCTACCTTGAAGAGAGGCTGTTTCCTAGGACCCCCGGCCTAAGCAGAAGGTCGGCCTCTATCGGCTGAAGACCTGGCACAATAACTTTTTATTATATATTTAAAATTAATGTAATTTTTTATCAAATTGTATCAACGAGGTCATTCACATTCTCTTTCTATGGAAAAGCATTTGTAAGCCGGATTGTTACATTGCAATTCTGGTCAGAAATTAAACATTAATTTTAATTATATAGGGATTAAATTGATACAATTAAAAAATATAAAAATAAAAATTGATACAGTAAATAAAGTATAAGAACCAGTAACATAAATAACTAATTAAAATATATTTAATTTTTTATTTATAATATTTTTAATGGAAAAGTCAAGAATATAGAAGAATTTAGGTAAAAAGGCATGGACATGGAGAGGGGGGGATTGGCCTTTAAGTGCTATGTACCCTACTTCTACCCTACTCTTTTGACTCTTCCCCCTTATTTTTTTTCCCAATAATTAATGATAGAGTCACGATACATAGTAGAACAAACGAGTCTTAGTCAGCCTATAGAAGGATAGGGATTAAAACAACTCTTGCCCTCTTTTATTTAGGGATCTCTTGATTTTCATATTGGGTAAATTACAGAAAATTTTCTTCACAAATAAAATCACTCACTAAACCCTCTAAAACCCTTTAACTTTTGAAAATTTTTTACTTTGCCTCTAAACAACTTTTTTTACCATTTTGCCTCTCAATAAAAAAATAGTTAAACTTTATCTCATAATATTATTTTCCTGAAAATTTTAAAAATATTTTTTATCTTCTGAACTTGTATAATATTACTATAATTAATTAAAATAATTATATTTTAAAAATTTCCTTAATTTTTTTTGCTAAAAACATAAAATATTTAATTTTTGTCTAATAATATAAAACCATTTTCTAAAAACAAAATTAAACATTACGGGTAAAATGGTCAAAAATAAGTTGCAAGGGGGTTAAGTGATAAATTTTTAAAAGCGGGGGGTTTTGTGAGTACTTTTATTTGTGAGGGGGTTTTTCTGTTTTTAAAGCAAAAGACCGGAGGGTTTTGTATAATTTACCTTTTCATATTTTTAATATAATCTAGTTATCAGTAGTGTTAAGAAAAATCACAAAAATAGGTAGAGCAGCAAACTGTGGTGCGATTCGAGACCCAATCCATTTAACCTGCTATTTGATTCTATCCTAACCTGAAAAATGTAAAATTTATTGGGATTCAAACCCGAAACGACCCAAGGTTGCCTTGTACCCGAGATGACCCAATCCGAGATAAACCTAATGTTACATTAACCGAATCCAAACCTGACCTAACCCAACCTAATTGCTAGGTCTAGAAATGAGCATAACATAAATGAAAATCAATAAAACATCAACAAAATGATTTATGTGAAAAATCCACTTCGAATTAGAGAGAAAAATAGCAAGACTCAAATAGATACCTCATATCAGCAACCCTCCTCGATGTGGCTTCAGACAGATAAAACTCAAAACTCTCTCATAATACAACTAAATGAACATGTCAGACTCAACTACAGCTCAAAATGAGCTAAGGTTTTCGAGCCATATGATAAGCCAGCTCATGAGAGCTGGCCCACCGGCTTGATTCATTTACACCCTAGAGGAAGGATACGAATGTTTGGTTAAACTATGAAAAAAAAATGAACTCAGAAGTGCTTTTCATTTTGGTTAAACTATGAAAAAAAATGAACTCAGAAGTGCTTTTCAAAGGGGTATTTTATTTGAGTTTTTTTTCCCATTTGCTTCTGCTTTAAAATGAAAGAGTCGGTTTCGAAAATAATGTTCTGAAAAAAAATAATCAATAAATAGTGCTGAAAAAAAAATTACTTTTCATACGGTCCACAGATATAAACCACATTAATATAACGCGGATTTTCTAAAAATAACCGCATTCACTTAAAACGGTTAGTTCAGGATAAACCGCGTTAAGATAATGCGGTTTATAAAAATAGAACCGCGTTAATTTAATGCAGTTAATAAGAATCGCATTAAGTTAATGAGGTTCATACAATTTATAACCGCATTAAGTTAATGCGGTTAATGCAAAGTAGAACCGCATTAATTTAATGCGGTTCATAAAAGTCTTATATTTCTAAGGATGAGTTGGATGAACCGTGTTAAGTTAATACGGTTCTTTCTGCATAGAACCACATTAACTTAACACGGTTATAACAAAATAGGTTACGTTGATGCGGTTCATACGGAATTAAACTGCATTTGGTGTACGCGGTTTATGTCTGGATAACTTTTATTTCCTACAATGCACACGTGGACCGTATGAAAGTAATTATTTTTTTTTTCAGCACAGTTTTTTAATTTTTTTTCCGAACATTATTTCCTGAACCGACTCAAAAAGTGAAAGCACTATATTTTTATTTCTACTTGAAATTCAAAAAGCGAGTCATACTTTTATTTAAAAATATTTTTTTAGGCTAAATATCTTTAAACCTCGAAAACTCATTTTTTTTAAAAATTATTTTTTCAGACAAGAAACCTAGTTAAACAGACTCTAGTGGGCCTAAAACTAAGCAATACCTTTTAGTATGGGCTGGCCCAATGTAAACCCTAAGGCCCTTTCAGCATCACACACTTTAATTCAATACATTCGGTTCAACTAAAAATATATGTGAGTCTAGTGATTAGAATATCACGTTGGAGTTGTGAGAGAAAAGAGATCACCTTATACGCCTAGTGAGTTACTTCACCTATTGTCAATTGATTTTAAGATGGAACCCCATTTTGGCTTATATGTGGATCTCATGTGTGTTCCAACTCCGTAAAAAGCCTGATAAAATTTAACATGGTATCAAAGTGGGTTGATGATCCTGATACCTTGTTTGTCGCACTTTGTTTTCGTAAAGAGGGGTGCATTTGTATTTGTTGCACCGAGGGCCTTTTCAGTTAATCTTCGATCCAAGTGGATCGGAGAAGGCGAGTGTTGTGTTTGTCGTAGATTCAGATGTGGGGGGGAGTGTTGAGACTCCACATATGAGCCTAGTAATTAGAATCCCACATTGAAGTTGTGAGAGAGAAGAGATCACCTTATAAGTTTAGTGGGTTACTTCACCTATTATCAATTAGTTTTAGGATGGAACTCCACTTGGGCTTATGTGTGGATCTCATGTATGTTCCAACTTTGTAGGTCGGGCCTAAAAAGCCCGGTTAAATTTAACAATTTTTTGGATTTTTACCTAAAGAAAAGGTTTAAGTTATTAATAGAGAAAATAATAATTGCCAAAGCAAATATATTATTTTAAAACAATTTTGTAGCTCTCATTTCGTTTAAATCACATTATTGCTTTGTCAATAATAAATTATAACGAAAAATATTTTTCCCTTCTTTAAGGAAAATGTTTCTCCTTTTATTGAGGAAAAGATAATTTCTCGTCAATAGAGAAAAATATTTTTCAACTTTATAATTGATGCAATAAAATTATACAACTAATAAATAATATTTTTCGTTGAAACAAATGAAGCCTTTACTCAAGTCATTTTCCCCGTATCAAATAGTAAACATTTAATTGGCTAAAGGATTACATTTTTTGTTTGTAAAATTATTTTGTTGGAGTATAAAATTATTCTTGGGTCTTCACTATCAGCTTAAGCTACTATGAGTTCGAATATCAGCAGCCTCAATTTTAATATTAAAATAATTTAAGCACAAGTTATGAAGTGGGCATGTACACTATCCACGCTTCAAGCCCAATGAGCATTTCCGTGAGGGGGCATGTTAGGGTATAAAATAAAACTATTCTTCGGTCTTTTGCCATCAGCTTAAGCTTTTGAAAAAGTTGGTTACTTAACATATTTGTCTTGAAAAGATTCTCAATTGAAATTATTTTTTATAAAGATCTTTTTGACCAATTTGATAAATTAACTTTATTGTATAAATTTGTATAAAATTGTATTTGATTTATTTGAAGTCGATGTAGATTTGAAAATGTAAAATAAGAACAAAAACATAGTTTTCCTTATTACAAGGTAAAATTTCTTCCCTTTCGTAAATAGAAAGTCATCTTCTTCTTCGGTAAAATTTTTCTTATCAACCGCAGTACTAACTCTAAGTAGTTGTATAAAATATTACAGGAATATGTGATAACAGGTCTTTCGTCAAATCAAACACGAGCTATTGTTTTACAACAACAAGTAACATTCCCAATGATCCAAGGGCTCCCGCCTAAGCAGAGTCTGGGAGGTGGATGTACGCAGTCTTCCCCCTTTAGAGTAGGCTGTTTCCGAGAACTTCCAACCTGAGGGGTGTAACACGAGGACTTTTCAGGAGGTCACCCATCTTAGTACTACTCTTACCCAAACACGCTTAACTTCGGAGTTCTAATGGGATCCGGTGCTTGCGTGTTGATACCCTCTTAGGTTATTATTATTTTACAACAACAACCACAACAAATTCGGTACGTCAAAGAGTCTCCTATGAAGGCAGGGTCCGGTGAAGATAAGATATACGCAGTATTACTCTTATATAGTGTTACCTTATAGAGAGACTATTTTTGAAGGCGCCAAAGTTCGAACTGACAAACAAGAATAAAAAAGAGCAACAAAATCACAGTTTTTACTGACACAATAATTGATTTGTTGGATGAGACACAGACATATGGTATTCAATATGATATATAATATACTTAAAGATAGTATTAAAAAATACTTTAGATATATATTTATTAAATATATTAAAAATAGAAAAAAATTGTAAATAATGAGATCAACTCCGCTTGATTAGATTAGCGAGTCAAATCAAGCCAAGTATCAAGCCCTGAGTATTTTTGGGTTATCTTCTATATATTACGAGAGTAATACCAGGATGGGTGACCTCCTAGGAAGTCCTCGTGTTGCAAAACTTATAAGGTTGGGGATCCTCGGAAACAGCCTCTCGGCAGGGTTACACCCTGAAAGGGTAAGGCTGCGTACCTCCACCCCTCCCAGACCCCATTTACGCGGGAGCCCTTTAGGCACAGGGTCTGTTGTTGTTGTTGTACTCCCACCCTCAAAAGCCTCTAAATCTTAGTCCAATCAATTCTAAAAGGGTATCACCAAAAGCATCTAAACCCCAACATAAGTAATTTTAAGAGAGGGTTATTTAATATTCGAGGTTATAGAAAAAAGAAAAAAAAAAAACCCAAGAAATTCAATATATTTACTATGTAATTTTGCAAAGTATATATATATTGTTGTATTTTTTACAAAATTCAATAAAATTTCAATGTGATTGTATATATTTAAAAATATAAACATCCTCCATGTATCGCACGGGATAATACTAGTTTGCATTATAAGTCCATGTATTATTCTCATTGTGTCAATTTAGTCATTGTATTTTAATTGTGTCAATTTAGATTAATTAAAATCTGACCCATTATCAAGTCTGACATTAAAATTTTTTTAAAAAATTAAAATATGGTAGAGGAATTAATTATTATATGAAAAAAAGGATGATATTTGTTGAATAATTTTAATAATGTAGGATGATACTTTGTCTCTAAATAAAGTCACAAGATTCACCGCAATCATAGCTGACCTTCTTGTTATGGTTTCCTATTTTTTATTATTCATTCATCTTAGTATTAAAAAATACTATATAAAATAAGGCTAGTGTTATTGTCAGAACAGTTCTTCTTGTTAATATTAGTGAAATAATAGACTTTGAGATTTGTTATGTACATATTAGCTGAGCATTAACAAAAACTAGAGAGTGGAATACTGTTAAGCATGTCCGACTCAGCAAATAATCCAAACCGACTCAATCAGTTAGGTTGGTGGGTCAAACTGCGGCTAACCTAGCACCATAGTGGGTTGGGTCAATAGATCAACGACTTTTTTTGTTTGAACCTAGCTTGGCTTGACTCACCAATCTGACTTACAAGCCGCTGCTAACCATGTTTGATACATTTAACTTATTAGACCTGTCCCAGTTTGACCCGTTGTGCGGACAGGCTTAACCTTATTTGACCAATCCAAGCTGTTTTGTTATGACAATTATTATGCTATTTATTTGCCCTTTATACGGGAAATTTATCACAATTTATGACTTATTTTTTTAATTTTGTTTTCTTTTTTTTTTAAATATTTAAAGACTTCCTTTAAAATTATTAGAAATTGGGTTTGGATATTTTAAGAGAGAGGTAAAAGACAGGTCTGTGATTTCTTTTATATTTATTTTTTAATAAAATTAGAAAAATTAAAAATAAGAACCAAAAATTTAAAAAAATTATTTTCAAAATGCGATAATCTAGAAATTGAAAACTGCAAACAAATAATGATACTTGATACTCGTTTAGTCTAATTGAGTTAAGTCAAGCTCATTATTGAAATAAGCCTAATACTGAGTCGATTTTACTAATAAGCCAAGTTATTCGAACCACTAATAGATTCACTACTCACAAGGCAATAAAAAATTTTGAGCTGATCATAAGAGGGTGATTTCCCGTGAAGAGTTTCGAGTGGAGTACAGTTAAAAATAGCAGAAGTCAATCTATTTATGAGATGAGCGAGTGTAAGTACGCACTCGCTCCAAGAGTGAGATTGAAAGTCTGACTGGAATTGAAGGGCCTGCAATGTTAACCCTGTATAAATATTTAAGCTTTATAACTAAATTCTATTCTGTATTAACGTTTGCAAGACGTTGTATAGTCCCATTAGTGTGATAAAAATCACAAACTCGAGAGTCAACACCATTATCACTTTACACAGTTAATCTTTTATTAAGACGATATTGTACAACTTTAGTGAAAAGACAACTCATGTGAGCTTTATTTTCATCATATACATCCAGGTAATCTCTAGTGTCGCAATGTGTACACCACTTTTGCTAGCTTCTTTGTGGCTTCGAACTTTACTAAACACTGCCATCGTCTACACAACAAGGGTTCTTATATTCTGTGTTAAAATCTTAATCGATAACTTCTTTTCCTGTTGAATACCAAAAAGGGCACCAACATGCCGTCACCGGATCCCATTAGAACTCCGAAGTTAAGCGTGCTTGGGCGAGAGTAGTACCAGGATGGGTGACCTCCTGGGAAGTCCTTACTCTCAGGTCGCGGGCACTGGGAAATAGCCTCTCTTCAGGTTGACACCCTGAAGGGGGAAGGCTGCGTACATCCGCCCCCCCCAGACCCTGCGTAGGCGGGAGCCCTTGAGGTACTGGGTATGTTCCTTTGTTCCTTTTCCTGTTGAATTGTGATTCCTGACTCATTGGAGCAACATCATAGTTTGCATGTGCTGGTACCTTGTGTCCTCGGATCTACATTGGTGCATAACCCAAACTCCTTATCTCACAAATGACTTGGTGGCCAGAACAAAAACTTATGCAAGAACCATTCAGTCATCTCGCTACGGGAACCACTGTCTCCCCTCTTATTAAGGGTGTGTATGAGGCGAATGAAGTCTCAGAACTTAGGGTTCAAGGCTCAGGTTTTCAATATTTAGCTCGGTTTATTCATAACTCGAAGCTCGAACAACGCTCATCATAAGCTTGGGCTCAACTTTTTTAGGCTCGTGCTCAGCTTGGTTCGGGTTTGTTATGCTCAAACTCAGCTTGATGAGCTCCGTGCTAAACTCACTTAGTTAGACTCATTTAAGCTCGATCTAGTTTGTTTAGGTTCAAGCTCAGTTCATTTAAACTTGGCTCAAATAGATATATTCAAGCCAGCAAACTATACTAAGAAAAACTCATTTAAGCTCATCTAATCTCATGATCCTTTGAGCTCGACCTTCACCAGGCATATGGCTTGGGCACTCATTAAGCTAAACAAGCCGACTCAATTTGACTCCACATCAAAATGAATCAACCCTTTCAAGCTTAACGACAAGCGAATTCACAAGGACTCATCCATCATACTGATTATCTTTCAGTCCCAGTGCTTCTATCAGTTGACGCATAGTCTCGTAAGATTTATCGAATCACAACCCAGTGTCAAACTCGAGTTAAATTGACAAGTGATTATCACAAAAATAAAGTGGGGCTCGAAATTGGAGAGCAAAAGAGATAGATATCATTCATATACATGCACTTATAAATGTCTTAATCAAGTAAAAAAATGTTACAAATTGACCTTATAATATGTAATCAAAATCATATCTTAATATATGTACTTGGACCACTTTAAAGTACTATGTTACACTATCTTATGTGGTGTTCAATGAACACTCATTATTCACTTATTTATTTTTATCTGTTTGGTATTATTTTCTACTTGTATTTTTTGATTTTTTTTAGAAAAATAAAAATTAGGTTATAAACATAATTGAGCCTGTTTCCAAAATATTAAGAAAAATAAAAATTAATACTCAAAAAAAGTATATAGTCTCCACGTGGACGTACTGTCCATTTGGGCCCATTTTTAGAGGATGACACGAAGTAAATCAAGTTACTGTTTACAAAATAAAATTTTTTAAACTGCATTTTAAAAACATGGTTAAATACAAGTAAAACTTGTTTAGAATTCTGTTGTAAACCGTGTTCTAGAAACGTGGTTCATGTGGGGTGTGAAATTAGTGCTGCAATTATTTTCAGAATGAACCGTGTTACATTAATGTAATTCTTTTGGCTTTAAACCGCATTATGAAAACGCTGTTCTATATTTTTAGAAATTCAAAATTTTATTTCTAATAACTTAACTACACCGGCATTTCCATGATGCGCGGCTTTTCCTAGGGTATAAACACTCTAAATCCCCACAACTGGTGAATCTACTAGTTTTATCACCATCTAGTGATAAGGAAGTCACATGGGGTACACAACGGGTCACGTGATTGGATCCCTAGCTTCAAGCGCTACCTTTCAGATACTTTATCAGTTAAGTTAGCTGACACCTTCGTCATATAACATAGCCATGAAAGAATTTTCATGAAATAATAGTTTGTTTTAGAAGAAAAATCTTTATTACTTACCTGATCTGTTACCCGATTTGCTTCTCTGTAGACATGACAGGTGCATAATTATCATGTTGCATGTTAGGTCCAAATCGGCCGGGTTTATATGGGCACCACATAATACCTGGACCGAAAATGACATGACCCCTCAAAGGTTTAACCTTTTCATATCCTTTTGGCTTTCATTATCAATGAGTACAAGCTGATCCAACACACTAATTTTTTTTAAAAAATGGAAGCACGATGCATGGGATCACACTAGTATTTCTTTCTATAATAGCAAAGTATCCCCTCCCCCAAAATCCACCAATGTTCAAAACTTGCATTCTCATGAAGCAAATCTTCGACTGTCCCATCTAAAATTTTAAACCAACATTCAAAACACGGCTGCAATAAAATTATTAAGCCATATTAAACTTGCATTCTCAAACAAAACTATTCAGATTCCCCAAAATGGAATAGGAAGCAAAGAGCCGCAAAGTAAACAAAAATTTAAGATCACCATTCATAATAAAATGATTAAACCCATAGTTAAGTGCCAATAAACTTGACTGAATCTCGATGAAGAATACTTAGATGATAAATTTTCAAATTAACCTCACAATACCACACTGCATATACTAAAATATAAAGGTTTCTAGATAATAAATATTAAAAACTTCAAGCTTTAAGGAACATAACTAAAAAAATTCCCTTTTTCTAAATTGTACCGGTTTTGTAAAATATACCACTTGTTAGAATCACCTATGGAATACACAAACTTAAATCAAAATAGCAATCTTACACAACAGAAGATTGAAGAGAATACCAGAATTTACATGGTTCAGCCGAAGCATACATCTACTGAAGGGAGAATAATAATTCACTATATATATCTTTGAAAGTTACAAGAAACATCTCAACTCTCAACCTTACTCAAACCCTAATGGTATTATACACAACTCCTGTATATATATATATATATAGCCCTCACAACCATAGTGTGACACAGGCTGAAATAAGATTAGCCAAATCCTATATCTTAAAAACAATGCCCAATATAATGAGACTCCACACATAATCCAACACAAATTAAGGCCTTGTTTGATGTGCAGGAAGTAGAAAATCATAGGAAGTACGTATTTTGGCCCTTGTTTGGTTGACAAGAAGTAAGCAAAAAGAGGAGCAATTTTTACTTCCTTCAAAATGCAGGAAGTAATTTACCTAACCCCTCTAAGTAAGTTCTAATTCTTTCATTTTTAACTATCCTCCCCCCAAGGAAGTTCCCGAGAAGTTGGCATCGGAATTAATTCATGTGGCAACCAAACGAGGCCTCAATAAATTTAAACTTTACAGTCAAAATTATGGAGATAGACCCAATGGTCCATCAATTGATAGCTCAAAAGTTAATCAAGAATGGAGTTAGGTTTTCAAATTGAATCTTCATTACATTGATTGGCCCAATTGGGTAAAATGAAAACAAATTTAGTGATCAATTTGTTCCAAGTACATTGTTTTTCCCTTTAACTCCACACTTTGATTTCACAAACTTAACCATTGATGATGTGTTATGTGCCTTATGTGTCACGTCAGTATTTTTCAGTCGAAAATTGTTAACTTTGGTGAAAGAAATCTATATTTTATCATAAATACGTTCTACGTCAGTATTTTCTATCAAAAACTTACAGAGTTATAACCAAAAAGGTTCTTAAGTTATGGTGAGTGCTTTACTTTATAGAAGGCTGTGATGGATCGATACTGATCACTAGGTGCCCAGCGGAAAGACTCCAGTTGAGATTTGATCTGAACTATGGCAATGGGTTTGATCCACCTTCCCTTAGCCTCATGCTTCAATAGTTTCAGAACGTCGTTGCTCTAGTTTCCTGCAGTTTTGGTTGATCATGTAGTTCGATGCCTTTGAGTAGTTGTGTTTGAGGCTCGTGTTTTGCTTTTTTTGATCGTTTCCCTGCTTTTTGCTGTCTCTTGTGGCCCCTGATCTTCTACGGATGGACTCAGGTCTCGCTTAATCGAATGGTCTGCTATGTACCATGACCTTATCGCTAATTATCCGGAAAAAAAGGTTCTTAAATGGTAAATTCTAAACCTCAAGTTATTTTATCACATGCATGAAATCTACCGAATTATTTAGTGACAAGTTTATATTTTTTGAAAGAATTTTTTTTAAAAATAGCACTTTTGTTAAAAAAAGTATTGTTGTAAAGAAACAGCTGCATTGGCTAAACATTTGGCCATTTTTTCTAGAAGAACATTTTAGAATTTAATCTAAAATGAAAAGTGCTTCTTGTTAGAATATAAAATTATTACTGAGCTTTCACCCATCAGCTTAGGCTTTTGGGAGAGTTGGTTCTTTGACATGGTATCAGAGTCTTGTTGATCAAAAGATCACGAGTTTGAATCCCAACAGCCCTCACTTTCAATATTGATATAATTTAAGCACGAGGCATGAGATATATAAAATTATTCCTGGGCATTCACCTATCAGCTTAAGCTTTTGGGAGAGTTGGTTCCTTGACACTTCCAAGCAAAAGAAAGAAATAATGTTTTTCAAATAAAAGTATTCCTATTGAGAACACGTTTTACAAAATTATTTCTATAAAAAGTGTTTTAAAAAAATAATTTTTTTACAGTTTAACCAGACCACCTCAAAGTACAAGATTTAGTCGATACTTTCGTGATTTATAATGTTCAATTCATTCATAACCGCTAAGAAGAAAAACTTTATTGTGAACCATTTAACAAAGATATGATTAGCATTGGATATTATGAATCGCTTTATCCTCCATATTACACACGGCAGAAGAAGGAGAGACATGTCAAAAAAGAGATGGTTGGAAACGATTCGATACGACCTAACTCACCTAAATCTAAATAAGGAGATGACTTTTGATATAATTGGGTGGAGAGCTAATATAGGAATAGCCGATATAGCGATCTAGAATAGCAGAGCACATCTAAACTAGGCCTAACGCCCTTAGGCTTATATGTCTACCTGTTTGTTTTTACTTGCTGTTATTGTGTATTGTTGGTTGCCTTATTGATTGTCGCCTGCTGCTTGCTGCTCATGCAATGTATTGTTGTCCCGCCGGACTATGTGCTTTGTTGATTGTTGCTTTATGCTCTCTTTGTGTTGTTGTCTTTTGCTTTATGCTTTTCAGGTTGGGGTTATAGGGCATAGTCTCTCTTTAGGGTAGCTCCCTGAAGAGAAAAGGCTGCGAAAATCTCAACAACCCCTCCTCCCCGACCCTACATTGGGGGGAACCCTTGAGGCATTGGGTTAGTTATTGTTATTGTTTAGTAGATATCTTGACTGTTGTGGATGATATTCATCTCATTAGTCACCAACGTGTTCAAGTCAACCTCAATCATTGCTTTCATGAAGCCAAAATAGTTGCAGACTGGTCCAGACCAGTCTTTTAGTACGGGATTCATTCCCCACCCCCCCCCCCCCCAAAAAAAAAAATTAAAATAGATATTTATCTTTTCTCATCCTTACCAACGCTTTAGGTCACCGCGTTTGTCGCAGATGAACCTAAAGCTGTATATCTTTACCTCTTCAAAAGAAAATTATGAATAGCTTTAGTACTAGTAGAGTGATAATTTCCACTTTGTTGTCCATCTTTAATTAGACTAGCCTTCTTATATGCTTCTCTTCTATTTTTTTTCTTTCGCGGAGAAAGAAAACTCAATAGGTCTTAGTCGTAAATTTTTATTTTTTTAAATATTCAACAAATCTTGGTCGTCCATTATAATGGAGAGCCAGGATTCGCCCCTCTCACGCTCTTATCCTCTCATAAGAACACATCACCATATGTAATATATACAATGCGGTATCTAGATGTTTAAAAATTTTATCAATTAGATATTATTTTTCCAAAATTTAATGTACTTTCGTTGGAAAATTTTAAATTGAAATATGATTTCGATAATATATAAGTATATTCCATTAGATTTAATGATTTTATGCTCAAAAATGGTGACATAACCCTCAATTTTAGCAATATATAGGTTACATACATCAAAATTCATTGAATTGTTGCTAAAAATATTATCACATATTTTATATATATTATCATAATCATAATCGTATATAACATCAAAATTTTGTATATAAAATTGTCTAGATTTTCACAATGATTCATCGAATTCCAATATTGGATACTTAGGCAATAAAAAGGTCAAACCTTAAAGTACTTTATTATATATATCAAAACATCAATATCTATAAATAATAAATAATCAAATATCAATAACATTTTCAATGTCCAAAGGGCTCCCGCCTAAACAGGGTTTAGCGCATGGATGTACGCAGTCTTTCCCCTACAACGCTGAAGAGATGCTGTTTCCGAGAACCCCTAACTTGAGGGGTGCAACACGAGGACTTTCGAGGAGGTCACGTATCTTGGTACTATTCTCGCCCAAGCATACTTAACTTTGAAATTTTAATGGAATCCATTGCTTGCATAGTGGTATCCTCTTAAGTAAATAATCAAATATTAGAATACCTAAATAATAATTTCCTGAGAAATAACAAAAAGAAATTAGCTAGCATGAGATGATATACGAGGAATATAGCATGTAAGAGAGAGAGAAAGGGGTGACACCGACGACGGGGGGGCTGCCAAGAGTGGGGGCGACAAAACATACATGTATGTGTCCTTGTCTCTTTTTATTCCTTTTTCTTCTCTCTCTCCATTTTTTTCTTTCCCGATAATTAGATAGGTCCTCTCAATACAGGTCGATACATACATTAAGCAGAATTCGAAAAAGCCTGCATGAACGGGAAAAAACCTCTCTATATTTTGTTGCTTCCCACTTTTTTTCTTTTACTGTGTATGTGAGAGAATATCGGATCCAGTCACATTCTACTACGACTTTGGCAACGGTACGATACTCAGACTCAGTGGTAAACTTCGCAACTATGGGCTGCTTTTTTAGCACGCCCGGAGATGAGATTAGGACCGAGGAAAAGAGCGAAACCTGTAGTAGAGCGTCACGTACCAGGACAACCACCCCAATCAGCATAAGCGGTGACTGATGTGTAAGACCCAGGAGTGATGATGAGACCATGATCAGGAGTGAGCTTGAGGTATCGCAGGATGCGCTTCACCATTTGCCAATGAGACGTCGTGGGAGCATGCATGAACTGGGACACACGGCTAACCGCAAAGCATATGTCGGGACAGGTCATGATTAAGTACTGGAGTGCACCCACTGCACTACAGAACTCGGTAAGATTGGCTAGGAGGTCCCCATCGGTCAAAGAAGGTTGTGCTCGGGCTAGTATCGGTGTTTGTACAGGTTTGGCCTCAAGTATGTCATGCTTGTGAAGAAGGTCCATGGTATATTTGTGCTGAGAGAGGAAAAGGCTACAGCGGGATCATTTGGCCTCAATACCGAGGAAATAGTGGAGCGGAAAGAAGTCTTTCATAGCGAACTGAGTAGATAGGGAGGCAGTTAGTTGACTAAGAAGCGCAGGGTTAGAGCCGGTGAGGATGATGTCATCAACATAGAGCAAAAGGCACACAATGCCGTAGGGAAGCGATAAATAAATAGGGAAGGATCTGCCTTACTACAGTAGAACCCAAGACTGAAGAGGAACGTGCTAAATCTATGAAACCAGGCCCGGGGAGCCTGTTTTTGGCCGTACAGGGCTTTGCGTAGTCGGCATACATGCGTAGGGAATGTAGGGTGGATGAACCCAAGTGGCTGAAGCATGTACACTTCCTCATTCAAAAAACCATGTAAAAATGCGTTTTTCACATTAAGTTGGCGAATGGGCCAGGATTTTGTAACAGCAAGAGCCAGTATGAACCTGATAGTCGTGGGTTTGACAACAGGGCTAAACGTTTCGATGTAATCAATACCTTCACGTTGATGAAAGCCCTGGGCAACAAGGCAAGCCTTGAAGCGATCGACTGAACCATCTGGTTTATACTTGACCCTATATTTCCAAGTGCTCCCAACAACATTGTGAGAAGGAGAGGGAGGTAAGAGATCCCAAGTGTGATTTTGAATAAGAGCATTAAATTCCTCAGCCATGGCTTCCTGCCACTGAGGGTTTTTCACAGCCTGAGAAAAAGAAGTGGGTTCCTGAATCACAATAACGGAGCCGAGGGATAGGATGTGCTTGGTCTTGCGAATTCCATCCTTAAGACGCGTACGCATGGGGTGGCCACGCTGAACAGGAGAGGAATCCTCTGGGACCATAGGCATGGCAACGCCTGAGTCAAAATAGGGGAGAGGCTGAGAGGTAGGGATGGGACTGGCTAGAGGCATGGGTGAAGAGCCACCCGAGACGCCCCCTGGAGTCGACAGGCCTACACCACAAGGGTGAGGCGAAGGAGTCCCACGAGCACCTGCGTCGGCATCGGCCGGAGCAGGAACTGGGGCTGGTGCAGCTTGCTGGACCGAAGGCATAGTGCCTGTAGACATTGCACCGGGGAGAAGGGGAAGGGGAAGGGGAAGGGGAACCTCAACAGGTTCATTAGACGAGGGCGCCGTGCAACTAGACACTAACGTGTGGTATGGGAAAATATTTTCAACAAAATGCACATGACGACTGATATGAACACGACCAATAGTGGGGTCCAAACAGCGGTAACCTTTGTACCGGCCGGCATATCCGAGGAAAACACAAGGGAGGGAGCGCGGGGCTAATTTATGAGAGGTACGGGATGTGATGTTGGGGAAACAAGCACACCCAAAGACCCAAAAAAGGTTATAATCAAGGGCCCAATGAAAAGCTTTTCAAAGGGAGACAAGTTACATAGTAAAGGAGTCGGTAACTGATTAATAATATATCAGGCAGTGCAGGCAGCTTCTGCCCAAAATTCATAAGGAAGTTGGGCTTGAAGGAGAAGGGTCCGTACCATTTCACTTAAATGTTGATGCTTACATTTCGCCACTCTATTTTGTTGTGGAGTATCAGAACATGAAAGATGAAAGTGAATACCGTGAATGCAACAAAGGGCCGCCATTTGCCTGTTGTGAAACTCACGACCTCCATCACTTTGAAAACGCTTAATTTTAGTGGAAAACTAATTTTCAACAAAAATCTTAAAGTCGGAGAAGATGGAGTACACTTCGTCTTTCTGTTGCATAGGATAAAACCAAGAGAAGCGAGAATAGTCATCAATAAAAATCACATAATAAAGTAAAACCGAAGTTGATTGAACCGGAGATTGCCAAACATTAGAATGAATTAACTATAAAGGAGCAGTCAGTGTATGTAAAACACGAGTAAACGGTAAACGACGAGACTTACCTAGACAACAAGCCTGACAATGGGAAATAGAACTAGAACTAGAACTAGAACGTAGTAAACAACGTGAACGTAAAACATAAAAAATCGAGTGACGTAAATGTCCTAGGTGCCGATGCCATAGATCTGGGGGTGCGGTTTGGGCAACAAGTCCTGTGAAGTGTGGAGAAAAGTCACATAGAGAACCGCTACTTTGCATCTTGAGTAGGGGCATCCCCATAACCTTGTCCTTAACACAAAAAGAGGAAGAGTCAAACTCAACACAGCAGTTGTTGTCACGACACAGTTGTTTAACAGATAAAAGATTATAAGTGAGACCAGGCACTAGAAGGACATTAGATAGTTTTAAATCATGCTTGGGAGCTCGTAATTTAGAGGAGCCAGTATGGGTAACATGTAACAAGGATCCATTACCAACTTGAATAGATTTAAAACCAGTGTACGGCGAAATTTTTTGTAAAATACCTGGGTTACAGGTCATATGATTAGACGCTCCAGAGTTAGGGTACCACGTAGGATCAGCAGAGTCCGCAACCGACAAGGCAGAGAGGGAGTGGGAGAGATCGGTTTGAACAAAGTGGTGGGGACAAAGAGAAGCAGAATGGCCAACTTGATGACAAATTTGACAAACAACGAGACCAGAACCGAGTATACTTGCCTGCAGTGGACGAGGAGCATAGCCGGTACTGTTGAACCAAGATTGCAGTGGAGCGGGTGCAGCTCCAGAGTTAACCGTGCCTGTCCCTGGGGTTGGCGATTGACCGTATGACCTGCCACGACCCCCTTGACCTCCTTGATGATTGGAGTTACGCCCACGACCCTTACGCCCACGACCACGGCTAGGGCCCGGCGAGTCGGATGGCGCACCTGACGCGGCAAGGGCATGCGCATGATCGAAGGAACCATGACTGAATCCGGGAGATGGCAGCTTCTTCATCCAGTAGTGCAGTTTTAAGGCGCTCAAAGGGAAGATCCCGAGAGGACTGACGAGTGAATGTACCAAAGCTCTCATATTCCTGTGGAAGACCAAAGAGGGCATAGTGTATTAATTCACGATTCGAGATAGGAGAATCTATGGCAGCAAGGTTATCGGCAATGGTCTTAAGCTCGGTTAGGTATGCAGTTATGGTTTTGTTATCTTCGCGGAGAGTGACAAGTTGGGAGCAGAGGTCAAATTCTTTGGATAGAGAGTGTCACGGAATCTTTTAGCTAGGGCATCCCACATGGCCTTGGAGGTTGGGTGATGGATAACATCATTGAGGACTGGGTGAGCGAGAGAGGCCGAGAGACAAGCCCTAATACTCTAATCAATACAAACCCAAGTTTGATGATTAGGGTTAGAGATGAAGGCACCAGTGGACATTTGAATTTGAGGAGGAGGGCAAGGTAACGAGCCATCAAGAAAGCCCATTAAGCGATGGGCATGAAGGAGCATGGAGACTTGTTCACGCCAGGCATAATAATCTGTTGGGGTATCAAGTTTAACAATAACTAGGCTTGTGAAAAATGATGTAGGGAGGGGAGCCGAAGGGAGGGCCGGTTAGTGATACCCAGAAAAGGGCACGGCTAGGGAACTGGGAGGGGTAGGAGATAGGCCAGAGATCGAGGATGCATGATCAAATACCTGGAGGCATACAAAATAAACTTTGAGAGCTGTAATTGGGAAGGGACATACCATAGGTGTACCCGGTAGAGGGAGCAGAGGTGACGACGGGAGGAAGAGAGCCGAGAGTTGGGGGTATGGACGGTCGGCCGGAGATGGGTTGGGTCGTCGGTGATGGGTTCACCGAGGAAGGGTAGTTGACGGTGATCGGAGCAGCTGGAGAGGAGGAGGAGGGTGATGGGTTGCTAGCCATAAATTCACCAATTGAAGAGGAATACACAGACTATGCCTCCTGAGATCGAACTGGAAAGACGAGGCGGCGGCCGGACGTGAGGAAAGGGGGCAGCAGCGTGGCGTGAAGGAGGGCGGCGGCGCAAGGGAGGAGCAGCCGCGTGAGAAGACAAGGTCAGGAGAACGGCAGCCGTTCGTGTGGGAGAGAGACAGCAGCAGCACAACACGAGGGGGCGGCGGCGGACGTGCGGCGGCGCAAGGGTGAGGCGCCGTGGAGATCGGAGGGTGAGGGAAGGGTTGTGGAGGCGGTGGCTGCTTTTGGGTTAGGGCTCTGTTTTCAGCCCAATTTTCCCTTTTTTTATATTTTTTTTTCGAGAGAAGAGAGTATCAATGGTAGTGCTCTGATACCATGTGAGAGAAGAGTTATGGTAACATACCCAACAGGGTGCTGAGGTGTCATATATATAGAGAAGCCAAGGAAAGTAAAATTACAGGAAAACCCTTGGACTAATAATAATATAAATAACTCTATTAGTGTATAATACTTGTTGGTTATGTTGCTTTCTCTAAGTCGTGTGTCGATACACACTTCTTATGTGTCAACACACACCATTTAGCGAGTTTTATTAGATTATGTGTGTCGACACACACTGTGTCTTAGCCAAAACAACAACAACAACGCGGTATACATCCCGTATCGGTGGGATAGAGTAAGAAATGTCAAAATATATACTTAAAGAGTTACTCCATCTATTGCCAATTAGTTTTGGGATGGAACCTCCTTCAGTGTATATTACCCAGTGACACAAAGAGGCTACTGCCAAGCAGGCTGGTCTTAATATTTTTGGAGCCTCAAGCAAAATTTTTCAAATGAACCTTCATATATAATAATATTTCTCTTAAAACTTATCATTATTAACTATTGTTACTTTAAAAGCGACGACCTCTAAAATTTGGAGCCCCTAAAATTCGCGGGCTCCAGGCAAGTGCTTGGATTGCTTGGGGTTATGTCCGGCCTTGTTGTCTTATCCTTACACTTTAAAAATATGTTATTTTGAAAATACATCAAACAATCTGATTATTTGATATATTTATATGTAATTTCATTAAATTATACTTAAATCAAATTTTATTAATTTAGTGTCTAGTTTAACTATTGAGATAATTCAAAGAAAAATATGTATTTTAAATAATTATAAGATCCCAGTAATTACAAATATATTAAATATAATTTAGTATTTTATATAGTTAATATACTTTATTTTTTACGCTATACTACTAGATCTGGATAGTAGCCCTAACAACCATATTTCATTATGTCATTTATTTTATTATTGTTATATTATTATTAAGGGTTATTTACGCCATAAGTCCCTGTACTTTTCTTATTATTTCAGTTTAGTCCTTGTACTTTTAATTGTGTCAATTTAGTCCCTCTATAATTTATATTGGTCAAACTTAAGTTAAGTTTTTCATGTAATTCTCAATGACACGATTACGTTAGATGCAAGTAACCCACTACGAATCCAATAATTGACTCCATTTAACTCAATTAATGGCCGAGTCATTAAAATTTTCATTAATAATTAACAAAAATTTTATGTTCATAACCAAATTGAGAAAATATCAATTGTAGATGGACCAAATTGACATAATTAAAAATGTAATGACTAAATTAACACAATGAGTAAAATACAGGAACTTTTAATGTTAATAACCTATTTATTAAATATATAAATTAGGTACACTTTTTTCCTCAGACAATGAAATCAAAATGTTGCTCATTTTCCTGTCCTTCTTTGAACTTTGATTAGTACACACCAACCTCCTTCCGATGAAGTGACAATCGTTAACATGACATTATATTTACTGTATATATAAAAAGGACAACGTGTTTTAAAAATTGACTACAATCGAGGCTACAAAAAGGGCATCAATTACATCATAAGTGACCAGAATGATGATGTGGTAACTATTAATGAAGTCAATGTCCTTCCCATCAATCTTTTCTCCTTTTTTTGTATCAGAACGGAGATTACAAGTGTCATAAACAGGGATCGAGATCACAACTCAGGGGGGGAGAGGGTCAGTGAGTTTCGAACTTGGAATGTGCTTTTCTAAGGACACTCGATCATGCTATCCTTCTTAATGATAACCGAACAAGTTGCCCTTCTGATCTGTTTTCCAAACATTATACTACTACTTTAAAATATTTTTATCGATTTTTTTATTTCCCCACTCTATACTTCAACTATATAATGCCAATCTCACATGGCATAACCCATCATCAAACTCTCCCTCCCCAAATTATTTTCCATAAATCGATCCCGCTATTTTTCGCTATATATATTTTTTTTTCTTCATGGAATTCGGCCCCAACACGTCTCTTCGTCTCAGTCTTCCATCTCATGACTTGAACCTTGACCTTATGCTCGACCAATCTTCTTCTTCTTCTTCTTCCTCCTCTTCCTCGCCAGTATCGCAACCAGAACCGCGTGTTTTCTCATGCATGTATTGCCAGAGGAAGTTCCACAGCTCGCAAGCCCTAGGAGGCCACCAAAACGCGCATAAACTGGAGCGTACCTTGGCTAAGAAAGGTAGGGAAATGGGCCCCGGAGGTACGCCATATGCATCGTTAAACTCTCGAGTTGGATCTTATGAAATATACTCAAGACAAGGCGGAAGGATTACAGGTGAAATGATGAGAGAGAGTGGTCATGCCAGTAGGGCTAACGAGCTAGATGAACTAGATTTGTCGTTAAGGCTTTGAAGAACTTCTTTTAAGTTGTCGTAGAGAATCGAGATGTAATTAACTCTTCATTTTCCTTTCCATGTATTAACCTCGCCCAAGTTGTAATCGTAAGAAGGAACCAACTATTTCAAAAGATTAAATTGTTTAGTGAACGTCAAAGAATGCTTTTATATTGTAATGATCTGTCTACTATCGGCCTCTTTGCTTATTTGCTTATTTGTTTACTTGGCATGTTTGTGTATACCAGCTGCCTTGTAGGTAGGTTGTGCCTCGTAGTCTCCTCTAGGACATTTTTATGCTATGGCTTACTCTTTTGCTTTTATGACCTATTTCTCACAGCTCATTGCTCACAAGTCCCCATAAGGCGATGAAGACTTACCTCTTGGGTTGGAGGTCCTTGGAAACAGCCTCTCTTCAGGTTGACACCCTAAAGGGGGAAGGCTGCGTACATCCACTCCCCCAGACCCCGCTTTTGCGGGAGCCCTTGAGGCACTGGGATTGTTGTTGTTGTTGCTGTTGACTTGTGCACAGTTATGAACTAGTTAAAGAACAAAAATTATTCTCGTGCCTTCTTTAACAGCTAAAAATTTTAACATAATGGGTTATGGTATCAGGGTTTCTTTAATCAAAACGTATCCAAATTGAAATCCGATAATTAACCTAAATATTTATTATATTAATGAAATTCAAGCTTATAAGATATAGAGTGAGCCTAAATATTATTCATCTTCTAGTCCATTAGAGTAAACAAATTAATTTTCAGACTTTTTTTGATAATTTAAATATTTAATTCACACATTTGATCTATATAATTATAAAAAATTATTTATTATTTTATTTATACAGTTAAAAAATTATTAACAATAAATAATTTATATCATTTTTCACAATCTAATAACTTTGTGCCACATATCTCAATTTGTGGGCAAACATTTGGAGTTTTTTCTTTAGAAAAAATTATTTGGAGTTTTCTTTTGAAAAAATTAAAGGTTATTTATGGCAAAGGTCCATGTACTTTGACCACTGTGTCAATTTAATCTTTGTATTTTTCATTGTGTCAATTTTGTTTCTATACAATTTAAAATGTGTCAATTTATTCCTTATAGAAAAATTTATGTTAAGTTTTTAATAAAATTTTTAATGGTTCGGCCATGAATTGCATTAAATTTAGTAAATAGATGAATTTATAATAAATTACTTGCATCTAACATAATTTTACCATTTAAAATTATGTCACTAACATAATTTAAATTTGACCGAATGACTAAATTCACACATTTTGAATTATTCAGAGACTAAATTGATACAATTAAAAGTATAAGGACCAAATTAACACAATGGTCAAAGTACAAGGACCTTTGGTGTAAATAACCCAAAAATTAAATATACTTAATTTAAAAATTCAATTTAAATGACTAGTAATGTTACAAAAAGTCAATATATAATAATAAAATAATTATTTTATTTAAATTTAATAATTTTTATTTGATATAAATTAAAAATATATTGTTTCAAGTACATTTTTTTTTTTTTAGTGACGAGTGATTGGGTTGCCCCAACCAACCTTGGCCTCATGAGAACGGCCCACAAGCCCCCATAAGCAGGTAAGTCATGAGTATATTCTCAGTGAGAATCAAACTCCTGACCCCTAGGCGATGACCGCATAGATAGAAAACACCACCAATTAAGACACTCTCGTGATGGGCTGTTTTAAGTACATGTGCTTTTGGCTTTCACATGCAATTACTGTTTCCTCCTTATGACAGAGTAAAAATGTTATTATAAGAATAAGGGTAAACTACATATTATTACCCTATGGTTTGAAGTACTAATTTTTTAGTCTACAAATTTTGTACAATAATTTTTAGTCCAAAATTTGCATATATTTAATAAATCAGTCCAAATTGTAGTTTGTAAAGCTGTAAAATAGGTCTTTTGCACAGCTTTTCTTCATTGGAAGTCTCACAACATTGCGATTTGGACGTGGGATGTGAAGAGTAGTAGAGCTTACCAAAAATAGCAGCATATTTTACACTCTTTTACATCATTATTTGAACTATTTTATTAAATATATGCAAATTGTTGGACAAAAAAATTATTTTACAAAGTTTGTGGATTAAAAAATTAATACATCAAATATTAGGATACTAATATGTTATTTACCTTAGGAATCATTTTGTGACTATCATTACATAAATCACGTGTTACTGCCCTAGTAATTAAATATACATACATACATACATATACATACATACATACATATATATATATATATATATATATATATATATATATATATATATATATATATATGTATGTATGTATGTATATAAATCACCTAAATTTTAGGTGTGGTTTCAAAAAATTACATATATTTTTTAATTTTTTAATGTCCCACATAAATTTTACAAAATTTTTCAATGTGATACTTATATATTTTTTTTAAAAGACTTTACGATTATTTTATATGAAAATTCGAATATTTGAAATTATTTTCTCTTTGTTTTCAAAAGTCATGTCAGCAAATACTAACATAAGTTAATGGCATTAACATTAAGGTGTGATAATAAAAAATTTTGGAAAATTTAGGTAATTTTTTCAAACCAAATTAATGTGGTTTTTAGAAGGAAAAAAACCTATATATATATATATATATATATATATATATATATATATATATATATATATATATATATATATAGTATATTATAATTAACTTCAATAATTTTTCATCTATATTGAAAATCATGTTCTTAAAATACAAACTAAATAAATTAATTAAATGTCCAATCACATAAAAAACAACATTCTCAGTGCTCAAAGGGTTCCCGCCTAAGCAGGGTATAAAGGAGTGAATATACGCAACCTCCACCTTTTAAAAGGGAGGCTGTTTTTGAAAACTTCCGACCTGAGGGATGCAACTAGGGGTGCACATCGGTCCAAGACCGGACCAAATCGGATCGGACCGGACCGGACCGAACAGGACCGAAGCACGTCAAATCATGAGACCGAGGACCGGACCAATTAAAACCGAGTATGTCCGGTCCAAAACCGGTTAGAAACCGGTCCGGACTGGACCAGACCGATTTGGACTGATTTTTCATCTAACAAGTGCAATTATAAGAAGAAAAACATTTTTGTATGAAAATTAAAAATTAGAAAATGACGATAATAGTATAATTTACACAATATATATAATTTAAGGACGATTATAGGGGATATTTGAATAATTATTAAATAGTAAAAAATAAATATTTAATTTTTTAGGATTTAATATTTTTAGATATATACGTTTTATATTAAAATTATTTACCTAAAATATTTAATTTATACTTGATGTTGATCAGTCTTCAGTCCGGTGTTCGGGTTTTTCGGCCATGGACCGGACCGGACTGGATTGAAGACCGATTAAGCACATATACTAAGACCGAGGACCAGACCAATAAATGGTCAGTCCGGTCCGGTCCGGTCCAGTCCACTTGTCCGGACCGATTTTTGTTCACCCCTAGATGCAACACAAGGACTTCCCACGAAATCACCCATTTTGGTACTATTCTGACCCCAAGCACACTTAACTTTACAGTTCTAATAGAATCCGGTGCTTGCGTGTTGGTACCTTCTTAGGTTTAAATATCTAATCACATTTCCATTGAAAATGGTGGATCAAATAGTTTTCAACGTGATTAATAAAGCATACTAAAATCAAGCATTTGATTGCAAGTACTTTGTGACATTGTTGCTCTTTTTTTAGAACGAATTTTGTTCATCGGTTCAAACTCAAAAAAAAGGAACATACCCAATGCCTCAAGGGCTCCTGCCTACGCAGGGTCAGGTGGGGGGCGGGGAGGGGCCACAATGTACGCAGCATTCCCCCTTCAGGGTGTTAACCTGAGAAGAGCCTATTTCTCAGTGCCTCCAACCTGAGAGTCAGGACTTCTCAGGAGGTCACCCATCTTGGTACTACTCTCGCCCAAGCATGCTTAACTTCGGAGTTCTAAATAGTACGAGAAACGTTTGAAAATTTGAGGTAGAGATCGGACTAGATAATGTCGGTCTGCCCTAATCGAACTCTATATATATTGAATTTAAAATTTTAATTATTCACGTACACCAAAGTTTAAGTTTTATCAAATAAAAATCCTCTAGCAAAGTTCAGTTGATTTCTGTAAATAATATTAATGTTTATTTACATTTTAGTCTCTTGATATTTTTAAAAATAATAAAAAAGATCCTGACTTTTTTAAATTATTAAAAAGACTCCTAAGATTTTGTCATATCAATAAAAAAGACCCTCTCAAGCCTGATGCTGTCATTTTCCATCGACATAACCGTGGTAATTGCATTTTATTAATGCTACAATAAAATGCCTTAAAGTATGTTTCAACTCCCTTATCATTACTTTATAAGCACAAAATTCGAGATGTTATATTATGTAGAAGCTATCTATTTTTGCTTAATTATTTTTTCAAAATATGGTTATTGAAGGGTATTTTTATCATTTTATTGTAGAATTAATAAAAATAAAGATATCATATCAACTCTGTCGGCTAAAAATGACGTCATCACGTCAGAGAAAAGTCTTTTTATTAACGCAATAAAAGCTTATGAGCATTTTTATTAATTCGACAAAAACTTAGAGGCCTTTTCAATAATTCAAAAAGATTAGGGTCTTTTTTATTATTTCAAAAAATATCGAACTGCTAAAATGTAAATAACTCTGATATTAACATAGAACATGAATACAGTAATATGTAGATATCTTCTATTGAATTCCAATAATTCTTTTAATTGACAATATATCGCTTTTACTAAAAGAACTAACAAAGCTCATAGATATTATCGTAACCACGTATGATATTAACATTTTCCAATGAAATTTACCGAATTCTAATATAAAGTCACAGAATTTCAAAAGTATCTCAATGATGAAATTTAGATTATTTACATTTTAGTACCTCAATGTTTCTAACCTTTATAAATTAATAAAAAGACCCCTAATTTTTTATTGTATTTAAAAAAGATCCTTAAATTTTTGTTGTATTAATAAAAAAATTCCACTCTCCGGCGTGATAATGTCATTCTATGTCGACGAAGCTAGAGTATTAACTGCTTTTTTATTAATACTATAATAAAATAACAAAATACCATTTAATAATCGTATTTTTAAACAAATTAAGTGAAAAATATAATTTCTAAATATTACAACATCTCAAATTTTGTGCTACTAACATAAGATTGCATGTTGTGAAGCATTCTTTTATCATTTTACTATAACATTAACAAAAAAAAATTACCATGTCAACTCTATCAATGGAAATTTTCATTATGTTAGAGAGAGATTTTTATTAATATAACAAAAACTTAAGAGGCTTTTTATTAATTCAAAAAAATTACAATCCTTTTATTATTTTTAAAAATATCAAAATTCTAAAATATAATAATTCATATAAGTTTCAAGTACCTCAAGATATATAAATAGTAGGGCTCTTTACACCAAAAGTCCTTATACTTTGCCCATTTTGTACTTTTAATTATGTCAATTTAGTCAATAAACAAGTGTCAATTTAGTCATTTAATCAAATTTAAGTCAATTAAGTTATTTTGAACGACAAAATTATGTTATATGAAAGTAACTAATTGTAAATTCATCTGTTTATTCAATTTAACCTAATTCGTGGTCGAACCATTAAAAATTTTATTAAAAACTTAAAATAAATTTTTTTGTAAAAACCAAATTGACACATTTTGAATTGTACAGGGACTAAATTGTATCAATTAAAAGTATGACGACTAAATTGACATAATACACAAAGCACAAGATCTTTTAGTGTACAACAACAGACCGAATGCCTTAAGGTCTCCCGCATAAGCGAGGTCCGGGAGGGGTGGATGTACGCAGCCTTACCCCTTCAGGATATAACCTTGCCGAGAGACTATTTCCGAGGACCCCCAACCTTATAAGTTTGACAACACGAGAACTTCCCAGGAGGTCACCCATCCCAGTACAACTCTTGCCCAAACACGCTTAAATTCGGAGTTCTAATGAGATCGGGTACCTTAGTACCTAGTAAATGAATCCTGACCTTTTGATGTAAATAACTCTTAAGTAATAAATACTCGAATATCAGAATATCTAAGTAACACGAGCAATATTTGTACACCGCTGGGATAAATAACAGAGCACTTTGGCTATGCGATGACTATATGGATGAAACACACAAGTGACATGATCTGTAATGCAATTTCACACGTTTTATATGCCAATGCAAGCATCACCTTTTCAAAACAAAAGGTCTTACGTCGATATTTTAACACTTTAAAGATGTCTATCACTTCGATTTTGGACAGAAAATCGATAAATGTTCAAATCAAAGACAAGGTATTGTTAACCTGAAACGGTATTTGAACATCTCTACTTTCTAGGATCGAAGACAAAAAAAAAATATAATTGTCAAACTAATGATCGGGTTGGATAGAACAAGCACCACATTGGTTCAGTCTTGAACCAAATTATCCGGTTTGGTTTAAAGGTATAGGGCATGTTTGGTCAAATCTCTTCCTTTTTCAAGGATTTGAGAGTGTGTTTGACTTGAAAACAAAACCTCTTTCAAATAGGAAAAAATAAAAAAATAAAAAAGTTTTTCCTAAGTCAAAGTAGAAGCAAAAACTAAAAATTTTCAGAGAAAAATAGCCTTATTAAAAGCACTTTTTATAATATTACTTCTACCAAATTTACATCTGAAAAAAGCAGTTTTTCACATCTTGACCAAATAGGCCCTCAGTCTGGACTAATATTCAAACACTATAAACATGTTTATCATTCCATACCCCGGTTTGGTTTTCTTTTTCGGTCTGAACTAAACATATTGAAGCACAAAATGGACACGTTCCCAAACTCTCCGAAAACCGAAATCAAATTCGATACAACAATAACCACTCCAATCTGGTCTTAAACCAAGTGCGGTCACACTTATCTTCTACACCGATATTCTAACACTTTACAGATGTTCATCACTTCAAACCTAGGCCCCCCAAGACCAGTAAACATCAAAATCAAACGCCAAGGACTCGACTATTTCACAACAGATACGGTCCAATCATAGACCAAATACCCCGTCCTACTCCTCGTTATCAGTCTGAACCGGTATTTGAACATCTATAAGCACAGAGCGGAGCATTCAAAAGACTCTCATACCTGAACGGAACCGAAGAAGTTGGTTTTGTGGAACTCATCTATTCTCTTATACAACTTGGAAAGCAACTGGTTGCAAGTGAGTGGAGAAGTGCAGGGGCCACACATGAGATATATCACATTTCCTAATGGCCTCATGTATATTCCATCTTCACGTAGCTTTTGCAGAAGATTTCCCGCGTAAACTGATGCGTACCTGCACGGAAATCGAGGGTCAGGTTCGTTAATCGCAGGAGATGAAATCCAGAGCAATGTAATATAGATGGATGCCGAGACAATTCAGTCGTGCTAATTGTGTTCATGTTCATGTTTTAACCGCATACACTTCAACTTAGGATGGCAATGGTGTCATGTTGAAAATTTAACAATGGCAACTTTTTGTTTTCGTCAAAACATGAAACAGCATAAACATGTTAATAGTCCCTCATGAGCCGGCTCATCATAAACCTTGAAAGACTCGGCTCGTTTCAACCTCAAGCCAAGCCCGGCTGCCTCATTTAGCTAATCGAGTCAAGCTCTAGCCTAGTGATGCTCAAGCACGTAGGGTTGCAAACCTCAATGAGACTATCTCAATACAATTTATTGAACTTAAATATGCTCAATCCAGCTAAGTTTGAGCCTTAAGTTGAGCTACCCCGTTGCCCTGTCCTTTTTGAATCGGAAAAAATGTCTTCTTAAGTCCATTTTTATCAAGACAATCCATACACATATTTCTTAGAAGGCTCCGTTTGTGAAGAAGCATTACTTCAACAATTTTCCTGTTAGGTTTTCATATAAATTAATAACAGTGACCTGAATAGAATTTTTCTTTTATGAATGCAAAGTTTACTTTTACTCAACGAGAAAAAAGGACATTTTCCTTAACAAAAGATAAAATATTTCCCATCCCAAATCTTGTGCTCCTTACTTCAACCTCAAATGCATCAAACCACAAATTCTACGTAATCAAATTATTTTCCTTAACAAGACAGAAGAAAATCTTTCAAGGACCAATATTTTCACTGAAAATATTCTACGGACAATACTTTTTCAGAAAGAAAATATCTTCCCTCTAACCAAACAGAACCAAACTATTGACATGATCCTTGGAGAAAAATGTCTTTGCTAGGGCTTTAGGGGAAGCCTTATAATTCGGATGCCCTTTTCTCATGTTACCAATTAACATGATAATATATCTCCTTCATGATTAAAAATTTACCTAAAAACACCTAAATTTTTCCGAGTAATGGAAAGAATGCATCAGATCTATCAATCAAATGAAAAGGGGTAAATATTTGAATGTAGAGAAAACTTATGCTGGCTCATAAAGAGGTAAAATATCCAAAACCAAATTACTGGTTTTATACCATGAATGAAACAAGCCGCACATTACATTTTGGTCAAATTTGGATTAAGGATTAAACCATTTCTAAACCCTACTAATTGTACCGTAGTGTGAAGAATATTCATCCTGATCCATGATATCGTTGTGTAATAGTAGTACAAATAAATGAAATTCATGCAATACCCGGAATTGGATCCTTCTGCTTGGAGCTCTAGAGCACATACAGTTCCCAGCACCACCAATCTTGCAACTGCTGGATGTAACGAGATCTTCTTGACAAGTTCGGTGTCCCATAACTAAGTTGCATTTGATCACATAAGAAATTATCAGTATTAACTTATGAATAAGATCATCATAGACAACAATTCCTCCATATGGAATAAATAACGGCCTAATTGTTGTAAAATTGGCCGTTCTGGGAGGTGTATTTTTGCGATTGCCTCCATAATGCATCTTGATATCTCATTTGTTACAACACTTGCAAACGTGTTCGCGTATTGAAAACCATCAAAAACGTATTAACATAAGACATCGCATGAGTGTTCACTCAAATTCTATGAACATAGGGCTTAAGAAAGGCTTATGTTCCTAAGAAAACCCAATGCCATTGCGGTGACAAGTTACATAATGCCTGCAACGCAATCAATTCAGCAAATGCTACAATGGACCACGACTGAATTGCACGTGGCTTCAGAAATTATGCCCACGATTGTCGGAAAAGAAGGAAAAGGATAAAACATGACAAACTACAGTGATTTCTTAAAGACCATTTATAAGAAACAAATGAATCCACAATACCATAGCATAAAGACACCAATGCAGCGTTTTGCCCGAAAAATAGGGATGTTTATCCTGAGTATAACTAGCTTGAAGGGGAAAAATCGGAATCTCAATGATAGCAAAACCGAGTTAAGATTGCTTACCTCCTGGAGAAATCTCCCTTCTGATGACATATTTAGATTTTTCATTGGATCTTTGAACCATTTTATAGATTTGGCAGCGGCCTGGCAGCCCATAGCATGTGCAGAATATGAGTGTCCATGCAGAAGAGCTTTAAGCTGCGACATCGCAAAGATAGAAGAAAAAATCAGGTTACAGTTACAGCAAGGAGTCGAACTTTTCGCTTCAAAATATTTTTTGTATTTACTTCCGTAATATAATAAAATAATGATCAAATCCATCTTTCTTATAAATGATTAAGCAGCACTTACTGCCTCGCGTATGAATCACTTTCCTCTAGTTAACATTTCAGGGGAAGAAATTAGAGATGAATTATCACAAGCTTACTCTAGAGCCCAATCTTAAATCACAGTTGGGATCATGTCGCAGAAACAGAACATCGTACAAAGGTTCACGGTTGAATCAAGGCGGTTGTAAGTGTAACCATGTATTCAAATTGCGGTTCATGGTTGGAGTCACAATGTCCAGAAAATGAGAAGTCGTGTACCTATGACGGCGATTGTGGGTATTTAGAAGAAAGTAAATTGCTTTTAAGCTTAATATGTCAGCAAAAATTTTAATGAATCGCTATACAATCATTTTCTATCCTTTTGATAGTTTTTAACGTGTAATAACTTTTTGTAAATATACTTTAATAAAAATATACATGCATAATACAAAATCTACAGTTATGTAACAGCCAATCACGCAATAGCTAGCTCTAAGTTCATCGCATAACACTCGTTACGTAATGTAAAAGCCATTATTTGATTTGTAATAGCCGTTATTTGAAGCCTTTTTCTGATCCAGTTGTAACAAAATCAACACCCTTATTGAATTGAATATCTCAAATTTAAGATTACCTTAGAGTCTCCAACAAATGCACTGAAAACAGCTTCTGATGCTAAAGTAGCTGCCAAAGGTATGATTCCACCCGTCATCAGCTTTGCAAAGCAGGCGATATCAGGTGAGCAATGAAGTAGTTCTGCCGCAGACTGCACAAGAGTTTTTACCGGTCAAATCAATATAGATAAAAGTGAGACGAACGAAGTTGTAAGAAGACATCACTAACTACCTCGACACCCAAACGCCAAAATCCTGTGAACACTTCATCAAAAATGACGGGAATTTTTCGATTCTGACACTCCTTCACGAGCATTCGTTGAAAGAGAGGATCAATCATGTGCATGCCTCCCGCAGCATGTACAACTGCATGATTCGAATGACAACCACCACAAAATTCCTTTACAAGACATTTGAAAAAGTATGGAGTATACGAGCTGATCTGAGTCGAGCTCCCCTGTTCGAACTCGAGCTTGACAAGGCTTAAAGAGTTTGAGTTTGAGCCCAACTCTTATTCAGCCATCAAACCTTTGTTCGAGCTTGGTTAGATAAGATTGTAGTATGTTCGATCTTGGCTCGGTTCGTTAATCTAATCGAGTCGATTCGAGCTTATTATCGAGCCAAATCAAGACTATAATCGAGCTAGCCTTGTTATGGAATTGAGTTCGGTATCAAGCGGAGCTATTTGAGTATTATCAAGCCATTATCAAATCATTTTCGAGCTAATACCGACTACTAACGAGCATTCTTATATTGGCGTAGACAGCTATCAGTTGGATAATTTTCAGGAACATTATGTTTCTTATTTTGCCAGGCATGCATCATATTAACAAAGTTCTTATTTGATAATTTACAAAGTATGATTTTTGGCCACCTAAAGATAAAGGTGAGCCCAGCATTTTCTTATATGGAAATTATCACTTAATTACCTTAAGGTTTTACCATTTATCACCTAGGCACCCTGAAATTTCAATTTATACAATGGAGTATGCTAAAGTTTGAATATTTTATCACATAGGTACCCTGTGTCAAAATTTGATAAATTTTTATAAAAATCTAACCAATTTTATAAAGAAAATGCTAATGTAGTACATCATTACAACAATATATATGACATTTCAATGTTTTTAGCAAAAATTTCAAAGAATCGCGACAAAAAAAGTCACTAAATTTTGATGTGAACTACCTATATATTGCTGAAATCGTGTAATTTCAGTGTTTTTTGGCAAAAAAATCTTCAAATTTTAATGAAGATACTTATATATGGCCGAAATCTTGCAGCGCTTCCAACAAACATCTATCAAGTTCAAGAAAAAGGGTATGTAATTGATAACATTTTAAAGCTTCAGGACACCTAAGTGATAAAGTTTTTATACCTCAAGGTATCTCGTTGTATAGTTTGAAACATTGAGTTACCTAGGCGATAAATGGTCAAACCTCAGGATACCTATGTGATAATAATTTCCCGTTCTTATATTGCATAGATTAACATGAAGTGAAGAGCAGTAGCAGATGACATGAACTAGCAGCACAAAAGCAAATTAACATGAGGTGTATGAGAACCAACATGTAGAACAAAGTAACTACCACATTCTAATCCTAGTTTCACCTAAAAAATGACTTGAAAAGTACATTGCCTTACCGGGTTCCGTAATTAGTGCTGCTATGTATCTTTTCTGTTCCTGTCCAGGATACGCCATTAGCTGTTTCGATATATATGATAAGTAAACTTTAGCCATCCTTGATTCATCCCTGCTCTTACAGAAAAGTTCATCGCGCAATTCAAAGGCTGCAAAAAGAGTTATTATTATCATATATGTCAATTAAACTGAAAGGAAGTCGGTGATTTACAGATAATCCTCCTCGGTACACTTACATAAACCTTCTGCATTATGTTCTTCAGATTGAAGAGACTCGGGTAAGGAGAGATTCCATGTCCCACAGTGCATATATACTGTAGGTGGATCAATAAAAAGGCCTCTCCCGGTATACCTAAAAGAATCACAATTTCAGTCAAGCAGAGACCAGAAGTACCCAAAAAGTCAATAATCCTAGAAACCAGTCGAAACGAATGAAAGTAAATTGCACCTAGGTAGGAGAAGTAAAAGCAAAGACCTATAAAACAAATGTAAAATGCAAGAACTAGCAGCCATGAGTCTTAGGAACTTTTTCATAGCGTGTTCAATTTGTAGTTTTTGATAAACAAAGAACCAAGTTTTAAAAAAGACGATCAGTTTTTAGTTTCCTATTTCCAAATTTAATTGAAAATAGGGGGAAAAAAAGCTTTAAAAAAATTAAATAGACAAAACATTATCAAACCTAGATTTTAGTTTCTCAAAAACTAAAACCTACAGACAAAAAACAATACCAAAATGGCCCTTAGTGATAGCATCCATACCATGGTTGCTGGAAAAAGCCTGTGTAGGATGATGGCGCCTGAGCTTCCATAGCACCCAAAGTGTCACCATGGTAGGATCCTCTAAGAGCCAATACCTGATTGATTGAGACAAATAGCAGCAAAAATCGCTCAAAATCACACATAGACAGGACAATCTACAAAACCAACTGTTCCATACTTGACTTAGTTTTGAGCAGGTAAGCTAAGAACAATTTGACTAAAGATTCTAACCCTAAAAGATAAGCTTCCGACGTTTCTTATTACACAAAAACTTCCATTTCTTTAGCAACTAGAAGATCTTAATGCCCAAAAGCATGAGCATCTCCACAGGAAGTGCATATGACAATGAACTAAACCACATTCTGCTCTAATCAACATAGATTTGATTCATGCATCAGAAGTTTACACGGAAACAAGAGCTCTAACTCAAGTACACACTCCTTGAAGAGAGTGACAAACAACTTGACATCATAAATTTGACCAGTTTTACATCGCTAGTGATATAACAGCACTAAAAGCATCAGCATGTACTGATGACAAGAATAAAATTAAATCTTGATGAGTACACATGATACTCACTGTAGTATATTGATGGCTTTCTACCCAGTCCTATTCAAAAGTTATATTGAATGAAATGATAAAAAAGACTGAAACAATGGCAATAAGCCCCTCCTCCCTCCTTCCTAACATCTTCCCATCAGAAGTACACACAAAACCTGGAGTTGGGCTCTTCCCAGTTTCACTTTACTAATAAGACCGATAACAGATTTGGCAGTAAAAAGATCTACTTGAATAAAGATATAAAATTTCAAGGACAAACCCAAAGGATCAAAGTGTAGATACCAACTAGGCCGAACATTTGCTCACCCTAAGGTCCATTGGTGACTCAGGCTTCTCGGTAGATATACCCGAGATGAATCCATGATCATATGAGAATTTTCGAAATGCCATCTTAAGAGCAATTTCAATGGCTGTTGATCCGTTATCTGAAAAGAAAGCTCGGGAAGCCCAACCTGTACAAGAACAACGGTTGACTAACTTGAAGTATTCTCCATACAGATATGTATTGCATACATCATACATTGAGAAACTCGTAAATCTGCTATGAGTATCTTATTCTACAAAAAATGTTAGGAATGCTGGAGAGTCTCAATCATTCTCCTCTTATTCACATTATGTGAACCCATATAATGAATGCACACAGAGTCAAAAGCAAAAAATTGACAGATTTAAATTGAACTCTTATAGAGACAACGAGATCAAAGAGGTAAAAAATTTTACCCAAGGCAATTATAATGGTAGCATCAAAGTACATTTAGTAATCAAGAAGGTACCCTGCATAATCACTGATGTTTATCATAGGAGAACCAAGATACTCACACTTGAACTTGTAAAGCAGACGTGCCAATGAGGCTTTCGTCTAGTGATTAAAAAGACTACTAAGGTTGAGGCCCTAGGATTAAAGGTCCTAGATTCAAATCTCTCCAACCGCAAACTCTCTTACCCACCTAAAAATATTGTAAAGCAGATGAGCAAACTTGGACTGGAAGATGTTATAAGGTGCTGCTTTTAGGAGCAGGATATGAATCTTAAACTAAGCAAAAGGTAACTACGGGATGACTAGTTTAGTTTAGAGATGTCCAACTTGAGTTATCATGCTCAGGAAAAAGGTCTTGATGTCATTTTAGGAGGTCTCTGTTTTCCAAGGAAGCGGGATTTTCGAAGAATTAGTAGTACAAAGCTCAGTTAGGTAGAATGATTAACATGAGCAACAGAGCACGCCAAGTCAGTAGCTAGAACCTATAGGTTCCTTAGAAAAATTTCCTTAGTGTAAAAGGATTTCTCTCAGACCTTTAGTGGATTCGAGGTTTGGTCGAGAAAGTGCTTCCAGTTTTTCGCGCTTAACATACAACACACAGTAGATCCACATATGAGACTTACTAAGTTCTTCACAAACAAATTTAAGGAAAGATTTGACGAAGTAAATAAAGAATACCCTTTCCCACGCCTTCAAGAAGAAGCTCTGCGCACTTCAATGCTGGTTCATAAACATTCTCGGGAAACATTACATGACCAAATCTCGCAGCAGCATAACCCATATCTCTTGCCAGCTCAATCTGAAACCACCTAAATGAATAAACAAAATCAATGGACTTGCGCATCAGGAGAAAGTCGCCAAGTAACTTATGATTTTCATTTCTTTAGCTAATAAGAGCATTGACATCCTTACATTACACCTTTTTCCTCAGTAAGTGAAGACGCTCAATGGGTTGTAGGAGAATAGAAGGTTGTGGGAAGAATTCCTTAACAGTTCTATGTCAGGGGAGTATTTGTTTTGCAGTTAGATCTAGCATTTACTCTTTGCAGAATAATACTACTATCCTTTTGCATGTGGATACAATGACACATATTGTGATCTATATGCACACTCTTATAGCTGGTGTTATCTGGCAACATCAGTGAACTAAAGCAAAAATAAATTTAAGTAGCTTGGAGTTTTAGGCACAAAAACTCTTAGATACCCATGGCAAATGGGGTGGGAACAGAACAAGTATGATGACAAAAAGCAACATACCCAGTGCCTCAAGGGCTCCCGCTTAAGCAGGGTCTAAGGCGGACGGATGTGCATAGCCTTCCCCCTTCAGGGTATTACCACTGAAGAGAGGCGGTTTCCGAGTGCTCCCAACCTGAGGGTGAGGATTTCCCATAAGGTCACCCATCCTGGTACTACTTTTGTCCAAGCACGCTTAACTTCGAAGTTCTAATGGGATCCAGTAACAGCGTATTAGTACCCTCTTTGGTACCAATCTGATATAATGACGCTCCAGCTATATTATGGAGAGGCTTGATTCCATTAACAGCAACCAATCTGGTCCAAAATTTGTCTTTTGTGCCCATTTCCTTCCTAGTCAATAGATCACATAACGCAAATAAAGTATGCGTGGAATGATTTTATTCATCCATTCAAAAACTATTTGGTAAGCTGGTCATCAATCTTGCAGGTAGAGGTCAGACAAGGGCAGATAATTGCTTTATTTTTTTATATTTCCAATTAATAAAAGGATCACAGAGTAATGGGCAGTAGACTAAAGGGGCGGGCCTCAGTTATTTGAATGGGAAGTACATGGGGTGAGTTCTAGTATCACATCTAGAAGGTAAATTGATTCCCAATGACTCTTTGCTGCTATGTCTTACATGGTCTCACATTTTGCCCGAATGGAGGTAAATTGACTCCCGGAAGCTTTCATTAACAAGCCGCAGCCACGGGCTTGCCGTGTAATGGAGAAACCCTATGTATGATGACTGAGATAACAATCTCATTTCTTTAGCTAGGAAACTAGGAATTTTTTTTTTTTTCCTTTTAAATATGTCCAATAGGCACAAAAAAGGAGTGGTCTTTCTTCTCTAATCTTTGCACAAACACTTTGACACTTGATGAAAGAACTAAATGCATCATGAGTATGAATAGTGTCTTGAACATGTGAATACCAACAAAAAAGAAAAGGCTGCCAGCAATAGATACATCAGAGAAATCAAAAATAAAAGGGCAAAATGTAGTAAGATCCTTCAAACTTTGCAATTAAATACAACACACCCCCCTGTTGTTCCAATTTCAAAAAATAACCCCCTGAACTTTGCAATTAAACACCACACACCCCTGCACTTTCAATTTCAAAAAATAGTCCCCCCGAACTTTGCAATAAAACATAACACACTCCCTGCACTTTCAATTTCAAAGAATAGCCCCTTGAACTTTGTTATTACACACAACTAATTCCCCCGAACTTTATTACTAAATATAATACGCCCTTTAGACATTAATAAATTTGAAATTAAAAAAACGTATGAAATTAAAATTTTTGAAACAAATTATGAAAAAATATTTTTTTGGAAATGCTTTAAAAGTTATAAAGTATAATAGTATTTTTAATAATTTTTTAAAAATTATTTTCCAGTATTTATTTTCACAATTTTATTTCAAATAATTTTTTAATTTTAAATTTATTCATGTTATTTTATTATCTTTTAAATTTAAAATGTTATTGCTATATTTGATTAAAACAATTATTTTGTGTAAATATCAGAAAATCCTCTTATCTTTTGTCTAGAAACATAAAGCTCCTATCTTTCATCTAAAAACATAAATTCCTTTTGTTGTATAAAATTAGAAAATCCCTAATTTTTAATTTGATAGACTTTTTTTACTTTTAAATTTATTAATCTAATTTTTACCAAGATTAAAATATATTATTATATTTTTTAAAAGTTTTTCAAAAAAATTTTTCATAATTTGTTTTAAATTTTTTAAGTTTCGTATATTTTTTAACTTCAAATTTATTAATGTCTAAGGGATGTGTTATGTTTAGTAACAAAGTTCAAGGGGTGAGTTGTGTGTAAAAACAAAGTTCATGAGGCTATTTTTTTAAATTGAAAGTGCAAAGAATGTATTGTGCTTAATTACAAAGTTTAGGGGACTATTTTTTAAAATTGAAAGTGTAGGGGGTGCGTTGTATTTAATTGTAAAGTTCAGGGGGTCTTAACTATATTTTGCCCAAAATAAAATGATATTCATTGACACAATTTCAACAAAATACCAGAAAGATCTTAGCATTAGTAACGAGAGAAAAACTGAGATATGACCTGCAATGCAGAATCAGGCCCTTGAGTCCACCAACTTGCACATGCATCAAATTGTTGAGTTATGACATCATAATTTTTAACCTGAAATCAGACAGCACTAAAAATGTCAATTTTGTCTATACAACAACAATAAGAACAAACCTAGTGCCCGAAAAAACTCCCATCAAGGCAAGGCCTGGGGAAGGTGAAATGTACGCAAAACAGAAAGTGGTCTCCAACTCCCGCTTTAGGTTGTGAACATGTTATTAGTTATGTATCCAGAACAAAAATTGAAACAGGACACGATATTGTATGAGCAACTAGCTACCAAAAACTAACTGCTCCAAATAAAAAGAAATGCAGAAGTTGCTAACACTGAAACAAGAACTGTGGGGTATAAATATGAGAGAAAGCAATATGAAAGAGCATAGTCATGTAATATTATTCACCTTGTGGACTGCAAACTTCTCACCACATCGTGAATCTATCACTGTAACATTTTGTTCAGGAACGAGTCCGTGTTGTGTAAATGGCCACCAAAGAACTTCCCCAGCCTTCTTCGGCATGTCATGCAATCTCCATACTCGATTCAAAAAGGATGATAGCATTATTTGCCGCAGAGAACCAAATACATCACTGGACTCATCAAACCAGTCCATCAGGTCATCCGATAAATCTTGTGGAACCGGTGGCAGCTGAAGGACAGGTATACTGAGAGGAGAAAAACACAATTAACCACAAAACATCAAGAGAATCTAGGAAGAAAGCACAAGGATCATTACAATAGATAAACTACACATAATAGGATTAGCACTTTCTTCCGCCCTTTCTTGCACCGCTCCAAACAAACACATTCCCAAGAACGGTATCACCAAGCATTACATAAAGTATGGAGGACTTAATTGTTATAGAGTCCTGCAAATATTTTATGCAAGAAACAGTAACATTGAACATTGAGTGGGATTTTTATTCATGAAAGAAGCAAGATGTTACCAATTCTGCACATAAGACAATAAAGAGCTCTCGTTTGCAAGGTTGTGATCTTCAAGAACGATAGCACAAACATCATAACCTCGGAGCTTTAAGCTCTCATATGCAGAAACTGTTGCAGAAATTCCACCTAAGCGCCCATCTCCAACAAGAACACCAGGCAAACGGAAGGGCCTACAAGCATGTGGAAAAGGCTAAATCAGACGAAAGCATGGACAAGGGAGTTTACTGAAACAACACCCTCCTCCTTCAAAATGAAACAATTAAACAAATAAATAACGGAGTATATGGCACAGCCATGCAAGAACTTGAATTTCGCTCATCATAAATAAGTAGAAAAATAATATCGACAAAGTACAACCCTTCTATACATATAAAGTCCCTCTTTGCAAAAACAATCAAAAGTTTTATGCCGAACTCTACTTGCATTGAAGTCCCAACTAACTCTCTAGTTTCCTATGGATTTTTTTTTCCTAACACCTAGAAAAGGTGTCTACCACTCTCATTGTTCTTGGTCCTCTCATTGATCTTCTTAATCCAAGTGTCCCAATCAATGGACCACTTCAGGCGCCAGTTAAACGAGGGCATGAATGCGAGGTGCCTGCAGAATGATCGGCCAGACAGAGGCTAGGGCTGCTTCCTTCCCACCGCGTGCAGAGCCTTAGAAAAACAGTAAAACTAACACCAAAATATGGGTACTCCATGGAAATGCAAAGTTTATCAAAACATTATTGAAAAAGGAAATTACTCAAGCCATATGTTTACCCAATAGGAGGTGTGATACAGCCTGATGACACCTAGCCCTCCTTTGTAAGGTGAATCATTACTTCACAAGCTACAAACCTGAAACCTAGCATATAATTTTCTTAACAAGTTCATATATAAAATAGTACTACCTGATCTAGTATTAGAGCCAGAATCCATAGGCTTTTGCTTTATATTCTTGACCTTCCTATTGGCCTTGGATAAATCTTAAAGCTACAAGGAAATTATTACACTGCTCAAAAGAGAGGAAACAAGGTCAGGAATAGAGGTATCTTAAAGACTCGGTCCATTCTAGCAAATCAAATCAACGACACAGATCTGCAACAAAATTTGAGCAAGGCATACAAGCAATGTTTCATACGTAACTTAACAATCCATTACAAAGCAACGCTGAGCTAAACATTACACGATCGGCCTGTGATGGCATCCATAATTCATATGCATTGTATTTTATTTATCAAAACATATTCAAAAACATATTTCCACATTAAAAACAAATTAATAGGTATATAAGGCCATTCATTCAAATTTTTGCAAACATAAGGCTTAATATAGATACTTAGGTTCCTCTAGAAACTAAAAGCCATCCCCGCAACCTATGAACGAATGCCCATAACAAGTGACATCTCGACCACCCACGACTTGATTCCATGCACATTACAACAGCGATTAAACCCAAGAACAATATAAAATTATAACTTTTAAGTACCTCCAGCACAAAGAAATCAAGAATCCCATATTTCATTTAGCTCATTCCTGCCTACTCAAACTAGTTATCACAGTTTTCTACTAGAGGCTTTAGCTAGAATCCCATATCTATTTATTACTCCAAATAAGATACAACTTGTTTTAAATTAATTGAATGAACAATTCATAAAAAGAAACTTTTCTATAGATTCATGTATTTTATAGTTCTTCAACACGCTCTCGATTCATGAATACCTATAGAGATCACACTGTAAGGTACCCGACGGTCCAGGACTAGCAACCCCACCAGCAGTCTCAATCAAACCCCACATTTCACCCTTATCACCACCCCCACCGCCGCCACATCCCATCCACAAACCCCTCTGCACCATACCCAACAACTCCCCATCCTCTACACCCCCATTTTCTCTCTCCACCGTCAAATGCGGTGACGCCGCCTCTCTCCACGCATACAATGTCTTACACACCAACTCAGAAACCCCCAAATCCCCTTTTTCTCCCTCTACCCTCCTCTCCTCATACCAATTCAAATCCTTCAGTCCCCAACCTCTCATATCACCAACCTCACTCTCAATCACTCCATTCCCTAACACATCCCTAGAAGCCGGAAGCGAAACCCTAAAAATACAATTGGAGGAAATCAGAGTCCTCCGCGGGGATCGCCGGCGGAAACTCTCGCTTACTTTACGGAACACAAATCGGGAGTCGGAATCCGCGGGGAATCCGGTCTGAACCGGCTTGATGTAAGTGAACTTGGCGGAGGATTGAGTGAGGACGGAGAGTGCAAGGCCGGCGGAAACTAGGGTTTTGCCGACGCCGGTGTTGGCGCCCCATATGGTGTAGATGGGGTGGGAGAGGGGTAGCTCGGTTGTTTCCGGCAACGGCGGGCGGTAGGAGAGGTGGCGCCGGCGGCGGAGCGGGAGGAGAGAGAGTGGGAGTCTGGTGAGCGGTGACATTTTTGTGAACAGTACAGCGCTAAGAATTCAAATCTTCGCCGCCCCTACCACTGACATGATATTATATTAGTATCGTGAGGTCTAGTATAATAATTTTTTACTCTATAAATTTTGTGAAATAATTTATTAATATATAAATTTTAGTGTAAATATTTTTTAGTCCAATTTTAAATAAAATAAAGCGCTGAAAAGACAAAAGACATATATATCGTTATTCAAAACATTGTCATTTTTTTAATTTTAGTACTTTTTTTGAATTTTTTCAACTTTACACTTTAATTTTTGGTCGGAATGCTGATGTCATACACCTGAAATTAGAGTAAAATATAATTACACTAAAACTAGTGGACTAATAAATTATTGGGTTATTTAAGCCAAAGGTCCTTGTACTTTATTTATTGTACCAATTTAGTCCGTGTATTTTTAATTATGTTAATTTAGTTCCTGTACAATTCAAAATGTGTCATTTTCGTCCTTGGAGAAAAATTTATGTTAAGTTTTTAATAAAAATTTTAATAGTTTGGCAATAAGTTGGATTAAATTGAGTAAATGGATAAATTTAGAATAAATTACTTGCATCTAACATAATTTTACCGTTCAAAATTACGTCATTAACTTAACTTTTGATGAAATGACTAACACATTTTGAATTGTACAGGGACTAAATTGACACAATTAAAAGTACAACTACTAAATTGACACAATGAGCAAAGTACAGGAACTTTTGGCATAAATAACCCTAAATTATTTCACAAAGTTTCTAGACTAAAAATTTGTTACACCAAACCTCAATGTACTAATATGCAATTTACTATTTTTTTCCCGAAGTTACGAATTTTGTGAGTAACTTGTTAGTGTGTTGACAAAAATTATTATTGTTAACATAATAATATAATTTACTAATAACAAGAGTTATGAAGTTGTATTCTAGTAATAACAATTTTATTCCGACAATAATATTACTCCCGATAAATTTGTAATTAGGTGCTCTTAGCATGATTATAATAATTTATAAGAGTCTGTTTGATATTGTTTTATCTAGGAAAAGAATATCTTTTTTAAAAGAACACTTTTTTAAAATTTCAAAATTACTTGACCTCACTAAAAAATATTTTTTATGAAAATAAAAGTTTTTTTTAATTTGAAGAAAAAGCATAAATTTGGTGTTTCTCCGTAGAAGCAGAAACTAAAATTAAACAATTGAGAATTTTGGTCTTGAAGTTTTTTTTTTTTAACAGAACAAAGCCCGGGGGCTATGAGCCACTACATAAATCATTCAAAAGAATTTCATACAGACCCGGAGGTGAATTTCGCCACCAAAGATGATCACAGGACAACCTCGAATGCAAACACGCAACAAAATGGGCCGCTTTGTTACAAACCCTAGGGACCCAAACAAACTGAACCGAAGAAAACGATGACTCGAGGAAACCTATATCATTGACAATAGCCGCAATATCGTGAGGGACAACAGTTTCTCCACGAAGAGAAGAGATGACGTCCAAGCAGTCCGATTCAATAATGATGCGTCGCCAATCCTGAGATAAAGCAAGAGAACACGCGGCCCTTATCGCCAAAGCTTCAGCCATACGAGGGGAGGACGCATTCATCGAGCCCCACCAACCGCCAACCATCAAACCTGTACAATCACGCACGACACAAGCGGTAGCAGATGATTCTCGTTCATGAGATCAAGAGGCATCACAGTTAATTTTAAACCAGTTCGGATAAGGGGGAGACCAACGAGGCTGATGACCAGGGGCATGAACCGAGGACACACCTTCTTTGGAGAGAGCATTGTCGAACTCAGCAGCAAGCGCGGAAACCATCACCGCAACCTTAGAGGGGTCACTTCAACGATTCTCAAAAATGAAATCATTCCTTGCTTTCCAAAGGCTCCAACAAAGATAAGCAATGCGGCTAAGATAATCGTTAGTCAAACCCAATTCAATTGTAACATGCTCCCACCACCACACGAAACCACGGAAACCCATAATCGAAGGGCGAAAGCCCCATTCGGACCCAAACCAAGAAGCACGCGCCGCGGGGCAAAAGAACAAAGCGTGCTCGGTTGACTCAACTGGAGCTTGGCATCGTGGGAAATCTTACGGGAGAAAAGGTTTTTCTTAGAGGGCAGAGCATTCGAAAAGGCCCTCCAGATGAAGTGCTTCACACGGGGACGGGCCTTCAGTTTCCAGATACACGAAATGGCATACTCATTGGGGGAAGCTGAGGACGACGCTTTAACAATGTAAACACCTGATTGAGAAAAATTTGTTAATATATTTTTCATTAATAATATATTTAGAAATTATTTTATAAATTTTAAAAAATACATTATATATTGATATATAATTTAATATTTAATAATATATTTCATTCATTCAAGCAACTTGACAATTGGAATTGGGTGCGTCTTCTCCGTCGTCTCTAGGAGATTCAAAGTAAGAAGGATTCAATTTGGATTTCGTGGACTCATAGTATATATATGAAAGGTGGGAGTATTTGGACCGCTAAGAGTGGTGTGCATGACTCAGCATTTTGGAAAGCTTTGATTAAATGTTGAGATAAATGAGCTGTGATCTGGGGTGATAATTTTCGGGCTGATCGGGAGTTGCAAGCTTGTGTGATTAATGGGAAATTTCATATTAGAAATGCTTATGATCGAGTTCGATGTAAAGGGGTTACTTGGCATTAGCGTAGATCAGTTTGAAGCGTTTCTGTCCCTAGACATAGTTTTTGTTTATGGCGCACTCTTTCTGATGGCCTTCTTACTCATGATCGTCTCTGGAGGATGGGACTATCTCTATCGAGCCGTTATTACCTTTCTGAAGATGTTGATCACCTCTTTTTCAAATGCCGTTTCTCCTACAATATGTTGCTGTGAGCTTCGACATCCCGAGGGTGAACAGCTTGAAGGAGATAATGATCTGGCTTGGATGTAAAGTTCGCAATAGGAAAATGTACAGTATTATAAAAAGAATTGATGTAACAGTTGTGGTCTACAATATCTGGATGGAGTGGAATACGAGAATCTTCCTCGAACAAAAATGCAGTGAGCACGTTATGATTGATTCTATTATTTTCAATATTTCCGAGAGATTTAACTTTTTGATTAAGGAGTAGGTTGAGGCTAAGTTGCTTTTGTAGTTCGTTTTTGGTTTTGGTTTGGGTTGGTTGAGTTTGCTTTGTGTATTGGTTGATCTTTGAGTTATATATGAATTTGTTCTTGCCATTGGGCAAAAAAAAAAAATATTTCATGCATTTAAAATATATTTAAATTTTACATAAAATACTATTTAAAATTTTTTTAAAACACTTAAAAATATTTTAAATTGCACAAAAAATTAAATATTTTAAGAATAATTTAAAATATTTTAAAAATATTAAAAATATATTCTAAAAATATAAAATATTTTTGAATATTAAACTCATATTTAACTATTTATATATTTAAAACATATTTTTGAAAATATAAAAATATTTTAAATATATTAAATATTCAAAATGATTTTTTTTTTGAATTACATAAAAATTTGTTATTATCCTTTCTGGTAATTTTATTTAAAAAAAATACTTTTCTTAAATAATAATAAAATACTCACAATGACATCATAACAACAGTTAGTAAATTAGCACATTAAAGGCATATAATACGTGTATATGTATTAATATTGTAAAATACTTGCGTTTACATATTTTTCTCAAAAATACAAAAAAATTCACATTTTTTAATATTGAACGTATTATACGTATTTTATGAAAAATACTCACGTTTTTTTTCTCTAAAAATTCATTTGATGCTTAAAAAAGAAATTGAAATTTTGAATAAAAAATTAGGTTGAACGTATTATACATATTTGTGAAAAATTCACTTATCTTGCTCTGTCATTTCAAAATAATGTTTCAAAATATATAATAGAATACCTTAAAGTTTTAAAATTTTATCACTTAGATAGTTTATAGTAAAATTCACTGAACTTTTTATCACAATTCATTGAACTTTTATTGAAAACATTAACATGATTTATACATATTATCGTATGCATATACTACATTTGATTTTCTGTATAAAATATGTTAGATTTGTAAAAAATTCATTAAATTACGACATAGAATGCCTACATGATAAAATATTGAAACATATTTATGTCATAAATAGTCCAATCTTAGGCTACAGAAGTGATAATTCTCCTTTGTTTTAGCTTATACATACTCCAAATTTGCAAAAACTGATCCAAATTTTTGAGTCATATATTTGAAAATGTAATCATTTTAAACATGAATATATTTGTATGTGTTTTCTATGAGTCAACGCATTTTTCACCAGAGTTTTGACCAAACTTTTAGGACGAAAAAATGAATAATACATGTACATATCAAACTCAATCTTATTCCGGTACCGTATCTAACTAACTATAATCATAACTACTTCTTTATTAATTGGCCAAGCATAAACTGCTTCACTAAAACAACGCTTTTTACAAAATTGATTCTGAAAACAATAGTTTTTTCCACAGTAATGCCAAATGGGCTCTAAGTATCTTCAACTGTAAATTAATGATACGAACTTAGATCAAATCAAGCTCTATCAAATGGAAATCATAGCAAATTAGGGGCTATCGGGCAGTAATCGGCTGCCCCTTGTATATTTGTAAAGTAATTGGAGGAGAGGAAGAAGATGACACACTTTTCAACACGAGGAATCTCCTAACTCCTGCTTATTTATAGGGAGAAGTACAAATTATCTAGCAAATATCTAAGGTGACGTGGCAGGGAATGGAAGGATCAAGAAGGTAGTTGATGATGTTGGGTAATATTCGTGTTAGAGTATAAAACTATTCCTGAAATTTCACCCATCAGCTTAAGTTTTTGGGACAAATGGTTCCTTGACATGATATCAGAGCCTTGTTGACCAAGAGATCACGAGTTCGAATCTCAACAGGCTTCCACTTTCAATATTAAAACAATTTAAGCACAAGGTATAAGGTGGACCTGTGTACTATCCACGCTTCAAGCCCAATTGGCATTCGCATGAGGGGGCATGTTAGAGTATAAAACTATTTCTGGACTTTCACTCATCAGCTTAAGCTTTTGGGACAGATGGTTCCTAACAATTCGGCGGAGTTGATTGGCAGGTGAACATGAGCTGCTGCATGAGTGTTGGCGGTAAATCGCTTGGCGTGTGTTGAGGAGCCGCCACGTATGTGTCTGTCTGTGGTGAGCTTCGAGGGTGCTGATCCGTCAAGGTAGTATCAATTAATGATCATCAGAAAACGCTAACCTGACATGATTTTGGTCTTACATAAGAAGCTTCTAGCAGTACTCGATGAATTTTTGTTGTAATCAGCTGGAATGTTTTTGAAAATATTGGCTTGGTTTCGTATATTACGATGACCTTGCTACATCAATATTTTCTATCTAAAATTGGGCAATTCTAACAAATATTTGTCAAATTATAACACAGAATATCTTCATGATAAAATATTCAGGCATCAAAATACCTCGTTATATATATTAAAATATTAAAGTACTTAAGTGATAAATGTTCAAAATTCATTATACTTAAATAATAAATTCCCTTTTATAAGGGAGTTTTTATTGTATTTGTCGGAAAAAAAAAATATTATTGTCTTGGCAATGATGTTACTTAAAAAATGGTAGCCATAAATTTGTTTTGAAAATAGTAATTCTGCTCTGCAATAATAATTTTGCACTTGTAATAATATTACCCTTTATAAATTACCCGTTTTTAACTAATTAGCTCCTTTTATTATGAAAAAGGAAAAGAAACATACCCAATGCCTTAAGGGCTCTCGCGTACGTAGGATCTCAGGGGGCGGATGTACGCAGCCTTCCCCCTTCAGGGTGTTAAGCTGAAGAGAGGCTGTCTCCCAGTGCCCCCAACCTGAGGGTAAGAACTTCCAAGGAGGACACCTATCCTGGTACTATTCTCGCCCAAGCACGCTTAATTTCGGAGTTCTAATGGGATCCGTTAATGACGTGTTGGTGCCCTCGTTGGTGTGTTTTTGACGCTTAACGGCGTGTTGACGCTTAACTTCGGAGTTCCTTTTATTATGAGCGAGTGTATTTTTGTCTCGAAATTTTTGAATTTTTTAATCTTAATTATTCTTTAAAGACTAAGCAATATTTATTTGCTTTTATGCCATTTAAAAGCACTGTATATATAGGCTTAACATCTAAAATACTTAGGCTCCATTTGTTTGGGGGGACATACTTTTTCCTCGGAAAATATTTTCCTTAGGAAAACCAAATTCTGATTAACATTTTCCATTGTTTGTCTCGACGGAAAACGTGCTCCCGCCTCATAATATTGTTTATTTGTTCTTAAAAAATGATCTTCTATAAATCATACTATACCTCGTTATAAGATAACATAAAGTCGTAAAAACTATATGTTATAATTTATATAGGCTTCCTTTGGTTGCGATGAAGTTATTTTTAATGGAAAAATATGAAAAATTTATCACTTAAGAGACCTAAGGTTTGACCATTTATCACCTAGATGACCTGCACGTTTCAAAATATACAATGAGGTTCCTTGATGTTTCAAGATTTTATCATTCAGATATCGAGCTTGGTGGACTTTTATCAAAATCTAATTAATTTTCACCTTAAAACGTTAATGTGGTATATGATTACAATAATATATACAATTATATCAATATTTTTAACAAAAATCTAGCAAATTACGAAAAGATTCACTGAATTATAACTAAATATATCTACATACTAGTGAAATAATGTGTCATATTACAACTGATATATACCCCAAAATTTTTTAAACCGCTTGGAATGTTAACTTCCCTTGTTTTACAAAGGAAAACATTTTCTTCATTCGGGAGGAAAAGCTTTTCCTTTGGAAAACGTTTTCCATCGAAAAGTGCTCGCCAAATAATGAAAAGTTAGAAAACAATTTCCGAAAATCTCTTTTCCCTTCGATTGATTTTGCACTACTTTAAGATTACCTGGTAAAAATAATTGACCCTATATAGGGTTAAAAGTGTTATGATACACGTGGTAGTGCAATCTTCTATATATTATTGTTAAGTCCCCCTCTCTTAAACCCTTTCAAATCTCTAATCTTTCAATTTTAAAAGCACCATATAAGAGTTAGCAAATAACTAAAAAGGAAAAAAAATATATATAATTTTTGAACTCATCTTGCAAGCCTACATAGGAGCTTGCTGTACAACCCAATTGGCCTCCTTCTGTTTTAACACTCTCTATTCCAAGGGCTCACGCGGGAGCCCTTGGGGCACTGGGTCTGTTGTTGTTGTTGTTGTTGTATTCCAAACATTGTTTCCAACGGCTCCTTGACTATCAGCACCCAACGGGTATTAGCACCCAACGGTAACCCTATAAAGACTAGGATTCAAAAGATGGCATTCATAGAACAACACACATCACCTACCTCTCCTTAGTAGCGGTATGTCACAAGCTGGGCCTTTGAACGCCAACTCGTGCGGCCTTAGCTACTCGCGAAGGCAAACGAGCGCTAAGTCAGCCTTTAAACACCTCGAGCCTATTAGGAGGACAAGAGGTTTAGTAGTGTTTATGAAGTATTTGGGAATGAGACACAAGAGAATTTAATGAGGAAAGAAAGCTTTTATTACAAGAAGGCGGCTTTTACAAGAATATAAGGGGATTGGAACTTGGTGGTTGGATGATCCCCTTAGGCTATGTACACTTGGTATTTATAAGCAAAATGTATGTACAAGAGGACAAAAATTTGACTGGGGTGCTTGGAGGGAGGTTTGGGCGCCGGTCACCCTTCCCTCTCTTCCAGTCGAACCTAAATTTTCCCTCTTAATTTTAAATGCTACATTTTGGAGGGAAATCCAAGCTCTTTGGCCGCCCACCTTGCTTCTTTCTAGCTCCTTCTACAGTCTTCCTAATTCCACCTAATTCTAGAGACTTCTAGCCTATATGACACTTATATGTGTTTTTACATTACGTCCTATGGACACGCCCCTTTACGGATCCATGTCGAGCACTTTTCCGAAGGTTTGTGTCCTTACAAAATTGGACTACATACATCATAAAATTAAGCAAAATTCCTACGGAATTAGGCGGTCCGTGACAGGTAGCTTAGAAACCTCCATGTTCCTTACAGATACCCTTATCCAAACACATGGGATCATGTGCCATATGCTCCAACTAAAAACAAGGGTGGTTACCACATGGAAATACAAAGTCAAATATAAGGTTGCTGGATCTCATGAGCTTTTATGTCTCGCTGTACAGCCCAAGATTTCATCCATTTTACTGAAAGGTTTAGTTATCATGATACTTATGGTCCACTCTTATCTTCTCCCTTGTATTTTCCCACTCTAGGCTATCTGTCAACTAGATTTAAGAATGGGTTCTTCTAGTTCTCCTCAGAGAGAGTATGCATGGGTTGAATGCAGAAGGCAATTTATCAGCTCAAGTAGGCTTCTAAAGCATGGGTCCAACAGTTTTAAGCATTCCTCTAAATTTGTGGGTTCACGTATAGTTAGGCCAGCCCTCCCTGCTCCTTTCTTGTATACTTCATTGCCTCCTTTGCTATACTATAATCACTCTTAAGCTTAGAAACTTCTAAGCATTCCCACTTCTCCGCTCCCACTTTAGGCGACCATCATCAAGCCATCCAGACCTAACTTAAAGCACAAAGTTCGAAAAATCATAAGATAAACACGAAGCAAGGGAGGACATTGTTTCTCATAAAGGAAAAGGAACATACCCAGTGCCTCAAGGACTCCCGCCTACGCAGGGTCTTTTTTGGGTTGGGGGGGGGGGGGGGGGGATGTACGTAGCCTTCCCCCTTCAGGGTGTTGGAGGACATTGTTTCTCAAAAGCGCAGAAAAACTTCTCCCCAAGAGCAATAAAGTATAAGAGACTCACCTGCACAGGGAACATAAGAACTAGCATCAGAGCACCAAGGATTGAGGCCACGCCCAGCTGCTTGTAGGGGAGGACCATAGCAATGGTAACACGAAATGGAGCAGACCACAAAGTGTGTAGTGACTGGCAAATTTGCTGCATAAAGAAACAACCAAATAAACCATCAGGAGGTAGATGGAAGACCTGTTTAAACCTAAGCAATCGTAATGAGAAGGCTCAGGGAAATCCTACAATCGAAAGATTTGATAGTAGATGTCACAAGACATAAAAATATGAATTTTACTAGTAGATTGTTTTTACATTGGGGATCCTCCTACACAACTTTCCTTAGGATAGCACTCTGGAAGAGTAAGGCTGCGAATATCGCCCCCTAACCAGACCCTGCATTGGTGGGATCCTTTGAGGCACTGGGTTTGTTGTCATTGTTGTTGTAGATGATTGTTTTTCTTTCATACTGAATGATGTACATCACAAAATCAAGTAGCAGTTCGGCGTCACGGTGGCAGTGTTGCAATAGCATGGTGTTAGGCATTATGTAAATGATCACGTTAAGTATTTTTTAGGGAGCATAAGTTACTTTTAAACCTTATGTTCTATAAGAACTCAAATGAAAAGCTATATATCATTACTTGTAGTACCTTTTTGATAGTTTTTGAACATTTATACGCATGTTCTCATAAATAAAGCAGATTACAAATGGGTCATAGAGGAGACCGCGAAAGCCAATCGCGTAAGGGCTAGTTGGGAAATTAGTCATGAAATGAACTTTTATTTGATTCCAAGGTATATACGGTGAATTTCGGTCGCAAAACTCAAATCCTAATAGCATCCCCCAATTGAGCCACTGCTGCTGCCTGGAATATACTGAAGGAAAAGCTTCTATAATTATAATTATGTTGCAGAAATTTTTATGATGAATTAAGCCAAAATGTTTCCAGTTCCATAGAACAACGCACCTATGCACATCATAGAAACAAGGGAGCATGGAATCATTTCGAGTAGTAACCAATCAACCTGATGACCAGCTTGAAACGTTATGTTACATAACAGCAATTATTTGATTATATGGAAGGAAGTGGAGAAGTCAGAGACACAACTTTCAACATCCAATCTTTTCATCAAGAAAATTATTTTTTCCGTATTCGATTGCAGACATTATGAAGGTTCTTGATTCTTTTGGTATTAATTCTAGCAAGATTAACCAAATAATGGCAACACAATGCCTCACTGAGCCAACATGAGATGAAGCAGCATTGCCATCCTAAAGCCAATAGGTTTCATATATTAGACTGAAATTCACATCAGTAAATTCAGAATACATACCTGGAGTGCTTCAGCATCAGTTGTCATCAAATAAGTTATTTTAGCAGACGCAAACTTTTTACGACTCTCGTGTGCTAGTCTCAAGGATTTGCAGAACACGGCAGCTACCTGCAAGGCAAAGTAACCGCAGATATGAAGATAATGACATATAAGCATTCTCCTAAAAATCTGCAATGAAGTCTTAGCTTATGCTTTATATGAAGTAAATTGCCAAGTTTGTATGCCTCAAAATTAAATATCCTCAGAATGGTCTTGAAAAGAAGATTACCAAAGTCGATCGCAGCCGCTAACCAACACGCATGACATTCTGAAAATACTGAGCCTCACATCATACTCCCAACACTTGGGGAATGAAAACCTCATTAAGATAATATTTCCAAGTATCAGACATTGAAAAGGTGCAATTGGTTAAGGTAAACATTTGGATCAATCATGCAAGAGTAGAACTAGGTACAAACTGTTGTTGAACCTTGGGTTGTAAATGACACGAGCCAGCTCGTGAGCCAGTTTTCAAAAGGAAATACTAATATGGTACATGATTACGGCAATAAATATATGAGAAACACCTTAAAACATGTCAAAAGCAATTCAGCACAAACCACTCCAACGGAGATCGAGAATGCATAGATATAACCAATCCATGCTGGATCCCCACTCTGCAAAGATTGCAGAAACATGGAGAAACACCTTAGAAGAATCATGTCAAAAGCTAAAGACAACATGAACATAATCTTTTGATAAGAAAGAAATTATAAAAGTGAGAAAGAATCTAAAATTAGATAAACGTAACTGATGACTATGATCTAACCCATACAGGTACCATAGACAAGCACCAGAAGCAAAACAGTTCGTTGAATTTCATAGGAGGACATTTCTACTAATATCTAAAGGGATGTTGGCATCGCTTTCTGTTTACGGTTCTTGGTTTCTGAGAGACTGAAAACATGGTTTTGAAAACTATTTCTTCTAAGTTTTGATTTTCTATTTTCAGTTTTCACTGAAACTAAGAAAAATTGGAAACAAGAAACCAAAACCTTGAAAAAATCATTTCCAAAATATGTTCTTTTACTTTCTAAAAACAAAATTTACAAACAAAAAATGATACCTAATAGATCCTAAGCAATCAAGAGCACTATCATGATATTACACTCCGATCCAGGAACGAAACCTTGAAGAATGTCAGATCTCCCAGCACAACACAAACAAGGCTAATCGGGTGAAAGAATATCCAAGGCACAGAGACGAGAAAGCAATCTTCAGAAAGGAGCCAGAAAAATTTACTAAACTTGCTTTGGACCAGGATAAACGTAGAAATTCAATTGGCTTTTCATGTTTCATGGCGTAATTTGCAATGTTGACGATTACTATTAGTTCTTGAAAAAGCCAAACGCGAAATTTAGACCAACAAAGTCTAGCTACAAAACTATTTTGACAGTATACATAACATTTGAGGAGCAGTTCCTTACAATCATAGAAAATAATTTCCCTTAAACTGAAAATTTTCTAGCCCACAATAAGAAGAAAGTAGCCTACAGAAACAATCTCTCTATAACTAGAACCTAGGTATACGGTTGTGTACATCTACCCACCGCAGATCCTACCCTATTAAGAGCCTTTTTGAGGCACTGAGTTATTGTTGTTATACACAAAGAAAGTAGCAAGCGGTCCTCAAATCATTAGTAAGGAGATCATCATTCATTTAAGACCAACATATGTTTGCCATCATGAGGCTAGCATACCAACAGGATTTCCGAATTAAACCAGACAAAACTTCATTCCACCAAATAGGGTGAGGTACAAGAATCTTGTATTCCATTATCCTCCGTTTAGTGCCATCTCTTGCAAGGATGGGACTTCCAATGAGAAATGTTGATCAACAGATCCACTATTCTTCCCTGTGAGTCTTTCAAATTCTTTCCGGACCTCTTCATAACGGGGAGTGATAGTTTTGGATTTGACACAGCAGTTCTTCCAAGCAACAACAAAGTTTTCCGTCTCTTCAGCAGCCCATACCCTGTTCCTCAAGGACGAAGTCTGCGGCGGCCCCGCAGACTCTGTGGGGAAAGATGGCGGCGAGTCCCCAAACGATGACAACTGCGGCCGCTTGTGTAAAGGCAGCAGATCCGGTGACGAGCAATCAACGGCGTCCATTCCACGAATGCAGAAAATGTGTCGGAGGGATTATTACTCCTTTTTTTTGTTATGTCAAGAAGTAATAATCCCTCTGACACATTTTCTGGGTTCGTGGAATGGACACCGTTGATTGCTCGTCACCGGATCCACTGCCTTTACACAAGCAGCCGCCAAAGTCATCGTGTGGGGACTCGCCGCCATCTTTCCCCACAGAGTCTGCGGGGCCGCCACAGACTTCGCCGCCGTCCGCAGGGTTGCCGCAGACTTCGCCCTTCAAGATCAAGGCATGGGCTGCTGAAGAGACGGAAAACTTTGTTGTTGCTTGGAAGAACTGCTGCATCAAAGTTCCAAAACTATCACTCCCCGTTATGAAGAGGTCTGGAAAGAATTTGAGAGACTTGCGGGGAAGAACAGTGGCCTCCGGGAAACTCGAGTGAAAAATAAAATTGACTGGATCAAAAGAAAGTACAAATCTGAAAAAATCAAGGAGGATGAATCAGAAACGGGGAGCACATGGGTCTTTTTCAAAACCTTGGACCCCATATTGTAACTTAAAACGAGTATAACTCTCAATCCGTGATGAGATACGGATTGTGTTATATATCAAAATGAAGCTCTTGAAGCTTCCATATGCCCATAGCAATTTTGAATGCTTTGGATAAAAAATAATATCAAAAATAAGTGAAAGTATAAACCGGGCTAATTCCGTTGATGGTGGTGGTATAACATACTTTGCAACTTAAAACGAGTATAACTCTCAATCTATGAAGAGCTACAGATCGAGTTACTTATCAAAACGAAGATGTTGAAGACTCTTATGTAACTATAATAATTTTATTAGCTTTGGATGAAAGAAAATATGTAAAGAAGGTGAAAATATGAACCGTGTGAATTCAGTTCATGCTTATTGTGTGATGTACCTTGTAACTTAAAACGAGTATAACCCTCAATCCGTGAAGAGATACGGATTGTGCTACATATCAAAACGAAGTTCTTGAAACGTTCCGTATGCCCATAGAAATATTTAATGCTTTGGATAAAAAATAATATGAAAAATAAGTAAAAGTATAAATCGTGCGAATTCCGTTGATGGTGGTGGTATAAAATACTTTGCAATTTAAAACGAGTATAACTTTCAATCCGTGAAAAGTTACGGATCAAGTTACGTATCAAAACGAAGATGTTGAAGAGTCTTATGTACCTATAATAATTTTAAAAGCTTTGGAAGAAAGAAAATACTCGAAGTAGGTGAAAATATAAACCGGGCAAATTCCGGTCGTGCTTATCGTGTGATGTACCTTGTAGTTTAAAACGAGTATAACCCTCAATCCGTGAGGAGAAACGGATTGTGCTACATATCAAAATGAAGCTCTTGAAACGGTCCATATGCCCATAGCAATTTTTAATGCTTTAGATCAAAAATAATATGAAAGTATAAACCGGGCGAATTCAGTTGATGGTGGTGGTATAACATGCTTTGCAACTTAAAACGAGTATAACTTTCAATCTGTGAAGAGTTACGGATTGAGTTACATATCAAAATGAAGATGTTGAAGAGTCTTATGTATCCATAATAATTTTAAAAGCTTTGGAAGAAAGAAAATATGAAAAGAAGGTGAAAGTATGAACCGGGCGAATTCCGGTAGTAGCTCTTCATAACTAGTTTTCCTTTTTTATAATTCATATAAAAAACATGTATAGTACTAGAAAATTATTAATACATTTTCCTAAAGAATGAATCTAGAAAATGCATTCGAGTGATTACAATTTTTCAATTTTCTAAGAAATGACAATGGTAGACATAAGTAATACTCGCATGTTGGCGGGAATCCCAGCCAGAACAATTAAGCTGATTGATAACAAAAATGATGTATATATCCGATTCAAAAAAATTCAGAGTTCGATTACAAGTGCTTCTTTTCGTAACGTATTGCCCCTAAGATTTTGTAACATCGTGGGAGAAGGGAGGAGTATGGAGTGTGTATATACATCGAACAGTCACTGTTGACTAGCAAGGTTGAAGCAAGTACATCGACTAGGTCCATCTATGTAGTAACATACATAATGCACTAATTTTTCATCAAACAAAAAAGATAATTAATATAGATAAGCTATAGGTTTCTTTTAGTTAATTTTTGGCCCAAAAATCACAAGTCTAAACTAGCCGAATTATATTCGAGGAAAATATATAGGAGGCCTAAGGACATTAATCAGGTTTTTTGGTTCGCTCTCGGGTTTTTCTTGTTCGGATCGAACCGGAACGAAACCTGAAACAAGCTCAATTGGAAGATCGAACATTGGACCGATTGAATTTGTCCAGTCTAGTCCAATCTTGGACTAAGTGACCCTGTCCGGTCTAGTTCTTCGGTCCGGATTGTTTGTAGCTTAAAAGAAAAATGCAAAAGTAAAACCAAAACTTGAACAGTACCGCCCAAACAACACAATTCGCCCATTATGACCAGGACGATGCAATTCGCCCACTAATGGAAGGCAATTCGCCCACTATGACCCGAGCAACGCAATTCGCCATCTGAACATCACAATTCGCCCACCTATGGCCAGGACGATGCAATTCGCCCACTAATGTGAGGCAATTCGCCCACTATGACTCGAGCAACACAATTCGTCCACCTACAGCCAGGACGATGCAATTCACCCACTAATGAAAGGCAATTCGCCCAGTGCGACCAAGACAACGCAATTCGCCTCGTACCCAACCCACCAAGCCTCATTCCTATCATATTCACTAAGACTCTACACTAGAATCTAAGAAACTTTCCCAACACACCCATCTATGAGGGCCTTTCATGGCCTAACGCATAATCTTGGACCAAAACATCTAACTTCTCTTCTTTCCTCCAATAAAAGGAGATAAAGGGAAACAAATGACAAGGAAGGAAAAAGAGAGAAAAGGGTGAGTGAGGAAACTAGATAACCCTAAAAGAAAACTCGAGTTTGTTTTCTTCCAACAACACTTGCGAAACTCCACCCACATAATTGGCGCCGTCTATGGGAATTAAATCATGTCTGAGTTATCTAGATCCTTGACCCTTTAAGCCAAGGAGAAGAGATGCAACAAGTTCCAAAAAGCCAGCTCCATGATATACAAGCCGCTTTGGAGCAGTTAATTGGGAAGTTGACCAAACAACCGGAAACCCCAGGCTCGAAAACTTCATGAGGTGCCTGGAATGTACTCCCCTCTTTCTTCAAGGGTTTTAGCCTTCCCTGTCGAGAAGGTGAAAATCCCCAGCATCGATCTTTTTGATGGCTCTCAAGATCCCGAGGATCACCTATCCGGATTTAAGTCGTGAATGTACATACAAAACGCCTCCGAAGAAGTGTGGTGTAAGTGCTTCCCAGCCACGCTAAAAGGCGTGGCGCGGTCATGGTTTTCCTCCCTTCCACCAGGGTCAATAGATGGATTTGCACAATTGGCTGAGCGATTCACGAGACACTTCTTCAGTAATAAAAGGAGGAAGGCCGCTGCTCAGCTGATGCAATTACAGCAGGAACACTCAGAGTCGTTAAGGGAATATGTCAGACGGTTTGCCAGAGAAATGATAGACATACCTGGAATTGCAGACGAAATTGCGATCAGTGCCTTCATTAATGGCTTGAGAAGCTTGGACTTCAAATTCGCACTGGCTAAGAAGCAGTCGGAAACCGTTGATGAGTTATGGGGAAAAGCAAATAAGTACATCTCCACTGAAGATGTCATGACCCCTACGGGGAAACGAAGTGGGGCTAGAAATCGAAAGCAAAACAAATAGATGTTATTCATGTACATGCACTTATGAATGTCTTAATCAAGTAACATAAAGTTGCAACACACAACAGCAGCAGCAACACCAAGCCCAGTGCTTGAGGGCTTCCGCTCGCGCAGGGTCGGGGGGGGAAAGGATGTACGAAGTCTTACTCCATCAGGGTGAGACTCTAACGGGAGACTATTTCTGGTACTTGCGTGTTGGTACTCTCTTTTAGTAAATAAGTAAAAAATGTAACAATTTAAATATACTTATAATAAAAAAAAAAATTTAAATATTTATCCAAATTAAATACTTTACTAAAATTACCCCAAAATTAATCAAAAAATCATATTTTCCTCCAAAACTCATTCACTACACACCCTTCCCGCCAAAAAAATATGCAAATCTTTTTAAAATCTTAGTGCTTAAATTGAAAAAAGTTCATATTTTTTTCACTTTGGTAATAAATTCTATCATTTTAAAATACGTATTTATCAACAAAAAAAAAAAAATTTAAGAATATGTCATTAAAATTTTTAGAAGTATATTAAATTCGTTATTTTTATATTGATGGATAAATTTTATCATTTTAAAATGACGTAAGTGATCAAAATATATTATGTTAAAGTTAGGAAATAGAGTTTTTCAAATTTTGATTTGGGTGACCAACTCGTCCATTTCAAACTACTTAGGCGACTAAATAAATTTTTATTAAAAGTTATGTGATCGAATCTTTCAAAATATAATTTGAGTGACCAATTAGTCCATTTTAAATCACTTGGGTGACTAAATGAGATTTTATTTAGGAGTTTAATGACCAAATTATCTAAAATTTGAGTTGAGTGACTAATTTGTCCAATTTTAAATGACTTTGGTAACCACATGAGATATTTTTTAAGAGTTGGGTGACCAAATCTTTCAAGGTTTGAGTTGGGTGACCAACTTGTCCATTTTTTATTACTTTGGTGACCAAAATAGGACTTTAACCGATTTCTACGGTTCAGTAATAATTTTTTTAGTCCATAAATTTTATAAAATAATTTATTAGTTTATAAATTTTGGTGTAAATTTTTTTGTAGTCTAATTTTAGGTAAGATAAAGTGCCAGAAAGACAAAAGATATTTACACCCTTATTCAAAGCGTTTTCGATTTTTCAAATTTAGTACCTTTCTTGAATTTTTTATTTTTACATGTTAGTTTTTGGTCGAAATGTTGATGTTATGCACCTAAAATTGGACTAGAAAATAATTACATCAAAACTTGTGGATTAATAAATTATTTTGCAAAGTTTCTAGACCAAGAAATTATTACACGAAACCTCAAAGCTCTAGAAAAGACAATTACACCCTTATTCAAAGTGTTGTCGTTTTTTCAAATTTAGTACCTTTCTTGAATTTTTTATCTTTACATGTTAGTTTTTGGTCGAAGTGTTGATGTCATGCACCTAAAATTGAACTATAAAATAATTACTTTTTTTGGATAAATACTAGAAAATAATTACACTAAAGCTTGTGGACCAATAAATTATTTCACAAAGTTTCTAGACTGAGAAATTATTACACCAATCATCAAGGTACTACTATGTAATTTACCCTTTTGTTATGAAGTTATGCATTCTGTGAGCAACTTGTTATTGCGCGGATAAAAATTAGTATTGTTAAAATAATAATGTGACTTACTAATGATAAGCATTATTGTCCTTTTTTTTGGTAATTTGATAGAAAAAAAGCAATTTTCATAAATAATAATAAAACGCACACAATGATATCATAACTACTAGGTTTTTCCAGTGCGATACATGGGTAGTGTTTGTAAATTATAAAAAAAATTATTTAATATACAAAAAATAATTATTTGTAATTGTATTTTTTGTTGTTCACAATAAAACATTAAAAAGACCTTTATCATTTAAATGTCACAAGAAGTTAGGGTTGATTTCAAATTATTCTTGATGTTTATTATCTTTTAATTGTCTCATTTTTCTATTTTTTCTTCTATTACTTTTAGTAATTGCTTTTGTATCTTTATTTTGCTTTTTTTTCCCCTCCCTTATTAATTATTTTGTGCCGATTTGATTTTCTAAATGTTCATTATTTACATCATATTTTGTCGGTTTTGATTTTACATCCACATTTTTAATTTCTTTATTAATTGCCTTCAATAACTTTTACTATTTATTTTTTTCTTTTTGGTTCTCTTTATTGTTAACAGTTCATATTTTTTTTTTTCCCTTAAGTTTTCAAATATATTTAATTTTTTCAACATTTTTTCTTCTCTTTTCTCTCTATTCATGTTACTTTGTAAGAACTCTTTATCTTAATTCTTTATAATTTTTGACCATTGTATGATAAAAATTAAAATGCTACATCATCAATTGAAAGGTTGTGCCCTAAAATTTTAGGATTTGGGTAATAGTTTCTTATAAATTGTTGTAATTTTAGCCTTTAGTAGGAGAGTTGTTCTGCCATCAAAGAAACCACGTTACGGTTGGGTATAACGATACCATTATTTGTATATTCAATAATTAAAGATAACCCCTTTTGCAAAATAAAATTACTTAATATTAAAAGTTTTTTTCCTTTTAATAACAATTACTCAATTGAATAATCAAATTATGTATATATGGTGTTTTCATGTTTAAAAAAGATGGAAAATTTTTGTAATTTGATATATATTCAAGCCTAATTTCTTTAATCCAAAACTTATCAAATGCTTTTTTCATAGATGCGTTTTTCATAGACTTTTATTTTGTGTTAGTTTCATGTTATTCTTAGATTTTGTTAAAAGGGTATCAATTTCAACATATTTTTATTTATTTAGTCCACAAATATTGATCAGAATAAATGAGAGTTTATTACAAATTTTTAATGGTTTAAATGGCATACTATTTTAAATCTAAATTAGATTCTGGAAATAAACCTTTTTTATAATGATACATGATTTCTTATGAATCTATTACATTGATAGAATTTTTCTTCAAATAATTTTTATTATGTATAAAGTGTAGAAGTTATAATGGGTTAAAACTAAATTTTTAAAATAAGAGAAAAAAAGATTGTTTAAAAAATACACTAAATGAAGCTCCCTTTTGACCAACTGAAGATCTCCTAGTCTTGCCATCCTTTTCTTGGGTAATACGGTATCAGTACCCTAAAAACTATATTAATAATGAATATATAACAATTATATTATTATATTCCTAATGCATGAGCCTAAAGTTTTGCTACATACGGGTCACTACAAAATATTCATAAAATTTTGGATACATTTAAGAGGTGGAACATATGGATCACTACATATATCCTAAAATATGTTTACACTATGATTAAATCCTTACCCATATTAAAAATATAAAGCATTATTTAAACTAAATTGCACTTGCGCATCATAAGTTAAAACTTCGACCGTATTTTTACAAAAAGGTGATGCTATACCTTGGGGGTGATGATTCAATACAAAGGTTATGTCATGCACCTGAAAGGCGTCCTCATATATCAAATAGATGTCATATGCAGAATGATATTCTCATGCATCGAAAAAGTGATGTGATCTTACCATATTTTTGGATTTCGGAGCGAAACATTTATTTCACCCTGATTGATGGTGTAAACAATTGAAGCTAAAACTCTGTAGACCAAAACATTGAATAATCAAATATTATTTTTTTTTTTTTTTTGATAATTAAGCTTAACATCACAGAGAAAGTCTCTGCAATAAAAACGATGAATAATCAAATATTAAGGTATGTGATCTTACCTTTATCAATTGTCTCAGACCATATGAATTTGTGCAGTTTTTCAATGAGGGTATGGACTTTTAAAGATGAAGACTATTATTTTTTTCTAAGAAAGTGTTTTTAGTATTTGATGTGTATTAAGGGAACCGAGGATTAAATAGCACTTTCAAAGTTTTCACTATAATTTAAATTGACTCTTTGTATGTATCATTGATGCGTGTGAGATATGGTACTTTAAAAAATAATTATTGCCACTTTTATTTCTTTCACTTTTTTTAATGCACGGAAATTAAAAAGTCATCTACAATTGATGAGATTGATGGCTGAGAAGGTGAAGCATTGTTTAATTATATTGTAGGATTTAGAGAATGAAGGATTTTTGGAAAATGAGGGACTTGGCAATAATAGATGTAATAGATTTCTTTATTAATTGGCCAACTTAAGTTGCTACATTGAAACAATACTTTTTACAAAAGCACTTCTACCTAAAGTACTTATAAAAATAATAATTTTTTTACAGTAATATTTTTTTTTTAATCAGCTAAAATTTTTCTGAAAATATCGGTTGAGTTTCCATATGTTACCATGACAATGTACTACATCAACATTTTCTATCTAAAAACGAACAATTCTAACCTATATTCATCAAATTCTAAAATAAAGTATCTTCATGATACAATATTCAAACATTAGGATACCACGTTGTATTATATATTGTGCGGATAAACCTAGAACAAACTGATATACTTTGATACCAATTTGTTAGGAAAATCTTGATGTAGAAACGTAAACCCTAATCACTTGATTCGATTCAAATAATATGACTCACACAAACGAGAAGAAAACAAATATATGAGAAAAAAAGAACAAACATGAACACACAAGGATTTATGTGGAAACCCCTCTACAATCGAGAGGGGAGAAAACCACGGGCGGAGATGGAGATTCTTTATTGATACTTAACGGAAGAATTACAACAACACTTCCTCTGAACGAGATCTATGAAAGAATTACAATCATTTTCTCTTAACTCTCGTAGCACTTGAAATCTGAATTGGAGGAATTACGAAATCACCTCTCTCTTAGCCGTGGCAGCGCCTCACTCTAAATTGGATCAATGTGACGTAAACCCTACGTCCATATTTATAGGCCCGTGAAAACGCGTTTCCCGATCCATCGGATGCCTTACTGCTTCCGTTCTTCTTTTACGTAACTTTCCCGATCGATCGAGCTTCACCCCGATCGATCGGCCTCCTCACGATTTATCTTCTTAAAATACCAAGTAATTTGAGACATAATCCTAACATATATATTAAAATGTTAAAGTATTTATGTGAGAAATGTTCAAAATTCATTATTCTTAAATATTAAGTTCCCTTTTATAAGGGGAGTTCTTATTATATTTATCAGGGCAAAAATTATCATTGCCATAACTTAAATGAAATCCCAATAAAATCCAAGACAATTTTAATAAAATTTTACTTTGATAATATATAAAATTATATATTTTAAATATAAACACTCTCCATATGTTGCACGGGATAACACTCATAAAAGTGACATGCACATTACTTGATAGTATAAATTACATAAGCCGGCCCTCGGTTTGTCGAAATATTTGGGGTGGTAGCTGGCCAACCCCGAAACACAGGTTCAAATCCAACATATCCGTCCTCCCCAAGGCTTTACCGATGTAAAGAAAAAACCATGGTATGTCAAGTAATACACGTTATTTTGTTGCTCGTAGAGTTACAAGAATGGCAAGTAGTACAAAGCAATAGTTTCGGTGTATTTGCTAAATTGAAAGTCGAAGGGATTGCTTTCGTTTCAATAAAAATACTTGAAACGGGCATAATGTTTGGAGAACAGGCCAACAAAGGCATAAATTTATTATATACATAAGAAAAGCAATATGCTTCAGAAAAAAAGAAAAAAAAAAAAGAGCAAGAAGGACGACATGTTTGGAAAAAAAGACTAAGGAGAACATCAACTATATCATAAGTGCCCAGAATGATGGTACGATGATCAAAAAGATGATGTGGCAAATAACGTAACAATCAAAAAGAAGTGAAGGATAATGTAAAATTATCGGTAAAATCAATGTCCTCGATCTTTTATTTCAAAATATGTTGTCCTTGGTGATTCTAGAAAACATGTTGCCTTTTTGCTCATATAATAAATATTCCAATTATCCGTGCCATAAGTCCAAGTATTTTGCCCAATATGTTAATTTAGTACTTGTACTTTTAATTATATCAGTTTAATCCCTATACAATCCATGTTATATCAATTTAGTCTTCAAGTAAAAAGGAAGTTGCTGTTGGGAAAATTCACATAATCTAGCACAACAGAAGTGAAAAATCAACCAAAATAGCGAAAAACAACACACAATCTTTTTACGTGGAAAACCCTCTCTCAATTAGAGGGAAAAATCACGGGACCCAACGGGTGCCTCAATCCACTATGAAATTAAGGATTACAATCTCTAATTATAACCCACAACCCATACAATCATCATTAATTAACAATTATCACCGGTGTGACTATTGCATGGTAAGTCACCAACCCTCTCCAAGTATAATTGCTGCACGGCAAGTCACCGACCCTCTCTCAATGTAGCTACTACATGACGAGCCAGCAACCTTCCACAACGTATCTTTAAAAAGAGAAAGTTACAAAAACTCTCTTATTAACGTCTCTCAATCACTAATCCTCTCAACATCATTCTCTCTCCCCCTTCAGGGGGCACCCTTTTACAAAACCGTAAAATTCTTACATCTTTCCTCTCTCTCTCTCTCTCTCTCTTTTTTCTCTACCCCTCTCAAAGCTCAACCATAGCCCTTATTTATAATTCAGTTACCCACTTATAATCACAATCAGATTAGGTAACTAAATCACATTAAATATCCCCAAAATATATCTAAATCAAATCAGATTAATATTAATTTTGAGATAAATAATATCCCAACAGTTGGTGACATAATTTTCAATGGTTGAGTCAGAGTGGATTTTAATTTCATCAACCATTGGATTTGTATTAGGTCATTTATATCTAATGTGATTGCAAAGTTAAAAATTTGCATTATTCACTTCAATACGAACTGGGTTTTATTTTAAATGAAAACCACCTATATTTTAAGTGTGGTTTCAAGGAATCACCAAACTTTTTTAATTTTGTAAAGTCCCACATAAACTTTTCAAGAAATTTTTGATATCACACCTAAACTTTTCAAAAAAATTTCAATGTCTCACCTAACACCATTAACTTTTCGTCAAATGAAACGCCATGTTTCGGGGTATAAATGCATCAAAACACCATGTTTAACTTCATTTAATTACAATAACAACGATAGGCCCAATGCCTCAAGGGCTCCCGCGTGAGCAGGGTCTGGGAGGGGTAGGATGTACGCAGCTTGACCCCATCAGGGAGATACCCTAATGAGAGGCTGTTTCCAAGTACCCCCATCATGAAAAGAAAGGAGCGCATGAAAAGCACGGAGAGCACGAAGGGCAAGACAAGCACGAAAGCATCTAAGCAAGAGCACAAACGCAAAAGCAAGCATGCATCTCTGGAAGATAACCTACCTAACAGCAACATGCAAGCATATAAATGGTGTAAGCACAAGAAGCAAGGTAGAAAAGTGTATAAACAGACAGGCATGCAAGAAGCCTGGTGGTGCTAGTACTAGCCTAGAAGTGCTCGTCATTCCTACCTCGCTATATTTGTTACACCTATGCTAATCCTTCACTGAGCTCTATCTAGGGCCATATCTTCATTGAGGTTGAGATAGGCGAGGTCCTGTCGAATTGCTTCCATCCAGCTCTTCTTTGGTCGGCCTCTTCGCCTCTTCCCGTCTGTAATTAGAGGTGGCCAACGGGCCGGGTTGGCCCGAAAACCGGCCCGTCTGGGGCCCGGGCTAGGCCATAGGCCCATTTTTGATGGGCGCCTGGGCCAGGCCCGAGCCCGGGAGTCCTCCTAATTAAAAAAAAAATTATATTACTTTTATTTTGTATTTTTTGATAAACAAATTTGTACTTTTAAATATTAGGCTCCAATTGCGTTGTATTTGTACTTGTTACGTTATTTATTTACCATTATTTACTATTACTTATTATATATTTTATTTTATTACATATATTTAGCATTATTAGTGCTTCGGATAAAATGCATTTGTATCTCATATTATTTATCAATGAATTATAATAATTTTAGTACAAAACGACTTTTATTTTTTAAATTTTGCATTTTTTTTAAGTTGACTAAAAACGGGCCAACCCGGGCCCATCCAGCCCACTACAGTGCCGGGCCGGACGGGCCTAGGCCCAGGCTCGGCCCGTGGCCACCACTATCTGTAATACGGAGTTGTTCGCATCTCCTAACAGGTGCAGTGCTCGAGCTCCTCCTAACATGCCCAAACCATCTCAAACGTTGCTGCCGCAGCTTATCCTCAATTGGGGCCACACCTAATTTACTTCTTATAACTTCATTCCTGATTCTATCCTTCCTTGTGTGTCCACACATCCATCTCAACATTCTCATTTCTGCTACCTTCATCTTCTGTGTGTGATGGTGCTTAACTGGGCAGCACTCTGCCCCGTAAGATATAGCCGGTCTCACTACTCTCTTATAGTATTTTTCCTTTAACTTGAGCGGGAACTTCCTATCACACAGTAAAATTATATCAAGTAATGTATTTTACAAATGGTGAAATTACCTTTCACCTCTGAATTTCTAAAATTGTTAAAGATTCGAAGCGATGCTACAGCCTTTTGTCAAAAAAAAACTTAGAAGTATTTTTTATTGTAAAATTCTTTATAATTTATCGATAAAAAACAAGTTTGATTGAGGATAGTTTAGCAATTTCATATTTATTTTAACAAAAATTTAATTTAGCAATTTCGTATTTGTTTTAACAAAAATTTAACGGTTTCTGCATTAGGTGTGATATTGAAATTTTTTGAAAAGTTTAGGTACGACTTTGAAATATTAGAAAAGTTAGATGGTTTTCTGAAACCACACATAAAATATAGGTGATTTTTAATAAAAAAAAACCCATATGAATTATTAGTAAACTAAATTAACACAATTAAATATATAAAGACTAAATTAACACAATGGACAAAGTACATAGATTTTTAATGTCCTTGATTCTTACCCCAAGCATTTTACCCCCTTCAAAGTCTCTTTTTCCCCCCTTCCATTGATTCTTTCCCCAAGTATTTCAGATGTTTTTGTCAAAACGGCACAAATCTAAAAAATATTTAGGAAAATGTCATATCAGGAAAAAAAAAAGGCAAAATGGCGCACATTACTGTAGATTCTTCATTGTACGCCATTTGAAATGGATTACAAGGGTTTACACGCCATTTGAAAACAATTACAACCAATATGTGCCGCCACCCTCTAATTTATATATATATAAATATTTGTGCTTTAGGTTTAATAGTGGGGATATTAGCCTAGCGGTAAGCATGCCTTTACACATCCTCTAGGTCGTGGGTTTGATTCTCCTTATATGTACTTTTTTATAGCTTTTATTCAAAGGCTTTTCTTCTTCTTCTTCTTTTTTTTTTATTCAAGGTTTTATTTTACTTTACATAAATTTATTAACTAATAAATAATAATTATTTAATATTTAATATCATTCTTATATGTTAACATCTCTACTTTTTAATAATATTTTACTATAATTTTATTTTAATAATTATATATTTAATTTTAGTTAATTACTTAAGTAATAATTATATGAATATTATTTCTTATATGTTAATATCTCTATTTTTTAATTAATATTTTACTATAATTTTATTTTAATAATTTTATAATTAATTATACAATAATAATCTATAAATATTATATACTAGTTTACTATAAATATAATTATTTAGTATTGTTTCTTATATGTTAATATCTCTATTTTTTAATTAATTTTTACTATAAATAATAATTATTTAATATTATTTCTTATATTTTAACATCTCTACTTTTTAAATAATATTTTACTATAATTTTACTTTAATAATAATATATTTAATTTTAGTAAATTAATTATGTAATAATAATCTATGAATAATTGCAAAACTTTTTCATTGATATTAATTAAAAGTAGAGATATTAACATACAAAGATAGTATTAGATAATTATTATTTATAGTAAAATACTATATAATATTCATAAATTATTATTACATAATTAATTAACTAAAATTAAATATATAACTAATAAAATAAAATTACAATAAAATATTAATTAAAAAATAGAGATATTAGCATATAAGAAATAATATTCATAGATTATTTTTACTTAATTAAGTAAAATAAAATCTTGAATAAAACTTGAATAGAAGTTTTAACATTAGGGCATATAAGAAGAATTGAACCCGCAACCTAGAAGATGTATCAAGGCATGCTTACCACTTGGCTACTATCACCACTATTAAACCTAAAGCACAAATGTATATATATATATATATATATTAGAGGGTGGCAGCACATGTCGGTTGTAATCCTTTTCAAACGGCGTGCAAACCCTTGTAATTTCAAATGACGTATAATGAAGAATCTACAGTAAAGTGTGTCATTTTGCTTTTTTTTTTTTCCTTGATATGCTATTTTTCCTTTTTTTTAAAATTGTGTCAGATTGACAAAAAAATCAGCATTTCATCCCCTTCAAAGTCTCCTTTTTTTCCCCCTTTGATTTCAATTAATACTTCGCGAGTTTGCATAATATTTACCAAAAATTAAATAAATTTGCAAAAAGAAATAGAGAGAGACGGGATCGATTTGGGATCAAAACATATCATTTGTGCTATACAGTGAATAATATCTTCGTTAAGCTCTATTTATTATCGAAAAAGCGACAAAATAACATTTACCTTAGCACATGAAGCTCTCAATACAAAGAACAAGAACGATTTCGATCTTAAGATCCAACGTGCGTCTATGCAAAGACGTGATCCATGATTGATCGATAAGAGAGTTGTTTGTCATAAAGATCGCGGAAGATCTTATACTTGGCATCGTGATAATTCTTCACCTTCAGATCTTTCGATGGATGGATCACCTGCATGTTCACACTCGAAAAATAATAAGAACGAGGATAGCATGGAAAGTCGTTATTGTCGCTATCCACAGTCAGAAGATAATAACATGATTCAAACACAGTATAAGTTGCTAGCAGAAACTTGAACGCAACACAGTATGATCCAATTTCAACTGAGACTTCACGCAATTGACCAATTTTTGAACGGATTGGAATAATTATCCTATACATATCTTCCTAAAATTGAATTTCAGGGCCGCAACTAAGGGTGTAAACGGACCAGGCATTCGATGAACTACTCATGTTGAAATAAATTAGGGCTTGTTAGTGTTCGTTTTAAAAGCTCAATAGCTTATCAAGCTGAGTTTGAATATGATCTATAAGATTAACGAGCCTATTTTGAACACTAGGTGTTTAATTCGTTAATACCTGATATGGGCTCCATAGGAACCTGTTAAAAACTTGTTAAGAATGGCTCTTAATGGCTCGATATCAACTCGAAAATGGTTCCATAGCAAATTCAATGGCTTAGCTTACTAACAAGTTCAACCCGATAGCATGCCCTACTCTATTATGAGATCGACTTAGCTCGATAACAAGCTCAACCTCGCTTGATTAGACTAACGAGCCAAGTCATGCCGAATATCAAACATAATCTTATTGCATCGAGTCTGAACAAAGGTCTGAAAGCTCGATAATGGCTCAACCCAAACCGGATAATGCTTAAAGAGCTCGAGTGAACAAGGGGACTCTCTTTTAGGATTTCTATGGCTGAGGGAAATAAAACAACTTAGTAAATCAATGCCACGGAGTCATATATTGGCATAATGTTGGCTAGTTAGCCTAGTGCTTAAATTTCAACCGTGACACAACAATCATGGTCCATTATATTATGAACATGATAGCTTGTCCCTGCAACTCTTGAACCACAAAAATCGCAAAGTAATGATAATATGAAACTATTAAGGACTCCATATGTAAGTGTCCAGTAAAATCCCACATTGGAGTTGTGAGAGAAAAAAGATTGATATATAAGTCTAGTGGGTTACTCCACCTAATGCCAATTAGTTTGAGAATGGAACCGCACTTGGGCTTATATGTAGACCTCATGTCTATGGGTCTGGCCTAAAGGCCCCGTGAAATTTAACAGAAACCATGGTTGAGCCCCAAATAAAAAATCAAATAATGGCCGTATGACACCCCATTTCGAGACTCTATAATCATTACTCTAGTTGCAATGATGGCCAAAGGTTAGGCTCCATTTGGTTCAATGGAAAACATTCTCCTCTTCGCAAAATATTTTAAATTAAAAAGATTTGCTTTCCTAAAATGTTTTTCTTTTTAACTAAAGAAAATAGTTTCATTCTATAAATTTGCATGAGTTTCACACATGTTCTAAGTTGAGGTTAAAGTGAAATACATGACATGAGATAACGACAAAAACCATTTTCCCCTCTGTGAAGGAAATTGCTTTCCCCCTTACATCCAAAAGAAGTCAATTTCCCCTCAATGGATGAAACTATTTACCGTATTTGTAATTGTTGCTATGAAGTTATACAAAGAAACAACAGAATCAAGACAGAAAATGTTTTCCATTAAAAATAAACGGAGCCTTGAAATCATCCTGCTTAGTTCCTCAATCAAATGTAAACCCTGGACATAAACACGTCCAAGTGTCCGCTAATAAGGAACTGCATCTCTTAATCTGTCTTAAAAATAGAACGGGAAAAAAGGTCAAAAATCGGATGGCACACCTGACCAGCTGCATTAAGTGCCTTCATAGCCTCATGAAGACTGGGATATTTCTTGGCAGCGACAGCTCCAAGAACGGCAGCACCCAGCAGCACCGACTCGCTCTCTCGGGGAAGAATTATAGGATATCCTGGAGCAACCCAAACATGTTTATGCCATGAGATTCTTCCTGCAATTCCACTTTTCTTTTCGGGGGTTGGAGGCTATGGGTTTTCTTTAATCGAAAAAGAAATAACATTAAGAAAGAAAGAATGTATAAATAGTTAAGGACAATATGCCCTCAAAATTACAAAATGCAACAAAAAACTATGAAGTAATAGTAACATAAAGCCATCCAATCCCTTTGCAAATCAACTAGGGCTACGTCAGGAAAGTCCCCCCAAAGCTCTTTATCCAAAGAGCTTCTAAAAAGACCACATTGTCCTATAAGAAATTAACTGGCGTATGCTAATCGTTAAAAATTCTAGCATTCTTAGAAGCTATGTTATGGAGTGTCCTAGTATATGTCTAGAGGTTAGACTCAACTATTTTCTCACATTTTTCTATACTTCTGATCTAATACGGAGTGTCCAATGGTCACTAACGTCCGAGTACCCTAATCCCATATGAATACTTTATGTTTTAAAAAAAAGAGATTTGGGGAGAAGAGAGGGGGGGGGGGGGGGGGGGGGGGGGGGGGGGGTGGATTTAGGTTGCCCCATCAAACTATGGGCAGATCTCTCTCCATGCCATTTCTTCCAACATATCCCAATATTCTTCTTATTCATCATGCGTATTCAAAAGTAAGGAGAAAACTAAAAGATAGAAAAATTAGATTGTATCAACCACCTTCAGAAAGGAACACATCTTTAATGTAAAAACTTTGGTCATATGAAACTAGAGCATCTGAATAAGACAGTAGACTTCTAAATTGCGCACACAAAGCCAACTCGTGCAGACTAGTTATTTAGCTTGAAAGGGTTAACTCAATTTGGGCTTGAGCCAAGTTAGATGAGCCCAGTCTGAAGAGTTCACTGGCTCACATGCCTAAAAGGGCCCAGCTCGAATTAAACTGAGTATAATATGCTGAATGAGCAAACTTTGAACCTTAATGAGTCTAAACAAGCTGGCTTGATTGGAAGTTCACTAAGCTTGAGCTCATCACAAACCGAGTCAAACTTAAAATCTCCAGGATTAGAGAGTTTCAAGGCAAACAAAATATTAGCAAGCTGACCCCAGGCTCGATTCAGCTCATATACCATTCTACGGAAAGCAGCGTTTGGGCGAAGGAAGGTGCAGTAAATAATACAAGAACTGACCAATTATATCAGCATGCTCTTGTATATACAACGGATTCTTTGCTAGTCCACCACATGCAAGAAGTGTGTCAATCTGAGGCAAAAGCAAAATACAGGAATAAGATTGTGAGTCTTAGCAAACACGAACCACAGTTGGCAGCTTGCAAGATGATAATATCCTGGTATTCATATGTATTCTATTTGCTGATAGTATACTTGACTTACTTAGGGAGCCTTGACCCTAAAGCTGAACACAATTGACAATTTAGCAAGAGGTTCCAGAAGTGATTTTAGGGGCAACTATCTCAATTTCTCAGGCATAATTATTTCAATTGATTGATCACATGATTCTGGAAAAGAACAATACAGCTGACAGGAAGCTATGTAGGATAAATCTATATGACATGCACTAGGACATTATAGCAATAATGTGCGGAAATAATTGTTGAAACTTGTCCTCAGCATGCTCAGTTTTAGATGTCAAACTTCGTTCTGTGATACAGCCTAGCAGACCCATATGTTAGATCTGGGTTAATACTTGTGCCTATTCATACCTGGTATCTTGCTGCTCCCGGTTGTATCCTCCTTTCAAATTCTTTGTAGATTGCACCCCTGTATGTTACCATTTTCTGTCTCTCTTCTCTTATCAATTTCTTTCAAGTTAGTTCATTTGCATCCAATTCAAACCTTGTTCTAAGGTATTTGCCTAATATAAATAATGTATGCAGCTATATACAATTCAAGTGAATGGAAGATGATGCACCTTACGGTTCAACATATTGTAAGCACAATGCCAAATAAAGGAAAAAGAGCTTCAAGAGTTATGAAAATTCCAAGTGAGCAAGAGACACGAACTCTTACTTTATGACCATGGGCATTGCAGTGCTCCACAATGTGACGTGTACCATATGCAATACCTTGAACCGTGGCAAGATATAGCAGAGCCAACTGTTTTTCACTTGTGTCAAGTGTTAGACCACATATCATCCCTTTCGCAGTTGGGTCTGCAATGGGGGACCTAAGACATGACAATAAACCTTCGCTAAGAAGATATTTACGAATGCACCTTGTAGAGAAGTGCAAAATTAATAGCTCTAGTCCTACCTATTCCCGTGAAAATCAGGGTAGACATGTACATCCTTAGTCAAAGCAGCAAGAAATGGTGAATCCAGCTCCTGCGCCATTGAATCTAACATCTTGTTGAGAAGTGCGAATACTGTGGTACCTGGGAAATTAAATAAAATCGACATGCAACATATCTCATCATAAATGGAACCCATAATTCTGATTTCTACAGGATTAAAGATTTGAATAATCAGCGTCATACGTTGAGAAGCAGCCCGGTTGGCAAGACAAGGGGAAGCGACATGGTTTTCAATTATATGATCCAAAAGCGCCCCAGTAGCACTCTGACCACCTTCTGTAAGCCAATATTGAGGCACCATTGCTGAAAAGTAATATGAAGGAAGATGCATTGTCACTTTGCAAATTAGAGATGAGAAAAACAACAAAGACGCATGTCAAAATGGACTTGGGGGTGAAACAGGTTCATTTTGCAGATGGCCCCAAAGATTCAGGAGTTGACCAAAGTTGCACATTGAACATCGCCGGGAAATTCTCTGCTACTCATGCCCGAACTTTGTGAATTTGTATGTAGCAGACTTCAGCAGAATAGGAGACCCATATCAAAAGCTTTTCTTATAAGGGCTACAATAATCTGAGGAAAATTAGGACTACAGGAGATCCTGCTACTCAATTATTATTGAACCCTAACATCATTAACAAGAACAATTAGCACTATCTCCATCTTACTTGGATATAAATGAACTTGCTCCAAATTAAGCCAAGGGGAAATCTCAACGATAGGCAAAAGTTGCAGCATTTTTATTTAAATAGTACAAGCTATAAGAATCATAGCTGAAAGTATACCAGACCAAAATGGGCCCCAGACCCCTGGAATAAACAACTTGCTCTGCGACACAGCCATATGGCAAGTAGAAGTTCCACACACCAAGACCATACGACGAGTTATGGCTTCCTTGTAATCAGCTGCACGTCCATTTTGTCCTTTGTTAGCCAAAAATTGCAGACCTCACGCCAACATAATTATAGAAGGCGGAGATGTTTCTACCGTCAGAATCAGATGCAGGAACACTTTCCATCACTCCGACACCACCAGCATGAGCATCAATCAAAGAAGTTCCTACTGGAGTACCCACTTCTAAGCCGAGTTCCTACACAATGCAGATTCCTTGAGATTTTAGTGTAAAGCAATAAGTCTCAGTGCAAACTCTATGGAAATACCCTCCCAAGTCCATGAAACAATGAGGTTGTGCACTGTGTCCAATTGACTTCAATGAAGTGCTTGAAATCAATGTGAATTTGTCAGTAAGAAATTTCTTGCCTTTGCAGCAGTTTCTGTGAGACCAGAGCCCAAAGGATGCCCAGGGAAAGCCACACTTCGTCCTGTACATCAGTCCATAAGACCAGATAAGCAGTCTTTGCCAGCAAGTGAAACATATACGGACTGGAAAAAAACAAACCTAAAACAAGAGGAAAAAAAGAGAGGCAAAATTACAGTATGCATTCAAGAGATGGAACTATTAGGTAATCCATGGCTCTAGGGAACACCAGAGACAAAATATCCTAGAGCTGACACAATTAGAAGCATAACTCCTCGCATAATCCTTGAATCACAATCTAATGAACCACGAAGAACAATTGGCTCATGGTGAGAACATAGGGAATATAGATGAGCGACAAAAGCACTGATTTGTCACCATATTTCATTTTCCACGGAGCTAACCCTCAAATTGAAAAACATATCCTATGAACTAGAAATTCCTTATGAGGTCATATAATTTGGTTCTTGATGGTCACCCTTTTATAGATAAGGATGATGATTTGAACCTACAACCCTTTGTCGCAGTGCCTCAACCTTGGTAGTATTTTACAATTAAACTAAGATTCCATTAGCACTGAATTGGTTCACTCCAATGAGTATAGCCTAGAATGACCAGCTAATGTCAAGGGCCTTTCCTATCATTTCCTACATCACTGTAAATTGATTCCAGATATATGTGAACCATGTGCACAGGTCAGCAGCCACTTAGTACAGCCAATAAGCTCAGAAATATGCAGCCAATAAGCTCAGGGAAAGCACCAGGAGGTGCATGATAACTCCAAGTTGCCAAGCAAGAAAAGAGCTCTCAGCATCTATCAATACATTTAATCTGAGGCTATCCCCAAGCAGCCCAGACAGTTTCACGAATTCCTCTTCACAATGAACATTAATAAGGAAAATGATGGATGACTTCTGTTGAACTGGAGCACAGTCGCATAAAAAGAATTTCAAGATTCTACAGGTTCTCGCAATTGTTTGCTTCTATAGAATAAAAGTGTGCTCAGACTTCTACAACTGAGACCTCTGAATCAGCTTAAATGGGATCATGCAATCACATTGGCTTCCCAATGTTACCATACTGTTGGTGCATTTGGACAATATTTTCAGTGGTTGATGATACTCATCCCTTTGGACCTCGTTGTATCAAGGAGATTCTTTCACAGAAACTCATACTGAAATTTCTTTGCCATTTAGATGAATAATCAAAGCCAAAATTTGGAAGCACTCTTAAGATCATTTTGTATCCTAACCTGAATAATTGAGATATACATGCCTTATGTTGAAAAAGAGGATATGACATAGCATGGCACTTGAGCATCTAGTCAACTAACATGCAGGACCTGTTATTCCAGCAGCCAAAACAAATCAATATCTCAAAAAAGATCAAGCATACCAATCTTAGCATGATGACCATCCACAAGTTCACCTAAACCAATCTCCTCCCAGAAGTCATCGTCCCAACCACAAGCTTCCATATCACGAGAATCTTTGACATTTATTTGCTCCATGTGGGCGTGACCAAGGTATGTCCACTTGCATACTGTGGTACACAGACTCCTTGTATCATCTCCTGTTGCCCTAAACAGATACACAGTTGCAGATTTAGGCGAATGTATTGAGCATCAAAGGAAATGTATACAATAAGACAGCTAGTACCTATATGACAACCAGTCACTCAAGTCCATCCACCGAAATACCATTGACCAAGATTCTTTTAGATTTTCCTTCACCCATAAGAGCTGCAAAAGCACTCTGTCAGATATCATGTAGAGTACAATTTGTCACATCGGTTAGCCTCATCAGAGAAACAAGTAAGCTGTAAACAGAACAAGGAGGCACAAAACTTGATATGACCTTTTCGATGTCAGATAAAGATTGGAACGCATCTTAACTACGTCCAAATACACTGGATTTACATTTATTCCAAAAAGGAAGCCTTCACGAATCACAGATACATTTTTAGAGAGTCTCTGCAGCCATCACTTGCTATTTCTACCAAATCGTAAGTACATTCCAAATTGAAAATTTTTCATAGTTTGCTCTTTCTTCTTTTATTTTCTTTTTCTGCATTCTGTAGAATCCGCTTCACCAAAATTGAAAATTAAGGGCCCTAGCTAAAAAAAGTCATAATAGATGCCATATATAAGTAAACTGGGCGTTAACAACATCTTACCTCACTATTTTTATAAATATTTCTTGCCTCGCTAAGTGAAAGCTGAAACAAAAAATACTGCTCCCCTAGCTAGAGTGAAGTTTGGGAACCGCTCCAATTATGCCTTATTTTTCTATTTCACAGGGAACAAATTTAACCACTACAGCAAAACTGGCCGGAATAACTCACATTTTCCAATGAGTACTAAGATACTCCATCATAACACCCACATCAACTTTACCTACACTAAGATAAAAATATTTGGAAAAAGAAAAAACTTTGAACAAATGAGGGGAACAAAGATTTCAGCTCAATGTAAGTTGTATGATTTCCTTTCTCCTTTTCTTTACTAATGAAAACAAAGGCAAAAATCAGTGACTCGTAGAAACTTTTTAACACCTCCCATAAAATTTCCGGTAAGGGGAGTGAATTGATGCGAATAAATGAATGAAAGTAATGGTGATGTATACTGATAAGGGGCATTTTTGCATTTCATTCCACAACTGGGGCGTGTGGAGCACAATAGAATTAGCAAGTAAATTAAACTCAGTTACAAGATATGATATTAGATGCACTGACACGTCATGAGCAAATCAAACATGTGGGGACCTTGGGTGGCTCCATCTCAGGTGAAACAGCTCCACCACAATATTGCAGCACAGGTGAGTTGGATGAGTTTATTCTTTCAGCTTGTTTCACAGCTCTGTGATCCATCCACACTATAATATTTCTTCTTGAATCACCGCTCCGGGAAACCGTCACAGGGGCTCCATCAGCATCTACAGCAACTGCAAACAGAAAATTTTGGTGCACAAGTCAAAATTGATACTTACTGTCATTGAAGGAAATAGGTATAAACACAAAGTTTAATTATACCTCAATTGCAAAATAGAATTTTTAAACTGGTCTTACAAGCCTTCATATGAGCTTGCTGTACAACCCAATTGGCCTTGTTTACAATCATGCATGGATATGAGAAGGGCTAATGGAGTCCTCTAAATTCCACGCCACTGAAACCCAAAGACGTAGGAGAAATCCATGCATGATTGCAAAGACTTCCAATCAGTTTGTACAACAAGCTCATAGGAAGGCTTGTAAGACAAGTGTAAAATCCTAATCTGCAATTGAGGCATACCTAGACTTGTGTTTATATCTATTTCCTTTAGCAGTATCAGAGCTCTCTCAATTCTCTCTCTTGTATATTGGAGTGTTTTTTTTTTTTTTTTTTCCTGGGGTGGCGCGGAAACAAACTAGCAACTCCCCACTATCTGTTATTCCTACTAAAAGTGGAATTGCCTCCATTATATTCTCAACACATGAGATAATATGTAGTGGGGTACCCATATAATCAGCCTTAAGTGTCTGATATGTTGATTGGGTGTTCCAATATGCAGCCAATGTCTAACAGTTATAAAAAAAATTTAGAAAGATGTTCAACAACTTATTAAGACAAGTCTTGGTTTAATTATGATGTATTAAAGCAGCTGAGGAACTGACCAAGGGAACAAGTGGCTGCGAATCCGATGCCTACTACTTCTTTCCCATCAACATCGGCAAGGGTGCAAGCTGACTTTACAGCAGCACATACAGCAAGCCAGATATCCGTTGAAGATTGCTGACTCAGGGAGACAATAACTTGTATCAGAATCCCAGCAAAAGAACAAAGAATATAAACAATGTATGAAGAATCACTTAGGGCTTGTTTAATATCGTTTTCTATGTGTAATATTTTGTGATTAAGAAATTAAACCAGGTTTTGAAAACATTTTTCTGGTTTTTACTTATCTGTTCTTAGCTCTCACGCAAACTAGGAAAAAAGCTGAAAATAAGAAACCAAACTCATAAGAAAATCATTTCCAAAATACAATTCAATTTCTAATAAACAAAAAATTGCAAATAAAAAATTATACCAAACAGGCCCTTAATAGTATGTAAAGTGTATCTTGTCAGAGATTCTATTAACGTGCTTAAGGTCCAGAAAAAGAGATTCGCTCTCACCTCAATACAATCACCCTCCTTCCAAATCTGTATTGGACTACTAGAAGAACCTAGAAGCTTCCCTTTCTCATCAAATATACCTACAGCAGAAATAATGGCTTATATAGAAAAAGAGTCCGGGTGCCTACATCCTTCTTGAAAAAGGGAATCAGAAATAGAACGAGGCAGACCTTATGATGCAAATATCAAATATATAAAGCTCATAAAAGCAAAATCAAGAGGAACTACATGATCATTTCATATCACCTATGCCAAAAAACTGAGTTTTATAAAGCACATGCATGATTATGGAAGTTACATGTTCCAATTGCCTAGACGTCACATTGTTCATCGTTACTCCGCAATGAGCAACATCCATTAGAATTAGGAATTTGTAGAGCCCTGAAATTTTAGCAACCTGTATCGAAACTTCTTCTGAATTTAACATGCCTTTCCCAATGATACTAATCTTAAACACATTACAGTCTCAATATCACATTGTTATGTCATACAAGTCAGGTCATTTAGCATCAAATTTTCTCAGCTAAATACTAAGACAGCTTCTTCGACCTGTTTTTCCTCCTTCCTGATTCAAAAAAGGACATACTGTATTGATCAAAAGAAACGTTGAAAATTGCCCTTCTTATTCTTCTCCTCAAAATACATTACCCTTCTTACTCTTTTTTTCCCCCTAAAACATGTTGCCCTTTTATTTTATATAGTAAACACTATTTCCTCGTTCATTTTGTCAAACATAATGCCCTTAATTTTGCCTATGAACAAAATAACTCAGCAACTTTTTTGCCAAGGACAATGTACTGCAATTTCCATTTCAATTAGCCATAACCAAATTACTGCAAAATTCTCTCACAGAAGTAAGGGGTACATGAATCCCAAAATTTCTATGCCAACACGCTAGCAGTATAGTTTCTTTACACAAATATATGTAGTGAGTTTACCCCTACTTCCCTCCTATCTTAGCATAACAATTCAGCCTATAGATACCTCCCACCGTGAGAAATCAAAACCTATCTTCAATATCATTTCACTTCATTAACCATCCAATTCTTCCTCGACAAATAAAGATAAAGTGAATAACAATACAAGGAGTACATTAAACGATATAGACCACCAAAAGATTCGAACTATCGATAAAGCAACAATCACAAAGGCTTAAATTGCTAAATGAAGGTCTAAAAAGGATTTATACTCTAACCGCCCCCGAAGCAAATGCCCATCGGCTTAACCATTGATAGTATATAGACTCACCTTATAGCTAGCACCAAAAGGATATCACTATTAAGAGTAAGATGTCTGACGGATTTGCAGAGGGATTAGAGGGCTTTGTGTTATTAGTTTTTGTGTTATTTTGATGACTGAGAGCATCTTGTCTTTAGCTTTTTGTATATTATTTCTTTCTCAATGAAATTTCTTTTTCCAATAAAAAAAAGAGCAAAAGGTTGTTAAGATTTGAACTTATAATTATTTAGTCAACAAAGCTCTGATACTATGTCAAAAAACAATCTATCTCAAAAAACTCAAGCTATTAGTTGAAAGTTCGCAAATGATTTTATAGTCTAAGAGCAATACAGTCTCTTCACACAAATACGTATCGCAAATTCGCCTCTATGTCCCTCCTCTCACACCATATCAGTTGCAACCAAGATAACTCCAATCACCACAAGAAAGGAAAAACACACATCTGCAACGTCACCTCGATTCAATCAGGGTTGAAATAAGTAAATCATTGTATTTTGCATTTTTGAAATTAGTATTAGGAGTTAATTGTAGTCAATTGTAGTTAGTGCTATCCCATCTCCTCTCCCAACCACCGGCAGCCTTCATGAGCCCATCAATGGTTTTGTTATTTTGGCTTTGATTGTATTCTAGTATCCTAGGCTAGGTTAGTGACCCTTGAGTTTACTAGCTTATATATTATAAATATCTTAGCTTGTCAACTAGAATAATCATCGGATTTTCATCCACTTTCAATTTTACAAGAACCAATTACTCCTAAGGAAATAACAATACAAAGAAAAAAGGAGACAATATGATACGGTTAAAACCATAAAAAGTGGCTAAATTGCTCTCTTCAAAACTTAACCAGGGTTGATAGTAGATGGAGGGATATAGTAGAATTTGAAGAGCGGAAGAGAAGGGAATAGTAGGGAGAGAGAGAGAACACAATTCAACATTCATTTACATAACCACCAACCATAGTTGATGCTTATATTGAAATTAGAGAGGGGGGCGACTAGTTAAAAGCCTAATTACATCATAAAGGGAAAATAACCTAGATTAATGTTGGGTTTCCTATGTGGAGCCTGATTTTATATTGTTATAGGCAAAGTCCATGGAGTGGAGATCGGGCCAATATGTCAAATGGACCTTTTTGGACATTATTTCTGTCTTAATAGATAAATTTTTTTCGGCATTATTTTGGGCCCATGTGAAGGCCCAGGCTCATTTGGTGATTTCAGCTGGGGTCATTAGGGTTCTTTCTATGTGCGCTTGAGAGAGGGTGTGAAATCAGAAGAACTCTCTATAAAACTTCCAAACAATAAAATATACCCGCAACTCCATAGATGCAAGCATTTTAGGCTGAACCACATAAATCGTGTGTGTTTGTTTTTTGTTTTCTCGCTAAATCTTTCGCTATGCTTCATTAGTTGCATTTCCTAACAATAATACAACAACAACAACATGTTGATGCAAACCAAAGGATCAAACACAAAAATCAACCAATTCAATCAACAAATCAACGAATCAGTCAATCAACCAATCCCAAAGATAGTAGTATATTTATATATAATTCGGCATAATCCATACAATGAGTATAAAGACTTATAAGTATAAGCTATAGGATAAGGGAAGTGAAGAGAAAGAAAGAGAGAGCGCTGAGAGGAAGAGAGGGAGAGAGGGAGAGGGTGGCCGAGACTAAAATGATCATCCACACTCTTCCTCTACTACAAAGGCACTTATTTATAGAATTAGGAGATAGGTATAGTTCGATTGAAAGGTTTAGCTAATTTAACTAATATCTAAACTACATGTTCCTTTTTTATATTTTGATTGTATCACATTTATAACAGGTGATTAATTTATTTTTTCTGTAACACAATACAAATCATCATAACAATACACAAACAAATGCCAAAACAATCCACGATCAAACGAGTAATCCAATGCAAAATCAGTAACTCTACTTAAAATCTTTCAAAGAAACAAGCGATAGAGAGAGAGAGAGAGGACCAGCACGAGCGCTGCCGGTGCCGACGTCGACGCCGAGGAAGAGAGAGCGGGGTGCGGCGGCGGTGTCGGTGGCGGTTACGGCGGCGGTTTCCATGGCGGCGGTTTCCATGGCGGCGGTTGTGGTGGTGATGAAGGGAGTGGCTGGGTTAACAATAGGGGAGTTTTCTCCGAGTGGTTTCTCCTCGCGCCATACATTCCATCTTTCGTTTTTTTTCCCTATCCTATGATCATGATTGGGACAATGATGGCAATTAGCGAGTACGGTAAAATCTAACACGATATGATAATATGGTATAAAAATATAGAGTTTTGATTGGGGTTTTTAAAGTCGGGTTGAATTTAGGTAGACTCGTTTAGCTCATTTAGATAATTAGGTTGAATTTTGGTTTGACATGTTTGACCTTTTTGACCCGTTTATACAATTATAATTATATTAAGTATTTAAGTGGTATAATATTATCTTTTTTGAGTCAAAAGTATGCTACAACAACAATAACAGGCCCAGTGCCTCAAGGGTTCCCGCATAAGCAGGGTTTAAGAGGATTGGATGTACAAAACCTTACCCCTTCATGATGTAACCCTGCCGAGAAGCTGTTTTCGAGGACCCCCAACCTTATAGGGTTGGCAACACGAGAACTTCCCAGGACGTTGCCCATGGTACTATTCTCGTCCAAGCACGTTTAACTTTAGAGTTCTAATGGGATCCAGTTGCATTAGTGCCTAATAAATGAACCCTAAAAAAAAAAATATATATATATATATACACACACACACACACACACATATGGCACAATTCTTATGAGAGGGTAAGAGTGTGAGAGGATAAAATCTTGACCGTTCGTCACAATAGACGGCCAATATTAAACGATCTTAGTGTAACCCCCTTAACAAAATAAAAATACCCATAATATCCTTTCCCCTCTCTCTCCTCCTTCTCCCTCCGACCCTCTCCTACCTTTCCCCCACCCCTCTCCCCCCCTGCAGCCACCACCTGCCGCCGACCCCCTACCACCAGCCGTCACCAACGACTGCCGCCTCCGACTGCCCCTAGTTCCCAAATACAACCCCTTCCCCCCTTTCTCCTCCTTTACAACCCTCTCCCCATCTCCCTCCAATCCTCCTCCACCTCCCTCCCCTTGCAGCCGGCAGCCGCCTCCAACTGCGTACTACCCCTAACCCCCAAATACAACCACCTCCCCCACCTCCCTCGCCTCTCCCTGCTGTCGAAAGCCAACAGCGGGCCGGCGGATGGTGGTAGCAGGGAGAGGGGTGGAGGAGGAGGTGGGGGTGTTGGGTGGGAGGAGAAAGAGGGGAAAGCATGTTGTATGTGAGGGGCTAGGGGCGGCTGGAGGCTGCAGTTGGCGGTGGCGGTAGGTGGGCGGTGGTGAGGGGTTGGTGGCGAGTGGCGACTGCAGGAGGAGGAGAGAGAGGGGAGGAAGGTGAAGGAGGGTTGGAGGGAGAGGGGGAAGGGTATTGTTGGTATTTTTATTTTTTTAAGGGGATTACATTAAGATCTTTTAATCTTAACCGTCCATTGTGACAAACGGTCAAGATTTAATCCTCTCACCCTCTTACCCTCTAATAAGAATCGTACCATATATAAAAAAAAAAAGAAACATACTCAGTGCCTCAAGGGCTCCCACCTACGCAGGGTCTGGGGGGACTGATGTACGCAGCCTTTCCCCTTTAGGGTGTTAACCTGAAGAGAGGCTGTTTCCCAATGCCCCCAACCTGAGGGTGAGGACTTCCCAGGAGGTCGTCCATCCTGGTACTACTCTTGCCCAAGCATGCTTAACTTCGGAGTTCTAATGGGATCCGATGACTGCATGTTGGTATATATATATATACATATATATATATACATATATATATATATACATATATATGGTTCATCCAACAACAATAATAACAAGCTCAATGCCTCAAAGGGTTTCCGCTAATACAGGGTCTAAGGAGGATAAAATATATGTGGCATTGCCCTTAAATGATGCTACCTTGTAAGAAGGCCCTTTCCAAAGGGCTCTCGAGCACCGTGCAGGGAGGTTGTTTGTTTTCAAAGAATTCCAACCTGAATTCTGATAGACTATTCATATAAGACGATTTGAACTATGTTTAGTAATATCTTTTTTGAACTAAACATATTTAGTAATATTAATATGATAGGTTATTTTAATGATTATAAATATTCTATAAATTTATTGCTAATATCAAAATTAAATTATATTATTAACATATTCATAAATTTAACCAAAAAAAAATTCTTAATAAATATTATAGAACCAAATGTTGTGGAACCCACCACTCATACTAAGGAACTCCAACCATCTTATCAAGTCTTAAGTACACATTTTTTTAGTCGCAATACATAACTGGCGACTCAAACGAGCGAGGTCCAAGAGAATCTGAATAAACTAGATAAATAAAAACACAGAACAATACACACCAAAGAAAATAGGAAAGCAATGACAACAAATACACAAAAAGGAACAGAAGCAAGCACTACATGACTATATCAACACTGTGAGAGATGGGAAAAGGAACAAAAACAGTCTTAAGTACACATATACATATATAATACAAAATGTCTACATATTAGTTAGTAATATAATATAAAATAGACTATTTGAGATGCTTGCGTTGGCTTGGATCCCATAATTACGAAAACAATGATTTACCAATCAAACTTGTTTTGGAATCCTAAAAATTTAGGAACCAGCATTGTCATGAAGTTCGATTTACTTCTCCTCAAATCTTGAACCAAATGAACGCATTAAGTTGATGTTAGAGTGCATCCTCGAGTTCACTTAATAGTTAAAACTCTTCTCCTTTAATCTCTTGTTTGACAGCAAGGTAATAGGAATAAAGATTTACCCCATATTTGGTAATTTCTAGTACTAAAAATCACCAACATTTTAGGTGCGGTTTTAGAAAACTGCCTAACTTTCTAATTTTTTAAAGTCACATGTAAACTTTTCAAAATTGTTTAATATCACACCTAATACTAACACATTTAATTTTCAATTAAAATAAATAGAAAATTATCAAACTATCCTTAATAGAACTTTTTTTTTTTAATGAATTTATAATTGAGATTTTTCAATGAGTTATTAACAATTTTACAAATAGAAGATATTTTTAAATATTTTGGTGGCAAAAGGATGTAGTAGTGCACCAAACCTTTAACAATTTTACAAACTCAGAGATGAAGGATAATTTCGTGATTTGTAAAATATACTATGAACTTATTAAATTAAATTAAACTCAATGTTTTGATGCATTTATTCCCCAAAACTGATGGAAGGTTAACGGCTTCAGCATCAGGTGTGGCATTGAAAAATTTTGCAAAGTTTATATATGACTTTGAAAAATTATAAAAGTTAGTTGATTTCTTGAAATATGTAATTTTTAGTTAAAAAATCCTAATTTTTAAGAGGGGTAAAGGGCTCATTGTTGGAAATATTGCGTGTACAAAGACTATACTGCGCTCAATACCGCGTATAATTATGCCGAAATATTAACCGAAAATAAACCACAATTTTGACTGAAAATTATAGCGAAATTGATAAATTGATTACTGCTGAAAATTACAGAAAAGAATCAAAAATTGCAGCAATTTCGAACTAAAAAATGCAGGAAAAAAAACAGTATAATATTTAGCTTTATTTTGGTGAAATGCAGTAAAACAGAGCAGCAAAATAAACTTGGTCGAATATTGAACACGACACTCAAAAATACCAGGAGATAGAAGGTAGGTTAGAAATTACCGAAGATACTGTGCCGTGGGAAGTACCACTGTCCTAAAAGACGATTTCGCCACTGCTACGGTGCAAACAGTGTCACCGGCGACCGCCCTCCAGGATTTACACGGTTCGACTGTTAACGTGCACTTGTTAATCGCCGGTTAGGAACGCCTCAAACTTTGCCCAGGAATTTGTGTGAATTAAAACGAGAGAGTTAGAGAAAAGAAGAGGTAGATGAAGATGTTTTTGAATGAATATTTCTGCAGGTTTAGTACTGTATTTATACTAACAGCAAGAACCAAAAATCTGGTGATTAATTGGAGGTGCAACGACTAGTAACGAAGCGAGTGATTAATGTGGAGATGCAACTACCAGTAACGCCCAGGTTGTATTAATTTGCAGCAAAACAATCAGTAATTGCGTTCTAATGACAGTAAAATAAGGCGTTTGAGATCTGGCAACGGTAATATTGTTTATCGTAACTTTTCCGTAAAATAAATATACCCAGTGTGAAAAAGTTCACCCACACCCTAGCACGGCAAGGTGAGGCAGGTAGGCGGCGTGCGTGCGCCTGTGGTTCCCACCATTCCTTCACCCAAGGCCTAATTCAAATGGGTTAAAAACACACTCCCTTATAAACCCAACCATCCTCTCCTAAACTATCAATGTGAGATTGGGAATTATAGTTTGGGATACAACTACCTACACCTTTAGACTTAGCTTGTATCGTTTTTCCAACACTCATTACCCCCTTTTGCCCCATTTTCTTTAACCCCCAGTTCGAGGATAAAGAAGAGGAGGGTAAGTTCTAAAAAAAGGATAATTTTATCCTTATTTTAACTATATCTCTCTTTATTGTTACCTCTTTACTCAATTGCCAAATAAGATAACTCATTTACGCTTTTTTACCTTCCTTTACTCTAGTACCAAACAAAACATTCCGTAAGTCCCAAGTTCAAAGCTCACTAATCTCCTTTTTCCCACTGTTTTCGCTTTTAATTACTATCATTAAAAAAAAAAAAAGAAAATTTTCATTGACTTTTGAAGTCTCGGGTGTATAGAAACTCGACAAAGCTGTGTATTTACCCCTAATCAATGGAAAACTAGGTTTGATAACGAGTTGAACTCAACTTGATTGTACTAATGAGCTAAGCGAAATAGAATATCAAGTATATTAATATCTTATCAAAGTAAGTTCAAACAAAGATTCGAATACTTGATAAACTCTTAGTTGAAACTCCATCTCGTCAAGGCTTATTATCGAGTTCAAACAAGAGCGTGCTTAGCGCAACTCAACTCGTCTACACCCATATGTCTAAATCATTTTTTTTTTTTTTTCAGTTCATTCCTAGTTTGTTGTTGGTTTAATACGTTACTACAAATGTTAGAATGACAGTGCATCCACGTGATAGAAGATCATTAATATAAAGATATCTAAATGATGAACGTTTGAATATTTTAATTATTTTTTGGTCGTCAAAAGTCTGAAGGTAAAACTATTCATTACGATCAGCTATATAAACAAACAAAACTAAGAGCAGAGGCGAATCTGCTCAGTCATGATTACAAACTCTTAACCAATGGGCCCTAGCAACTTTCTGTGCAACAAAATTAGCCAATCTACAAGTCCAGAAAAATAATATAGTAGAAAAATATTTGATTTTTCAGTCATCAAAAGTTTGAAGGTAAAACTATTCAGCTATACAAAGAGACAAAATTGAGGGAGGAGGCGATTCCGCCTAGTCATGATTACAAATATCTAAACGATCTCGTGTAACAAAATTAGCGGATCTACAAGTCGAGGAAGATAAAATGGTAGAAAAATATTTGATTTGGTAACATATGTTATGATTCTTTATATTTAATTAACTCCATGAGTATTAAAATTCAACTACCAAATAGGGCAACAATATGCCGTCACGGGATCCCATTAGAACTTTGAAGTTAAGCGTGCTTGGCGAGAGTAGTACCAATATGGGTGACCTCCTGGAAAGTCCTCACCCTTAGGTTGGGGGCACTGGGAAACAACCTCTCTTCAGGATAATACCCTGTAGGGGGAAGGCTGCATACATCTTCCCCCCCCCCCCCCCCCCCCCCCCGACCCTGGGTAGACGGGAGCCCTTGAGGCATTGGGTACGTTCCTTTATTCCTTTATGTTCCTTTAGTATTAAAATTCAACTATAACTGTGAATTCATGTGAATTGTGACATAAAATTAAGTCCTAACATCTTGCCTCAAATCACTCCAAATACCATGACTTGCGCGCGCATTGCCTTTGGACAAAAGCAACCAAAATTTAAAAAAATTTAGGGTTTGAAGTCGTTTTCTGTTTGCAGACTTTGATTTTTTAAAAAATTAAAAATTAAATATTAAAAATAATATTATTTTAGTTTACTCAAACTTGGAAAAACAGAAAAATAAGAAACCAAAAATTAGAAAAATTATTTCAAAAATATACATTTTAGTTTCTACAAAACTAGAAAATTGTAGAAAGAAAACAATACCAAACTGACTTTAATATGTAAATTTCTCCCAAGTAAAGCTTAAAATAAAGAACTGAATCATACAATCTTTAATTATAACCCTCCAACCTCATACAATCGTCATCAACATTATTGTAACTATTGCACGATAAGTCACCAACTATCTTCAAGTGTAACTGTTGCACTGCGAGCCATTAATCCTCCTCAATGTAGCTTCTGCACGGCGACCTACCAACCCTCTCAAAGTGTAACTACTGCTCGGCGAGTCACCAACCCTCTTCAATGTGTAACTTCTTCGTAGCGAGCCACCAATCCTCCAAAATATAGCTTTGGAAAGAGGAAGCTGCAAAACTCTCTTATCTCTCGATCAAATATCTCCCCCTACTCGGGTGCCCCCCATGTACCCCTTTACAAAACCCTATAACTCTTACATATTTTCTCTCTTTTTCTCACACATTTCAAACAACAACTCTCAACCTCTGTTTATGATTGAGTTATCTAAATCTAATTTAATCCAAAATATCAATTCAAATCAAACTTATTTAGGTAAACCTATCTTAATCAAATATCTCCCAAATCATATCTAGATCAAATTAGATTAATATCAATTTTGAGATGATTTCTACAATTCCCGGGATCCGTTTTCTCTCTTCCTCGTCTTGATCGGGTTATTTTCTTACATATTTGCATCATATGAAATCCACATATTAGCATAATTGAGTTTTATCCTAACATCAATTGGCATTTATAGACATACAAATTTTACCTTTTTTTTTTTTTTTTTTTTTTGTACACGAATCCAGAAAAAAGGAGTTTTAAATGAAATTTTGATCAAGTTCGAGTCAAACAGAGACAACAATTGACCAAGCCCGAGTTGGCCCAAACAACCAAAGGCCCAAATGAAAGACAGCCAAGTTAAACGGAAAGATTGTCAAGTCTGAGCTTGAACCAGAAATTAGGCTAGAAAAATGCACACCGTTTTAAGTCGGGGCCCATAAGATCCTTGGACCCAAAATATAATCCCGAACTATCTGGTTCATCGACTGAGCCCATGCATTAATTGGAGTTGTCCACTACACGCAATTATTAATAAAAGGAAAAGGGCATTACGTGATTTATCTGATTGATTAACAGGGTAAGTTACACGTTATTACATAAGTTTGATGTATTAATTTTTTAGTTCATAATCTTTATGGAATAATATTTTAGTTCAAAAGTTACATATATTTAAAAAAATATTCCAATGCTAGTCCATATGACGGTACAAAATGTGTAAAATTGTGGTTATTTATTGGTAAACCTACTCATCCTCGCACTATTTCCTCGTCGCATACATGAACCACAATATTGTGACGCTACTAATTAATGAAGAAGAGTTCAATAAGAGACCTATTTTACAATCTTACTTTATTGTTTGGACTATTTTATTATATACATGTGACTTTTGGATTACAACAAAAAAAAAAGGAAGACCCCAGTACCTTAAAGAGGCTCCCGTTACGGTAGGGTTTAGGGAAGATGAGATGTAAGTAGCCTTACCCCTACAGGGTAGCACTCTGTAGGGAGGCTGTTCTCCGAGGGCCCCCAATCCTTAAAAGCAAAGACGAAATAGTATTTATAAAGTCCAAATTAAATAAAGCAGTATTATACTAGACATGCAATCATGCAAACAACAATAAAGCAGCAACAATAGTAGACATGCAAGCCCAGGGGTGTTGTGAACTAGCATCGCTCTGCTCCTCTCTCCTAAATCCAATGTGACTTTTGGACTAATATTTTTATTTCACAAAGTTTGTAGACTAAAAATTAATATTTTATGGTACTAATATGTAATTGAAAAATTATCACTTAGGTACCTGAGTTTTGGCCATTTATCACCTAAGTACCATGACATTTCAATATATATAATGAGGTATCCTAAGGTTTTAAAATTCTATCACTTATGTACCCTATGCAAGAATTTAGTGAATTTTAGTGAAATTTGGGAATATTTTTCACCATAAAACTTTGATTCAGTACATGATTACAACAACATATACGAGCTATGTCAATTTTTTGACAAAAATCCAACCGATTAAGAAAAAAAATCATGGAAATATAATGGAAGATATCTATATATTAGTGAAACAATATATTTTGTAAGCATTTCACGATAGAAAAATGATAACATTACAATAGAAAATACCTATGTATAGTTATAATTATGTCCTATGTTGGTAGTTTTTAATAAAAATGGATCTAATTTTGAAAAATAATACCTAATTGATAAAATTTTTAAATTTCAGAGTAACTAAGTGACACAACAACAACAACCGACCCAGTGTCTCAAGGGCTCCCGCATATGGAGGGTGTGGGGATGTAAGCAGCCTTATCCCTTCAAGGTGTTACCCTCAAGAGAAGCTGTGTCCGAGGACCCCCAACCTGAGAAGCATAAAAGCATACAAGCACAGGAGCAAAGCAACGGCATAGAGCAAACATAAAGCATAAAGAAAGCATGAAAGTAATACGAAAGATATATAAGCCTAGGGGCACTTAGACCTGGCCAAATTTGACTCGACATGAAGATAGTGGGTTTGGGTTGGGGTTTTTGAAGCCGTCTTGAATTTGGGTCGACCCATTTAAGTCGTTTAGGTATTTTGGTTGAATTTGGGTTTGACCCATTTAACTTGTTTTCGACCGGTTGACCTGTTTATATAATTATATTATGTATTTTAATGGTCTATTATTGTTATTATATATAGAATTTGGGTAACCTATTCTACATAAGATGATTTAAATATATGTAGTAATGTTAATTTGACAGTTTATTATGAATATGTCGTGTATTTATTGCTAGTATCAACCATTAGGTATATTATTGACACATTTGTAAGTCAGAAACAAATATTTATTGAAAAAAATCACCGATATAATTAAATAGGTAACCCGCAAGTTACCCATTTAATAATCGGGTTGGGTTAGGGTTGAGAGTTCCTAACCTGTATAATAAATGGGTCGGGTTTGGGTTGACTTCATACCCTTCGCATAACACGAACGCGAACCCGACACAACACGACACTAGGGCACTAGTGCTGGCCAAAACGTCAGGATACTTAAGTGATAAATCCTTAAACCCCAAAATATTTAAGTGATAAATTTCCTATGTAATTTACCCAAAAATCTAAGCTATGATAAATGATTTTTAGAAATCTAAAGATAATAATAATTATAAAGTTTAAAAATAAATATTAAACTTTATTAAAGATGTTTCACATTATTACAAAAGCATCGTAAAATGCATACAATAATAATGCAAAAGCATCGCCATAGATTGCGGTCCATTTTTACATGCTTTGATTTTGCCTTATTCATCGGTTAGAATTTGAAATTTATCATTAATAAATTTTAATTTAGTTCAATTTATATAATATAAATTGTAATTTAAAAAAATTAGATTACCAGAGTAAACTAAGAATAAAAACTTTTAGTGTAAGATAATTTTAAAAATATTAGTCCTCAAATCAACAACTTACTGAAAAACAGAGTTATTGAGGGTGCGTTTGGTTCAGCTTATTTCAGCTTATCTATTTCAATAAGATCTGTCCATTTAAGATTTGTATCTTTTTATAGTGGAGTGTTTGTTTGTGCTGTGAAGAAAGATCTTTTTTACAAAAAAAAGTATTTGGATACAAGTTTAAAAAAAGAACTTATATATTATAATCACAAAAGTCACTTAATAATATAAATTAATTAATAATAGTAGGTAGAAGAAAATTATGATAATAATTGATTATGGTAGTAAAGAGTGATGAGTGTAGCGACCAGTGAGCGTAAAAAAAAGGTGGTGGTAGGTGGGGGCGGTAATAACAAGTAAAAGTAGGTTATATAAATAAAAATTTAATATTAATATAATCTTTTTAAAGCATTTTTGGGAAATAAGCTGTAAAAAGGATCCAGTTTTGCATCTTTTTCTGCTTAGTTCTAAAATTATTTCTTCATCTTTCTATTTAAGCTGTGAAAAGATGTAAAAAGATCTTTTCTGCCAATCAAACGCAAGCCCTACAGTCAATTAGATCTTTTTCACAGTTTTAAGCTGTTAAAAAACTGAATCAAATGCAGCCTGAACCTATTGTAGAAAATGTTATTGCTACAACCATAATGTGATTTCAAATGAATAATTGCACAAAGATTTGAAAATCTGCTCTAACGTTAATACTTTTGCTCCTTCAATAACATTAGTCTCTAATATTTCGGAGTGCTGGGGTTTTTTGGATTTCAAATGGTGTCATTGGTTAGTAGATGGTGATTGTTCGTCCCGGGTTCTGTTTGTTCTGTACCTCTCGTGTCATATTGTGGGGGCATCCATGAATGAAGCTGTTTTGATTGTTCCTGATATTAGTTACTGTCGTCACGGGTTATTTCGTCTTTTTGGTAAGGGTAGCTTCTTAATATTTCCGTTTTTCTGCATTTTGGTTCAGGCCTCGCTCCTTCAGGTGTGCGTATTTTTATTCCATGGCTTTTATTTCAAATTATCAGAAAAAAAAATCTACAGAATTTAGGTGTACAACAACAACAACAGCAACAACTTTTTCAGTGTCACAAAAGCTCCCGCCGAGGTAGAGTATGAGAGAGTGAGATATATATAACCTTATTTATTTAGGGAGTTAGTCTGAATAGAGGCTATGCTGGGGAGCTAAGGATTAAAAGCATGAAAATTTTGTTGTACCTTACAGGGTGGCGCGAATAGTTTACAAACTGAGCACAAAGTCAACCGTTATACTCCTTCCTATAAAAGCCAAAAAAAAAAATAAAAATAAATAAATACCCACAAATATTTTAATAAATAAATAAATAAATAAATAAATACCTGCAAATATTTATAAAAAATCGTTTCTTATTGTATCAATTTAGTCCTCTTACAATTGATATTGTGTCGATTTGGTCCTTAGAGTAAAATTTATGTTAAATTCTTAATAAAATTTTTAACGATTCTGCCGCAAATTATGTTAAATTGAGTCAATAGATGGATTTGTAGTGGGTTACTTGCATCAAACATGATTGTGCCGTTAAAAATTATATTATTAACTTAACTTTAATTTGGCTGAAGGACTAAATTAGCATAATATTAATTGTAGATGAACTAAATTAACACAATTAGAATTATAAGGACTAAACTGATACAATAAGAAAAGTACATGGACCTTTGGTGCAAATAACCCAAAAATTAAATATTATTTATTTTTTTTGGGTCAAAACCAAAGAAATATGATATAATGGCAATCATTATCGAACATGCAACCCACTAATATATGCTTTAAATCTCATGACTTTTTCTCTTAATTTTTCATTATATATACACATTGTAACATCACATAATCAACCCACAAAAAAATATGAACAAAAAAATGTTACCCACATTGTGTTTCGTTCTTTGTTTCTTGCTATTTCATCTGTCTGATGCATCCGAAACGAGAACTTACACTCCAACCACCGCCCCTAAGACGTACTATCAGCCACCGGTTCACAGATCTCTGACACCAGCTAAGCCGAGTAGCGATGCTTACAAGTACTTGGCCCCTCAGAATGCTGCTCGGGCCGTCCTTGGCCTCCCCCCTTTGGCTTGGGACAACAGGCTTGCTGCTTATGCGCGTGGGTATGTGTTACGGTTAAGTTATGTTGAGTACTGGGTAAGGGTGTAAAATAGGGAAAGTAGAGCCTTAACTTGTTAAGGTGGAGCTTTGACGTGAGAACATTTTTTTCAACTCGAGGTTAACTAGAAGTTCGGTTGAGCGCTAAGGCTGGTCAAGACCCCAAGCAATGAAAGATGTTGCTTGTTACCCGTAATTGTTTTTCCTTCTTTAATTTGGATTAGGATTCTCAATAGTACAATTGACGTCACAGTTAAAATATAAAACGAAACACATACAATATGACGCACAATTTTATAGCTATATTGACATGCGGAGTTTTCAACAGGTATGCAGGGCGAAGGCGGTCTGATTGCGCCTTGATCCACTCGAACGGACCGTACGGAGAGAACATCTTTTGGGGGAGCGGCTCCGATTGGACGCCAGCTCAGGCAGTGGCGGCGTGGGTGGCGGAGAGGAGGTGGTACAAATACTACTCCAATTCATGCACCTATGGTCAAGACTGCGGCCATTACACCCAAATTATATGGAAAAACACCCGAAGAGTGGGCTGCGCTAGGGTCATTTGCTATGGGGGCCTTGGTGTTTTTGTTACATGCAATTATGACCCCCCGGGCAACTACATTGGATCTAGGCCTTACTAATTAAGCCTGTGATCGGTTCATTTGTTTGACTTAACTTATCTGTCTTAATGAGATCTATATATTCTCAGATATGTATCTTTACAATATGATATTTGGTTTTGTAATTCCGAAAAACCTTAGTTGCTAAATATAGTATTTGAATTCATAATTAGAAAAGAACTTACATGTATAAAATGATTAAAAAAAACTTAATAATATAGATCAACAAGAATAAGAAAAGTTTTATAGCCGAGCAACTTCACAAAGGAAAAAAAAATGGAAAACTGGGAAGAAGCTCGGGTTGGCTTTTTATGGCGATGAATCTCTCATAATCGAGCGTTTTGCAATGATGGACTAGGGTGAGACTTGTAGTGGCTTTCTCCCTCAGGTCTCTGTTGGTGCTGCTGTGCTCCTCTCTGACTTAGTTTCTCGTCTGGCCTTCTTTTAGTTTGGTTGCAGGGCTGTGTCCAGTCTTATTTTTGTTTTTCATGTTCCTGTTGTCCTCCTTGTTGTTTTTTTTTTCCTTGATCGAATTTTCTTGCCACCTTCCGTTTACGGGTGTTTAGGGCTCGCTTTTCGAGGTCCATGGTTTGTTCTTCAGCTTCGCCGACATTTAACGGGGAAAAAAAAAACGGTGCCAGCCAGGTGCTGAGCCATAGGGTTGGAGTGAATCACAGTAAAACCAAGCCATAATAGTGGATATATAGCAGCGAGTTATAATATAAATATATCGAATTTATGTGCCAAATGACGTAATAAAAAATCATAAAGTTCTAAAAAATGATACTGAATTTATTATTTTTAAGTACTATATTCAATATACTACCCTGAAAAGGGTACCAACATGCAAGCACCGAATCCCATTAGAACTCCAAAGTTAAGCGTGCTTGGGCGAGAGTAGTACCAAGATGGGTGACCTCCTGGGAAGTCCTCTTGTTGCACTTCTCAGGTTGGAGGTTCTCAGAAACAACCTTTTTAGGATTGCACCATGAAGGGGGAAGGCTGCGTACATCCAACCCTGCCCCCCCGAGATCCTACCTAAGCGGGAGTCCTTGGGGCATTGGGAATGTTGCTTACTATATTCCGTATACACTAGAATGATTTCTTCTAATGGGTTCCAATGAGATGCTCAAGTAGCCAAAGTTGTTGACAATGAGGGTTGACATTATCTGGATGGGCACACTACTGTTCAATATTTAGGTCGAGTTGTGTGGAAGGAAAATTTCTCAAGATTATTCTCCATCAAATATAGTATACTTCGAACGTAACTAGAAACATATGATATTGTTACTCAATTGGCCATCTTCTTTGGTTTCACAATCATATCCCTTTTTTTTCGATAATTAGGGACAAAGTCGCTGAAAAAAGTAGGCAACTCGACAAAGCGAGACCTGAGACCACTCTTACAAGAGCGGGGAAATAAGAGACACCAAAAAAATCAAAACAAAAAGACAATGAAAAACAGGAAGATTACGACTCACAGACACGCGCGAAAGCAACAAAACCAACCAAACGGCAGGAACAAGCAGCAAACGACAGGCAGAAACTTGCTAGAAACCAGGACTCAAGAGAGAAGGATCACAGCTCTTGCTCAAAGAACAGGGCACTCTCAACTGAAAACTCTACGCAGTTTGAGGACAATATTATATAATGTGACAGTTTGAGGACCATGGATAGAATACTTCGATTTTAGCTTCATCCCCCGTCCTTCTATGCCCTTTGTGGTAAAAATATTTTTTGCGATAATTGATTTAGCCCCAAAAACCGCACTACAGTATAAGAGAAATAAAATAAAGAAAACCAAATCAAAATGGACAGAAGTTATTCCAACCATACAAACTCAACAAGACCAATATCAGACGCCAAACATCTCCAAGCAGCTCTCAACGTGACAACACACAATTCTCAAAAACATGAGAACTAAAACAAAACGAATAACACTCAAAACAAAAGAACAAAGACAAAGAACGAATCCCAACAAGACAGCAAACAAACCCAAAGTACCATAACAAAAGGACAGACGCCCTCAAGAAATAGAGTTGAAACCACATGATTTTCAAGCTATGTTTATCATCCTTGGTTTACGAGCTACGATATAAGCAAACTCTAGAACCGCTTCAAGACATACACATATATATTATCGTAATCAAGTAGTATAAGAATTTTCAGCATCAAATTGGTCAGATTATTACAATAATTCATCAAATTTGAACATAAGGTAACTAGATGATAAACTATACAAATCTCAAGATATCTCATTGTATATATTAAAATATCGGAAATGTTCAAACCTCGTAATACTATTAGCATATATGTACTGATCGAGCATTGCAATAAAGTTGCTGCCAAGGAACTATCTATCCCAAAAGCTTAAGCTAATGAGTAAAGGCCCAAGATTAGTTTTATACTCTAGAATACCCCCTCACGCAAATGCCTATTGGGCTTGAAGCGTGGATATTGCATAGGCCCACCTCACACCTTGTGCTTAAATTATATTCATATTGAAAGTCGGGGCTATTGGGATTCAAACTCGTGACCTCTTAGTCAACAAGGCTCTGATACTATGTCAAAGAAACATATGTGCCAAAAGCTTAAACTGATGAGTGAAAGCCCAAGATTAGTTTTATACTCTAACAGTTGCAGGTCCATGTCCCTATTGACAACCATTTGCATCGACTACCTTTTTTTCGATTATTAGCGACAAAGTCGCAATACATAACAGGCAACTCGAATAAGCGAGGCTTAAAGGAACCCGAATAAAGTCGGGAAAAAGATTGCATCTACTACTGAAATGCACATGATAAACTTTGTATCCATTACGTACGTCCAAATATCAAGAGCTTTTACATAATAACAAATCCAGTGCCTCAAGGACTCCCGCATAAGTGGGGTCCCCCCCCCCCGGGGGGATGTATGCAACCTTACCCCTTCAGGGTGTAACCCTGTCGAGAGACTGTTTCCGAAGACTCGCAGCTAGGGATGGCAATAGGACGGGTAAAACCCGTTACCCGTGGGTATCCGCCCCGTTTGGGGAGGGTATGGGTATAGATGATGCGGGTAACGGGTACGGGTAGGGTACACATTTCAATACCCGTCACAGGTATGGGGCGGGTATTGGTATAGGATTGTACCTGCCCCGCCCGGACCCGCCTCATACCCGCATGTATCCGCCTCGCTCTTCCCTGTACCTGCATATCCCCGTTGTATTATTTTATATAAAATAAATTTCTCAAGCAATTTATAATTATGAAGTCATGGTTATTATTGAAGGAAAAAAGAAAAAAATTTTATGTGTAATAAGTTAGACAATGGATAGGTAACAAGGTGGGTACGAGGAGAGGGTACGGGGTGGGTACAGGCGGATTGGGGCGGGTACGTAATGGGTACCCGTTGGGTACTCGCGGGTAATGGGTATGGGTTTGTACCCGCCGGGGAGGGTACGGGTACCCACTTCATACCCGTGGCAGGTAATGGGGTGGGTACGGGTATAGAATTTGTGTGGCGGGTACGGGTATGGAGGAAGCGTCCCCCGTACCCGCCCCGCCTAGGGTTGGCAACATAAGGACTTTCCAGGAAGTCAGACATATAAATACAAATTTAATATATTAATTTTTTAACAAAAAAAATATATTAATTTTTTAATTCATAATCTTTATAAAATAATATTTTGGTTCAAAAGTTATATATATTTAATAAAATAGTTCAAACAATAGAACGTAAGCAGAGTACAAAATAGGCCTCTCATCCAACTCTTCTTTATTAGCAGCGTTAGAACGACGCACTTCGTGTGCCAAATGAGAGAAGTAGAGAAGGGATGACGGGTTTACCAATAAATAACAGTAGTTTTACATCCTTCCAAATTGTCATTGGACTAATTTATTAATTACATGTAAAATCTTGGACTAAAATATTATTTCGCAAAATTTATTAAGTACAAAATTAATATACCAAGTCTCAAAATACTAATATGTAATTTATCTTAACTATGTATCAGATACAAATGATAAAAAATTATTAGTTTAGGAAAACTTATTTCATATCAGTATATTTGACCAAAAGAATATTTCATTTAGTATTAGTTTTATATAATCCAAATTATTAAAATATAATATATATAATCCACACAAATTGGATGCATTTGGCGATATTAAAAAAAAAAAAATGGATGCATTTATCATTTTTTTTATTTTTTAAAACATATGATAAATAGCGGATACACATAATAAAAAGTTTCTAGCTTAAACTACAAGGAAATGTGGCTATTCTCGGCACTTATTTTTACAATTCTCGTCTCAAAAAAGCATCGAGAATTTCATTATCGGCGCTTAAAGCAAACGCGGAGAATAAAAGCACCGAGAGTCTCAGCGATTTTATGCGCCGAGAGTCTCGACGCATTTATGCGCCGAGATTTTTTGACTTTTTTAAAAGCCCAAATTTCTCTTCTCAGCAGGGCCATTTTACAGACAACCTCTTATGTGTTGCCAATTTATTTGTGCATATTTTCCACATATATATATATAATAAAAAAAATATCATCTGCTACGATAAATTTTTCATAAGACTCCAAATTCGACAATCAAAATATTACGACATTGTCAATGTATCTTGATAGTTCAATACAAAATTGAGATTTTTTCCCCTCCAAATGTCAACATAATTGTAAGCCATAATACAACCAATTTTCTAATCTAATATCAACCAAAATGAAAAAAAAAAAAAAAAAATACAATGCTAACTTAGTCAACTACATTCTTCACAAATATATTAATCAACCGAGTGAGCTTGGCGTGCTTGCAGATGCAGAAAAATTTGAGGGTTCACGATCTCTTGATCCCGATTCATCTCTAGCCTGTATAGACAACACAATAATAACATTACTTATGTACAAAACATCAATCTACCAGTTTACTATCACATAAATCAATAACAATGAGCACATTCATTGTGTATTCTCAATTCACAATTAAGAGGTTAAATGGTAATATGTTTTCAAACGTCATCAACTTCATTATTTACAAAGGTTTAGAAAGGTAATTATTTGCATTATAGTACAAACAAATACAAATTAAATAGATTATCTTACCAGATCAGCAACCGCAGTAAGAACTGCTCAACCTTCCGATATCGTCCTTAAGGTACTCAAGTTACCTTCGCCATCTATTAACCATTAAGATATACCGTTACTTTTCTAATCGATTGAAAAATTATTACCATAATTAATGCTATTCATATGTAAATTTAATGCTATAAAAGAGAAAACATTTACCGATAAGTTGAAGTAGCTCCCTCTCATCAAATGGCACATTAGTAGACCAAACACCAACTTCCCTCACCGGTCCCTCTGCTTGAGATGTTGACGGTCTTGGCGGATTGTCATCACCTCCTTGATGTTCCGATGTTGCTGTTGAAGACCGCACTGATTGGCTACTTCTAAAATTCAACCTCCTCATCGTAAATCCACGCTTTTCCAAAAATAAAAGAATTAGTAGATGCATAATAGAACTTACAAAAATAAAATGAGAAGCAAATATGTTCTATAAAACAAATAATCAATAATGACAAACCAACATATGTATAACATAACTTTGACTCCGCCGTACAAAATCTTGTAAAAAAGAAAACTAACATACTTGGACAAAATGAAACAACCCGTAACAATATTTCACAACTCTAAAAAACCAAAGATAAAATCTCTCCTAGATCATACAAGTCCCTAGGTTTAGTCTTAATGACATGATACCATCTCTTTTGCATCTCATCTTGAATATAGAAAACTTGCCTTGCTTGAGATGAGATGACAAATGGATCATCTTTCAACAATCGACCCGTATGTATCAACTTAGAGAAGTTCACACAAGCACCATCATTTCTAAATGTTCTTAAGCCCCTATTTATATCTACCCAATCACAACGAAAAATGACAACTTTATAACTCCCATAATAGTCTAATTCATATATGTCTGTCAATTTGCCATAGTAAACTTGTCCATCAGCTACGACCATGACCCCAGAATTTTGTGTCCTCATATAGCGTTCACGATCCTCTGTATGAAACTTGTATCCATTAAGGGCAAAGCCCTTCATTCTTTTAGCATACTGATTTAGCCCACCAGCTAAAGCCCGATTCCTTCTTCGGTAGTTGCATCAATTTTGTGCATCTTAATAGAATAAAAGGTAGTATCAAAATTAATGGTGATTATATAATATCAATTTCAGCATAGAATAAAATATACTAACCTGGTTTTGAAGCCACTCAGAAAACTCTTCAACAATCCACTGATTTTCTTATGTTGCATTAGATCTACCTCTATGGGAATATGCTCGTCGTTTTTCACTTAAAAATTCACTACAATAAAGAAATTATTAGTAGGTTGAACAAAAATAGTTAATATTGACAAAGTTGCTTCTATTAACACTTACTCACGAAGTTCCTTGATTTCATCTAGCTGAAGTAGCACATAACGATGCGCTTGTTCCTTACTTCTCATATCAAGGCGAACAATTTTCTCTTTTTCAATTGCACGACCCCCAGAGTTTAACAAGTATTTACCCATACTTGAAATATTATCATCATTTCTTTTAGGTCTATTAAAAATGGTCCTAACACCTTCTAAGTATCTAGAACAAAATGTAAAAGTCTCCTCCATGATGTAGCCTTCAGCAATGGACCCTTCTGGCCGCGCCTGGTTACTTACGTATGCTTTCAAATGGGACAAATACCTTTATTACATAAAGTATAAATAATACGTGAGATCAATTACAGGATGCCAAATATGAGAGATAAAAGTAAATGAAGCATTATCGGCTAACCTTTCAATCGCATACATCCGTCTATAGTGAACAGGCCCACCAAGCTTAGCCTCCTCTATTAAATAAATTAGTAGATGAACCATGACTGTGAAAAATGTAGGTAGAAATTCCATCTCCATCTCACAAAGTGTAATAATAATGTTCGATTGTTGAAGATCGAGTATATTTGGGTCGAGGGTCGTAGAACACAAGTATTTGAAAAAGGAAGACAAGTCTGAAAGCAACTCAATGACTTGTGTGGCATTGGATGCTCGTAAGCTACAGGAAGAATATCTTGCATAAGAACATGGTTGTCATGACTCTTAAGGTTTAAGAGTTTTCTTTGTTTCAACTTCACACATCTAGAGATGTTAGATCCATATCCCTCTGGGACCCTAAGTTTCTTTGGAACTCTTAGAAACCGTTCTTTATCATTTGAAGACATATAGTAAGAAGCTGGAGGCATGTACGGATCTCTATTAGGACGAGGTTGTAGCCAAAGATGTGGCTTTATGTTCTCTTCTTCAAGGGCCCTTCTTGCCTTTTCATCATCTCTAGTCTTTCTCTCCATATGTAACAGCGTCCCTAGAACATTATCACACACATTTTTCTCTATGTGCATGACATCTAGATTATGTTGAAGGAGATTGTACTCCCAATATGGCAAGTCAAAAAATACGCTTTTTTTCTTCCAAAGCACTTCCTCATTGTCCACTCTTACTATTGAACTGTCTATGTGGTGCCTTTCTCTTTTCTTCTTACTAGTCTTTTGGGTTTTTCCATACTTGTAACGAACTTGTTCTTGTACTTTCAAGATATCAGTCCCTGATGCCGGAGTAGGAGCACAAGCATACTCCATTGTCCCATCAAACAATTGACTCTGAGATCGAAAAGGGTGATTATCAGGTAACCATTTACGGTGTCTATTAAAGCAAATCTTGCCCCCAAACTTATAAGAATGTGTATGTTCAGTGCAATAAAGACAAGCTGTGTAGCCCTTTGTACTCCAACCATACAACATAGCATATGCAGGAAAGTCATTGATAGTCCACATTATAGCCCCTTGCATCATAAAGTTTTGTCCACTATAGGCATCATATGCATCAATACCTTCCCATAATAATTTCAACTCATGCAACAATGGTTGTACCTCAATGTCAAGTCCAGGGCCCGATTTCCCAGGAATAATCGAAAAAAGAATGAATGACGATTGCTTCATACATAGCCATGGGGGCAAGTTGTATGGGATCAACACCACTGGCCATGTACTATAAGTAGTATTCATAAGACAGTATGGATTGAAGCCGTCACTAGCAAGACCAAGCCTAACACTACGAGGATCTGAAGAAAACTCCGAATATTGAGCATCAAATGCCCTCCAAGCTAAGCCATCTGCAGGATGCCTTAATTTCCCATCCTTCAAACGGTCTATCTCATGCCATCTCATATCTTCGGCTGTTTTAGATGACATGTATAATCTTTTGAGCCTTGAAATCAAAGAAAAATACCGCATCACCTTAGCGGGCTCTCCTTTCTTGGTTGACATAGTTTCATCACTACAGCTGTCATCTTCCTTACCCTTAACTGTCTTCCATCTTGAGGTACCGCATGTATGACAACTCTCTTTTTCAGACATTTCACCCCAATACAACATACAATTATTTGGACAAGCATGAATCTTTTCATATCCAAGACCCAACTCATTGATCATTTTCTGAGCTTCATAATAAGATGATGGAAATACCATAATTTGGGAAAATGCATCAACAAGAAGTCTTAGCAACATCGTGAAGGACTCAGCAGACCAACTATGCATACATTTCAAGTGAAACAAGTGCAAAAGAAATGACAATTTGGAGAATGCGCTACAGCCTGGATATAGTTCTTCATTAGAACCTTCCAATATCTTCTTATACTTGGCTTTTTCCTCAGGAGATTGGTTGGGTTGTTTAAGGGAAACTTGGTCCGACCAATCATATTCATCAGACAAATGGGGTTGACTTGTGGAGGGAGGAAGATCAACTCCGATACTTTCTCGTAGTAATCCACCAATATCATCTCGACCTATGGCCCTTCCCTCATTATTATTGGTAGATATTTGACTATTGCATCTCAATTGTTGAACAATATCTTCTTTTGCATGAAAAATTCATTTCTTATACTTTGGCCAAAAACCCTTAAAAAGGATATGATATTCCACTTCTTCTAATGAGAACCATTTGGCTACTTTGCATTTATTGCATGGACATCGAGTTTTTCCTTCTATAAGGTTTTCTTTAGCGAACTTAATGAATTCAATGACACCATCAATATAAGCTTGACTAATCCTTGGTTGCGTGATCCAACTCGTATCCATATCTCTAAATATTAAGTAGTGCAATCAAATTACCTAAAAGTTGAAAAAAAGTTTTAGTTCATAAGACAAATATTTAATCAACCAATCAAAACATATACAAATACAAAAACAAATAATTAATGGGACTTAGGAGAAGTTAGAAATTAAAGTGAGATATATGTGTTCCTTATAATCAATTTTAATCCTCTAATGTGAAGGTCTCATCTAAATAAGGGATATAGCAACAAAGTTTTATTTTTCCAATTTCAATAAGTGATGAGAAACAAGAAGAAAATTCCACAAATTCCACTCAAGCAATAAGAAATCCAACACTTTCATTTAAATAATTCTTTGATTTATAATGTCCCAAATTTTGGCTCAGACCCTAAGCATTCCTTATCAGCACATTTGATAGGGCGTTTTTGACTTCATCATTAATCTTTATACTCTAATGCTCATAGAACTTATTCTAAAATAACTAATAATATCTTAAAACTACCTCAATCAAAGAAATCCAATAAATTCTATATAAAGCATAATCACAAACTAAAATTACAATCAAATGACTTGACTTTCATATTATAAAACTATTACAAAACTATAATATAACTACTTCAACCAACTCAAATGATATAATACTTGTAGAAGAATAAGTAGTCTAATAAAAATAAGAACCGAAACTAGGGCAAAGACATCACTTACAAACAGCAAAGCAAGAGCAACTGTGAAACGGCGATTAAATGGCGGAGAAACGGCAGCTTGTTGAAGAGGCGGGCAAAATCAGATGCTTGAACTGCGAAATCGGCTATTAAGTATGCAAAATCTGATGAAGAAGCGGAGAAGCGAACGAAATGTAATGGTAAGACAGTGAGAGGCGAGCGGTTGAGGCGACTGGATTGGGGTTTGTGGGCGAAATATGATGGTGAGACAGTGAGAGGCGAGCATTGGAGGCGACTGGGTTAGGGTATGTGGGCGAAATCTGATGGTGAGAGTCAGAGGCGAGCGGTGGAGACGACGGGGTTGGAAATCTGATGGTGAGGGTAAGAGATGAACGCTGGCGGCGAGGGTAGGGTTTGCGGGGAAGAAGATGTGGGGTTTCAGGGTATATATATCTGGATTCATTCTCGACTTTTTTTTACGCCGCTCCTTTGGACATAAAAATGCGCCGTTCCAAATTTGCGTTGTTTAAAAGCGTCGAGAATTTTTGACGCTTTGTCTCGGCACATTTAAGCGTCGATATTTCTCGGCATTTGCATAAACGCCGAGAATCCACCTTTTTTGTTGTAAATACCTAATTAACTTAGAAATAATTTTTTGGGTTATTTACAATAATGGTCCTTGGACTTCGTCCATTGTTTCAATTTAGTCCTTGTACTTTTAGTTGTGTTAATTTAGTCCATGAACACTTCAAAATATGTCAATTTGGTCTTTAAAGAAAATTTTATGTTAAGTTTTAATAAAATTTTTAATGTTTCGGCCACAAATTGGGTTAAATTGAGTAAACGGATGAATTTATAATAAGTTGCTTGCATCTAACGTACTTTGCCGTTCAAAATTATGAAATTAACTAAACTTAACTTTGATCAAATGACTAAATTGACACATTTTGAATTGTTTAGGGACTAAATTGACACAATTAAAAGCACAAGACCCAAATTGACACAATGAGCAAAGTACAGGGACCTTTAGCGTAAATAATCCTAATTTTTACAAGTCAATGGTTTTTCTAATACATCATCATCAACATACCAGTGCCTCAATGGCTCCCGCTTGCGCAGGGTCTGGGAGGGGCAGGATGTACGCAGCCTTACCTCCTCAGGGTGAGACCCTGACAAGAGACTGTTTCCGAGGACCTCCAACCTGGCAATGCATTCATGGCAAAAGGTAAAGGCAAACAAGTAGGCAAACACAAACATGCAGAGAGTAATACGCCTAAGGAGCAGCAAGAGAGGGGGAGAGTGAGAGAGCGAGAGGGAGAGTGCAAAGGTATCAGCAGCGTGTATCACTACTCGGAGCTCCTATACCTCAAAATCGGTTATGCGTATACTAATCCTGCGCTAAGCTCTAAACTAGGGCCATCTCTTCTTTTAGGTTGGGATAGGCAAGGTCCTGTCGAGAAGTTCATCCAATTTTTCTAATACATAATTAAATAAATAAATTGGGCACTCCAATTGTGAACATACAGTATTATTTTCTGATAAACCGATAAGTTTCACTATATTATTAGATTACAAAATTATATATATAAATTAGATACATATAAATATTGTCGAGGCCCCTGTGCTGTTCTTCGACTTTGCCAATATTTATCCGAAAAAAAGATACATATAAATATTATCTTTTCGGTATGAAATTATCAATACGGACGCTCACCCACAACATCACCAGGAGGATAATAATTACAAGTCATAAACACATCTCCACTCTCACACACAACCCGAGCGCACCCGACCCTCCTAGTCTTACTCCACACTATTTGTGTATAATGCCCGCACATCTGCCCGTCTACACACGTGTTGGTCTGATAGTTATAGTCCTTCTCTTCATCTGCCCAAATCTTGACCGCGTCTGTTGGGGTCCACTTTGAGCCGCCTCCCATTAATATGTTCTCCCCCAGCACGAACCCATCCTCCGGGAATGAGTGCTTAAGGGCGCAATCGGCTCTGCGAACCCCTGCCCACCTCTTCGCGTACTGCTCCAGCTGTGGGTCCCACCACAGGGGGCGCTCCCGTTTCCTGGTGATGGAAAAATAATGATGTAAGACCAATGTAATGTAGAATGACTTTATATAAAGATGTTGATGTATAACAGAAATAATCGAGTCGTGGAATATCATTATCTAAAAGTGCATATTGGCTAAAAATCGATTCTCAATGCAGCGACTACATGTAGTCAAGGGATACAGATGAGAGTTTCGAGCAAATCTCATAAACGTGTCAAGTATTGCGGACTCTACCTTATCTCCCTTTTATGGATAAAATGAGGGAGAAATAAAGTCATAATTCGAGAAATATGTAACCAATGTGTGTTTAGTACAGTCATAATAGCATATTTAATAGCAATTATGACAGTATACATGGGTAACGACAAGATACTCTATTACATTTTCCGACATTTTTAAAATCTACAACGCAGAAGTAAAAGTACTCCCTGCTTGCCTAGCCTGAAGTTTCGAGCAGGTGGCACGAGAAGCCTAACAACTTACAACACCCAGTATATATAGGGATATTCATACCGAGTAAATATCTTTCATATTTCTATACAGAACAAAGTTCTGAAGTATTTTTTTCAACGCACCTGGCACGAACCAAGTTGTGAGCGGTAAGAAACTCTAGCGACTCAGCCCTACAGCCCAAGCAAAGGCGTGCGTTTGAGGCTTTATGGTGGCGTGCTTTTGAGACTTTATGGGTAGTGGCAGCGATGCTGGTGGTGCGGTTTAATGGGCTGCCGATAGCGGCAGCGACAACGGCGGCAGAGAGGGTAAGTTGCAGACAGAGGAGGATGAGATGAAGTTTCATTTTTATTATTGTCGGGGGTGATGCATTGGGAATTGGAGTGCATGCAAGGATTTATAGGAGATGAGGTTCTGGTGCCGCGGTAAAATCGCAGCATTATTGGCTGTGGCAGGTAGCAACCACAAAGAGAGAGGGAGAGAGAGGATTTATTTTTTTAATTATTTGTATCAAATAAATAATTTAAAATTTAATTTATTTATATAAAGTAATTTTAATATATATATTTATATTTTAATTATTTATTACTTAGATATTTCTTAAATTTTTATCGTCATTTGATGTTTTCAAACAATTATTTATATGAAAGTAATTTTAATATATAATTTTATATTTTGACTATTTATTAGTTAGATATGATTTAGGTATCCATTAAATTTTCGTTTAAAAATATCAAATGACAATAAAAATTTAGCTGAATTTTAATATATAAACTTTGTTAAATACGACATATATCTAATTAATAAATAGTCAAAATATAAATTTATATATTAAAATTTAGTTAAACTTTATTATTATTTGATATTTTCAAATAAAAATTTAACAAATAAATTTAAAATTATTTATTTTATATAAATAATTTAAATTTAAAAAAAATTCTCACTCTCTCTCTCTCTAAATGCCACGTGCCACAGACCAGATCCTCGTCCATTTATAGGACAATGCTACAGGTCAAAGAATTTATAGCCAATCATTTATAAAGCATATATAATAAATGAGATTTTCTATATTAATGATATATATATATATTTTTACTAAATATAAATTTATTATTATTGTCTTTATTTTTGGCTAATTAAATGCTAAAATATGATGCAATTAATGTACCTTATCATGTATTGGGCACATGTTAGAACATAATAAAAATAAAAATAAAAATATATATTAGTTTACAGAAAATAATTAATTTATTATTATTTTTAGGTTTATTTATACTGTAATTTACGGCCTATACGGTTACGGCATGTGTAAATGATTCAGATAATATCGAGGCCTAGCATTTGCCATTGCTGAAATTATATGGATCCAACAACTTTTTGCGTGAGCTTCATGTTGCTCGCCCTCGGTCTCCTCTTTTTCTATGAGATAATATTCATGCAAACAAATATAATACAAATACATATTAGTTTATAGAAAATAATTCATTTATTATTAATTTTAAGTGTATTTATATTGGGGTTCATTTACCAAGCAATAATGTACCGGATCCCATTAGAACTCCGAAATTAGGCGTGTTTGGGCGAGAGTAGTACCAGGATGTGTGCCCTCCTGTGATGTCCTCGTATTGCCAACCCTATAAGGTTAGGGATCCTCGGAAACAGCCTCTTAGTAGGGTTACACACTGAATGGATAAGGCTGGGTACATCTACCCCCCAAACCCTGCTTAGGCGGGAGCCCTTGAGGCATTGAATATGTCGTTGTTGTTGTTGTTAAGTGTATTTGTATTATAATTTACTGCTAAAATAAATATCTAAAACCGCTATATCCCAAAAGAGATCACAGTTAACGTTGCAGTAAAATGTTGCTGCATAAAATTGCAGTGAAATACTGTAAAATACTGCTGAAAAATGCAGTGAAATAATTCAGTGAAGGTTACAGTAAAAATCCTTCTATAATATTGCAGGAAAAAAAAAAAAAAAAACAGCGCAAAGAACAGCAGAAATCGCAGCAAAAAATACAGAGAAATTTTTAGTAAAATTTTAGCGAAATACTACAGTACAAAATTAGTAGTTAAAGATTGTGACAAAATGTAGCGAAAATAGTGGAAGATTCAGCGAAAATACCTAAATACAGCATTCAAATAGTATTGAAAAAAGGAGAAGTAGATTGAATACCGAAGATATCGTGCCGTGGGAAATACCCACTGCTCCAGTGCAAACAGTAGTATCGGCAGTTATCCTCCAGGATTTACACAGTCTGACCCTTATCATGCACTCATTAGTTACCGGATAGGAGTATTTTGAACTTTGCCCAAATATGATTGAAAGGAAGGAGAGAACGGAGGGGAGGATTCGATGTTAAGTGAGCAAACGATGGTTGTGATGTAGAAGAAGAAGAAGAGAGATATGTGTGAATTTCTGGATATGGTCTTCGGAAGGTGGAGAGAGATGATCTAAAGAGCGTTTTCTACAGAGTGTGAGAACATTGTATTTATACTATTATTAAAGTGTTAGGTTATGTCTCAAATTACTTGTTTTAATTTTATGGGTTGCTGTAGGGTCACCGATCGATCGGGAGGGAATCCGATCTAACGGGTGTTTTAAGGAAAGATTCGGGAGTTTTTTAGGAAATTAGAGGGCCGATCGATCGGGTGTTTCCCGATCGATCGGGCCCTACCAGGCTCGGCTCTATTTAAAGGACGTAGGGTTTACGTCATTCTGTATCCAATTAAAGTGTAAGGCGCCGTCATTGAAAGAAAAGAGGTGATTTTGTAATTCCTCCAAGATAATCGAGTGCTACGAGAGTTCAGAGAAAGTGATTGTAATTCTTTCATAGATCTCGTTCAGAGGAAGTGTCGTTGTAATTTTTCCGTTCAGTATCAATAAAGAATCTCCATCTCCGCCCGTGGTTTTCTCCCCTCTCGATTGTAGAGGGGTTTCCACGTAAATATTATGTGTTCGTGTTTGTTCTTTCTTTCTCCATATATTTGTTTACTTCTCGTTTGTGTGAGTCATATTATTTGAATCGAATCAAGTTATCAGGGTTTACGCTTCCGTATCAAGTTTTATCCCTAACAAATTGGTATCAGAGCATATCAGATTTGTTTAAGTTTCTTTCATAAAGGGATCATAATTGCTATATTATAAATGAATCCCCAACAGCTAGTAACGGATGGTGAATTGAATAAAGCAACATACCCAGCGCTCGAAAGGCTCCCGCCTAAGCAGGGTCGCGGGGGCGGATGTACGCAGCCTTCCCCCTTCAAGGTATTATCCCTAAAGAAAGGTTGTTTTCAAGTCCTCCAACCTGAGAGTGAGGACTTCCCAGGAGGTCACCCATCCTGGTACTGCTCTCGTCCAAGCACCCTTAACTTCAAAGTTTTAATGGGATCCGGTGATGGCATGTCGGTATCCTCTTTGGTGGATGGTGAATTGAATATAACAGCAATATTGTCGATGAATTCTAACGGCTATAAACTATTACAAAAATAAATTCCAACATTCATATTATTAATTAATTCCAACAGTCACAATTTTAATGACGTTAAACCGATACAGGTAAACGGCTAGTAACGAGTCTTAAATAAAATATTTTTCGAAAAATAAAGGTATCCATTAAGAAAAGAATTAGCCACACTATTTTTTAATGTATAATACGACTTCCCTTAAAACTAAAAGTTAGTTTGTATAATATTTACAACATTTACGACCTATCCGGATGCAGCAAGGGCAAATGATTGCTTCCGCTACTCAAATGCACATGATAACTTTGTATCCTTTACATACCTCCAAAAATCAAGGATTTTTACATATAAATACAAATTTAGTATATTAATTTTTTAATTCATAACTTTTATAAAATAATATGTTGGTTGAAAAGTTACATAGATTTAATAAAATAGTTCAAATAACAGTGTGTAAGAAGAGTACAAAATGTGCCTCTCATCCAACTCTTCTTCATTAGTAGTGTCAGAACATTACGCTTCGTGTGCGAAATGAGAGAAATAGAGAAGGGATGAGGGGTTTCCCAACAAGTAACGGTAGTTTCACATCCTTCCAAATTGTCATTAGACTAATTTATTAAATACATATAAAATCTCGGACTAAAATATTATTTCACAAAATTTTTAAAGTACAAAATTAAAGTACCAAACCTCATAGTACTAATATGTAATTTATCTTAACTGTGTATCAGATACAAATATAGTTTATGAAAACTTATTTCATTTAGTATATTTGACCCAAAAAAAAAAAATTTCATTTAGTATTAGTTTTATATAATCCAAATTATACAAAATATATATATATAATCCATATAAATTGGATAAATTTAACAATTTTTTATTTTTTAAAACATATATAAATACTGGATACACATAATAAAAAGTTCTAGTTTTTGAATAGGGTTATTTACATTTTTAATATCCCGACATTTTTAAAAATAATAAAAAGGATCTTGGCCTTTTCGAATTACTAAAAAGGCACTTAAGTTTTTGCCATATTAATAAAGAAGCCCCGAAACTTTTGTTGCATTCATAAAAAGGCTCCTCTCTCACCAAATGATGTCATTTTTAGTTGACAGAGCTAAGTCACAAGTACGTTTTTATTAATGCTACAATAAAATGATAAAAATACCCTTTAATAATTATATTTTGAAACAAATTAAATAAAAACAGATTGCTTCTACTTAATACAATACTAGCGAAACCCAGTGCGATGCACGGTTGTTTTGTTATTTATGAAATATAATATTTTTAATTTTGACTAAATATTTATACAAATAAAATTTCTAACAAACTTTAAATTTAAAAATAAAAATTAAAAAATAATTACTTTCAATCTTTTATTGTTATTAAATTTCTATCAAACTTTAGTTTTTGTTATTTTTCAGTTTTCATCTTTTATTATTTACTTTTTAAATTTATTTTTTATTTAGTATATTTCTCCGAAATATAAGAGTAGATTATTCATGTATTGTTATAGTTATGTTATAATTATGATGGAGACACTAATATTGTTATGATGATATTTCATGTTAGCAATTTCTATAAACATCTATCAAATTTTGGAATAGAATACCTAACTCATAAGTTTTAAAACTTAATGGTACATCAGTCATAAAATCTTTAGACCTCAGGGTGCCTTAATGCATATGTTGAAACGCTAGGGTACTTAAATGAGAAATTCTCAAACCTTGATGTACCTAAATGATATACCAAAATATAATTGTAGTTAAAAAAGTCATAATGCATAATAACTTTGAGTACCATTATTTATTGTCCTTCGCTCGCTCCACCGACAATGCCTGCTTACCATTACCTCATCCACCTACATCCAAGACCCACCAAAGAGGGCACCAACATGCCGTCACTGGATCCCATTAGAACTCCGAAGTTAAGCATGCTTGGGCGAGAGTAGTATCAGGATGGGTGACCTCCTGGGAAGTCCTCACCCTCAGGTTGGGTGGGTAGGGAAACAGCCTCTCTTCGAGTTAACACCCTGAAGGGGGAAGGCTGCGTACATCAGCGCCCCCCAGACCCTGCGTAGGCGGGAGCTCTTGAGGCACTGGGTATCTTCCTTTTACCTACATCCAAGACCCGCTGCCAAACGCGCAATAGTTCGATTCTTGCGGGCAATGTGCAATATTAATGATGCTTTTTTTATGTTCTGTATATTTTTGTTTGAAAATGTTCTATGTAATAAAATATTATTGGTAATGAATTTTTACATTTTATTTCCTAAACTACTTATATCTTTAAATAAAAACTATAATTTTACAAAGAAAATATTTATGCAACACATAGAGTTATTTTTCCTTTCTTAAAATCTTTCCAAAGAAACTATAATTTTTCAAAGAAAATATTTAATGCTATAGTAAGAACCAAATAATAGTAAGTATTGAGTTCTTTTATTTGTTTTATTGAATCACAATGTGCTCTTTTTATGGTTTTTTTTTTTTTTTTTTTGTATAATAATGACAATTTATAAAATTTGAACTTTATAATTTATTTGAGGCTTTAACTTTGTATTTGGCCTTCATATAATTTAATAGATTGTGTAAAGTATTTAATTATTTTTAAACTTTATATGCTAATAACAAAATTGTAAATATAAAGAAAATGATAGATTGAGGTTTAGAGTAAACTTATTAATATGTGATGTTTGCCCAGCCTCGTTATGAAAGGTTTGTTTGCTTCCCTCTAATAATATCACGCTGCATAAGACATAGAGCCGATAGTCAGTGAATCAATGTTGTTAGCCTAACACTCCAACAGTATTATCTCTTTCTCCCGTTTTTCCTTTTAAATTTTCAAGTAGAACTGGACGAATTCTTTATTTTTTTCTCTATCTCTCTCTCTTTTCAAGATCGTATTTTGTGAAACTATTGATAAAGATAATAGATATGAAAGACATTATAGGAAGACTAAAATATGGGTAGTTAGAGAAAAAACAGTTAGTAGGCAATAAATATATTTTTTATTTGATTTTTTACGTCACCTATTGATTTTTTTGATATTATGAAAGATATTATAGGGTGATTAAAGTAGTGGTGGTTAGAAAAAAAGTAGTTGGCGGTTAAATTATATTTTATATTTGATTTTGTGTAGATTTGGGGGTAGTTTTTTTCTTTTTTTTTTATTTTAAGAAAAATCCACGAAGGAACTTGAGATTAAGTATAGATACAGATATCGAATTAACTTACAAATAATTTAAAAAATTCATGGTCTTTTTTATTAATACGACAAAAACCTAAAGGCCTTTTTAATAATTCAAAAAAGTCGTGGTCCTTTTTATTATTTCCAAAACGTCAGGGTTCTAAAATGTAAATAACCCTTTTAAATACCTAATTAACTTACAAATAATTTTTACAAGTCAATGGTTTTTCTAACACATAATTAAATAAATAAATTCAGTATTCAAATTGTGAACATACAGTAATTTTATATATCATAAACCGATAATTTTTACTATATTATTAGATTAAAAAATTACATTATAAATTAGGTCCAAATAAATATTATGTTTTCAGTATCAAAGTATTAATAAGGACGCTCACCCACGTAATTACCAGGTGGGTAATAATTACAAGTCATAAACACATCCCCGCTCTCACACACAACCCGGGCGCACCCGACACTCCTAGTCTTACTCCATACAATTTGCGTATAATGCCCGCACATCTGCCCATCTGCACAGGTGTTGTTCTGATAGTCATAGTACTTTTCTTCATCTGCCCAAATCTTGACCGCATCCGTTGGGGTCCACTTTGAGCCGCCTCCCCAGAATATGTTCTCCCCCAGCACGAACCCATCCTCTGGGAACGAGTGTTGAAGGGCACAGTCGGCTGTGCGAACCCCTGCCCACCATTGCGCATACTGCTCTAGCCGTGGGTCCCACAATAGAGGGAGCTCCCACTTTCTACCGATGGAAAAATAACGATGTAAGATCAATATAACATAGAATGAATGTATATAAAAATGTAGATGTAGAACAGAGATAAGATATCGCTATAAAATAACATTTTCTTAAAGTTGGAATAACCCAATATCGGTACAAACTAACTCACTAGAAACCGATTCTCAATGTAGTGGGTACATGTAGTCAAGGACTGTTGTGGGAGAGCTTCAAACAAATCCCAGCAAGAGAACCAATGTCGATTACATTTTCTCGAACTTTCAAAATCTACGACTAGGGATTAACAAAACCCATGCCTCTCGCACGTTGCCCTACCTAGCCTAGCCCGATGTTGAGAGCAGTGGCACGGGAAGCCTAAAATCTTACAAATATATATATGTGGGATCGGCTTGTACTCTATTATAGAAAAAAATATATATACATATATATCGGGATTTTCATACTGAGTAAATTATATCTTTCTTGTTTTTATGCCTAGCAAAGTTTTGAAGCATTTTTCCAACGCACCTGGCTCGAACCAAGTTGTGGGCTATAAGAAACTCTAGCGACTCAGCCGCACAGCTCAAGCAAAGGCGTGAGTTTGAGAAGCTATGGGCGGTGGCAGCGGTGTTGGTGGTGGTGGTGTCGTTTTTCGGGACGGCGACGACGGCAGCGGCGGCAAAGAGGGTGAGTTGGAAACAAAAGAGGATGAGATGAGGTTTCATTTTTTTTTTTTTTTTTTTAATTATTGTGGCTGGTGATGCATTGGGGATTGGAGTGCATGTGAGGATTTATAGGACAATGCTATAGGTCAAGAATATATAGCTAGCCAATCATTTTTAAAGTATATTATAATAAAAATATATATTAGTTTATAAAAATAATTCATATAATATTATTTTTAGGTTTATTTATATTATAATTTACGGCCTATCCGGATGCAGCATGGGCAATGATCCAGATAATATCGAGGTCCAGCATTTGCCACCACTGAAATTATACGGATCCAACGACGTTTTGAGTTTTAAGTTGCTCTCTCTCGGTCTCCTCTTCTTCTATGTGATAATATTAGTACAAATTTCATGACTAGCAGTTCGGTTTTTCATAAGAAGTCTAAACATATATCCATCGGTTATCATTTTGTTTGTGAAAAGGTTGAATATGGTAACCTTCGAGTGTCATATATTTCCTTTCTTGATCAAATCGGGGATATTCTCACCAAATGGTTGTCTACTGATCATTTTCGTTCCTTGAGTTCCAATCTCGGCATAAAAAAATGACCGCCAAGCCTGCAGGGGGCTAATAAAGATAATATTTAAGATAATAATTTTTTAAGGTCAGCTCTATCTAATCTTCACTAACAAGATCTGAAGAAAACTTGCATATGTTCATCTATTTGACTCTTGTATATATGTATATCTTCGGTTGATATGGTCAAGTGAAGCTGAGATTGTAATACTAGATAACAGTATCTTTCTTTCGTGATTTTATGTTTATCTTCTGTATTATCCTTTCTGTGTAAATCCTCTAAAATTGTATCTATAAATAGTCAATGGAAGAACAATTAAACCCTTCATAATTTCTCTTTAATTAACATAAACAATGTACATATTTATCTATTTTTTGATATAATAAATGTTATTATTGCACTTTTGTAAAATATATGTTTTAAAAATATTTAATGTGAAACTCATACGGAATCGCTCATACATAACCATTAATTATAGAAAATAAAAACAAATCGGGTTATATACTAAAACCGAACTGACATAAGTAATCACTAAACATATATATTAATTTTTTTTCTCGATCTTTAATGTAAGATTTTTACAAAATTCACATGTAGAATTCTTTAGGGGTGGCAAATGTGTCGTGTCGATTGTATTTGTGCTCGTGTTATGCTATGGGTTTTAGAAATGAGATCAACCCAAACCCAAACCCAACCATTTATTAAATGAGTTATGTACTTTCAACCCTTACCCAACCTAATTATTAAACGAGTAACCAGTGGATTACCCATTTAATTATATTAGTAACTTTTTTCATGAAATACTAATTTTTTAATTTACAAACATGTTAATAAGACAATTTACGGTTGACACTAGCAATAAATACTTGTCATATTTATAACTTTTAAAATAAACTATCAAATTAATATTACTGAATATAGTTCAAATTATCTTAACTGCCAAAAAAATAATATACATACATATATATAACAACAGTAGTGTATCACTCAAATGTTTACAATAATTATATAAATAGGTCAATCGTGTCGAAAACTGGTTACATGGTTCAAACCAGAATTCAACTCAGTTACCTAAACTGGTTAAACGGATCAACTCAAATCCAACCCGACTTCAAAATCCTCGACTGTTCCGGTATCATCGTGTCGTATTCTTAACATATTATAATATTGTATCAAATTTTACCGATGTTCGGTGTCATTTTAGAGAATGACCCCTTAGTCAATCATGCAAGTTTCGTGGTCTCGTGAGGGTGGGCGCCGCTCGGAGTCACCCGTGAGTTCTCTGTTGTTTGTATACGGCAACCTTCTTCCACGTGTCAACACCAGATGCTGACACGTGTACAGTACTGATGCTAATGTGATCCTACAGTTAGCCGGCGCAGCTATTTTTCAACTACACTATTACTCACCATGTCATTTTTTTTTTCTTTTCTATAATTAACGAGACGGTTGTAATATAAAACGGACAACTTGTAAAAATGAGGCCACAGATAACCCGCATAAAAGTGAGACTTTGAAAACAAAGACAATAACAGCTAAGAAAGACAGAAAAACAGAACAACAACAACAACAATAACAATATACCCAATACCTCAATAGCTCCCGCTTGCGCAAGGCCTGGGAGGGGCAGGATGTATGCAGCCTTACCTCGTCAGGGTGAGACCCTGACGAGAGACTATTTCTGAGGACCCCTGTCACGAACCTAGGCCCGTGACTCGGTTAGAATTTGAGATAGAGGGGAGATTAGATGAGAGTTAGAGGAAGAGAGTAGAAATAGAGAGAGAATTAGAAGAGTTAGAAGGGAGAAGAAGATAGAATTAGAAGGGAGAGAGAGAGACGGTTGGGGAGAGAGAAAGATGAAAGACAAATTTTGTAATTTTCATTGATGATTCAAAAGTTCCCATACAAGTGTTTAAATAGACAAAAATTGGAGGGAAAGAACCTAGACCCTAATACATAGCCTATATCATTACAATTTTGAATTACCCTTTGCCTCCCTTTCCTCCCTCCTAGCCGGCTCCCTCCAACCTTTAATTTCAAAAATTCAAACTAATTTATACTTAATTTACATCACATAATCGTTACAAAAAATTAAAAGCAAGAAATTAGCTGATCGACTTCCTCGGGTCGTGACAATCCCTTCCCCTTAAAATCATCCTTGTCCTCAAGGATTGAAGGTCGGAAATTGTTTGCGAACGAAGGTCCAATCTTCCCAAGTGACGGCGTCTTCCCCCATGTTTTTCCATCGGACTTGAACTTGCTTGATTTTTCTTTTGTTGCGGTTTACGGTCCGTTGATTGAGGATGTCTTGTGGAGTGACTTCGGTTTCGTCGTTTTGGTCAATCTGCGGAAGGTCCGAAGTGATGCGTATGTTGTCTCCTACCTTTTTCTTCAATCGGGAAACATGGAAGACTGGATGGATTTTGGAACCTTCGGGAAGCTCGAGTTTGTAGGCCACTTCCCCGATCCGGGCTTCAATTCGGTATGGCCCATAGTATCGAGCGGCCAGCTTTATGTTTCTCCGTAACGCGACGGAGGTTTGTCGATATGGCTGCAGCTTAAGGTACACCCAGTCACCTACTTCGAACACTCTCTCGGTCCTCCGATGGTCGGCTTGCTGTTTATAGCGGTGTTGAGCCTCTTTTAAGTTTTCCTTTAGTAGGCCAATCAAGTTCTGCCTTTCATTGACAAAGTCCTCCACATCCCCGGAGGTAGAGATGCAAGGGACGTCGAGGGCGAGGAACTTGGGTTCATAACCGTAGAGGGCGCGGAACGGGGTCCCTTTCAATGATGAGTGATAGTGGGTGTTGTACCAGAATTCTGCCAAAGGAAGCCAGGGAGACCACTGTTTCGGTTTACGGAGGGCCATGGCTCGAAGATAACTTTCGAGACACTGATTGACCCGTTCGGTTTGTCCGTCGGATTGTGGATGATAGGCACTACTCATTCTGAGAGCGACCCCGGCTAGGCGCATGACCTCCTTCCAAAAGAGGCTCTGGAAGGATGCGTCTCGGTCTGAAATAATATCCTTGGGCAACCCATGAAGTCGGTAGACCTGGTCCACGAACAGTTGGGCTACCTTGCTTGCGGTGTACGGATGTGTCAAGGCGATGAAGTGAGCATACTTGGTAAGTCGGTCCACAACCACCATAATGACATCCTTGCCCCCGGATTTGGGCAAGCCTTCGATGAAGTCCATACTAATACTTTCCCATGCTTGGTTGGGCACGGGTAGTGGTTGTAGGAGTCCCGGGTAAGCCACGTTTTCATGCTTGGTGCGTTGGCAAGTATCACACTTCTTTACCCATTCTTGGACACTGTCTTTGAGGTTGGGCCAATAAAACATGCGTTTGACCCTCATTAAGGTGCCAAAGGATCCTGAGTGACCCCCCGTGGGAGAGTCGTGAAGTGCTTGTAGGATCTTTTCTCTCATTCCTCCATCCTTTCCCACATAAAGCCTTCCCTTGTATCGGAGGAGTCCCCCTTCGAAAGAGTAAGGCTTGTTGCTTGTTGGGTCAAGAACAAGTTGCTCTATTCGTTCGGTGGTATGGGCCTCATCTTCGTAGCTTTGGGAGAGCTCTTGTATCCAAAGGGGAACCGAAGTGGTCATGAAGGCGTAGGCGGCAACAGCTTCGTCTTCATCCCGTCTTGAGAGTGCATCGGCAGCTCGGTTTTCGGCTCCCTTGCGGTAAAGGATGCTATAATGTAGGCCCATCATCTTCGACATCCCTTTGAGCTGTAATTGTGTGGTGATCTTTTGCTCGAGTAAGTGACGGAGGCTGGCATGGTCGGTCTTGATGATGAAATGATGGTCCATCAAATAGTGTCTCCATTTTTCAACTGCCATGAGTACTGCAAGGAGCTCTTTCTCGTAGGCCGAAAGCCCCAAGTGGCGTGGGCTAAGGGCCTTACTGAGGTAGGCGAGGGGTCGGCCTTCTTGCGATAGGACCGCTCCAATCCCTACCCCGCAAGCATCGGTCTCAAGGACAAAGGGCTTGGAGAAGTCGGGAAGTGCCAGGACCGGGGCGGTTGTCATGGCCTCCTTCAAGGCCTCGAATGCGTGATCGGCTTTCTCATCCCAAAGAAATCCCCCTTTCTTGAGGAGGTTGGTCAACGGCTTGCTCATGGTCCCATACCCACGGATGAACTTTCGGTAATATCCGGTGAGTCCTAAGAACCCACGGAGGCTCTTGACATTCTTCGGTCTTGGCCACTTCTTCATGGCCTCGATCTTGCCTTCTTCGGTTACGACCCCTTCTCTTGAGATTACGTGTCCCAAGTATTCTACCCGATCTTGTCCGAAGGTACACTTGCTCCGTTTTGCATAGAGGCGGTGTATACGAAGGGTCTCAAGCACTTCGGTCAAGTGCCTAAGATGTGCGGAAGGGCTCGGGCTATAGACCAAGATGTCATCAAAGAATACGAGCACAAACTTGCGTAGATATGGCTCGAAGACTTCGTTCATCAAGGCTTGGAAGGAGGCGGGGGCGTTAGTGAGTCCGAAAGGCATGACTCGGAACTCATAATGCCCTTGGTGAGTCCGGAAGGCGGTCTTATGCTGGTCTGCTTTACACACTCGGATTTGATGATAACCGGTGCGGAGATCGATCTTGGAAAAAATGGAAGACCCCTTGAGCTCATCTAGTAAATCGTCGATGACCGGTATCGGAAACTTATCTTTGATGGTGATGTTGTTGAGTTGCCGATAGTCCACGCAAAAACGGTAGGACCCGTCCTTTTTGCGGACCAAGAGTACCGGGGAAGCAAATGGGCTTCGGCTCGGTTGGATGATGGAGGCTTCCAACATTTCCTTGACTTGCCTTTCGATCTCGTTCTTTTGCCCGTGCGGGTAGCGGTAGGGCCTTATGTTTACGGGCTTGGCTTCGGGCAAGGTGGGAATGCGGTGATCATGTGAGCGAGGAGGAGGAAGGGTCCTCGGTTCCTCAAAAACATCTTGATAGCGGTCGAGGATGCGTTCTATCTCCGGATGAGTGACGGATTTGGAGGCCTCCTCGGCGGTAGCCATAACGAGGTGACCCATCACATGTCCGGCCTTCTTGAAGAGCTTGGCGAGGCCTTTACCTGATATTGATTGTAAGGCAGCTTTTTCGGATGTGCCTTGTAAGCGGACTGCCTTTCCCTCTTTGAAGCAAGCGAACTTGAGGTTGGTGAAGTCGAATGTTACGGGCCCATATCGTTGGAGCCAATCAACCCCAAGGACCATGTCACTGCCCCGGAGTTCCAGTACCCTCAAGTCATCAACGAACGTTGTGCCTTGGACCTTCCACCTTATGCCCGGGCATTTTTGATAACTAACGAGGCTCTCCCCGTTTGCCACCGTCACGGTCATGACGACGGTGGGTACGGTTTCGAGCTGAAGCTCCCGGACCACATTAGCGTCTAGGAAGCTATTAGTGGACCCGCTATCGATCAAGATATTTACCTCCCGCTTCTTAATCAGGCCCTTCAACCTCAAGGTGTTGTGCGTGACTCGGCCCGAAAGTGCATTTAGAGAGATTTCCATAGCTCCGTTGTCTTCTCCTTCGGTTTGCTCTTCACCTACAACTTCCTCTTCTTGGGCTTCGTCTTCGACCTCTTCTCCTTCCATACTTTGTAAGGCCTTCTTACAAACGTGCCCCGGAAAGTATTTTTCATGGCATTTGTAACATTGGCCCGGCTCTCGTCTTGGGGCGCTGGGACCAGTGTTGCTGCGGCCGCTGGTCTTGGACACGGGCCCGTGAGACTGGGCCCAGCCTTGGGACGCTGCCGAGGACACTGGTCGGTTACTGGAACCTGGTCGGGCACTAAAACTGGGTCGGTTGACAGGTCGGGCAGCATTCCTGATTTCGGCTACCGCAACCTCTTGGAGTTTGGCCTGTTCAAAGGCCATGCTAAGCTCGGTCGGCCGGCTTGCCTTGACGGATGCTCGAATGGAGGGCTTAAGTCCGCTAATAAAGCTCGAGACAAAGTATGCCTCGCTCAATGTCGGGTGATGGATAAGCATCCAACTCTTTAATTCTTCAAATTTCAAAATATAATCTTCAACCGGCCCGTTTTGTGACATCTTGCTAAACTCCTCTACTATGTCTTGCAGTGATCGGTCCCCAAAACGTTTGCACAATTCGTCCATGAAAAAGGTCCACATCATGTGAGGGTGTCTAAGCTCTAGCCCGTGGAACCAAATGTCCCCGAGTTCATGAAGGTGGCTTGAAGCATATTCAACCCACTCGGTTTCGGGCACTTGGTACCAACGAAAGTATTTAAGGCCCTTACGGATCCAGGCTCTCGGGTTCGTACCTTCAAATCTCGGGATCTCGAGCTTGGGCGCATGGGAGGTCCAGGTGCGGTTGCTTCCGTGGCTCCGGTTAAAGTCCCCTTCATCCGTGACTCGCGGTGGGGCCGGGTTATTTCGGAGTTCTGAAGAGTGAATTGGAGGCGGTAGGATCCCATTGCCGGTCCTCGGGTACGTGCCTGACCCTCCTGGCGCGGCATTGTCACGGGCTCCCATGGTTGGTGCCACGGTCTCCACCTCGGTCCTCTTTTCCTGGGCCTTCACCAACCGACCCACGGCATCGGTTAGGGCTCTTAGGTCAGCCTTCACGTCCGCCATGTCTGATCTTATCTCGATGTTGTTTCGGTTTTGTTGCTCCTCCAGTCGGTCCATCCTTTCCTCCAAGCGGACCATCCGATCATCAACGGCGTCGACCCACTCGTTGGTATCGGTGTGACCGGTTGAGGACATGCTTCTTGTTATAGCCGTTTTTTTTTTTTTTTTTTTTTGATTCGGTTTTAACCGGATGAGAGAAAAAAGGATAGGTTAAGCCCTTTTCCGGATCGGAAGATGGCTCTGATACCACTTTGTCACGAACCTAGGCCCGTGACTCGGTTAGAATTTGAGATAGAGGGGAGATTAGATGAGAGTTAGAGGAAGAGAGTAGAAATAGAGAGAGAATTAGAAGAGCTAGAAGGGAGAAGAAGATAGAATTAGAAGGGAGAGAGAGAGACGGTTGGGGAGAGAGAAAGATGAGAGGCAAATTTTGTAATTTTCATTGATGATTCAAAAGTTCCCATACAAGTGTTTAAATAGACAAAAATTGGAGGGAAAGAACCTAGACCCTAATACATAGCCTATATCATTACAATTTTGAATTACCCTTTGCCTCCCTTTCCTCCCTCCTAGCCGGCTCCCTCCAACCTTTAATTTCAAAAATTCAAACTAATTTATACTTAATTTACATCACATAATCGTTACAAAAAATTAAAAGCAAGAAATTAGCTGATCGACTTCCTCGGGTCGTGACAACCCCCAACCTGGCAACGCAATAATGGCAAAAGGTCAAGGAAGGTGGAAAAAACAGAACAAAACAAAAAACAAAACAGGCACTAAATGGAAGGTGCGATGTTCCATAATAAGAACGATATTATCATTGTGTGAGACGGCATAGAGGTGAATATGTCTAAAAAAATACAAAAGTTAGCGTGTTATATGCGTATGCTGTGTGTATAGTTGTGTGTATTTATACAACAACAAAGAAGGAAGAGAAAGGCGGGGAAAAAGGGTTAAAAAGGTTATAATGGCTGAGAAATTTCTTGTGGAGGAGCGTACATAGGAGATTGAGAAAAAACTCGGGTTGAGCTTTGATGATGACGACTCTATTATGATCGAGTGATTTGCAATGATAGACTAGGGTAATTTTCTACTTGAGTATCTACCATCCTTCCTAGCTTTAATGATGTGCTTTCTCCCAACCTGATCCTGGCACTCCCTGTTTTATTTTCAGTGTCTATTGTTTTCTAGCGTCTGTTGGCCTAGTTTGTATTTCGTTTTGCATTCCTGTTTTCTCGATTTTGGTCTATTATTTGTGCTTGTCCTTTTCTAGTCCCCGTTTTCTTACGGGTATCCTTCGAGTGGCCTGTTCTCTATCGCGACCTTGTCACTAATTATTGAAGGAAAAAAATGTATTATACAACAATGATTATTATTGTTCTTTATATGCGATCAAGCGGTATAAGTAGGTGATCTGCACTTTAGAATTGTGTATTAAAGAGATACTTGTATTATAATTGTTCGGATCAGGTTTGAATTGTATTATTCTATTTTTAAATTCACGAGTATTACTTATTTATCATTCTCAATTTTCAGAAAATTGAAAAACTGATATCACTTGAACGCAATTTCTAATTTTCTATATTGGAAAACTGTAATGAATTTCCACCATTAAACATGTTTTCCAAATGGAAAAGGGAAAACTGGAGATGGAATTGGAAACCAGAAATGAAAAAGGAAAATAGTTTTCTGCTATCAAACAACCCCTAATTTACCCCACTTAGATTACTTTTTCGGTTTTTAATTGGTATTGGAGCTAATACTCTATTTTTCTTTGGTTTAATAACTTTAAAGTGATCTTTATAGCAAACTTTACACCTATTTTCACTGAAGATTAATCGACGAACAAACCTCTAGTATTTGATGGTGAAAGCTTTTGATATTGGAACCTTAGTATAAGATTTTTTATTACATTTATTGATTACGATTTGTGCTCGATCGTAAAAATGGTGGTGATGTCCCTTGAAAGAATGAAGGAAACAGACTTGTTGAGAAACTAGAAAAAGCTTATCCACAATGGCAAGCCAAAGCTCGGGAAAAATGCAAATGCTCATTTTCAATTATTATGTGCTATTACTCTCAATGTGTTTAGTCATATTAAAGGTTACAAGACTGCTGAAGAGATTTGGGAGAAACTTAAAGTTACAATTGAATCTCAACAAAAAAAAAATTAAAGAAGACGAGATAAACGATTTATCTTATGATAAACTCATTGTTGGTTTCCATAAGAGGTCGGACAAGAGTCAAAGCCTCGGACAAGCCACTGCATTCCGAGGGCATTCACACACTCATCCTAGGAAGAAGGAAGTTGTGAAATCATATATAGCCAAATATAATCGAAGGTCATACAAAAATAAATACACATAGGACCACTTCTCGTTACATATACAGCATTACAAAAGGCAAAACGAGGTCATGACAAAGACTATATATAGACATAGGACCACTTTACAATACTAGAGTTCCGTTTGGTTTTATAGAAAATATTTTTTCTTACGGAAATTGAGGTTCATACTTGGCCAAGTTGAAATTGAAGTGAAGCACATGACATGAGATTATGACGGGAAAACGTTTTTCCTTCTGCGAAGGAAAATGATTTCCCCTTTCGTTGAATGGAAGTAAATATTCACTTGATGAAGGGAAACACTTTTCATATTCGTAGTTGTTGCTATGAGGCCATGCAAAAAAACAACAGAATTGAGTCAGAAAATATTTTCCGTTAAGGCAAACGGAGCCTAGGACCTACCACCGACCATGCTTCGTCACCATAACTTGCCATGCCAACTATATTCACTGCCACCACTGGCTCATCGTTATCCCTAGAACCATGACCACCTCTATAACCATCGTTGTCTGTCGCCACCACCTTGATTTACTATTGTGATGATTCACTCCATTATCATGTTGATACTCTTGACGGATATAGCTCGCCACCACCAAGGTCTGCAACCACCACCTACCACTCGAGGTGGCATGCAACCGGACCTGACTTGAGAAATGACTCCATCTGACCCAACCAACCAGGGTGGCAGGTTCAGCTAGTGCTAGAGCGGGCTAAGTCCTGAGTCACTTCTTTTGTTTTTTGTTAGACCTGGACCCGGCCCAATCCATCAGAGACATGGGTTGCTCTTTGATTCGTGTCTAACACGGTCATAACAGGTCGGACCCTTGTCATAGCAGGGCCGGGGCGGACCGGGCCTGGAGGCCAAACCGGGCCGGGGAGGGCCTGGGCCCGGTCCCTTGGGGGCTCAGCCCGGCTCGGGCCCGCACCCGGTCCCCCCACTCTTTTTTTTAAATCTTGATAATTTTATAAAAAATGAGACTAATGGAATTTAAACCCCACCCCTCTGACATGCAAAGCACCCTTACCATGTGAGCTAGGATTTTTTTGTAATTTTATTAGGTATAAAAATAATTTAACATATCTCACAAAAAAGGACAAAAATTTGATACAAAATTGACATTAGTGGGATTTGAACCACATACCTCTAACATATAAAGTTCACCATTACCATGTAAAGCTGCAATTTTTTTTATAATTTTATTAGGTAAAATTAATATATATACATATATAATAATAAAAATATACCCAAACAGGCCCGGGCTCCGGCAGGTTCATGCCTTTATCAAAGATTTTAAAAAAAAATCAAAGAAAGGAGCCCATGGGCCTTCTTCCTTCTTCCTCGAGTTTTTAAGGGCCATTAATTGTTCCTTTTTTTTTTTTTTGCCTTCATTACATACCATTAATCCGAGTTATTTTTTATTGATCTCTGGGGCTCATTTACCAGATACTAAGGCACCGATTTCTATTAAAACTTTCAAGTTAAGTATGATTGGAAGTAGTATCAGGATGGGTGATCTCCTGGAAAGTCCTCGTACTGCCAACCCTATAAGGTTGGGGGTCCTCGGCAGGGTTACACCCTGAAGGAGTAAGGCTGCGTACATCCACCCTTCCCAAACCCCGCTTATACGGGAACCATTGAGGCACTAGGTCTGTTGTTGTTGTAGTATTTTTGATTGATCTCTAATTTTTGAATTTATTTTATTTAATCCTCTTCTATTTGGTCCCTCGATTTGTTTTTTTTTTTTTTTTTTGATAAGTGGTCCCTCGATTTGTGATTAGAATTAGATACAAATTAAAAAGATAAGAGATTAATTTTATCCTAAAATAAAATATTAAGGATTATTTTGAACAAAATAAAAGATGAGGGACCAATTTTAAACAAACACAGAAACACTAGAGGCTAACAACAACCCAGTACCTCAAATAGGCTCCTGCCAAGACAGGTTTTTGAGAGGATAAAATATACACAGTCTTACTCTTACAGGATGCTAAAAGTTGTTTCCAAATGGCCCACAATCCTAAAAGAAATATTATTTATGAAATCCGAGTTAAATAAAACAATAACATACATGCAAAGAAAACAACAATAGCAGACATGCAAGCCTAGAGGCACTATAAATTAGCATCGATATGCTCATTTCTCCTAATAGTTGTGTCGACCACCCATACTTTCAATCGCCACTTAACTCCATCTAAGGTAATCTCGTCAATAAAGTTTGATTGGCAAGATTATGTCTAATTATCTCCATCTAATTTTTATTTAATCTACCTCTACCTTTTCTGTAATGGTTTACATTTCCTTCCAAAAACACTAGAAACCATTAAAAAGAATAACTCAATTTAAACAAATTTACAAACATTAGACACAAATCGGGTAAGTAACTCCCAATTAATCCCGCACTTCAAACTTTCCTTCTTCCTTCTTTGTTCGCAATTCTCCTGACCAATAGACTAGCAGATCCCTCTCCTTCTTCCCCACGGGCACGTTCATACTCTCTCTCTCTCTCTCTCTCTCTCTCTCTGGGGTTCCGCTTGTCAGATCTGAGGAGACCCCATTGATGCGCTGATCTCACTCTTTCAATTGGATTCAGAAATGGGTTTGTTGTTTAGTCGCCTCTTTTCTTCTCTCTTTGGCAACAAAGAAGCTCGGATCCTTGTTCTTGGCCTTGACAATGCCGGAAAAACCACAATTCTCTGTATGTTTCTTGTAATTCGCAATTACTCTTTTTGTGATTTGTGATTTTTTGATATGGGTTTGTGTTACTTTTTGAATATTTGAATTGATTGATTGTTTTGATGTTGATTCAGATCGGCTTCAGATGGGTGAAGTGGTGTCTACTATTCCAAGTTGGTATTCTGTTCTAACTTTTAGCAATTTAATCCATGCTTTCAATGTAATTGGTATTTACGAGGTCCACTAAGCCCGGGTGGGGTTTTGTCGTAAAACTAGTTGACATTTGGTGGAGTGGTCCACTAGGCATATATGTTGATGTCCTTTCTGTCACGAATCCAATGTGGGATTTCTTACTAGACTCACACTTTGAGCTATTTAATCTATACTTTCAATGTAATTGGTATATACGAGATCTACATATAAGCTTAGGCGGGATTGTATTCTAAAACCAATTGACATTAGGTGGAGTGGTCCACTGGGCTTATATGTTGATATCTTTTCTGTTATGGCTTCATTGTGATACGAACCATATCAATCCAAACAATTGAACCACTCAGTTAACTCAAAAATAGTAGTATATTAGTATAAAACGTTGTAATCCGTACAAAAGTGTAGGATTTACAAATATAGCTATAGGATAAGGGAAGATAGCGGGAGATAGAGAGATAGAGCTGAGAGATAGATAGAGAGACGAGGGAGGGAGAATTCAAATCAATTCATCCATACCCTTCCTTTATACTGAAGCCTCTATTTATAGATTTAGGTGAGGGGTATAGTTGGTATTAAAGGACTTAACCTGTTTATTAATACCTAAACTAGCCCTCACTTAACCACTATATTTTGGATTATATCACAATGTGGGATTTCTTATGAGACTCACGTTTGGAGTTTTTAGCGGTGGGTTCAATTATATAGTATGGTTTTTTTTTTTTTTTTTTTTGATTGATTGTGTATTGTGTTTGGTTTTGCAGCTATTGGGTTCAATGTGGAGACTGTTCAATATAACAACATTAAATTTCAAGTCTGGGATCTGGGTATTTGACTTGATCTTTCATTCTTTTATTTCCCTTTTGATTGCTAATTGGAAACGTTTTTCTTGTGGGTCCTTTTGGATTATCATTTGGTAACTTGCTATCAATGTTGTCGGATTTATCGCTATGCATGAACATATTGTAGTAGGTCATGATGATTAGAAAGTTTATTCTTTTGTAAGATTGGCAATGTGAAAGAAATATGATAGGATGTTACTTTCGTGGTATCTCAGTCATACCTGTACACCAAATATATTATCACTATTTTTGTGTACTGAATAGCAATGCAACCTATGATGGGGTATTTGATTGGACAAAAGAGTAAGGATCTATTTGGAATCTGGAATTAGAATTGGTCAATGGAATTGCAATTCCAATTGTAATGAATTTGGAAGTAGAAAGGAACTGAAATTCATTGTTTGGTTAATCATAGGAATCAAAAGATTGGAATTGCAATTTTGTAACAATTTGAGTCATCATGGCTTTTGGGTCAATCAGGTTGCTGCATTTTCAGTTTTTGGTTAGCTAGGGTCGGGTTTCAACGGATCACATTAAGTTCAAGTTATTTCAGGTTTCATGCTAATCCGGATTGAGTTTTAGTTGGATTGGATCACTTCGAGTTCGATTCATCTTAGATTTTGGGTTAATCAAGTTGGGTCATCGGGATTCAGGCGAACATGGTTCTGGTTTGAGTTGATTCAAGTCATTTTAAGCTTGAGTCATCTTGGTTTGGGTTCAATTGGGTTGCATCATTCAAATTTCAGGTTATCTCAAATTGGGACAAATTTAGGTCAAGAGTGAGCTAGGTTAGGCCATTTTGGGTTTGACTCACCTTACGTTTCAAGTTTAGATCGAGACAGTTTCGGGCCAACCTTGTTGGGCAATATCTAAGTCAAGTAGGGTCAATTTTTGAATTTGAGTCATATTGCGTTCGGGTTCAACTGGGTTGGGTCACTTCTGGCTTTGAGTCAAATCGGGTCGAGTTTAAGTTGGGTGAGTACATTTCACATTCAAGTCATTCGAGTTGGGTCATTTTGAGTGTCAAGTTAAACTTGGTTGTATCAGGTCTTTTTATTTTGAGTCATCATAGGTTTTAGATCAATCAAGTTGGGTCATTTTGGATATTATGTCGTTGGAGTAAACATGAAATTCAAATTCTTGCCCCTTATCCTAAAGACTTCAATGTATGATTTTTAGTTAAAATCCAAATCCGTGGATTTGAGCATTGGAATTGGAAGTGAACCAAACAACAGAATTGGAAATCCAGACCTTGCTTTTAGTTTCAACCTCAATCCTAGGCTCCAATTCCATGCGTTAGACAGGGACCTAAGTGTGCTGTAACAGTCAATGTATATGCTTCAATTGGTGCTTACATATGTCAGATGTGGAGTTCATAGGCTTTGTATTTATAGAGTTATGATGTTACAATATTGATATGTAAGAGATCTGATGTTTGTTCAGTAAATCGTATCATAGACGAGAATGCGTTTTTTTTTTTTTTTTTTTTTTTTTTTTACTGTTTATTTCTGTAATCTGTGATTAGGTTCCAACTTCTCGTTTTATCATCTCGATTTTGTCCAGTTTCCATCTTGAGTTGAATCTAATTTCCTTTCTTTGCTTCAGTCAAAAAATTTTATCATTTTTTTTTTCTTTTTCTCCATAAATGAAGGGGTTTATGTAGCGTTCGAGTTGGCATTCACAGCCTTGGATTTAATTACCTTTAAAAGATACACTCGAAGCGAACAACATTAAATTGCGATCAAGCTGGGGGGAATGAAGGTTTTTACTGAGAATTACAGCAACTCAACAACGTCCTTATGATGCTTTGTAAGGAGAAGGCCATAGTGTTAGGCAAAATACTTAAGATCTGGGTTCAATTTAGATACCAATTTGTAAAATCTGAGAGAAGATGAGAAGAGAGGAGAGAAAAAAGCATAATAACACAACGATTTACATGAAAAATCCTCGAATGATGGGAAATCAATGGGTGTAAGGATGAAGCTTTCCCTAAAAATGGAATGGAGGATACAAGTAGCTCAAAATCACTCTCTTGGCAAAAGGCCTATAAGACAGTGTATATAGAGAGGAACAGATAGAAACCTAGAAAATTCAGTTATACTGGTCCGACTTGATATATGAGGTCCATGCCCAACACTAACCTCCGCTTTGAAATCCATACTAAAAAGTTTGAGACATGACACAATACATAGATGATGGTCTTTTTGGTTTAAATTGTAGCATTGAGACGCTAATCATTGACAAAGCTCTATCAGTTTCTTCACCTAATACTTCTCCTTCCTTCTATTGATGCAGGTGGACAGACAAGTATAAGGTAGCTTTTCCTATCTGGATTCTCATGCTTGTATTTGAGGCTTCATTTGTTTTGACGGACGACTATTTCCTTCTCAATTTTATTGTTTTTTTGCATAACTTTATAATAATAACAACAAATACGGAAAATATTTTCTTCCACCCAATACCTCAAAGAGGCTCCCACCAAGGCAGGGTTTGAAAAGGGTAGGATGTACACAGCCTGACCCCTATAGGGTGCTACCCTGTAGAGAGGCTGTTTTTGAAGGGTCCCCCAATCCTAAAAAGAACCCTAATCTGTCAAATGAAAACAAGCATGTGTAATGCAAATAGGCAGTTGCAAATGTTTTCCATGAGGAAAATGTAAAACATTGAACCAAGTGGAGCCTTATTCATTTCTTTCCTATTACTTTAGAACTAAGGCTCGTGCCTTGTGAATACTTGTGTCACGTTGCGAATCGCCATTGCAAGAAAATCTCTTCATCTCATTATTTTTTCTTCATTTTCTTATGTTTCTTCCTTCACCAGGCCCTACTGGAGATGTTATTTTCCAAATACTCAAGCCATAATCTACGTTGTTGACTCAAGCGACACTGACCGTCTCGCCATTGCTAAAGATGAGTTCCATGCAATTTTGGAGGTAAACACTATTGATTAATATTTACAAGACAAAAACATGAAATTCTTCTGTTAAAAAAATGGTGGGGTATAGGGCTAGCAATATTTGAGGGAGGGGGAGATGAGCTTCGAACCCAAGACCCCATGCTTGAGAGTGAGTGCCCAAACCACTACGCCGAATCCAGCAGTCCCAAAAATCCATGAAGTTATGGCAAAATTATGATCATTATTATTGGCATTGCTTTGTTTTTTATCAAATGTATTGTACCAATTTAGTTGTGCTCATTCATAGTTGCTGGAAACTTCGGAGACGTGATTCACCATTTTGAAGTTAGATTCGCATTTCAAACATATAACAAAGTGAAGGAAAACACAATTCAAACAATCGTTGAATCATTTTCATGAGAAGATACTTACGAGATAATTTGTTGTTTATTACATCGTTTAATTCAAAGAACTATTGAATCATGTGGACAAGTGGGAATCAATTTTCTTAATCTTATTCATTAGAGCACTCTTAGTTATCACTTAATAGTGATTTTGTTTGATATGTTATGCTTTAGCGGCTCAATTAATTGTATTTCTTATATTTAATATATGGCAATATCAACGCTCCCTACCCAACTTTAGAAACTTCTATGACTACGCGCCTCCTGTTCTCACTTCGGTTCCTGCTCCTGCTTCCGCTTTATGCAACTATGTTTCCAATTCTGAGTCCTAACAATCCAAACAGGCTGTCTGAGTAACTTGGTTGACTGGGTTTGTACACCAGTTTATTTTATTTTTAGATTTATCGTTTTAAGTTGCGATTTCATGTTAAATCTTAGTTATCAAAATTCGAGAATCGGTTGACATAGACATCCAACAAGTTCCTTTCTTATCTACCGATGTATTGACTATTAAGGGGTTTGTTTGGTATCATTTTTTGGTTGCAATTTTTGGTTTTTTAGAAAATTAGACCCACATCTTGGAATGATTTATTGTGGTTTTTCATTCCTATTTTCAGTTTTTTCCTAGTTTGAGTGAAAGTTGAAAGCAAACCAAAAGATATGTTTCCAAAACCTAATTTTTTAGTTTTTTTAAAAAAAATTGTAAACACAAAACGATGCCATAGGCCGTGATTTGTAAATATATTGCACCTTCTTTATTATTATCCTTTATGACCAATTACAATTTGAATGCCTTACCAGGAGGAAGAGTTGAAAGGTGCTGTTGTTCTCATCTTTGCTAACAAGCAGGTTTGTTTTATTGATCACTCTGTTATTGCTAAGGATATGGACGAGCCGAATCGAGCAGCGCACCCCCTTGTTCAAACTTGAGCTCAATAACGCTTATAGAGTTCGAGCTAAGCTTTTATCAAGCTTTCGAAAATCTGTTTAGACTTGATTCAACAAAATTTTAGTGGCATTTAATATTCAGTTCGACTCAGCTCGTTAGCCTAATCAAGCCCGTTTGAACTCATTATCGAATTGAGTCGAATCGAGCTCATAACCAAGCCAAGTTTGTTGTTGAATTAAGCTAGCTTTTGAGCTAATATCGACGGTTAAAAGTTCATAACGAGCCCTAAACAAGTTTCTAACAATTTCTAACGAACCCTTATCCCACTATTTACAAACGTTACCAAGCCGAGCACCCCCTATTTGAACTTGGCTCGTTAAGCTTATCTAGCATGCTCGGACACGGCTCAATAAGCTATCGGGTCCCCAAAAGGAGCATAAAGGAGCCGTAATCAATTTCAAATATGAGTAGTTTATCAAACGTTCGATTCATTTACATCCCTAGTTATCGCTGTCAGGCCCAAGAATGTTATACATTGTGCTATTAGCTTAATGACATTTTTCTCTTTTTTTTGCTCGGATCGAATTGGCTGAGCGAGATGTTTGAGCGAGTTAGTATTTTTAAACAATTGAAAGTTGATGTTCAATGTCAGTACAAAATGGGCAACTGGGGAGACCAACATAGCCTGCTTAACCCACCCAAAGCATTGCGAAAATAAGAAGTTAAAATTATAGAGAATTAAAGCTATTGGGGCGTAAATGAGCCAAGCCAGCACGTGAAGGTTTCATCATAAAACTGAAACACTCTGCTCGTTGGCTTAACGAGTACGGTCCGAGCCTAGTAAAGCTCAAGCAAATATGCTAACCGGCTTAAACAAGCTTGAATGAGTTCTATTTTATTACAAGTCATTAGCATAAATATGCCTAACGTGTCAAGTTCGAGTCTAAAGGGGCCGAGTTCAAGCCTAAATGAGCACAAACAAGCCTAGATTGAGCTTAAATGGGTCTAAGTAATAGAAGTTTAGCTAAGAGACATGGAGCTAAGTTCGAGCTCAATTGAGCCAACCCAAACCCAAGCCCAAGCCTATGATGAATTGAGCTCGAACTTGAAAGTTTCCAATCTCAGTGAGCTTCAACCCGAGCTAAATGTTTGTGAGCTGAGCCTAGTGTCTTACAAGCTCAGGCTCGGCTCGGCTTATATGATGATATGTTAATCACTGCTAAGTTTATTCAGAGGAGGAAAACTCATTCCACTGTAACTTTGAGCCCATGGCTACATAACATCGAGTTGTTCTCTTCTCCACTCCTTCGACGTCCAAGGAAATCCATTCGTTCGTTGAAACCATTGCTTCGATGCAGTCCAACGACTTCGTAAAATGCTCTCTATTTGTTTTATGGGAATGTGCAGGACCTCCCGGGTGCGTTAGATGATGCCTCCGTGACCGAGGCACTGGAGCTGCACAAGATTAAAAGTCGCCAGTGGGCTATTTTCAAGACCTCTGCCACTAAAGGAGAAGGCCTTTTTGAAGGTTTGGACTGGTAAGCACCGTTGGTAACACACCGTTTTCTTTTTTTACAATAGTAAAGAGGTACAACACTACTCTAAGAAGGACCACTCAACTCGTTAACGCACTATGCTAACGATATGCCAACCTTACCCAGATCAACATAAATGAATCGGAGAAATAGGTCCTTGTCCCATTGAGTTGGACCACTAATCTTCAAATGGGTTAGGGTCTATTTAGCCAAGCTTTGTTTCGGAGAAAATGAAAAGAAGATGCATTTGGAGAAACGAAGCTTAGTCAAACAGGCTCTATCACCTCTTTTCCAAGGCAGGGCAAGGCCGGGCCTGTCAAACCGACACTTTATTGGTTACCTATTGGGGTTAACTGAGTGAGGGACTAAATTTGTTAAAGAATGAAACATTAGGGACCATTTTGTTCAACAAACTTAAAAATATCAAGGACCTACAACGTAAATTCATAAAATACTACTAACATTGAGATTTTGTAACAAACTTCAGAAAAGGCTTTTCGAGAAAAATCAAAATCCACTTGAGGTTTTCCGTTATTTGTTTCAACGGAAAATATGCTCCACCTTATTAAGTTCCCTTGTTTGGTTTTAAAAAAAAAATCTTCAATCAATTATCCTATATCCCGTTATAAAATAATATAAGTAGCAACAACAACAAACCCAGTGCCTCAAGGGCTCCCGCATAAGCGGGGTCTAGGAGGGTTGATGTACGCAGCCTTACCCCTTCAGGGTGTAACCCTGTCGAGAGGTTGTTTCTGAGGACCCTCAACCTTATAGGGCTGGCAACACGAGGACTTTCCAGAAGGTCACCCATCGTGGTACTACTTTCGTCCAAGCACGTTTAACTTCAGAGTTCTAATGGGATCCGGTGTCTTAGTGCCTGGTAAATGAACCCTAAAATAATATAAGTAGCGATATAATATATATGAGAAGTGATAGAAAAAAAATCAACCCTCCAGGCTATATATATGACTGTTTGACTAATGATTAAATCAAATTACATAATACGTCCAAGATCAGACTTGATTGGTCATTCTTGGATCCACATCCTCAATCGATGTCATGGCCTTTAACAATTTATGATCCTGCCCTATCCAATATGCTCGGATGTAGATTTAGACCAATGAATACATCGAAGCTTTTTAGGTCCTTTGGAATGATGACTTTCCCCATCTTACGTGGAAACTCATTTTCCAACATCTGGTAGAAAACAATTTCCTTTGAAAAATACTTTCCGCTGAAAGAGAGGAAAACCAGTTCCTAGAATATAATTTTCCCTAATGGGTGACTAACAAACGATGCAGGTTGAGTAATACATTGAAGTCCGGAAGTGGCTAGTTTCTCCCCGTGAGAACAAGAAGAGAGATGCAACTGTAACTGATGAAGAAGCGTTTTGATTAGCGTGCGCGACTGTGATTTTCGTCCTCGGTGATGTTCACCCGCCAATTGACTTGTATAAGTTTCACTCGATATACCGACTCTCGAATTTGCACCCGTTTTCTATTTTGATCCTCCTCGATCGACTCGAAATAGCGTTCATATATCGGTACACTCGAATTGCGAGCTCGAGTGCATTTTATACAATGGCATTTATATACACATGTAGTTGTCATTGTGCTTGACATTTTGTCTCCTATTTTATGTTTTGAGTTGAGCATTCTACTTGAATGAACTCTTACGCCGTAAACGAGCTCAGTTGAGTCAATCTTAGTGAGCTTTTGAACCTCTGTTCAAACTCAATTCGTTAAGATATTTAGTTCGATCGATATTTCGCGTGACTCAGCTCGTTAGCATAATCGAGCCTGTTATCAAGCTCATAAGCGGGTTGAGCTTGCCATTGAGTTGAGCTTGCTACCAAGCCCGATCTATTCAGGTTAGTATCTTATCATTTTTGGAGATGGTACCAACATGCTCTTAACGAATTCTTGTTAAATTCTTCATGAACGTTAGCGAGTTGGGCATCCTATATATATAGTGGCGTTCTTATGAGAGTGTGAAAGAGGCGAATCATAGCCTTTCATTGTAATGGCCGGTCAAGATTTGTTGAACATTAAAAAAATAATAATTTACAGCTCATACCTATTCATAGGGCAGAAAGAAATAAAGGGTAAGAGAAGAAAATTATTATTATTATTTTTTAACAATACTCAACAAATGTTAGTCGTAAATTGTTATTTTTTTTAATGTCCAACAAATCATGGCCGTTCATTACAATGGAAGGTCAGGATTCGCCCCTTTCATGCCCTCACCCTTTCATAAAAACGCCACTATATATATATATATATGTATCCATTTTAGAGGCATCATATATAATAGTTAATCCAGCCGTTGGATTAGAAGTCTTGTTCGAGGCTCATGTCCTCCATCCCCTGGTTGTTGGTAGTAGGGGTGTATTTGAGCCGAGCCGAGCTAAGCTCGAGCCTACTAGGCTCGGCTCGGCTCGGCTCGGGCTTGGCTCGAAACTCGCTGAGCTTGAGAAGTTCGGGCTCGAGCTTAGCTCATCAAAAGCCCGGACTCGACTCGGCTAGGCTCGATCTAAGCTCGGCGAACTTTGAATTAAACTTGCAATATTTCTGCTCATTTAAACTCAATATAGGCTTGTTTAAACTCAGGCTTGGCTCATTTATGCTCTAATTTTGCTTCATTGAGCAATATTTAAGCAAATATATGACACTATAAAATGTTCACTTAGGCTTGTTTAGGCTCGCAAGTCTACAAACTCGAGCTTCACTAGGCTCGGGCTGGGCTTGACTCGAGCTTAAAGCAAGCCGAGCTTTTCGAGCTTTATGACGCCTCGAGAGCCAGCTCGGCTCATTGAGACCCCTAGTTGGTAGCCCTTATTTCCGCAATGTTTAACCCCTCATCTATTAGAAAAATATAACGGTTAATCATATTATAACTAGCTCAAAATTTGTTTTAAATAAGTCATTACGTTAAAGGTCTGTTTGTCATTACTATCATAGATATGCTGTGGGAAAAGGCAGTTTAGGTGGGGATGATAAATAATCAAACAAACAATTATTTTATATAAATAATTTAAATTTTTAATAATTATTTAAATTATGTAAATTTTAAAATAAAAAAACTCATGATAAATTTTTATAATATATTGGTTAAATTATCTTCATAATATTGAAGCATAATTATTTTCATATAGCTGCTCGATTGGTCATTTTATTACATGTAAATTGTAATTTGTGATATTTAATACGGAGAAATATTTTCATTTATTTAAAAAATGCTTATGCAAAACGGGCTTTTTTAGAAGCATTTCCACTCCCAACTTTCTCAAAATACGGTTTTAAGGTAGGTTTGTTACGAGTAAAATTAGATTTTAGAAATCGATTTTTCTCTTTTCATAGCTTATCACATATGCCTGATGGAAAACATATTCCATCCAATAGATGGAAAATGACTACTTTTATTAAATGGCGGAAGTCGTCTTTCCAAGCAGCCCAAAGAGCTTCCGGATGTCCATTGCTCAGAATATTGCAATCATGTACGATACATCACTGCTTATATTGTCTTATAACAAGAAATAAAATGATTGGTGAAAAATATTTTTTTAAAAAAAGCGAACAAAAGAACATAATAACACAGGAATATGTTTTCTGTTGAAACAAACGGAAAACCTCAAGCTAATTTTGAGTTTCCTTGGAATATCTACTTGAAAGAAGAACATTCTCCGGAGAAAGAAGACTTCCCCTCTACCAAACATAGCCTTAAAAGTACCGCTTCTTCAACCACAGTTAGGGGGTGTAAATGAACCGAGCTGGCTCGTCATAAAGCTCGAAAAGCTCGACTTACTTTGAGCTCGAGCCGGCTTGTTTAGCTTACCAAGCGAGCTCGAGCCTAGTGAAACTCAAGCTCGTAAGCTTGCGAGCCAAAACAACCCTAAGCGAGCTTTTTTTAGTACTATATATTTTCTTAAATATTGCCCAATGAAGCAATATTAGAGCCTAAATGAGTCAAGCCCGAGCTTAAACGAGCACAAACAAACCTAAATTGAGCATAAATGAGCCAAAATATTGCAAGCCTAATTCAAAAAGCTAACCAAGCTTAGATCAAACGGAGCCGAGCCCGAGCTTTTGACGAGTCGAGCTCAAACCTAAACTTTCGAAGCTCGGCGAGCTTCGAGCGTACCAGGCTCGGGCTCGACTTGGCTCAAATACACCCTAAGCACAATACCAAACATCCAAATTAAGCCGCGGAATTTTTCAAAAAGTACTTCAAACACAAGGTCACACACACCCGGAGTAAAGGTTCTCATTCGACTCCAAGTTAATAAAACATGTATTGGCTATAGGGATGACAATGGGCAGGGTGGGGGGTAATGGGTATGGATTAGGTGTACCCGCCCCGAACCCGACGGGTATAGGGCCGGAATGGGTATAGTTTTGTACCCTCCCCGCCCGGCCCGCCTCATACCTGTCATACCCACTTCGTTTTGTACATAATTAACTTTCAAATTAAAAAATACGTATTTAAATTCATTAACCTAAATTATTTATCAATGTTATAAGAAAATGCAATTAATTTTTAAAGATAATATTAAATAACTAATATGCGCCGGTATAGACAATTGTTTTTATGCACATTAGGGAGGGTACGGGGCAGGTAATGGATACCCGTTAGATACCCGCGGGTAATGGGATGGGATATGGGCAGGTATCAACTTCATACCCGTGGCAGGTAATAGGGCGGGTACGGGTATAAAATTTGGGTAGCGGGTATGGGTATGGAGGTGGCACCCCCCGGACCCGCCCCGCTCCATTGCCACCCCTACATGGCTAACATCAAAATATATGTACAATATTGTATTATTGACAATGATATGTAACGCTCTTTTTAAACAAAAAAATATATATACACGTTTAATATGTTAATTATACGCGTGTTTTGCTAACAACGTTTCTGTAAATAAATAAGTTGGCTAAAGCAGTGATTAAGGCTAATGGTGTTATAGAAGGCATCACTAAGCCCACAAGGGATCTTAAATGGGGAACCGTTACTTTCGTATTTATTAAGGGTAATGTTATTGCCAATGCAAAATTGTTATTACTAGAACAAGATCGTAATTTTCAAGGCAATTTTGTGGCTCTCATTGTTCGTAAGTCACATTATTACTCCGGTAATAACAATTTTTGCTATTGATAATAACAACTCCCTTTATAATCCTTATATTGATGTTTTAGACCTAAGAGGATACCAACACGCAAGCATCGGATCCTATTATAACCCCGAAGTTAAGTACTCTTAGGCGAGAGTAATACCAAGATGGGTAACCTCCTAAGAAGTCCTCGTGTTGCACTCCTCAGGGTGGGGAGTTCTCAGAAATGGCCTCCCTTCAGGGTAATCCTGAAGGAGGAAGGCTGCGTAAATCCACCCCCTAAACCCTACTTAGGCGGAAGCCCTTGGGGCACCGAAAATGTTGCCTTATTGATGTTTTAGCCAGACATTTACACGCTGACTCGGTGAAACAAAAAAAAAACATATACTTTGTTTATATTTTGCAGATGACAACTTCATATTCTACGAATCCGATAAGGATAGATATTTAAATTAACAAAATGGACAAAGTACAAACAAGGAAAAAAAAAAAAAAGGCGCCATGACTTATCATAATCAGTCATGTACCTGGAAGACTGACAATTAGCTTTTCTGTTTTCTGAGAAATAATGAGCCCAACAGTATCATAATCAAATTCAATGTTTGTCTAAGAGACATCCGATAAAATTAGAACGAAACAGACATGTACTTGAAAATAATCAAGAGCAATTTCCGAGAGGATTTCGTCATTCGATGACAAATCCAATCAGCAATAATCTTAGCTTGTTGCGTTTTCGAGAGGAGGCAAGCCCCAATCAACTGGATCAAAGTCCAATAACGATTTCAATACCTGATCCGCAATGTTATGGAAGGAATTATCTAGCCTTGGATCCGGAACCATAACCACGCACCTGATATATGATGAGGTAGAAATTCGATCAAGTACGCTCAAAAGTACGGATGGCAATGCGGCAGGTAAAACCCGTTAAACAAGTGGATATTCAAGTAACTACGATAAATTATGGCAAGTCTTAGGGCCTAAGTCAGCTTCTCTCTAGGGACCGAAAAAAAAACACCTTTTCTAGGATTTTAGCGTGTTTGAACTAAAAAGAAAAGTGTTTTTAAATAAAAGCAGAAGTTACTTTTTTGCTTTCAGACATAAGCGGAAAAATGTTGCTCCGCAATCATTAAAAAATTTTCAGAGAAACTTACATTCCAGCATTTTTAGCAGCTTGAACTCCTGAAGGTGCATCCTCAAACACAAGAACACTTTTTGCATCAATCAGTCCGCCCTGCTCACACCATGCAAAGTGTCATGCTATGCTTGGATCTCAAACATGCAAACTATAATTTGATGCTCGGAGCCAGGACCGATCCTAAGAATTTTAGGGCCTAAAGTGGATTATTATGAAACAAGGCCGTTCATATATACTACCATTTTCTTTGGAATATAAATATTAGTTCAAATAAATTATCAAATAGAAATTTAATTCTGTTAAATCAAGAATCTTATAATTTAGAAGTCTCTAAATTTGGAGGCTCCAAGTAGCCGCTTGAGTTGCTTTGGATCTTGACCAGCTGCTTGGAGCTTGACCACGACACGTATCAAATGCATCTTGGGTCGCATGGAATCAAATCTCGGATTGTGGTATCTCGGGAGCACATAAAAGCTCATGGGAATTGGTTCGGTTTTTCTAAGAGAATATAAGTTACGTTTAGCCTTATGTCAGTAAATAAATTAAACAAATAGCATCCATTCATTAATCTTTTTGATATTTAGAACATGAAATACATTATGAGTCCGTTTCAATAAATAAAATACAATGCCTATTTATCATAAAGACAGTAACAAAAGTATTGTTACCTACAGCCAATTGCACAACGGATACAGGGTCGATCAAGACCTCAAGGAACCCAAACAGTCCCTCATTTGAAAACTAATTATATTTATGAGTTTGCTTTTACCGCAAATTGCCATTCATAATTGGAGAAATTATAATTTATGCAGAATACATTAAAGAGAAGTAATATAAATGACCTACACATTAGTTGGTATTATAATAGAAATGAATTCTAAAGGGCGCATCAATTGAAACTTGCTGTAAGCCCTTATATCTCGGCACAAACCCTACACAAATAGCTCAAAATCCTTTGCATAACCATCATTGCGTTACAAAACAAACCTTATTTGATTCCAAGGTTATAAAGCATCCATTGGACTAAAAAGAAACAAGCAAAATACCCAAAGCCGAACATATTCCCAAGCAGCTGCTTCGCCCCCCGAATTTTAGGGTGTCCCAAATTTTAGAGGTTGTGGTTTTTAAAGTAACGACTGTTAATATTAATAAGTTTTAAGATAATGTTATTATATACAAAGGGCCCCATTTGAAAATTTTGTTGGAGGCCCCGAGAATGTAAGGACCGGCCAATACCTCGAATCTTTTGGCAGCAGCCAGGAAAATATCAGGTGATGGTTTGCCTTGCTTAACTTCAGGATCATCTCCAAGAACAATGTGATGCATCAAGGAAAACAACTCGCCATGTCTTTGTGTTTTCAAAGCGAAATGTCTCTTATGAGTTCTGCAATTATAGCATAATTTAGTAACGCTTGCGAAACTTCAAATTCAGGCTCTATTTGTTTTGACAGATAACATTTCCATCTCAATTTTATTATTTCCTAGCATAACTAAATACTAACACCATAACAACAACAGCAGCCACAGTGCCTCAAAAGCTCCCGCATGAAGCACGGTCTGGGGGGGTGGGATGTATGCAGTCTTACCCCTTAAGGGTGCTACCCTAAAAAAAGGCTGTGTCCGGGGACCCCTAACCTGAGAAGCATAAAAAGCATAAAAGTGTAAAGCATCTATAAATATGGAAAATGTTTTTCTCCATTAAGGGGAAATTGAGTTTCACTCAACGACGGTAAAATGCTTTCCGTAGTAATCTCAAGTCATATGCTTCTGGTTCTGGCCAAGCGTAAACCTCATATAAACTTACAAAATGAAATTGTTTTCTTTAGCTAGAAAGACAACTTTTAAAGATAAAAATTACTTTCAACAGAAAATATATTGTGAAGAAAAATTTCCCGTAAGGAAAATATTTTCCGTTATACCAAACAAAGCCACACAAATCGGCAGAACAACAATTTTACCCAGTAGCCACACAAATCGGTACTCCATGTTTATGCAAATGTCTGATCAAGCGGCTGGCCCCTACTTTGTAACAAAAAATCAAACATTCAACAGTTAATGCATCATCTGGAAATACATAATCCTCATACATATGATTAATGAAACCTATAAAAAAGGAGCATTCCTCGCTATGTGAAATTCACAAGGCGTTACAAGTTCGTTAGCTGATGGGTGTATCATCGCAATGGTAGTAGTTCGGAGGAAAGTACTTGTGATACAGCACGAAAGATGGGGTTTAATGATTTTAGAGGATGTGTTAATCTAAGTTATACTTTACTAGGTATTGTTAGGAAGTTTAATATTATTAGAATGCACAGAGTGTTTGTTTCACAGTAAAATTCTTATTTTTGGAGAGCTATTTCCTATTTGAATTAGTATTTATACCTTAAGTAAATAGCCCTTCTTTTCCCAGAATTTGCGGTTAATTTTTTCACCCATCATAAGCTCTCTTTTAACATGAAGTACTGCAGCTGATTCTCATACATAAATAAGGCCGAACTTATTTCTGAACGTTTTTTTTATATTTCTTGCTTTTGTTTGATCCCTTTCCATGTTAGTACACCCACACACACTAGAACCCTAAACCAGGGTAGCACACACAAACAAAAATTGGGGACAAAACAGGACACCAGAATTTATATAGTCTGGCTTTAAGCTCATGTCCGCTTCCATTGATGGAGGCACAACAATTTCACTATTTTTAAAATAGCACAAGGGAAATTTCCAGTAGTTGACATCACACAAACAATCCTACTAAATGTGTACATAAGCCACACACTGAACCTAGTGCCAATGAGCCTAAATAGGATCAGCCCAATCCTCTACTTCATAGATAAGGCCCATTGAAATTAGGCTCTACACATAAGCCTAACATAACATGCCACCACTAAAATATAGTCCCATTTACGGCACTTAAGAGAAGATAAATATTCAGGGATTGGCAGATTTATGCAAACTTAAACAAATACAGAATGTCTATTTTCTAAATTTATAAGCAAAACAAATAAAATAAACACAAATAGTGCGTGCAAAAGAGAGGAAGAGGATTATAGACTGGAAGGCGTGAGGGGTACCTGGCATGAGCTCACTTGTTGGAAACATGCTCTGCAGCATTGCCTCCCTTTCGACGAGAAAGTCCTCGGCTGAAAGAGATTCACTGATTCCAGTCTCTTCGACAAACACTCTGGCAGCTTCAATTGCCTTTTTGCCCATCATCTTTGCTTTGAGATTCCAATCGAACGTTTTATTGTATCTAGCAAGTATGATTTCCTGAACTTCAGTGTAGAATTTCTCAGTGTCTGCAACAGCAAACGATTACATCATGGGTTGAGTTTTTATTATCTGATTAACAGAAATGAGCTTCTTTTGGAGTTGGTGTAGTGGCTAAGCTACCCATCCCCCAAGCAAGAGGTATTGGGCTCCAAGCTTATTTCTCTATCTCCTTGATAGTTGGCGTCATTATTTAGAAAAACGTTTTATCTTACCATTGTCATACCAGCATGGGCGAAAAATATGAGATAACAACAGACAGAGAATCAAGAAAAGGAGAAAACACACAGTAATACGCACATTCAACATGCTGAGAATCGACCATTAGTCTTCCTTATAGTGGATAGGGAATTCAGCACCAGGCTAGCCAAGTAGGGCTAACCACAACTGACCAACTGGTCAATCTAGAGTATCTTGCACAAATGGGGACTTCGTTCAGATCGGTTTGTAATGATTCAAAAGAGAATTGCTATATGTGAGCCAACCAGTTACAGTTGCCAATTATACAAACTTTTGAAAATAACAAAATGTGATAGCTACCGATCATACACACTTTTAAAAATGGAAAATTGAGATAGCCTATTGGCTAACCACTAGCAGGAAGACATTGGGAGCAAGCTTGACTCGAATTCAACCCTGCCAAACTTGATAGCTTTTCTCACTTTTGGCCAGATGTGCGTTAGCCCAAAATTAGTTACGAGCATCCTTCTCATCAAGTTCCATGGCACTGGAAGGAGGAAAGACATCTTAATGTTGTTTTCCACTGTTAAGATTGCGATTCTTTGGTATATTTAGTTACAAAGGAATGTTAGGATTTTCAAACACCAATAAAGACCGGCGAATTTCTTATGGATAAGGCGGTCCTTTTATGATCTCTTTGGACAAAGTACTTTTGGAGCTTCCTTGACACAACTTTGGCCAATTTGCAGAGGGATTTAAGAGTTTTGTGTGATTAGTTTTTTGGTCTTTTGATGTTTGCGGACACCTATTAGCTCTTTCTCTTAATAATATTGGATCAAAAAACAAAGAAGAAATGAAACAAATCATGACCTGTGGAGAAGATCGCAATTATACTAGCTGAAGATGTAGAAGATATGAAGCAAATTATAATAGGTGAAGAACATTATGATATTATATTTGATGAAGAAAATATGGAGAAAGAAGCGACAACATCATCTAATTAACATTTATCTCATTAGTTAAACTATAAGCCTTATAATCCAACTGATATATTACAAGACTACAGAAAATCCATCAATTGATTCTCGAAGGCTTTCCTCCAAAACATGTTGACATTTTTGTATATTTATGAAAATGATACCCTTTTAATTTCTTTTTCCTAGCATAATGCCTAGACCCCGAATGAAGAGCTGGGGAACTTCCACTATGGAGACAAAATATGCTCCTAAAGTGACCAAAGAATCGATCAGTCAATCGTGAAGGATATGCCTTGGCTTCCAGTCTCATGTTTCCCACACTAGAAGCTCGAGAATAGTAGAATAAATCCCGAAACATACGACTAACCAGGCATTTGATGGGCAACGCAAGGTCCTCGTTGCAATGCCTATGCTCCCCAAATCCAAGGTTCTCGAGATCATGGTCTTCATCTTCCTCTACTTGCCGATTGTTCATTATGTAGTTATTTTTTCTCCTATGAAGCTTTGGAGGGTTGAGTCTTTTTCCTGATCGTTTCTTGACCAAATTGTAAGTAAATGCAACATGCCGAACAAAATGAAGATGATCGCCATCCTTGATTCCATAGACTCTAATAAATTCATCGTCGTCTAACAGTTTTTGACCTTCATAGGATAAGCAAAAATGCCCCCACAAATGCCGCCACGAAATCTTCCCAGGACCCTCTACAGGCATATGACTGAACACCCTCTCCACGGCCTGCTTGAGGTCTGCAATTGTCGCAGCCGCTTCAACCTCGATTCCAAAACAGGAGCCATCCAATTTGACGATGGTGATTTGAAAAGGAACTTGAATGATCTTATCATATGAAAAACTCCTCCTCCTTAAGCTCAAAAACGACCATGGTGACATCAAAGGAGACGACCGTAATGACACCCCAGGCAAGTACAATCCATCCGCCTTTTCCTCTTCATAAAAGCTCAATCTTTGCATTATCACAATGCAAATGTAAATGTATAATACAACAATAACAATAATAATAACAACAACAACAATCCTAGTCCCACAAGGGCTCCCGTCAAAGCAAGGTCTAGGAGGTTGAGATGACAGTTCTAAAAATAAAAATATACCTAAAGTAAAGTAAAACAGCAAATGACTGAAATTACAAAGATAAGAAAGAAGAATAGAAAGAACATTTGATTTTCATTGCTTAAGTTGCTAAAACAAAAGGGTGCCTATTTATAGATTTTCCTTCCCCCTCTCGGGTAGGGCCCGTTCCTATTTTTCGTGGACTATCCTATTACTCTCGACCCATAACCTATTTTGGTTATGTATCAGTGTACCTCCCCAGAAACCCTAATTCCAGTCCTACAGCTCATCTACAGACCTCCCCTTCTACAAACTTATAACTATTGGTTAGGGTTTTGGATTTGATTCCAATACAAAAGCAATACATTTGCATTTTCCTTGCCTTTAATGTCAAGAAAGAATTTTTTTCTTCCCAAATTGCCAGGTTAAGGTTTCAATTCGTTGATTAATCTGATTGACAAAGTCAATGTCGGGCATTATTCTCTGGTTTCTTTGAATCAGAAAGAGTGGAATTTTGGGGAATCTCTCTCTCTCTCTCTCTCTCTCTCTCTCTCTCTCTCTCTCTTTCTTTCTTCATGACCTCCAAATCTCCATTTTTCTACACCAAGCACAGAGATAACACGAAGATGCAAAATACACGAAGCTAGCATATATTAGATCTACATATAAGCTCATCTGTGGTTCTATCCTAAAACCAATTAGCCTTAGGTAGCTAAGCCTATATGTTGATCTCTTCTTGTCATGATTCTGTCAATATCCAATCAGTCAGATCAGCATGCGCAGAGTTTCTGTCGACCATCGGATACCTACCCGATTGATCAAATTGCCGTTTGGGCGTGCGTTTCTAGTTTCTGTTATTTTCGCTGATCTCTTTTATTTTTAATTCTTTCGGTTTTGTTTTACCTTGTAAACTCTATAAAAGCGAGCCTCATTTGTAATCCCAAATTTACAAGATAAATAAAATTGCTCTTTGATTTTCAATCAAACACTCACTTTCTCTCTGATTTCTTTTCCTGATTTCTCCCCCTAATTCTTCCTCTTCTCCACAATTTCTTCTCTTTTCGTGATTGATGTATGAAGTCTCATCTAATTACTACATCGAGTCATAACAGATCTATAACACGAATCACATTATCCACGAATCTAAAACCATGAGCTTATATACTAATGTATAACTTCACTACGAGATTTCTTACTAGATTCACATGTACGATCCTTTTGACGGGATCGTATGAAATTTGAGAGTATTAGAGTAGGAGAAGTGTACCGAGTAAGAGACCGTCCATGTCGAAGATGACATGAGTGATGGATCGTTTGATCGGCGTAGCATCGGCCATGTCGGAGGAGTTCGCCATTGACATTCTGAAACTGCTGATTGGATTTTTGCCGCGACGGATCCGACCAAATACCGAACACTTACCCCTGCTCGACAACAGGATAACGAGGTAAAGGGAATAAGGGTAAATGAAGAATAAATTGTTACCTTCATTTAACAAAATATAAAAAGACGAAACAGAGAGTAATAGGGGGTAAAAACTTACCCTCCTTTACCTCCATTACCTTCTTTACCTCTATTTTTTTTACCCCCTATTTGATAACGAGGTAAAGAGGAATAATTTTTTACCCATGTTTGACAAATTTATTCGAGGGATAAAAGGGAATAATGGAGGATAATTTCTTATCCCTCATTGCCCCTCTTTATTCTCAATTTATTTAACTCCCAAAATGGGGATAAACAAGGATAAGGGTAATTTTTAAAAGTTTACGGACACTTTTACCCTTTTTTAGAGTAATTTTTAAAAGTTTATGGACACTTTTACCCTTATTTTAACTATAATTTTCTTTACTTTTACCCCTATTTATCCTTACCCCTCTTGTTTTGACATATCTAAACAATGGTAGGATCTTACTTTAGCCTCCCATTTTTACTCCCTTTACCCAATTGCCAAATAATGGTAGGCTCTATTTGGCACGTAGAATTACAATTGGATTATAGCAGTATAATTCCAATTCTAATTCCAGCGGAATTAAAATTCTGATGGAATTAAAAGAAATTGGAGGTCGGAATTATGATTTCATAATAATTTGAGTCATTACGGATTTTCGGTTAATCGAGTTGGAGTATTTCGAGGTCTAAATCAGTTGGGATCCAATTTTAGTCGGATCGATTCACATTGCATTTGAGGTATTATGGTTGGAAATATTCACTTTGAGTTTGAGTTTGAGTTATGCAAGTTTCGAGTTGAATCAGGTGGAGTATTATGTCGAATCATTTGGTGTCCAAGTTATCTCAGATCTTCAGTTAATTGGGTCAGGTGTTTTTGTGATTCAGGCTATAATGGAGTAGGTTCGAGTTGATTTAAGTCATTTCGAGCTTGAGTCATATTAGTCATGGGACATATAGGCTGTATCATCTCAATTTCAACAAGCTGAGTTTGATATGGGTCGAGTTATTTTGGATTTGGTCGTAATAAGTTTTGGGTCAATTTGGTCAGGCCAGTTCCACTTCGACTCCACTTGTTTACATCACATTCGAGGCGAGTAATTTCATTTCTTGGAATTGAGTCGCCTCGACTTTCGGGTCGATCCAGTTGGGTCATTTCTGACTTGGAGTTAAGTTGATTTCAATCATTTCAAGTTCAAGTCATTCAAGTTGGATGATTTCAAGGTTCCAACCAAATTTTAGGTTATATCAAGTCATTCAATTTTTAGCCATCTTGAATATGGCTTAATCAAGTGGGGTTATTTCTGGGTTTACCCCCACCCCTAAGGAATTATCAAGTGCGATTTTCAATTAAAATCCAATTTAGTGCAATTGGGAAGTGAAAATTCGAACAGGTGAACCAAATAACATAATTGAAATTATGGGCCAAAATTCTAGTTTCACCCCAATTCCATGCTCCAATGCCATACTCTAAATATGGCCGTAAGTTTCAACATTTTTTTTTTCATCTTATGTGTTTTAATAAAATTTTAAGATATATATGTACCTTTTAAAGAAAATTATTTAGTCGTTCAGTGTAGAAATATATTTTTACAAAATAAAGTTTTTAGATACAAGTTTAAAAAATAACTTACCTATTGTCGTGGCAAAAATAACTTAAATTGTATAAATCAATTAATAATAGAAAGTAGTAAATCATAATAATAGTTGGTCATAATAGTGGAGTAGTGAGTGTAGCGACTCAGAGAGTTAGAAAAGGGGCGGCTGTAAATGCGAATGATAATAAAAGTAAAAGCAAGTTATGAAGATTTAACGCAACAATAGTCTTTTTGCGTAACATTCAAAAAGCTGTACTAATAATATGATGTCGTATTTAGAGAGGTACACTAGTTTGGACTAAAAAATTACTTCATTGTAACCGATATGCTAAAAAATTATTTAACTGAGTTTGTAAACTAAAAAAAAAAAAAAAATTAATACACCAAATCTCATGATAGTAATATGTAATTTGCTCTAAAAGAACGTTCACAACACTGTACTTCCACATCTCGTGATCACCAATGTTGGACGAGTACAAGACATAGTTCGATTCCATAGGTGTAACAATCAAGACTTTGTTTACCCGTACTAAACAAGTCAAGTTGATTCGAGTATCCCTATATCTGAAATCGTGCTTAAGTAAGTACTTTGGAAAGCTTGAGTTTGAGGAAAACCTTATTTGAGCTTTAGAAATTTTATTCGAACTCCATGTACTAGATACTTGCCTTGACTCGCTCATTAATCTAATTGAGCTTATTCAAACTCGTTATCAAGTTGAGCCAAACTCGTCACCAAGTCGAGTAGAGCTTTTTATTAGAAGGTCACTACTGAGTGTCACTCGTTATCGAGTTGAGCTATTATCGAGTTAATATGAAGCATTTAAATAAGTTCTTAACAAGTTATTTGTTGTTGTTGGTAAATATATAACGTAGTTCGAGTAAAAGAAAATAATAAAAATAAGGGAGGACAAAAACGCACTGTTTTTGGTTGAAGTAATTTTGAATTCAGATTTTTGGGGCAATGACTATATTGCCCCTCACTTGTGAAATTAATTACTTGCTTTGTATGAGCTGCCAGCTGCCCGGAAGTACTATTTTCTACCCGAACAGGGCTGCCCACCCTGTCCGCCTGTACAGCCTGCCCGAACAGGGGCTGCCCGTGCTGCCCGACTGTACTGCCTGCCCGGATTGCCTTTAAAGGGTGTACAGCTGTTACTGTGAGGTTATTTCACCCTTATCTCTCTCACCCAAGGCTAACAGACCCGTTGGGGTTTACAAGTGAAGCTTCTTCCAGAAGCTTCCAGTGCTCCATCGCAGCCGTTCGAGTCTTGACACGCGTCACAAGATCCGGGGCTCCTGATATATGAACCGTGTGTAAGTATTGTCCGTCCGATCGTTGCGTAAATCAAAGGCTGTGATGAGCTTTAGGGTTTTCTTAGGTCGTAGCTTGGGGTATTTAATGCCGAGATGGTGGGGTCGTAGAGGTAACGAAATCAGTTTTTCTTCTTCTCTCCCCTTCTCTCTCTGGCGATTTTGACCCTTAAAGGCTCCCTTGAAACCCTAACCCTAAAAACGAACCTCTGAGCCATAATACACTTAGGTTCCAACCTCGTGAGCCTGGGATCGAAGTGTAATCGTGTTCGTTGAGCTCCATTCGTGCTATTGGAGCTCCGTTGCTGGCCAGAAGCTCGGTTCGTGTTCCGGTGGAGGTCCGGTCGTGGTGTTCTTGGAGTGTTCTTGAGCCTTACTCGTGGTGTGAGCGACTTGCTTGCAATTTTAGTAAAATCTAGTTCACAAGGGGAGGTTTACTTCTAAACCTACTAGATTCGGTTGTTCTCTTGAGTCTTGTGTTGTATTTGAGGTTTATGAAGTGATTTATGTTGTAATTAGTCTAGGTCTAGTTTAAGTTGGTTCTTGTGGGGAAGATCTGAGATCTTGGAGTTGTTGCTGTGTGTTATCTTTGTGTGCCTTGTTTAAGTCGTTTATCTGAGTCATTTTGTGTAAGATTTGAATAATTACACATAACACCATGGTCTCATGAAATTAACTCACAACGCTCCTTCGGAAATAGAGGCCATTTCGAAAACAAGTTTCACACCAAGAAACCAAACATGCTCACACAACAACATGGGCACAATCATGGTAATCAAGCAACATGAAATCCAAGCTAAACATGCAATTCACCTAGAATTCAAGTTAGCCAAATCAATTCATACATTGCATCACAAGACTCTACCATGAACAATATCTATAAAAAGAATAACCCAACATGAGCAAACAACTTATGAACCATTAACCCAACACATAAGGTACCTAAACATAACCTCACCAAAAAAAATGGTCAATCCAAGGTTCATTAGACCTATACCTTACACTTTTCCAAAAAACTAGAAAAGAAGGCATGAAACAATGATCCTAAGGGCATACAAGTCTCCAAAGACAACACAAGTCCACATATGACTCAAAACATATCATGTTTTCCTAATTATTGGCTAAAATTCAGCAAAACAACTCAAGGACACACTAATATGCAGAAAATTCAGCACCTAAGTATCAAAAATCTGCAGTAAATAATTTTGACAGCAACATAGTTACATACCAGCATGTATGCAGTCCAAAACAGCAACAAATTCAACTTGAAACAGTCCATACACAACATGTTTATCATCACTTCAAGCAACAAGTACCAATATATTCAACTCGATTCCAACATAGCCTTGGGAAATACATGAGACGTCAACATGGAGACCAAGTACACTAAATCACACATAGATTTTCCATAAGAACTCACAAGTTCTCTAAACCCTTTACAATGATCAACTATTTCACTTAGTTCACTCAAACATTTGCAAGAAACACCAATTCTCGCATACAAAGTCTAATCCACAATTAAACTCAAAACATGCAATGCTCTATTTACACACGGGGTCCAAGATTGCGCAACTAGACATGCCTAACCTAAGAGTTGTCAATCCTAGGTTCAAGGCTTCCTTTCCAACAAGTTCACAATCAACCTCAAACATTAAACACATGTTAACCACTACAATCACATAGAATATTGAAAAAGGCACATAATTCAAGTTCCGAACAGCACAGTTAGCCACACAACAGTAGCACCAATACCATGCCAAGGTGTTCAAAGTAACACAAAACAGAATCCAAACCAAGGACTCCCATCCGACCACCAACTGGGTCAGGCTCAAGCAATTTACCTCCGAAATCGCTCCACCAAAACAAGAATCTACTCCGGATTCTCAACCGATCATACACGAGGTCGAACAAGCGATTAACCCTTAACCGCTCCACCGATTAGATGTACCTAGAGCTTTCTCACTTCAAGACAAATCGTTAGTCTCAAGGCATAAACATCATTTCCACAACAAGAAGCCACATGATGTTCAAACAACAACGAGAAATCCATGCTACCTAGGCCATCTAATTGAGTCTCCAAAACCAAGACACTTAAAACACATCTCAACTACCACGTAGGAGACAAACTAGGGCTTTAGATGCAGTCTAACGCTCAAACCAAATGACCGATCTCCGATACTAGTCCAACCCGACTAGAGACAACTAAGGACTTCAAGAAGGTCCTAACCAATTAGACACTTCTAAAGTTTCAAAGGAAAACCAAGTTTCCTCAACTATTCAGGGATATCCAAAGTTCTAAATCTAAGATAGTTGTCCTCCAACCATCTCTCAAGAAACATCTACCACGCACACCCCACCACCTATTAAATCCAAAACAGGCAGTACAAGTCCTCAATCTAGGTCAAAGCAAAGTATCCCACGACTAAACTAGCACCCAATTCTAGTTGTAAAGCCAAACCTAAATTTTTGATAATGATTAAACATTTTCCTTTTTTTTCATATCACACATATGTTCTTCCTTTTTCCGAACTTTTATCATACTACCACATACACAGCAGTAGCCGAAAAATAACACTCAGATTTTTGGAAGAAACAAAAGCCCATTGATCATCTCAAAACAAGTGTTCTTGTTTAAAACAATTTAGAAATTTTGACTCAAAAAATTTCACAAAAAACAAGAAACATTTCAGACCCTATTTCTGTAAACATTTTCTTGGTTCTTTTATTTCTCTCCAAGAAACAAAGAACATCCCAAATTTTCAAGAAAACCCTAGATCTGAAAATCAAGACTATCAAACTTAAACCCTCATTCTGGTTGTGGTTTCATTCGTGCTTTTCATTCTCGCCGTGCAAATGGACACCGAACCTGGCTCTGATACCACTTGTTGTGAATTCGGGCCCTAAATCAGATCCGAACTCAACTCGAAAACAGGATCTTGTCCCAACACTAAGCAACGAAAAACTCACAAACGAAACAATGCGGAAATTAAACCAGAAACAACGAAAACAACGAAGAACACGTGATATACGTGGTTCGGCACCTCAGCGAGGTCCTAGTCCACGGGCCTCCGTTTTCAGATGAGTCAAATCCACTATCAGTAATTTAGGGTTACAATCACAGACTGAGCATCGAGTTTTATGACAAAAAACGAAAACCGAACAGAAATCAAAGCAAGAAAACGAGAAAGAACAAGATGAAAGCCATCACCGAGAGAATACGGGCGAAGAACAGCCTAGGGACTCGAACCCTAGCCGGAATCGTGAGGAAGACCTCGTTTGGGATGACGCATCGCCTTGAACCGAGCACCCCGAGCTCCAAGGTTCACCACCGTCTTCTTCTCCTTAATCTTCAGCCTCCTACCTCGGACTTCACGCATACTCTCTCTCTCCTCGACCTTTCTCACACTAGAAACGCCGTCTTTCTCCTCCGTTTCTCCTTTCTCTCCTCCGCGTTTCGTTTTAGAAAACCCAAAATCGGTTTTTCACCATTTGCTCTCTTTCATTTTTCTTTGTCTGTAAAAAGTGGCTTGACACCCACACACTAATAGAAACCCTGAAGCAAAAGAGCTTTACATAATACTACAGTGCTAGGTTGATCCAACGGTAGAGATCAGGACACGTGGCACGAATCTGATGCAAGTACACAGCTGGCTGGGCACGGGTATCCGGGTCATAACGGGTAATAACCAACGGATAATATAACAAACCTAATTATTTTTACCCAAACGAAAACATAATATATTTTTCAAATCTTTAACCCATTTTAAAACCCGATTTCAAATCAATAAAATTGTCTATAATTTCTATTCCCCAAATTAGGATATAATCGTCCAAGTTTGCCTCCAACGAGCCTAAACAAGGCGGGTGGCTAAAACCGGCAAACGACATCCTAATTTCCCGAAAAGAAATTCTCCGACAATTTTAACCTTTTATTTAGTCAAGACGCTCCATCCTATTATTACTGATGAACTTACATAACTCGGTTACATCCTATAGTGGATATCGAATTTCATGGGACCATAATCCAACATTATTAACAAGCCATCTGTTAGAATATAAAACCAATCTCGGGGCCTTCACTCATCAACTTAAGCTTTTGGGATAGTTGGTTCCTTGACATGGTATCAGAGCCTTGTAACAAAGAGTCAGGAGTTTGAATCCTAACATCCCCCACTTTCAATATTAAAATAACTTAAGCATAAGGTACGAGGTGAGCCTGTGCATTATCCATGCTTCAAGTCCAACCGGGCATTTGCATGAGGGGGCATGTTAGAGTATAAAACAAATTCTGGCCTTTCACCAATCGGTTTAAACTTTGGGGACATATGATTTCTTGATACCATTAATGAATTAAGAGCCCTTAATGAGCTATTAATAGATCTTTAACAAATTGTTTACCGCGTTATTTTATTTTGAGAAACTAAAAATTGAGTTTTGAAAATAGTTTTTTTTCTTTTTTTGTGTCTTATGTTATTAGTTTTCAATTGAACATTGGAAAAAAAAAAAAAAAAAAGAACAACCAAAAGCAAAAAAAAAAAAATAAAAAAAATATAGTTTTTAATTTAAAAAAGTAAACTGTAAACAGAAAAAAAATATCAAATAGACCCTTGAGGGCCTTATAATTAACAATAGAACACTCCTAATTTAAACTCAACTCGTGTTGCACGAACAAATTTTTATCAATCTAAAAATGAGTAATTTAACGAAAACTTAATTTGTTTACCCTACTAATTTTTATTCGGTTTTGTTTTGTATGCCACAGGAATTGAATTACTATTAAAAGTTGTATTTCTCAAAATTTCAATTCTTATATCAATTTCTCGAGAAATAGGTATAAAACGTATGGTTGCCAGGATGGGAAATAAAACTTCCTTGAAGGGGCTAGTTACAAACAAAGGAGTTAGAACCTACACAGGGGAACTAGGTAAGTTACTTCCTGTGTTTTGAAGAAATTAAAAATTGCTAATGAATTTTCATTTTCCATATTATGTCAACTTCTTGATAACCAAATAAGTGGCTAGGTCCCAATTTCCCATAAATCTGTACTTCTTATGACTACTTCCCGACAACCAAACAATATCTTAATCTATGGCCTCGTTTGGTATGCTGAAAGTAGACGAGGGAAGTTTTAATTAATGGGAAGTGTGTTTTTATGTCTTGTTTGTTGTGCGGGAAGTAGGCAAGATGTGGAAAGTTAGTATTGCTAAGTAAGTTTCAATTGCTTCAAAATGAGGAAAGTAACTTACCTAACACCACTAGGTAAGTTCTACTTTCTTTATGACTCTTAATCCATATGACAATTATATCCTATCTAATTTGCGATTATAACAAGTTTACTCATACTCACTGATGCGCTTGATTTTTACATATTTTATTTCCCATTTCTGTCATATATTCGGCCTCTATATGCGTGTTTGGTTGTTATTTAGGTACATTTTTATGTGGAACACATCAAAGCGGACGAAAGAAGAATTCCAGCAAAACCAAGCATTAGTGAAGCATATTTGAAGACTAATTGGAGAAACCCAACCACTTGTGCAAAAGAAAGACCATTGGATCATAATTTCGGTGAATCGAGTACATCCCATAGCGCTTTGGTGCTTAATCGAGAAAAGGGGCTTGGAGAACCGATCGATCAGCAGCTCGCGGTTAGAGAAACTAACCGAGAGCCTGTCAATCGATCGGGAGCTTTGCGTGAGCTCACCAATCGATCGGCGCTTTTAGCAGATCGATCGGGAGGGTTCCATACGGAACCTTAACTGCTCCTACGCCTATAAATAGAGAAGGGGAGGTCAGCCTTTTGCACGCTTTATCTTTGGTCGCACGTCCTCCCTTTCTCTAAAACTCGAAGCCGCTACGAGATCTACGGGTTTTCAAAAGCTGAAGCGCAAGTGGTTGGAATACTGGGAGAATTCAGGCTTGGATTAGCATCGACATGAAGATTGAGGGAGTTTATTCTTTTGTTTATTTTAAACACAGTGTCTTCTTTTCTTTAAGTTTAATGATGTGTAAAACTCCCATGGAGGAGTAAACTTTCTTAGTTTAGGGATGAAGGGCGGGTAGCCACCCGTATCTCAGATTTATATTATACTTTTAACGATTGGTTAGTTATGTTATATTCGCACCCCTGTAGGGAATTCTTCATGATTGTTGGATGTTTTTATATCTGTGCTTGTAGCCATGACTAGGTCTCAAACTTTGCAGCGATTAGTCTTGTGCTTGTAGCCTAGACCATAACATAACAGGAATTCACGCGTGGTCAGGGTTGAGGTTGTACCCAACCCTGAACCCAATCTTTTATATAAGTTAATACTGAATTAGGAGTAACAAAGGAATAAAATAGTGCTAATGAGATAACCTATGCTACATCTAGGGTTCGAATCTCAAGCTTAAGCTTTTGGGACAAATGGCTCATTGATATGGTATCAGAGCCTTCACTCATTAGCTTAAGCATTTGGGACAGATGGTTCCTTGACATTGTATCAGAGCCTCGTTGTCCAAGAGGTTATAAGTTCGAATCTCAACAACCCCCACTTTCAATATTAAAACAAACTAAGCATATGTATGAGGTCGACCTGTGCACTATCCACGCTTTAAGCTCAATTGGCATTCGCGTGAGGGCGCATGTTAGAGTATAAAACTATTTTTGGACCTTCACTCATTAGCTTAAACTTTTGGGACAGATGGTTCTTGGACAGTATTTCATGGGAAGTGATATGTCAACCAAACAAAACACAAGAATTAAATTCTCATGAAGTTTTATTTCTCATATGAGCAACCAAACACTTTTATACTACTTCTCGAAAAGTTGACAAGGAAAGTAAATTCCTAAAAGTATAACTTTTTGTAAGAATTTAATTCCTTCGGTAACCAAACGAGGCTTATAATTAAAATCCTCAGAGGTTAGGACAAAGAGGAACAAGTCTGAAGATAATGCTCACATGGGATGCACGTGACTGTTGTTGTGTATGACGTGCTTAACTGATAACTAATTGTCCCACTTCTTAAGTGAAAAATATTAAATATGCTGAAATATATTTATGAGTTGTTTACATCAATTGTCCCTGTACTTATCTCATTATTTTGATTTGGTCTTGTACTTTTAATTGTGTCGGTTAATATTGAAAAAAATTTACATTCAAGTACGAACGGAAGCATAAAACAATGTAAATATCGAAACAATCAACACCAGTATTTACGTGAAAATCCTCTATCAACTAGAGAGAAAAACAACGGGCTCTAAATGGGTGCATCATCTACTATAAAATTTAAGGATTATAATTTCTCATTGAAACCACCAAACCCTATGTACCATCATCAACATCATCTATCATCTAAATTGAGGGAGCAATGTTTGAGGTGGTTCGGACATGTTAGAAGGAGACCGATCAACTCTTCTGTTAGGAGATGCGAACAGCCCCATACTACGCTAGGCAGGAGAGGGGGAGGTAGGCCAAAGAAGAGATGGCCGGAGACGATCCGACAAGACCTCACCCACCTAAACCTTTAGCAGGAGATGGCCTTAGATAGAACCAAATTGAGGGCTAGCATAGGGGTAGTAGATGTAGCAGTTTGGAATAGGGTAATCTAACTTATTAGTGCTAGGCCTTTGACATCCTCTTAGCGCACTTATGTAGCATACTTGCTCTCATGATCTGCTACTTGCCTACTTGTCATTTGATTTCTGCTTGGCTATGGCTTGCTTTGAGCTTGTTTGTATTGCTCGCCTTGTGTTTTGCCCTGCTTATGCTTGTTGCTCTCTTGCTGCTAGACCACCATACATTATTCTGCGGACTAGCTTCTCAGATTGGGGGTCCTAGGAAACAGCCTCCCTTCAGGGTCGCTCCCGAAAGGGGGAAGGCTGCGTATATCTACACCCCCCTGGACCCTGCTTTTGCGGAAGCCCTTTGAGGCACTGGGTTTGTTATTGTTGTTGTTGTGACATCGTCTATCATTATCATCATCGGTGTGATTATTGCATGATAAGTCACCAATCATCTCAAAATGTAACTGCTGCACGGCGAGTCACTAGTCCTCCTCAATATAGTTGCTGCATAGTGAGCCACCAACCATCTCAAAATGTAACTACTGCACAACGAGTTACCAACCTTCTCAGAACATTGCTTTTGACAAAGGAAACTACAAAAACTCCCTCATCAAAACATCAATCAATCAAAAAACCTCTCAGACATCTATAGCCCCTACCTGGATGCCCCCTGCTACTGCTTTACAAATCCCAAAAGCCTCACATTTTTTCCCTCTCTTTTTTCATCACATCTCAAACAATAACACTCAACCTCTATTTATATTTGAGTTACCAAATCATAATTACAATCAAATTTTAACTAAATTAGATAACTAAATCTTATCAAATACTCCCAAATCATATCAAATCAATATTAATTTTAAAATAAATAATATCCTAACAATTTTGTCCATATACAATTCATATTGAGTCAATTTGGTCCTTAGAATAAAATTTATGTCAAGATTTTGATAAAATTTTTAATGGTTCGGCATGGGTTCAGTTGAATTGAATCAATGGTGGATTTGTAGTGTGTTACTTGCATCTAACGTGGTTGTGTCTTTAAAAAATACATCTATAACTTAATTTGAATTTGACTAAATAACCAAATTGTTACAATATAAATTGTACTGAAATTAATTGACATAATTAAAAATATAAAGATTAAATTAATATAATATGTTTCAAAATAAAAAAAAAATTTACACAATAAAAAAAAGTATAAAAATGGGGTAGATACATAATATAAATTAATTGGATTGGAAGGTAATATTAAATTAAAAAAAAACTGTCATTTTCACGTATGAAGTTTGTATCTAAAAATAATATTATTTGTACTTTAGTTGTTATTTTATAAACTAATAATTTATATAAGTTAAATATATAATTAGTTATATTTTTAAATTGTCTACTGCACTCTAAATTGAAAAATATAGTACTTTAAATTAGTTACTTTTATAAATTAATAATTTTTATTAATACATGCTAAATACATAATTAGACATATATATTTTTATGTTATTTATATTAGAAGTTGTCAGATTCAAATGATTCAGGATCGGATATAACTCCAAGCAACCCAAGTATTCGGTTGGGGTCCCCAAAATTAAGGGCACCAAATTTTAGAGGATTGTATTATTAAAGTCTTAGTTGTTAATATTAATAAGTTTTAATATTATAATTTTTAGAATTTTATTACATATAAAGGCCCCCATTTAAAATGTCTGTTTGAAGTCTTGGAAATGTCAGGACTGATCTGAAATGATTCAATGTAAAGATTAAATTAACGCAATAATAAAATATAAGACATAATGTTATTATTAGTGAAAAGATGTCATACCAAAGCAACGTTGCGAAGATTTTGTGACTCTTATTTTTTATAAGTTACATGATTACTGTAACATTAATATTTTTTGTCTTGCTAATAACAACACCCGATATAAAGATCTATAAAATAAAATAAAAAATCTATTTTCTTGAGGTTAATGTTATTCACGGGGAAAAATAGTTGTTGATAGAGCAATATCGAAAATTTTGAGGAAATTTATGGCTGTTATTTTTTGTAAGTCATGTCATTACCTTGATTATAACAATTTTTTTTTGAATATAACAACTTAGTACCAGAACAATGATATGACTTATAGAAAATGAGAGCCACAAATTTTTTCAAAATTATGATCTTATTCTAGTAATAACAATTTTGCGAGTCGGTTCCTAAAATAATGCTAAAAAATAAAAAAATAATGCTGAAAAAAAAATTTCCAAATCTACTGTTGAACCGCGTTTGCAAAACGCGTTTAAATTTCAATAAAACCGGAAAAAAAATGTGGGTTATATCAGTATAAACCGCGTTAATAAAAGCAGTTTACATTAATATAAACCGCGTCTACTAAAAGCGGTTTACATTAATATAAACCGCGTCTACTAAACGCGGTTTACCACTGAACCGCGTCTACTAAACGCGGTTTACATATAAATCGCGTTTACAAAACGCGGTTTAACGTCAGCAATCCAAAAGCCCCCTTTTTTTCACTTATACTTACCATTATGCCGCAATTCTTCAATTTTTTGTTCGTTTATAGTTTTTATTATGCCCCAATTTGTGATAATTATCATATTGATCCCATATCTCTCTTAATGAAGCTCCAACATCATAAGTGGAGGTCAAATAACTCCAATAATAGTACTTGAAAGATCTCCAGTGTATAAGTAAAAGAAAGGAGGAGGCGAACGACGTGACTGGTGGTGGGTTAACGTGAAAGAGGCAGAGAGACGGTGAAAGCAGCGGAGAGAATACGCGTGAATTAGATAAACCTAGTAAACCGGGTCATAAAAACGCGGTTATAACAACAAAAAACCGCGTCTTTATGACGCGGTTTTGTTTAAGTTAAACCGCGTCTTTAAGACGCGGTTTTGTTAATATAACCGTGTCTTAATGACGCGGTTTAATAGTTATAACCGCGTTATTAAAACGCGATTTATTCCAATATTAAACGCTGTTTTTGGACGCGGTTTACCAAAGCCGCGTTTAGTAAACGCGGTTCAACAGTAAATTTGGAAATATTTTTTTTTCAGCATTATTTTTTAAATTTTTTTATTTTTTAGCATTATTTTGGGAACCGACTCCAATTTTGCTCTGTCAATAACACTACCTTTTTTTAAACCTATAAACATAGGACTCGTTTGATATGCAGGAAGTAGAATTTTACGAGAAGTACCGATTTTGACTCTTATTTAGTTGGCAGGAAGTAAATAGAATGCGATAAATGGAAATTACTTAACAATCTTTAATTCCCTGAAAACATAAGAAGTAACTTACTTAGCCCCTCAGTAATTTCAAATTCCTTTGTTTTTAATTAACCTCCCTAAAAAAGTTTCATTTCTCATTATGACAACCAAGCATATTTTATCTACTTCTTGAAAAGTTGACACATAAATTAAATTGACATAGGTATTAAATTCACGGGAAATACAATTTTTCAGAGGAATTCAATTCATGTGGCAACCAAACGATACACAGGCCTCATTTGGTATACATGAAGTAAAAGTAGGAAATAGAAATTTATGGGAAGTACAGATTTGAGCTTTTGTTTGGTTGGCATGAAGTTGGTAGAATGAGGGAAGTGAAAATTGCTAAGCAAATTTCAATTGCTTCAAAATACAGGAAGTAACTTACATAGCCAATTCTAGGTAAGTTCTACTCCCATAATAACTTTTAATTTATATGACAATCCTAATTTTACTCTTTTAATTGTAAGTCCTTCTATCAACTTTACACTTTCTCAGTGGAAATTGAAAGATTGAGCATTGATATAATAATAATTTTTTAAGTTATTTACATTTTAGTACTCTGATATTTTTAGAAATAATAAAAAGTGCCCTAACCTTCTTGAATTATTAAAAAAGTCCCTTAATTTTTGCCGTATTAATAAAAAGATCCATAAGTTTTTGTTGCATTAATAAAAAAGTTTCTCTTTGATTTGATGATGTCATTTTTAGTCAACAGAGTTGATGTGACAGCTGTATTTTTATTAATTCTACAATGAAAGGACCAAAATAACCTTTAAAAACCACATTCTGAAACAAATTAAGTGAAAATAGATAGTTTACATATAGCACAACATATCGAATTTTGTACTTATAAAATACTAATAAGGATATTGAAGCGTACTTTAAGTCATTTTATTATAGTATTAATAAAAAGTAATTGTCACATCAGCTCTGTTGACGGAAAATGATGTCATCACGCTTGAGATGTGCTTTTTTATTGACACGATAAAAACTTAGGAGCCTTTTTAATAATTTAAAAAGGTCAGGATCATTTTTATTATTTCTAAAAATGCCATGATACTAAAATATAAATAACCCTAATATTTAATTGTACCAGAATTAAATTTTCATTATATGGGCAACTACACTTTGTATAACCTCGTACGAAGTTAACAAGAGAAGTAAATTTTCAAAAATATATAACTTCGTATAGGAATTCAATTTATATCAAACCCGATGAAGCATATTGAAGTTCTTGAAATCCGTGTAAGAAATTGAAGCTATTTCAAATTTGATTTGTTCAAAACATTCAATCACCATTTTCAGGGGTTCGATCTGACACTCTCAACTCTCTCTCTCTCTCTCCCCTGATTGTCATTGTCGCCATCTTCATCACCCACATTCGCTGAAGCTGTCCAACAATGGCGTCAATTGACACCGACTTCTCCATTCCCAGGGTTTGATTCTCTACTTATAAACCCTAATAATGTCAATGTGCTTCCAATTTCTCCTTTTTTCTTACGTTTTTGGTTCTGATTCCTTGTTCCCTTGCAGTCTCCATCACCCTCTGGGTTCGGAATGAGGTTAGTTATCTCTTTTTGTTGCTCGGATTGTTAAGATTTGGAGATTGACGGTGTTGTAAAACGGTTAATTTATGGATGGAATTGTTTAGGATTGTGTAAATGAGGCGACTCTTGCTTTTTTTAGGGTTGGGGCCCCTTCGGGAACAACCCATGTTAGAACCCCACATGTGAGTCTAGTTGAATCGCACGTACCAATTGTGAGAAAGAAGGGATCGATATATAAGTTTAATGGGTTACTCCACCTATAGGCAATTAGTTTTAAGATAAAATCCCACTTAGATTTATACGTGAACCTCTTATGTTCTGACCCGTGGGTTGGGCCTAACGGTTTGGTGAAATTTAACAGCCTCTCTTTAGGATTACACTTTATAATGGTACGGCTCTGTACATCTCACCCTCGCCAGATCCTGCCTTGGCGGGGGCCTTTGAGGCACTGGGTTTTTTGTTGTAAATGAGGTGACTCTTATGGTGTCCCGGTTATGATTGTAGAGGCCCGGGGAGGAAAAATGTAAAGCAGACAGTGGGAGGCAAAGTGTAAAGCAAAAAATTGTTAAGATTTGGAGACTGGTATCCAAATCAGCTGATTTATGGCTAGAATTATTAATGCTTGTAAATGATGGTGACTCTTGGGCTTCCTTGAGGTTATAATTGTAGAGGCTTATAAATATGGACCTCTGGTATCATGATTTGCAAGGGGAAAAATGTAGAGCAAACAGTGAGAGGTAGAAAGTGGGTGAGCGACTTTATTGTAAGACCTTTGTTTTTATAGTGAAATATTGTTGCTTCCCCTCCGTGGATGTAGGTTTTGGCTGAACCACATAAATTCTAGTGTTCATATTATTTCCCCCATTCCTTCGATTTCGTGTTGCTACTTCAATTAAGGATTCGGTATTTCATGGGTCGTCTTAACACGAATTCCACTCAGAGTCCACTTTCTACTGCCAAAAATCAAATTTATGGAGTTGCAATTGGATTCTGTTAGAGTATGAGATCAATTTTGGACCTTCACCCATCAGTTTAAACTTTTGGAATAGTTGGCTATCTGACATGGTATTAGAGTTTTGTTGACAAAGAAGTCATGGATTTGAATCCCAAGAACCCCACTTTCAATATTAACATAATTTAAGCATGAGGTATGAGGTTGGCTTGTGCAATATCCATGCTTTAAGCCCAATAGGCATTTGCATGAGGGGGCATGTTAGACTATAAAATTTATTATAGATCTTCACCCATTAGTTTCAACTTTTGGGAAAGTTGACAGATTTGGTTTGAATTGGTTTTGACTGTGATCTCTAGTGAGTACACTTTTGCCGATGTTGACAACTTGGAGCACTGCGCCAAGTACCTCAACCAGACTCTCGTTACTTTTGGCTTTCCAGCCTCCCTCGATCTCTTCTCCAATGATCCGGTATGTTTGCTTCGCTCTCATATGGCTGGCCTTGTTGTTTAAAAGGAATTTATTATTTAGGTACCTTGAAATTTCAATATATCCTGTGGATTTAAAAATTTTAAAAAATATTGTCGGTACCTTGAAGTTTAGAAATTTTCTCAAATAGGTACCGTCTATCGAAATTCAGTAAATTTCATTGAAAAATACTAACATGGAACAATACTTCAATGATATATAGGCATCTTTTGTTAGATTCTGATGCTTTTTTTTGCCCGAAAATAATGATATGACACATGTTTTTGGCCATATATATAGGAAGCTTTCATTGGAATACAGGCTGCTGACTTTAGCTAAAAGCATTAACATAAATCATACATATTACAATATCATGTACTACATCTGCCATTTCCGGTGAAAGTAGTCAGATTCTTGCAAAATTTCACCAGATTCTGGCATAGGATACCTAGGTTTTAAAATTTTTGAACTTCGGATACCTTATTGTATATATTAAAATGCTAAGGTACTCGAATGATTAACACTCAAACCTCTAAGTGATAAATGCCCTTGTTTAAATTATTGTTGCTACTGCAAACTTTAGGCCATTGTCTTTCCCTTCAATGTGGGATGATGAGCTTGTACAACACTGATTCAGTGTTCTCTTGTGCTGTGGCAGGTCTCCATCGCTCGTACTTGTAATTGCGTCTACTCTTTGCTGCAGCAGAGGCAGCGTGACATTGAATTTAGAGAATCTGCTAATCAACAAAGACAGAGGTATGAGTTGTGAACCCCCCGATTCCTGTGCTACCCGTTAAAGTAGAGTTCTATGACCAATTGAAATGGTTCCTTTATTTTCTTCTCCAATATGGTCTACAGCAAATTTTGACAAGTATGCTTCTTTCTAAGTAGAAAAGGGAGGCTTACAATTAACGTAATGAGTTGTGAGCAATTTGAAATTGGTCTGACGATTTGATCTGGCAGTTTGGCTGGCGACAACTTGTAATTTGTTGGCAAATCGTGTGGGAAATGCTTATAAATCGAGCCTCACGCTCGTCTTGCTAATCATCCTCTTTTGAGGGGTTAGCAAGCTTTACAAAATTTTCTTGGGCGTATTTGGGACTTGGGTTGTCAGTTGTGAGTGTTGTAAATACCCTTCTTCCTTTATTACAACAAACAGTGGGTGCAGCCTAAATTGGTGAACCACATTAAAAATAGTTTGCTATTTTTTTCCTCAGGACTCTGCTTTTTCGTGTTTGCTAGATTTTGGCAGGAGCTCTGAAAATTTGTCTAGGGAATCTTAGATAACTGCTTGTACAAGTCTATAAAATATCAAGAATCCGTATACAGATGTCTGATTGTTTCTTTTTTAATTGGAAAGCGCTTTGTGAGCGTTTTCCAACATGAGGCATTTACGATTGTTTATACAGGTGTTTTCCTTTTCTACTTGGAGTGGTTTCTTTTGAGTATGAATCCCTAATATCTAAATACCTAACCTTTGAGAAAACGGTTGCGGTCTCGAATCTGTATAATGGATTACCTTGTAGGTTCCGTGTAGTTTATTCCTCCAAATGAGACAAAACTTGTTTGGCTTGTGGAACTTATACGATAACTGATTTGCTCTACAGTGTTATAATTGGTAGGTAGATATTTTTAGTGTGGAGACTACTGGTCTCGCATAACAATCATATTAAGGCTAAATTTATTGTGCTTTTCAAATGGCCATCTTTACCGGTGTTTTTTGGTATAAATGGAGTGCTAATGGTGATGGTTAGGCTCCCAGACTGTTATGGTTGTAAGAGACCTATAAATAGGGCCTCCTTCTGCCTAGTATGGTAGAGTCTGAGCAAAAGAAGAAGAAAACAGTGAGTGCTAGAGCACCATTGTTATACCTCTGTTATATAGTGAATTTTCATTGCTCCCCTACGTGGACGTAGGCTTCAGCCGAACCACTTAAATCTTGTGTCTCATTTTATTCCCTTTCCTCCTTATTTTGGGAACTCGATCTATGGTTTCGGTGTTTGTGGGTTTCTTAACAATAGTTAGTTCAAATCCCTTTTGTCCCACCATGTTTCCTTCAACATTGAAGCAAAATTGGCACAAGTTATGTATACTGCCGGCAATCATGTGGGTTGAGTTTGTGTTGGTGTCAAGTGAACCATCCAAGTTCAGGTCATCTCAGGTTTGTTTCAAGATTAGCAAGTTGGGCTCGAGTCGGACCAACCTGGTTTGGATCATTTTTAATTTCTGATCAGGCTGGATCTTGGTTGGATCATTTTGGATTTGGTTAATTTTTGTCACTTTTGCTAGGAGTCAAACTTGAGTTTTATGGGTTCTGGGAAAGTATTGGTTTCTTTAACTAATTGCTCTTACTGTCATGATAAATTGATAATACTCTAATAGCAGCACATAACCTACTTAAAGATCTTGAATCTACAACATGTGGTAACAAGTGAACATTCAAACTCAATACAAATCGTAAGGTATCACATGACTTTTACTGTAATGGTTGATACAATGAATACTTAGCGCTATGATGATATCGAGCAAATGTGATGAAATTGGATCCCATCATATATATTCATAAAATATTGGCAATTTTTATTTTAGTTGGAAAGAGTGAAATGTCTTTTCCCCTTATTTTGAATGACTCAAGAATAGTATTCCCAATTAATGAGTTAGTAGAGCTGGTGTGGATCATTCTTGGAATTGGAAGTGGTTATCTAGTAGCAAAGATGCTGGAATAACAACACAGAATGTGAGTAAAATTTAAGGTCATTTTGGGATGCAGGTTCAAGTGGATATGGGTTTGGGTCATTTTTGGTTCAAGTTATTATGGGGAGTGGCTTGGCACACCTCCCAACCCCCATCCCCACTCCTCGCCGAGCCCCTCGAGTTCGAACAAACAAAAAAAGAGGGCCGTTTCAGCGGTCTGGTCATTTTGGTCAATTTAAGATCTATTTGGGTCAATCCTCGGTTAAGTTCTTTCTAGTGTGGGTTCAAACATTTCAACCAATTCCATTTTTTTTTTTTTTTTTTTTTTTTTTTTTTTTGCCTTTTCTAGAGATGGGTCGGCTTAAGGGTTTGGATTCTTCTTAGTTGTATTGTCGTGTCCTCATATGTATCTTATGGTAGAGGTGGTTGGGGGTAAGCACTTATGAACTCAACATCAGAATCATTGACAATATTCATTATTCTTCCTTATTTTGCAGCATGCATGTGATTGTTGCCCTTGTTAAATGATACAGTTGGTGTTATAATAACTTTTTTCTGCTTTACTTTTGCAAAAGGAAACAAACAGCTTATTATTGTTATTTGTTTTGGTGTTTCAGACTTATGTCAGACATATCAAGGTTGGAAACCAAGGTTGAGAGGCTTGAATCACAGTTGGCGGCAAAAGATAGAGAAATCGCCACAATTACTAGAACGGTCAGAGATCTTTGTAAAACATAACAATTATTTAGGGGTGTATGAGCCTAGTTGAGCCCAAGCTCCTGAGGCTCGAGAAACATTTAGCTCGGCTCGAAGCTTGCCGAGCTTGGAAACTTCAAGCTTGAGCCGGCTTGTTTGTGCTCGTTCATGTGTGCTTGGCTCATTCAGGTTCAAACTTGGTTTGATTAGGCATATTTATGCTATAAATAGTAATAAAACATGCACGTCTAGACTTGTTTAGGCTCGTGAGCCTAAGAGGTCAAGCTTAACTAGGCTCTGGCTTGAGCTTGAAATGAGCTGAGTTTTTTGAACTTTATGACGAGCCGGTTCTGTTTATTTATACCCCTACAATTATTATTAGTTCAGTTTATCGCTCGTAAATTTTTTTTTAAAATCTCTGACATGATATTTAAATTTTTAGGAAGCTAAAGCTACAGCAGCTTTTAAGGCCCAAATCGAGAAGTTGCAGCAGGAGAGAGATGAATTTCAGAGAATGGTCATTGGTAATCAGGTCAGTGCTGTGGTTCATCATTGATGGAGATTAAGCATCATGCACCTATTCAAATGGATCCTAAGCATCATGCACCTATTCAAATGGATCCTAAGCATCATTGTGCTTAGGAAAATGATTGAGTAGCTCCATGCCCAACCAATTAAGTACTTTTGTACATAGTCCCAACTGATATGTGATCACGAAGTGCTAACTGATGTGGTCACATAATATGAAGTTCTATTGTATTTTCTATGCTAACTGGTCTATCGATGGGTGCTAGAACTATAGTTCTATCAGATAAAGAGATCCTAACATGATTAAAATGATCTAACCTTAAGTTATATGATAAATCAAGATAAGTGAAAATACTAGTCTTAGAAAAACTTTAGCTATTAGATTATAAAACTAGTCTTGAGCCTTCACCCATCTTAAGTTTTTAGGACAATTAGTTGTTTGACATGATATCAAAGCCTTATTGACTGTGAGATCAGGACTCATGAGTTTGAACCCAAACCCAACTCTCAATATTAACATATTTAGCATAAGGAATCCGGTGGATTTATGCAATATCTATGTTTCAAGCCCAATGGGAATATTTATGCAATATCTATGTTTCAAGCCCAATGGGAATTTGCATGAGAGGGCATTTTACGATATAAAACCAGTTCTAAGCCTCCACCCATTAGCTTAAGCTTTTGGGATAATTATTTCCTTGAAACTAACTAATCTATCCCTAAACTTACAATGTTGATAATACTCTAAATTTTGGCTTCATCCTGCGTTCTTGATCTCCATCAGTTTGCTCTTATATTTGTTTGTGGCCTTGGACACAACCTCCCTTTAGGGTAGCACCCTGAAGGGATAAGGCTGCGTACATCTCTTAGCCCCCACCCCCTCCCCGTGACCCTGATCTGGCGGGAGCCCTTTGTTGTTGTTGTTGTATTTGTTTGTGTTCTTCTCCTATGTTGTATGCGGATTGATAGTTTGAGTTTGATTGAATAGCAAGTCAGGACTCAACAAATACATGAAATGAAGAAAAAGGAAAAGGAGTACATTAAACTTCAGGTAAAATTACTGTTGAATATTTGTTGTTGCTGCATTTTCGTCATGGAATCCTAGATCTTCACTAAATTAAAATTAAACATGGAGAGGGTTATAGAATAGGGAATTTCATTTAATGTTTATGATGTCTGCAGGAGAGACTTAACCAAGTTCTGAATGAAAAGAAGAAAGAATCTAGATCCGGCATGGAGATAATGAATCTACTGCAGGTATTTGTTGATATTTATTTTCTATACCTTTAAAGATACAGGATCTGTACAAATCTCTTCTTCTTTGGAAACTCCTGAATTCTAGGCTAATTTAGGGATTAGGTTCCTGATTTTTAGGGATTCTGGATACTTGTTTACTTCCTTGATTACTTACTTTGTTATATAAAAGGAGCATGTATAGATTTGAATGACATGAGAACTCACATTTTCTTCATGGTATCAGAGCGGGTTTGAGATTTTCGGCTCTAGTTAATCCTCCCTCTCCTCACCCATGGACGGAAAATACAAAAAGAAGGATACCTTCCCATGGCAAAATTAAGCGTATGAGGGAGCATTTAAAGGTCAAATAGACTCACATGTGAGAGAGAGTGTTAAGAACGACAATTTGAGTGTAGTTAAAATATTCTATATCATAGTTGTTAGAGAAAAGAGATCAACATATAAGCTTAACGAGCCACTCCACCTAATGCCAATTAGTTTTATAATGAAGCCCCACTTGGGTTTATACGTGGACCTCATATTTGCTAACTCCGTGGGTTGGGCCTAAGTCCAGGTGAAAATTTTGCGGTATTAAGCTCCTAGTTGCTGTCTTGCTGATAATATGGGATTCTATTTATTTTCTTTATTTTGCAACTTAAAGCTTTCTGATGGCTTCTCACTGCATCACACAGAAAGAAGGGAGGCAGCGCGGGACATGGAATGGGAAGAAGGCAGATAATGACTTCTACCGAAAGATTGTATGCTGAACAACTGAGTAGTTTTCAGCATTTGAATACAGCTTAGCTAGCTTGTCCTTGACTATGTGCCCTGTGCAGGTGGATACGTACGAGACAAAGAATCAAGAACTTATGCAAGAAAACAATGATCTGAGAGCCTTGCTGAGATCAATGCAGGTAAGTCTGCTGTTATCCCGATCAGTTTATCCTTTTCTTCTTTTCTTTACAATAGTAAGGAGGTACAACACTGCCTTAAGTAGCGCTAACAACATTTGGGGGGAGGGAGAGATGAACTTCGAGCACAAGACTCATGCTTAGGGGGTGGATAGCCTAACCACTATACGAAACCCAACAGCTCTGGTCATTTTATGTGTTGGGTTTATAGTTTATTAAACTGGGCGTCCTCATCTTTGTTGGTTGAAGTTCTTGCTGAAAGACCTTGGAAATGGATCATATATTCTCCAAATCTGATCATAATCTGAGCTAAATAATCAGATATGCATGTTGTTTTTGTGTGCGGATGCATTTGTACTGTTGTCTCCATGGCAAATTAGATAAAGCCTTGTGTCTGAAACTGGAGTCTGACTCACATTGCAAAATTGTCATAGAGGTGCATCTCTTTCAAAGTGTGTAAGGAGTCTTAATGTTGCCAAGAAATGAAGGATGCCCCCTGCAAACAAGCTATTTGGGGTCATCGTGCCTCGTTGTTAGCAGTTAGGGTTTGTATCTTATATGGGCCTGTTAGTATAATGCTAAAACCTATTAGTATTATAGGCTTTTGGAGTCATCTAAAACTTATAATTTTAACATGTCGGATATTTGAATCATAGAATCAAATGAAGGGTGTTGCTTAACGTAGCATTTGTTATGTAATAGAATTTGAGCTTGCTGCTACATGATTGAATTTGGAGTCATCTAAGGGCATGACTCAGGTGAAAGGGTGAGAGTGAGAGAATGGATTATGAGCCACACATTTGTCAGCTGACATCATCCGCATGTGTTCATAGGCCAAAAATTATCGAAGGTGTTACAATGAATATTTTTTATCTTTTCATTCAAGATTTTGCGAACATAAGAAATGAAAGCACTTTATGCTCCTTAAAAATCCTAACACAATCACTGCATACCCATTTCTGTTACTACGACAATTACCGTGTCACATCTCATGATCCAAATAACCATACTTGGATTATGCTTTAAAATGACAAAAGAAACACTGAAAAACACTCTCTTGGTTTATTTTTGAGTGTCAGTCACATGGAGTGTTTGAGAAGTAAAATAGCCGTACTTGTTTTTCTCCTCGCCTTTGTAATTATAGTTTTCCCAATTTCTGTGAGAAGCTTGATCTAGGATTTATGTTGGGCTTTATTTATGGAGCCTGGATTTACTCTGTATTGGCTATGTCCATAGAGTGGAGGATCATGCCCCTTTTCTGGGCTTGATTTGGAAGCAGGCCCAACTGATGGTTTCTTAGGCGCTCTAGGGTTTTTGTGGCTTTACATATGTGCCTAGGGTTTATGAGGTGTTATGTCACAGAAGATTAATTCTCTTGTACTTTTCCCAAAAGATAGTGGAAAATTTCTGCACTTTGTGGACATAGGCACAATTAGCTGAACCACGTAAATCTGGGGTCTTGTTTTCTTTTTCTTGTTGAATTTTTCATCGATCTTTTGTTTCGTTTCCATAACAATTATAGCACAGTTGATTCTGATTTTGTGGGATCATTTTGGATGCAGACTGATATGCGGGATTTCTTCAATGCTCCGAATGGGTCGTCCAAGCAACCGTTAACCGTTAGTGAAAGGACTGATGGTGACCTCTCCCAATCTCCTTTGGGTGCAAAGACGGTATTGCCAATAGCTGTGAAAGATATTTTGTCACATTTGTACAAGGGCTGGTTAAGACCCCGAGCAATCTAAGTGGCTGCTTGGGGCCCCCAAAGATCTTTTAATTTGAAATAGACTTGAATTTCTATTTTATAATTTATTTAATCAATATTTATATTGGCAAAGAAAGTTATACATATATGAAAGGCCCCAATTCAAAAATCCGCTTTAGGCCTTAATACTCTTAGGACCAGCACTGCATTTGCGTATGGTGAGATAGTGTTCGTGACATGGATGTTTGGCTCAATGCAGGACGTGTTTGACCTGCCTTTTCGCATGGCTAGAGACCAAATTGAAGAGAGTCTTCGTACAAAGATGGCTTCAATCAAGGTATCGTGTCTCGTTTGAATTTCTATTTTTTATTTTTTGCACATTGCCTCCAATCTGATCTTTCTCTCATCGATCGATGTAAAAGGAGCGTATGGTTCAATTGCAAGATGCGCAAAGAGGAGCTGATGTTACTTCTGAAGCTACTGAGCGGGAGCTTGAGCTTGAAGCACAACTTGTGGAGGCAAGAAGCATAATCCAAGAGCAGGTACTATGTCTTGTCCATGAGTCGAGTAGAGTCTGAGCTCGTAAGGCTCAAGGCTCGGCTTGACGCTTGCTGGCTTGAAAACTTCAAGTTTGAGCTCGTCTTGTTATAGGTTTGGGCTTTGTTGAGCTCAAACATAGCTTTGGGATCTCCGAACTAAGATTGCGTTATTTACACTCATTTAAGTTCGACCTAGGATCTTTTGGGCTTGTTTAGACTCAACGTGGCTTGATTAAGCTCATAAATTATATTAAGATAGGTTCATCTAAACTTGTTGAGGCATGTGGAGCCTATGATCTTGAGCTTCACTCAAGCCAAGTGAGTTGCCTTAGCCCAACTCAACTCATTTACGCCCGTAAGCCTAGCTGAACTTATGCATGTTCTTTTTTATAAATCCTTATCTTTTCATGTCAATTCTGGCATCATATGATGATCGTCTAATCAAATAGATGTTGTTACATAACAAGGGAGCCGTTGCGTAAATGTGATGCTTTTGCAATATCGTACTTGGCACGTATTTACTATTGAAATATGGTTATAAAAGTTTGTGCTATAGTAAAAACTATTAAGAAACCCAACTTGTTGAAATATGAAAGGAGTGTTCTATTCTTTAAAAAGAATACTTCTATTTTCTAGAAAATAAGCTCGGCCAAATAGACCCAAATTTGCATGCCACGTAACTCGAGCTTTACAACATCGATTGAGAGTTAAAATTCCTTTTTTAGGCTCATAAGACTTTGTATTTACCTGTCTAGTACCAACTTATAATGGCTGATGTATTTTGCAGGCTTCCATATTGTCTAAGCATCTTCCAAAATCTGATCGGTCGAGGTATGATCACAAGCCCATTTTTCGATATAAATCGTTTGCATAGCTACATGGAATCAAATAAAGATCGTTACATAATAGATTCTGAGCCAACCTTTACGTTTTTGACTGTTACGTAATTGTTATTTCATGACTGTCTCCTCACGTATCTAAATAAAGACTGTTACATGCTAGATTACGAGCCAACTTTACGTGCTTGACCGTTATGTAACAATTACTTTATGGCAATCTCCAGACATATCTGTATATGATTCATATGTTAAGAACTATCAAAAGGGTATTAAATTAATGTATTTTAATGGCTATCATTCAAATTTTAAGCATAATACTTAAAAACAACTTATATTCTACCAAAGATAATTTATCATTTGGGTATTTTGAGGTTCCATAGGTGATCATTTAGGTTCCCTAACGCTTCAATACCAAAGAGGGCACTAACACGCCGTCGCCGGATCCCATTAGAACTCCGAAGCTAAGTGTGCTTGGGCGAGAGTAGTACCAGGATGGGTGACCTCCTAGGAAGTCCTCACCCTCAGGTTGGGGGCACTGGGAAACAGCATCTCTTCAGGTTAACACTCTGAAGGGGGAAGGCTGCGTACATCCGGCCCCCCAGACCCTGTGTAGGCGGGAGCCCTTGAGGCATTGGGTATGTTCCTTTTCCTTTTTTTAACGCTTCAATATATATAATGAGGTACCCTTAGGCTTAAAATTTTATCGATTAGGTACCTCCGACTTGATAAGGTGGATTTTAATAAGAATTTGGAGAATTTTTATATGGAAATCGGTAACATGGTACATGATTACCATAATATAAGTGTGTCATGTGGTAACTATTGGAAAAATTGTTGAACTATAATAGAAAGTCACCGGACTAGAGCCAAGGATACTTGTATATTGTTGTAACCATGTTTCTTTTTAGCATTTAAACACCAACAAACCCGGTGCCTCAAGGGCACCAGCCATTGCGGGGTCTGCGTGGTGTGAGGTGTAGGCAGCCTTACCCCTTTAGGGTGCTATCCTAAAGAGAGGCTATGTCTGGGACCCTCAATCTGGAAAGCATAACAACATAGAGCGAGCATAAAACAGCTAGTAATAAAGCAATCATGTTAGCATTGTTTGATGCAAATACAGTAGATTATGATGGAAGTTGCTCATATATTCTCGGAATTATGTGGCTAAGTCATCAATTTTTTTAATAAAAATTCCTCAGAGTCTAACAAAAGGTACCTAAGTGATAAAATTTTTAAACCTTTGGGTACTTAAAAGAATGTATGTTTTAAACAATCGCCTATAGGGTATTTCATTGTAGATATTGAACTATCAGGATACCTAAGTGATAAATCCTCAAATCTCGGGATAAGTAAATGATGAATTCCCTCTACTAAAATACCCAATTCGATCTCCGCAACCCGATACTGAACATTCGCAACACTGCAACCACAACCAAACCACTATTTGAGTCCGCCTAATACGATATAGGGCTCCTAAGCAGATGCTTGTATGCTTAACAGGGATTCGGTCATTTCGTCAACAACAGAGGTAAGCCTCCCGTTTGTTTTGACGTCTAAATTTTTGTTGTGATTTTATGTTGCATATTTTCGCAGCAATAACCATAAGTAGGGAAAATGTTTTCCTCCGTTGAAAGGAAATCGAAAGGGGAAAACATTTTACTTTCTAAGAGGGAAAGCGTTTCCCCGTTGTAATTTCATGCTATATGTTTTACTTCAACCTTAATTTGACCAAGCGTGATCCTCAAAATTTACAGAATGAAACCATTTTGTTGAGTTAGAAGCTCAAACTTTTAAGAAAATATATCTTTAATTCAAAATATTTTATTAGAAAAAGTTTTATGTAGGACTAAATGGATCCGAAATGATGAATACTACGACCATCCGTAGTGCCTCAAAGAACCAAGCTCTCTTGGGAGGATAAGATGTACACACCCTTACTGATACATGGTGCTGTTGATTGATTTAAGGAGAAATCAAGTTTCATGTCATACTGATGTTTGTTTTAATCTGGAAATTCAGGGAGTATGAGTTTAGCATCTAAAATAGACTCAATCAAGGTTCGATCGAGCTCGAGGAATCTACGAAGAACAGTATCAGACAGGTGCTGTTTGTTATGGAAATCGCTAAAATACTTTAAAAGGGCATTATATCAAGAAAAAAAGTTAACAAAAAGGGTATCAAGACATTCGCACGAGTAAATGAGATGCATAGAGGAAGTTCTTTCGGAGAAAGAACGGGGGCGGTGATGTGACAGCTAGTTGTTAGGAAAGAGTTATTTACTCCATTGGTCTCTGATGTTTGTAAGTTTGGTCAAATTGGTCTCTTATTTTTTCTTTCTTTCAAGATGCTCCGTAATGTTTGTAAGTTTGTTCAAATTAGTTCTTCATCTTTTCTTTCGTTTAAAACAGTCTCTTATGTTTTATTTTATGACAAAGTTGGTCTTCATCTAGTGACTGAAATTCGGTAAAAGTTAAAAACATAAGGGATTAGTTTGAACAAATTTATAAACACTAGGACTGTTTTCGAACAAAGGAAGAGATTGAGAACAAACTGATAAACGTTAGGGACCAGCGGAGTGAAGAACGCTATAAAACTGCCCTTGTTCGTTTTTTTTTTTCAAAATATATTCTATATCATATGTTTACGAAGCATGATGCCCTTCTTGTTCTTCCTCTTTCTATTAACATAACGCCCTTTTAAGGTATTCCGACACTGTACGATTTATGTATAATCTATAGTCAGAAAAGTCGATGTAGTTAGCATTTAGCTGTAAGATAGAATACATGAGGCTACTCACAACCGAATCGAACGATGCCTTGGCTTGTTGTAGTGCTCTTGATAGAACTCTACATGTAATTTTAGTGAAATCATTTTACATTTAAGATTATAGATCTGTTTGGCTTTAATGGAAATTTTTTTTTTTTTTATAAGCACTTTTTGTATATATTTTTGTAAATGGTACTTTTAGTTAAGGATTTTTGTTTGAAAATTATTAGTTTTTGCTTTTGATTCTGTTATAAAGAAAGGATATTATTTTTCTACTATTATTTAAAAGCAAAAAAAAAAAAAAATTATTTAAAAATACTTTTCTTTCTTGGTTCAACACACTCGGATCCTAAACAAGTATTTAAAAAAAAAAGTATTTATATAGGGCGGTGTTTTTACGAGAAGGTGAGAGCGTGAGCGGGGCGAATCCTTCCCCTCTGTTGTAATGGACGGTCTAGATTTATTGAACACTAAAAAAAATTTACAGTTCATATCTTTTCATGAGGCAGAAAGAAAGAGGGGGTAAGGGAAGAAAATTATTTTTTTTTCAATATTTAACAAATTTTGGTCATAATTTGTTATTTTTTATTAATGTTCAATAAATTTTGATTGTCTATTACAATGGAGGGTTCTGATTCGCCAATCTCACGATCTTACCCTTTTATAAGAACGTCATATTTTATATATATATATATATATATATATATGACCAAAGAGGGCACTAACATGCCATCACTGGATTCCATTAGAACTCCGAAGTCAAGCGTGCTTGGGTGAGAGCAGTACCAGGATGGGTGACCTCCTGGGAAGTCCTCTCCCTTAGGCTTAGGGGCACTCGAAAACAGCCTCTCTTCACATTAACACCCTAAAAGAAAAAAACTGCGTACTTCTGCCCCCGGGAAGCCCTTTCCCTTAGGCTTGGGGACACTCGAAAATAGCCTCTGTTCACGTTAATACCTTGAAAGGGGAAGGCTGCGTATATCCGTCCCCCTAGACTCTGTGTAGGTGGGAGTCCTTGAGGCACTGAGTATGTTCCTTTTTTTACCCTATATATATATACACACACACACATATATACACACCGTTTAATAATGAATTTAAATTAAGAAATTCTTACCCTTTTAGATTTAAGTCTGTCTGATTTTTCCACCAATCATTAAGAAATTTAAATTGAAATAATCGCTCAAAACATTTAAAATTATAAATATGCTCATGTCAATTTTTATTCAAAAAAAATAAATAAAATTTATAATCTATTACAGAAAATATGGTGGATGATTTTAAGAAAATAACTATGGATAAATTTTTAGGTAAATTATATATTAGTATCACAAGGTTTGGTAAAATAATTTTTTAGTTCACAAATTTTATGAAATAATTTTTTAGTCTAGAAATTTGGGTAAAATAATATTTTAGTTTAAGTGCCGTTAAATCTTTAAAAAATTTATAAAATGATCAAAATATACTTACTAAAAATATTTGAGTCGGTTCCCAAAATAATGCTAAAAAATTAAAAAATTAAAAAAATAATGCTGAAAAAAAATATTTCCAAATCTACTGTTGAACCGCGTTTGCAAAACGCGTTTAAATTTCAATAAAATCGGATAAAAAAATGCGGGTTATTTCAGTATAAACCGCGTTTATTAAACGCGGTTCACCTTAACATAAACCGCGTCTACTAAACGCGGTTTACCACTGAACTGCGTCTAATAAACGCGGTTTACCCCTAAACCGCGTTTACAAAATGCGGTTTGACGTCAGGAATCCAAAATCCCCTTTTTTTTCACTTATACTTACCATTATGCCGCAATTCTTCACTTTTTTGTTCGCTTATAGTTTTCATTATGCCGTAATTTGTGATGATTATCATATTGATCCCATGTCTCTCTTAATGAAGCTCCAACATCATAAGTGGAGGTCAAATAACTCCAATAATAGTACTTAAAAGATCTTCAGTGTATAAGCAAAAGAAAGGAGAAGGCGAACGACGTGACTGGTGGTGGGTTAACGAGAAAGAGGCAGAGAGACGGTGAAAGCAGCGGAGAGAGCATGCATGAATGAATGGGCCGGAGTTTTTTAGATAAACCTAGTAAACCGGGTCATAAAGACGCGGTTATAACAACAAAAAACCGCGTCTTTATGACGCGGTTTTGTTTAAATAAAACCGCGTCTTCATGACGCAGTTTTAATGATATAACCGCGTTATTGAAACGCGGTTTATGTCAATGTTAAACGCAGTTTATGGATGCGCTTTATTAAAGCCACGTTTAGTAAACGCGGTTCAACAATAGATTTGAAAATATTTTTTTTCAGCATTATTTTTTTTATTTTTTTATTTTTTAGCATTATTTTGGGAACCGACTCAAAATATTTTTACATTAAATAAAAAAAGAAATGAAAATTCCTTCTGTCTCTTGTCTCTCGTCCACTGGCTCTGGAGCTTGCGATACTCCTCCGCCCCAACGCCACCTTATTCAACCGCAACTGTACTTTCCAACTCTCCTTCTTTCCTAACCCCCACGTCCCCAATTCTATTTAGCTATCTCCTACGCTTCTCTCTCTTCCCCACCTTCGTCTAAATCTGCAACTGCCAATCATCGGTCACCGAACCTCCTCCTCCTTCGGAGATGGTGGCCTCGGCGGAGGCGGTGAGGAGAAGAAGAGAGAAAAAGAGAGGAGGAGAGAGAAGAGGAAGAAGGGGATTTTTAATTTTTTAATTTTTTGGTGTAAAAATAATTTTAGTAAGGGTATTTTTTTTCATTTTATAAATTTTTATTAAAGATTTAATGACATTTGGACTAAAATATTATTTAATTCAAATCTGTGGATTAAAAAATTATTTTGCAAATTTGTGGACTAGAAAAGTATTTCACCAAACCTCGGAGTACTAATATGTAATTTACCGTGAATTTTTATCATGTTAATAAAACGCTAACAGAATAAAACTAGAATTTGTAACTGAATTAAAATAATTATCTAACTGTCAAGTGAATTGAATATCAAATAAATTTCAAAATATTTCAATATAAAAATAAGAAAAAAAAAAAACAACAATAACACAGTCGTAGTGCCTCAAGAGCTCCCGCTTGCGTAGGGTCTGGGAGGGGTAGGATGTATGTAGTCTTACCCCATCAGGATAAGACTCTGACGAGAGACTATTTTCGAGGAATCTGACCTGATGGAAAAAAAATATACAGCAACAACATAGTTATATAAATTTAAAATAAAACATATATACTGTTACTATAACAAAGTTGAAATCACTTGTTCATTGTGTCAATTTTGTTCTTATACTTTCAATTGTGTTAATTTAGTTCCTGTACAATTCAAAATGTGTCAATTTGGTCCTTAAAGAAAATTTTATGTTAAGTTTTTAATGAAATTTTTAATGGTTCGCCCACGAGTAGATTAAATTGACACAATGAGCAAAATACGAAGACCTTTGGCGTAAATAACCCCTTTTTTATATTTTAGTTTGTCTTATTTACATTTGCCCTACCAGTTTAGTTTATCTGTCGCTCCCCACCCACCACCTCCCTTTGCCCTATCCGCCATCCACCATCCTCCACTGCCACCGCCCACCATTTTATATTGTGTCAATTTATTCCTTATATTTTTAATTTAGTCCGTTTAATTCTTTGATCAAATTCAAATCAGGTTGTTGATATAATTTTTAACGATATAATAATATTATATACAAGTAACTAACTTAAAACCCATGGCTTATGTCCAAAAAAAAAAAAAAAAAAATCATTCATAGCTGAATTATTAAAAATTTTATTAACAACTTCATATAAATTTTACTTTAAGAACCAAATTAATACAATATTAATTATACAAAGACTTAACTAACATAACTAAGTGTGCGTTTGGTTCAACTTATTTTAGCTTATCTGTTTCAATAAAATCTGTCCATTTAAGATCTGTATCTTTTTACAGTAAAATGTCTGGTTATGTAATGTAGAAAGATCTTTTTTTACAAAATAAAGTGTTTGAATACAAGTTTAAATAATAACTTATATATTATAATCACAAAAGTGACTAAAGAATATAAATTAATTAATAATAGTAGGTAAAAAAATTATTATAATAGTTGGTTATGGTAATAGAACATGATAAGTGTAACGACTCAGGAGGTAAAAAGGGGTGGGTAGGTGGGGGTCATGATAACAAATAAAAGTAGGTCATAATGGTAAAGATCTAATGTTAGTATGGTCTTTTTAAAGCATTTTTTTGAAATAAGCTGTAAAAAATATTTAATTTTATATTTTTTTGTGTTTAGTTATAAAATAACTTTTTTATCTTTCGTTTTAAGCTGTGAAAAAGATATAAAATATCATTTTTGCCAACCAAATATAAATCCTGTAATCAACTAAATTTTTTTTACAGTTTTAAACTATTAAAAAAATAAATCACATAATGAACAGAACTCTAGGATCTTTGTGTAAATAATCTAGAATTAAATAACATTATTGGAAGGAGACAAAGATCATAAAGAGTAATTGACCAATGTCATTCGCATGCACTCTCGACCTTTTTCGAGTTATTTATACTGTTGATCCTTTTTTTAAATTTATTAAAATTAGTTCTTATTTTTAATTTAAAATAATTTCTAATGTTTGACCTCTTTTTAGACGTACTTATGTGTGTATTTAAGTTTATGACGGCTATTTGCTTTCCTATAAATTAATACTTTATATGCCTATTATTTACGTAGTATGTGCTTTGCATTGAGTTTGCTCGTATTGCTCGCCTTATGCGATTCCAAGCTTTCATTGATGTGTTGCTATCTTGCTTGTAGATTGCCAGGCTTATGCGGACGACATGAGGATGATAAGCTTCTCAGGTTTGGGGTCCTCGAAAACAGCATCCTTTCAGGGGATAGGGGAAGACTGCGTACATCTACCCTCCCCAGTCCCCGTATATGCGGGAGCCCTTGAGGCACTGAGACTGTCGTTATTGTTGTTGTTTCTTATGTTTTATTTTATAATAAAATTGATCTCTTATTTTTTAAATTTTTACCTAACTTTGGTTATAATATGAGGGAGTTATTTTGCCATAAACAAAAGAGTTATTTACATATTAGTACTTTGGTGTTTTTAAAAATAATAAAAAAGACAATAATCTTTTCGAATTACTAAAAAGGCCTATAAGTTTTTATCGTATTAATAAAAAGACCTCTCTCAAACTTGATAACATCATTTTTCATAGATAGAACTGGCATAACAACTACATTTTATTAATGTTACAATAAAGTGACCTAAAGTATGCTTCAACATCCTTTTTTTACTTTATAAGCATGGAATCCGAGATGTTGCGTTATATAGAAGCCATCTGTTTTCTTAATTTGTTTTAAAATATGGTTATTAAATGGTATTTTTGTCATTTTATTGTAGTATTAATAAAAATAGAGCTGTCATTTTAGCTCTGTCGATTAAAAATGACACCGTCACATTAAGAAACGAGCCTTTTTATTAATGTAACAAAAATTTAGGAGCCCTTTTATTAATACAATAAAAACTTAGGGCCTTTTAATAATTTAAAAAAGGTCAGGACCTTTTATTATTTTCTAAATTGTCAGAGTACAAAGATGTAAATAATATAAGAGATTATTTTAAATAAAAAATAAAGAACTAATTTAAATAAATTTAAAAAATTAAAAAAATAATTGAAATAAAATTATAAAAATAAGAAATTAATTTAAATAAAAAAATAAGATAATAATTTAAACAAATTTAAAAGGACAAGAGCAGTAAATAACTCATTTTCCTTTCTCATTTCGCTCCACTTCACTTCACTCTCTCTCTCGCCTTCAATCTCCGGCGACGGCGATGTCGTTCGCCAAAGATCCGGTGACGCCGCCGCCGGTAATAGGCAAAATCGGCCCCTACACTGTCTTTCTCTCTCCTCCTCAACCCCCCGAAACCCCTAAAGCCACCGCCGCGGCGGCGATCCAGCCGCCAGTGAAGCCGCCGCCGGCTCAGTTCGATCAATCGGCTGATGATCGGCTAGGGTTTCTTCGCAATGCCGTCTCCACAGTCCAACACGGTACTCTCTTTTAGTTTCATTTTTTGCTAAACTATAGATTAGTATCATGAATATTTGGATAAATGATAGGTCCCATACGGTTAGTACAAAAAAAAAAAAAAATACCATATATATACACAAAGAAAGTGTTATGAACCAAATTTTGGCTTGATATCAACTGTTGTGACCGGAATCTGGCTCTAATATCAACTTATTTGACCCAATCTTGGCTCTAATACTGACTGTTATAACACAACCAAGTGCTAGGCCAAACTTCATGCATTAATCATGAAAAGAGAAGAAATTGAGGAAGAAAAGGAAGAATTAATAGGAGAATTACTATTAGGGAAGGAGAGAGAAAGTAGAAGAAGGTAAATTGGAGGGAGGAATTGGAGTAACTGAGAAAGAGAGAGTTAGAATTGGATATTAAATGTAGAAATTCATTAATCAAGTAAAGAATGTAATTACATTGAAGGACTAATCTCTATTTATAGAGTTTACGGGGCAAAATATTGAAAAAAGAATGGAAAAAAATATGAAAAACATAAATAATTTGGTAAAAACGGCTTTTCCCGCCTACCAGTGGCCGATCTAATCGATTAGGTAGGTATCCAATTAGTCGGATACTGACAGAAACTTTGTGTATATATACTTTTGACAAATCGGTTATTAATAGAATCATGACAGGAAGCTGTGAAAGGCTTACTATGAGAAGCATATCTAATAGTGTTGCTGACATGTCTTTATATAGAAAGAGAAATACAAGAGAAATTATGATAGACTTCTTGGAGAATATGATAGGAGATCAGAGAATATCCTAAGTATATCAAAATATGATATTATACTAATAGAGGCTACTTACCCATGGCCAATTGGTTTTCCGATGGAAGCTCCTTTAGTGTGTATCACTTAAATCCAAAACAGTTATCTTTTTACTCTACCATATGGCTTTTTTTTTGTTGGGTAATTACACATTAGTATTTGAATTTTAGTGCGTTAATTTTTTAGTTCACAAATTTTGTGAAATAATATTTTAGTATCCAAATGGTATTTGTAAGGGTGTAAAATTGGTCACTTATCTGACTCTTCTTCATTAAGAGTGTTGCAACACTATAGTTCTATATTAATACCTTGAGAATTGATGTAGTAATTTTTGATTCACGAACTTTGTGAAATAAAATTTTAGTCCCAGAGTTACATCTATTTAATAAAATAATCCAAATGATGTTGTGTAAGGGTGTAAAATTGGCCACTCATCCAACTCTTCTTCATTAAGAGTTTCACAACACCGCAATTCGTGTTTAAGATAAGGGTAATAGCAAGGGGATGGTGGGTTTAATAACAAATAATGACAAGTTTTACACCATTTTGCATGTCGCACTGAACTATTTTATTAAATATAATTGTTTCACCAAGTTTGTGAACTAAGAAAATTGATACATCGAACCTTAGGTTGCCAATATGTAATTACCAATATAAGTCTGTTTTGAGTTTAATTGAGATTTGTTTGTGAATCTGTGGTTTTTTTTGGGAAAATTGATTGCAGCTCATTCGAGTATAGATGAGTACATGGCGAATTGGTTGGGGTTGAATCAGTCTAAGTATCAGTGGGCATTGGATGATTATTTTGAATCTAAGGGATTGGTAAGCTCTTTGACTTTAACTTGATTTTATAAATATTGTTTCATTTTTGTCTTTTAGAGTTGGGGGCCCTGGAAACAACCTCCCTTTTATAGCACCCTACAGGGATAAAGCTGCGTATAGTTCACTCCCTCAGACCCTACCTTGGTGGGAGCCTTTCAGGCATTGGGTTTGTTATTGTTGGAATAGTAAGCTCTGTTTCATATTTTATGAGCTTATTATTATTATTATTTTTTTTTTCCTGAATTTGTTTGGTGAGATCTAGTGTCTTCAATACGGTGCTGTGGTTTCTGTTGTGCTTGTTGAGATGAATTTTCGTTTCATGTGGTGGAAGTGTTGTTGTAGTTGACTTGACTTTGAATTGACTTTTATAATTATTGGTGTGTTCTTGCATTTTTAAGGTTGGGGCCCTCAGATATAGCCTCCCTTCAGGTATCATTCTGTAGGGATAAGGCTGCATATATTTCTCCCTCCCCAAACCTTGCCTGGGCTGGAGAATTTCTGATACTGGGTTTGTTATTGTTGTTGTTGTATGGCGGAAGTGTTGAGCGAGCACCAATTGTTTTTCAAAAAGACAGTAAGGAGACTACTAGGTGGCTACTAACCTAGTGCATTGGCACTAACCACGGCCGGTCTTAATAGTCTCAGGGCTGGAAGCAAATATTTTAAATGGGGCCCTTCATATATAGTTATATTTCTTTTTAACAACATAAACACTAATACAATAAATTATAAAAGCTTTAATCGTAAAACCTATTAATATTATAAACAATTGATGCTTAAAGAGTTACTACAAAAATAAAACAAGTAAACTTGTACGTAGCTGCATTTTGGGGCTCCAAACGGTTGTTTGGGTAATGTTTGGCGCTAACACTAACAATCATCCTTAATTCACGACCTGCTGCTCTGCTGTTTCCATGTTATTGATGATCTAATGCTGCCAACCCATGAGCAGCTTGATTCCCTTCTCGGTAAGTTACACTGCTCCAACTATCCTAATCAGTGACCGTCCATACTTTGCCTAAAAATGCTAGCCCGCCTGAAAACACTAACAATGTTGAGGCCTTACACGGGAGTTCATGAGTTCAAAGCCTTAAATCCATTTACTTAACGATAAAAATAGTCCTTTTTCTAAAAAAAACATCAGTTTTGTTACTGGGTTGCCAATTATGTTGAGTCACGATGCTTCTACTTGTGCTTATTCAGCCTATTAGAGCCAGATATAACCCCAAGCAATCCAAGTAGCTGCTTGGGGTCGCCGAAATTTACAAGCTCCAAATTTTAGGGCTTGTGTTTTTCATAGTCTCAATTGTTAATATTAATAAATTTTATAAGTAAATTTTTTATAATTTGTTGTATTAATGTTGTAGTTAAGGGAAAGTTTATTATATATGAAGAGTCCCATTTGAAACATTCCCTTAGGACCTTGAAAATGTCGAGACCAGTCCTGATGCTTGTCTTGGATTTTGCCAAGTGTTAAATGCAGTCTCACTTTTCAATTTAAATTTAAAATTTTGGACCGCTACAGAGCTTAGTTCTTCTAATAATTCTGGGTGGTATCAAACTGTATCCTAACCAACGTTTGTACGGTAAAGATTCCATCTTTCTAGTGTTTTAGCAGCAGTTGGATTCATTTTCATCTGGCAGATTTGAATTTGTGAAGTAGCTCGAAAAATATGCCACTCTTTTATAATCAGACAGACCTTGTTTACGAGACTCTTAAGCCATTGGTTTTCCTACTTGTTTTATGTTTTTTTATCTCACTTTTATTTTTTTGATTGAAAAAGAGAATATTGAAAGAGAAAAAATGTACAAAAGGTTAAGGACAAGATGGCCTCAAAATACATTATGCAACAATGAACATCATAAACTAATAACATAAAGCCCTCCAATCCTTTTGCAAGTCAACTAAGGTTATGTTAGTAAAGCCTCCAAAGCTTTTTGTCCTAAAAGCTACTAAAAAGGTCTCATTCTCCCATTAGAAATTAACTAGTATATGCTGATTTTTAAAGGTCCTAGCATTTCTATCAAGCCAAATACACCAAAGAATCACAATCTTGGTTGTGGAGAATAACATTAACACGTCTTCCTTCTTATATCCAAATTTCCCTACCGATTGGAGCACTCTGCATTAGGCATCGACAAACTTGGACTCAAACTTTACCAATTCTCTTCATTGTAGTAGACACTGGTAGTGGCTAGTGGGACAAGGATCGAGTTGGTTTAGTCTGGTTGATTTGACTGCTTGTTTTATCAATGCGGAGTTATAGATATTTGGGCATAAGGCCGATCTTGAGATTTTAGGGGCTCAAAGAAGGTTTTGATTAATTGACCCTGTTTCTGATAAAGGAGGTGTCCGAGTTAGCTAGCACATCTCATATAATCCATTTTTATATTATAATGCTAGCTAATGTATATGTATATATGCATCTATAACATATATATATGTCATTATTTCTCTAATTATAAATGGTGATATGCGGTAGAAACAAACTTACAATATAATTAGTTTTCAAAATCAGCCGTTAATAAATTGTCAGCCCTAAATAATTGCTTGAGTTGCTTTGAGTCTTGACCGAACTTGTTTGGGCAATTGATTCTGAATCCACAGTTATCTTTCCGTTGAGGTTGAACGATAATTCTTAACTTCCCCTCCATATAACACTTGTATGCAAAGACATGAGTGATGTTCAAGATGAAACTTCTCAGCAAGTTATCCTTTCTTGACATGCAAATCATCTCAATCCTTTCGACGCGTCTAAGACTAAATGCATCATACATTTATTCAGTATTAAACTAGGCTCTAAGTGGGAGGCCAAACATCGGCCTCTGGCTAAACAAGAAACAACATACCCAATGCCTCAAAGGACTTCCGCCACGGCAGAGTTTGGAGCTCTGGCTAAACAAGAACTCCACCAATATTCAGACTCATACTTAATTTCTTGCTCATTCATCTACATCTTAGTGCTTTTTTTTTTTTTTTTTTTTTTTTTTGGTAAGTATATACATCTTAGTGTCCCAATAGTTTTCCTGTCCTCATTTTTCCTAGTTTCCTAAGCCTTCAACATGGATGAATAAAATGCAAAACTTGGAACACGTACTACCATTAATTTTTTACCCCTTTGTTAATTTTTAGTATATAAAAAGATCTGTCAATATGTTCCAATAATAAGATGCATTATGCAACCCATTTACAGAAGTAGCGTTACATAACAACCAATAGGTGTAACTAGGAGCTCAAAAGCCGTTCCATAGTGACTGTTCTGTTGCAAAACAATCTTTATTTGATTCGATAGTCTCATTGTTCCTGTGATTTGCAATATGTTTTGATATTTTGTAGCTTCCTACAAATTCAAGGCTTCATTTACACCTTTTGGCATCCATTGATCTGGGAAGATATTCCGTCAATATGATTTAGCATCTTGCTCACCCAGAGCCATACAGTTTGGGACATAATCATACATTTTTGATGAAACTCTCATTTAATTTTTACATGTTTCATCAATCACTTTACTATTAGACCCAAGAATTAGTTTTCAACCATTATCTCCCAAATTAACTATTTATTTATTTCCAGTATAGTACCACCTATTATTGTATAAGTTATCTAAGCATATTCTAGTTACCTATAAAAATATTCATTTGAGTTACCATGGAGTTAATCAAACTATTTTAATACAAAAGACACTAAATTTCTCTCTCCTAGTGTGGTCCTTTTTTGAGAAGTGTTACATATGCGCTTCCTTGTTGAATTGTTATCTTTAGTTTTGAATTAGGGGTGTATTTGAGCCGAGCTGAGCTGAGCTGAGCCAAGCTGGTCAAGCTCAAGGCTCAGCTCGAAGCTCGTTTAGTTTGGAAACTTCAAGCTTGACTCCATTTCTTGAAAAATCCAAGGAATTACAATTCCATATGAATTTCAAATCCGTGCATTCAAACGCCCCCTCTATGTATTTCCTTCTTCTTTAGCTTCCCTTTTACGTTGAAAAATGTACAGAGAAATGGGGATACCTTAAATGTGACACTGTTCTTGGCTAGGGTGCACGTTAAAGAGACTTTACTTATTTCCATATTGTACAAGAAATGTACACATCATGAGGATCTTTGGGTCTCTTGTGGTGGCGCGGCAGTGATCATAATGGCTTCTGAAAGATTCTGCATTGTCATGATATCCGTGATTGCAAATGAAGATTCGAACAAGTATCGGGAATGATATCTGTACAAGATTAAATGGCGTTAATGATCAGAATGGGCATTACTATTCATTCTCTCTCTCCAGCTTGTTTATGCATGCAAGTGCGGATGCACTTAAGCTTCTTTGGGTTGGCGTGGTTAAAATCCTTGCCCCCTTTTAGCTAGATCCCGTATTCTAAGCTCATCAACCTCTCCTTTCTTCAGTTATTGTCCTTGTTGATGGAATTCGTAACCTCCATACAACAACCCAGTGCCTCAAAGAGGCTTCCACCACACAGGGTCGGGGGGGGGGGGGGGGGGGGGGAGTTATTGATGTATATAGCCTTATTCTTACAGGGTGCTACTCTATAAGGAGGCTGTTGTAGCCTCCATACCAATGTTCAAAATAAAGTGTGCGTGAACTATGTTGTATTTGTTTTATTAGGTTAAAGTCTGACAATGTTCTATGCTATAGTTATGTAGCCAATGTAGAATTTAGGCTCTATTTTTAACATGGTAAGGCCTTGGGGATCGTTGCTGTTGTTGGGGACCCTCTCTGGACCATGTCTTGGCAGGAGTCTCTTTGAGCTTCTGGGTGATTGTTGTGGTAAGGCCTCAGGGAGGATCCCCCTTGAAGGGGCAAAATTTGGCCCTAGTGGGGACCGAACCTGGGTGGCTTCTCTAGCCCCTGGAGTTCTCTGCTATCAGGATATGTCCCTAAAGGACATTTAGGCTTTATTTGGTTGAAAGGAAACATTTTTTTATGAAAAATTTTTCTCCAAAAAATATTTTCAATTAAAAAGATAATATTTTTCTCAAGAATTTTTTACTTTCTAGCTAAAGAATATGATTTCAGTTTATAGATTTGTATAAGGTTCACGCTTGGCCAAGTTGAGTTTAAAGTGGGACATATGATGTTAGATTACCGCGGAAAACGTTTTCCCTTCTATGGAGAGAGATGTTTTCCCCTTTCGTTGAGAGGAAGTCGATTTCCTCTCAATGGGGGAATGCATTTTCATATTTGTGATTGTTGCTATGAATTATACAAAGAAGTAATAGAATTAAGAGGAAAAACCGTTAGTGATTCAAATATGTGTAAATTGATTGCAGGAGAAAGATTCTAAAACTAAGGAAGTGTCAAGCACAGCCCAGAGTGTTTAAGTTATCATATGCCAGGTATAGATACTTCCCCAGCTATTTGTAAGGAATCAAATAAACGCTGTTGCATAACACATTTTAAGCTCGTCGTAATGCAATTTGTTGTTACGCAAGGGTACTTCTAAACAATCTCCGTAATTGGAGCTGGCTCAAGATTTAGGGTTTAAAGCAAGTTTTGTTTGATGGGCTCTTTTCTAATAGTGGGGCCGTCTTGATCAACTCAAGCACATCTCAAATAATTCCCTTTATATTATGATACCAACTAATATGTGTTTTTATATTATAATTGAACATATATGTTTACTTATTATACATATGTTATTTTATTTTGCCAAATATGAATGGCGATATGTAACAGAAGCAAACTCATAATATAATTTTCAAAAGCAACTTTAACAAATTAGGTTGTCAAGTGATTGCTTGGGTTACTTGGGATGTGGACCGACACTATCCACATAATTCATGTATTGTATTTATTTATTAAAATAACATATTTATAAATGCATTTTTATGTTGAAAAGTACAAAAATTAAGGATTGTGTTACTATCCATTCAAACTTTTTCAAAAGATAAGGCTTGGAAGCCTCTTATTTGTCCTTATGAAACCTAGCGCGATTGCCCAGACCAATGCGTAATGTCTGCAATGCTCCGCCTTTTGCGACATTATGACAGTGTCCGTTACGTGACCGTGATTCATGGTTGATGCTGAGATTTCAAGGCCCAAAGCAAGTTTTTAATTACTGGCCCCTTTTCTCTTTAGGCTAATTAAAGACGCATTGAATAATCCACTTTTTATTATAACACCGGTTAATATATGAATCATTTAGAGTATGTATGCACATGTGTTTATGATGTCTCCTGACTAAGTTACTTCTCCAATTATGAATCGTGATATGTGGCAGAACAAACTGATAATATAACTATTTTTCAAAAGGGGCTCTTGACAAATTAGGGGCGTAAATATCTACTTTAGTTGCTAAGGGTCTTGACCAGCCATGCGGTGATGATAGGAACGCAAAAGACGCCACAAGCCAACCCGAGCGAAATACGAGCCAGAACCCAAGCCCAATGGCAAAACCAAACTCTAATTTCAAATTTCTGACTTTCCCTACATTATTTTCCCTTGTCATCATCAATGGAATCAAAGTCTTCCTGTCTGTTTTATGTCTTCCCTCTTTAATTTCTACCAATTTACTGTGTTTTTTGTTAATCTGAGTCTGTTCTAGTTTAGATCATAGTTGATGATTCATGATTTGATTAGGGGTGTATTTGGATCAGCTTAAGCTCTGGCTCGGCTTGACTGAGAGCTTGCAGTTTTCATGCTCATTTAAGATTGTTTGGGCTCGTTTAGACTCGGGCTCGACTCATTTAGGCTCAAATTTAGGCTCAAACTTAGCTTGTTTAGACATATTTAAGTTAATAAATTATATTAAGATAGGCTCTCTTAGGCCTGTGATCCTACGTGTTTGAGCTTCATTAGGCTCGGACTTGGCTCGGTGAACTAAATGAACCTGCTCGACTCTACTTGAGTTTGGAATGAGCCTTTTTTTTTTTTTGAGTTTTATGACGAGTTAGCTCACAAGGGCTTGTGTGCAGGCTTGGTTGATTTATATTGCCCATGAATTGACCAAGTTGATCAACTTGCAGGATTCCTGAAAATTGAGCGCATTCGCCTAACTGTAATATAATATGCTAGTACAGATGAAGTGGCCCGAATCTGATGATCCAGGTCGTGTCATGGATTGTCGGTATGTCTTCACAATTATCGAGATCCTCGAAACTCGTACCCGAGCGGGTACGTGCTCTTTCGGGCTTATAGTAGGATCTTTTTTTGTCATATCCAATGTTAATTGAAATGCCAAAATCTTCTATGTGTTGTTGTAATGTAAGCATTTTGTACACCTATAAAATGACCTCTATTGTAGTTGTATGAAGAATTACCTGATTTCTCTTTCTTTACATATGTGAAAATTTATCACTTAGGTATTATGAGATCGGGTGATTACGATATTGTAACATATATGTATTGAGGTATCGTTAGGTTTGAATGATATATCACATAGGTGATCCGTGTCGGAATTCGATGAATTTGTGTATGATTCTGGCCGATTATATTATATATATATAATGTTTGTATTGTGCCACAACAAAATTTAGTAAATTATGATACAAATTCATCGAATTTTGACATAAATTACTATATGTTGACAGTCATATAGCCCGCCTGCATTTTCTGGTAGAAAATCATTAGTCATACTCGGATATCATTAGAATCAGGATTTACTTAGCCATTTTTCAGCAAAAATCTATTGAGTTTTGGGGGAAAAGGCTATTAACAAAATTTTTGAACGGCAAAGTATTCGAATGATGAGAATTTTAAACTCAAGGCATTTAACTGCATGTGAATGGTCAAGACACCTAATTGATAAATGATTAAATATCAGAATACTTAGGTTATAATTTTTTATTTTTTATATTGGTAAGGAGATTATAAAATCCTTAAACGAGGAACAACAATGAGGGAAAAGAGATTTGGTGTGACCAAAGATAAGGACATTGAGTTTTGAATAGTTTTAAGAGTAGGTTTAACACAAATCGGTCCGGACTGGTTTACTGGACCAAATTGGCCATTTCAGTCAAGGATCAGATCGGACTGACCATATATTGGTCTGGTCTTCGGTTTGAGCATATTTGCTTAATCAGTTGTCGGTATGTCTTTGCAATTATCGAGATCCTTGAGTCGCCACTCGATCGGGTACGTGCCCTTACATTCTTATATTACGATTTTTTTTTGGGTCATATCTAATGTTAATTGTATGCCAAATTGATTTTGCTTAATGTATGGTCTAGAAATGTCCTCTATTTTAGTTGTATTAAGAGCTGGCTTTTTTTTTTTTTTTTGGATAATTATCGGCAAAGCCGTAGTACATAGACCTCAATGAGTCGAGATCTTAATCATCCCGTAACCGGAGATGGGTACAAAAATCCAAATCAAAACGGGAAAAAATCAGACACCAAAAACAAACAGGACATCACAGAAGAGGACCAGAAGCTAGCAAGGCGTCCATTGAAACCGAAGCAGGCACACACACAACCACACCTCCCAGACACAGACGTTTAACCTCAAGAGTAGTGGTGGCCAACGGGCCGGGTCGGCCCGGGCCCGGCGATCAGAGCCGTTGCCCCAACGACTCTAAGAGCCGTTGGAGCAACGGCTCTCACAATTAAAACAAAAAAAAATTATATTTTTGTTTTCTATAAATACTTAATCCTCCCCAACCCATTTCCTAACCAAATCTTCAATCGTCTCTTATCTCTCTATACATTCATCATCTCCCATCTTCTTCAACATTGCTAATTGTAAAATTGTGCTCTAAAGTTCGAAGTTCACAAAGTTTTTGGCTGAAGTTCGAATTTCATTGTTCTCTCGTTTCGGTAATTTTAGTATCGCAATTTTATTTAGTTCGCATTTTTAGTTATTTAATTTGCATTACTACTTGCATTTTATAAATACTAATCACTTATACTAATATGGCACACAACTTTTCATCTTCCTCTGGAGCCGGTCGTGCTACTTTTAGCTCTTCTCGGCCACCCAGAATCTCTAAAAGGAGTAGAATTGTCATACTTAATACGGAAGAATGAGCTTTTATACAGCTAGACCCATCACCCCTATACACTGATGATAACATAGATTGTGACTTTTTACAACAATAAGATTATCATGAGTCGGGTGGTGGGGTTGGAGACTCACAAACTGATGAGGAACCCACGCCTACCATCGAAGCGCAGCCTGAAAGTACTACCTCTACTAGTAGGCATACAACTAGTGGGGTATGGAATCACTTTACCCTTAATAGGACAACTAATAAAGCAACTTGTAAATTATGTGACCCCCCTAGGACTTTTAGCCATCAACTTGGCAGTGGAACATGCACATTAAGCAGACATATACTTAGGTGCCACCCCGAGCAATGCCCAGATAAGAGCCAACAACGTCTAGTACAGCAAGTGATCGGTGCACTTGCGCTAATTTTAGGTTCTCTCAAAAGGGCAACCGAAAGGGGCTAGCTAAATATATAATTTCGGGTGAAAAACATTTCAATGCCGGCGAAAACCTATATTTTGTCGACTACCTCCAACAATGGGTGAACCCTGCCATTGTGAGGGTTCCTCGGAACACCGTAAAGCGGGACGCTTTTACGTTGTACCACAGTATGAAAGCTGGGGTCTTAACACTTTTTGCGACGAACACGAGCATGTTCTCGTTGACATCGGACATATGGAAGTCGAAACCCAGCCAACCTTATATGTGCATAACGGCACACTGGATCGATGACTTCTACACCCTCCAAAAGAGAATAATTCATTTTGGTATTTTAGATTGCCCCCACACTGCCGAGATAATTACGGGTGCAATTATGTCGGCAGTCCGCGACTGGGGCACAAAGCGACGTATCTTCAGTATTACGTTCGATAATGCTACAACAACACTGCATTCGTTACACATTTAATTAGGCACATGAGACCCATGTTAGGTGGAAAGTGTTTCCATATTCGTTGCATTTGTCACATTTTGCATTTAATGGTAATGGATGGCTTAGAGCTTGTAGACGCATCCCTTAACACCTTAAGATCAGTAATAATATCTATTAAATCATTCGGCACTAGAAAAAAAAGATTTAGAAATTTATGTAGGTTGCATGGTATAGAATATAAACAATTCAAATTAGACTCCCAAACTAGGTGGTCGTCTACGGTAGAAATGTTATAGCGCATTCTACCATATAAAGACATTCTGATGGAATTCGCACAGGACAATGGCTCAGAATGGAGCGATTACAACCTGAACGGCATACATTGGGAGATAATAAAAAATTTGTAAATTTTTTTGCATGTTTAAAGAGGCCACGATATTTTTTTCAGGTTGCTACTATCCGACCATGCCTCAAGCAATATCAGGATTGCTTGATATTGTAAATTGGATGGCAGGTAATGAATCTAACCCCATTTTGTTCGAATCGATTAAGGCAATGAAAGAAAAGTTTGTTAAATATTATTCTAAACTACCTCTGACATACTACTTAGCAACTATTTTAGATCCTCGTTGTAAACGCGGGGGTTTAAACTTGTTTTGCCAATATTTTTTCAAATATTTGTATCCTAGTCTCAATATCGACACTTCCATTGCTGAAGTCGATAACGACTTGCATAGTTTATTTTCTCAATATTCCCGAAAATTAGCGTCCAATAATCCATATCCTAGTACTGCTGCAGTAGGATCTTCCACATCTAGTGGAAGTAGTTCACACACGTCATATTCGTGGAAGTTGTTGGAGCAATTTACGCCCACAGTAGCCCCCACGTCATGTGACGAGCTAGATTATTATTTGCGAACACCGTTGGTCCATATTTTCGGGCCTCCGGCCAACCCGCATTTTGACCTTTTACAATGGTGGAACACAAACCAAGCCCAGTATCCCGTGCTTTCCTCCATTGCACGTGATATACTAAGTTGTCCGGTGTCTTTAGTAGCATCGGAGTGTGCTTTCAGTCTTGTTGGCAAGTTGCTTGGAACGAAGAGGGCGAAGCTATCGCCATCAAGCTTGGAGATGTCCGTGTGCTTGAAGGATTGGCTGCTAGCTGAGGCAAGGGATCAACAGAGAATGAAGCTGAATTCATCGAGCGATAAAGAAGACGACTGCACCACTGATACGTCAAATGATGGCACAACAACCCCCTCATGCGACTGATATCAATACTTTTATATGTCAATTATTTACCTTTAAATATTTATGTCAAAAGACGACCGCACCCCCCATACGTCAAACTTTGTATTTTTTGATAAACAAATTTATATTTTTAAATATTAGGCTCTAACTGCGTTGTATTTGTACTTGTTACGTTATTTATTTACCATTATTTTTTTTTTGATAAGATATTTACCATTATTTACTATTATTTATTATATATTTTATTTTATTACATATATTTAGCATTTTTTTTGAACATGTATATTTAGCATTATTAGTGCTTGGGAAAAAATGTATTTGTATTTCATATTATTTATCAATGAATTATAATAATTTTAGTACAAAATAACTGTATTATTTAAATTTAATTTTTTTAAACTAACGGAAGCGGGCCCACCCGGCCCGGCCAGCTACAGTGCCGGGCCGACCGGGCCCAGGCCCAGGCCCGACCCGACCCGTGGCCACCTCTACTCAAGAGGGTGGAGAACAGGGATGGAATCAACCCCTCCCCTGCATTGCAAGCAAGGTCCCAGATATGGGACCGGGCAGGCAGGGTACTGAGTTCACAACACACGGAAGGGAAAGGAAAACCCAGGTTGGCGGGTGAAATCAGGAATCCTCTTGAGGGATTACATTGACATTGAGTCAGAGGCGTAGCAGGTTGTTCACATCAACGAAAAATCAACCAGACTCTACTAGACTAATCTTTAGAAAATTGATGTTAGTACAGGAAAGGTGCTGACACAGGATTATTTTAACTGGACGTGGGCAAAAACGGCAAACAACAGAAACAAAACTAAAAAGAAAGCTTCGGATGAGACCCGAAAACCCGGCTGGGAGTAGGCAATTTGACGGCCATGGTGCTTTGTGGCGAAGGACCGACCAGGTGGTGCAGGGTGGAAGCATGGAACTCGGCGATGAAGCGGAACCCGGCGGACATGGAACTCGGCGGCCTAAACTCGGGGATAGAACTTGGAGGAGCTCGGCATCTGGGCTGGAACTCGGAGATTGGAACCTCGATGGCAAGGAAGCCGGTGGCTTGGGTTTTGGGGCGGAGACGACAGGGAGAGTAGGAGGCTGAGCAGCACCAGGGGCAGGATGACCCCAGCAGCACCGGCCGTTAGAGAACGCACACCAACCACCGGTGGTTAGGCCCATCGGAAGCAAGGAGAATCGAGGGAGACGCAGGGTGCCCCCCCCCGGTGGTCAGGAAGAGGGTCGAAGAGCGGATGTTGGTGGTGGTGGCTCACAGCCGTCGGTGGTGGAGGACTTATCGACAGCGTGGGGAGGGGGGGAGACGAGGCAAAATTTAAATTTTTTTGTCAGGGAGGGTTGGAATAGCGTGTTGTCAGAGTATCAAATATTAAGAACTGGCTGATTTCTCTTTCTTTACATGTTAGGTGGAGACTGTTTTGGCTGATTTGTTTCAGCAAAGATTTGGAAGCTTATTTCTTCCTCCTCCACATTTAATGCTCACCCACTTTTGTTGACCAACTAGCTACTGTTGATGGCAGTAATGGGAAGACATTATTGAGCTCCATGGCTGTTCTGGGCTTATAAATAGAGCCTTGTGTCTTATGGAATGGCAGGGCAAAGTGAACAAAATAAAAGAGAGAGAAGAGTGAGAGAGTAAAATACTCTTGTAATACCTCTAAATTTTTATAGTGAAATTTCGTTGCTCCCCCTCCGTGGATATAGGCTTCGGCTGAACCACGTAAATCTTTGTGTCATTTTCTTTCTTTATCCTGATTTCACTTATTTTGAACCCAATCTAGGGTTTCTGTGTGTGTCATTTCCTAACAACTGGTATCAGAATCGTTTTAGACCCAAATCGGGTCTGACAGAAGAAAAGGAGGAAGAAGGAGGACTGACGAACCTCGATGGTGCTCCGGCGGTGCTCTCGGTGGTCGGAGGCGTACGGATTTGGTGGCCTCCATCCCAAATCTGGTGGTTCGTGGTGCTCGGTGGTCGAATCGGAGCACAGGTGAGCAGATCTGGTGGTATCCGGCCAGATCTGGTGTTTTTTGGGCTTGGTGACGAAGATCTGGTGGCGGTGGTGGTGGTCGTGAAATCGATCAAAGACGGGTCCCCGGTGGTAGCCCTCTCTAAATTCGACGAAGTTGTCGAAATTGGTGGTTCTTGGCGTCAGAGCGGTGGTGTTCGAAGGAGAGTGAGAATCGCCGGTGAGAGAAAGAGAAGACGTAGAGAGAGAGACAGAATTGAAGTTCTGATTTTTTTGGTTTTGGTCAACTTTAATAGTTGACCAAAGTGAAAAATTAAAAAAAAAAATCAGTGTTAATTAAAAAAAAAAAAAAAATTTCAACCCAATATAAATTTTTTTTATGGCATCCGAGGACATAAAAATTTCGGGTATCGAAAAATTTGACGGTACTGATTTTGGGTACTGGCGCATGCAAATTGAAGATTATTTGTATGGGAAAAAGTTGCATTTGCCTTTGTTGGGTAAAAAGCCGGACGATATGAAGGACGAGGAATGGGATTTGTTGGATCGACAGGTTCTGGGTGTCTTCCGTCTTACCTTTTCCAGGTCGGTAGCTCACAACGTCGTTAAGGAGAAGACAGCGGCGGCCTTGATGTCAGCACTCTCAGGGATGTATGAAAAGCCATCAGCGAACAATAAGGTACATTTGATAAAAAAGTTGTTCAACTTGAAGATGTCGGAAGGTACTCCCGTTACTCAACACTTGAATGCATTTAATACCATTGCAAATCAGTTGTCATAAGTGGATATTAATTTTGATGATGAAATATGGGCGTTAGTGCTGTTAGCGTCGTTACCTAACAGCTGGGAGGCCATGAGAATGGCTGTTAGCAATTCCGCGGGCAAAGAAAAGTTAAAATATGACAATATACGTGATTTAATCTTGTCAGAAGAAGTGCGGCGGCATGACTCGGGCGAGTCAAACACTTCGAGTTCGGCCTTAAATGTTGAAACCCGTGGTCGAAATTTTGAGAAAAATTCACGTAGAGGTAGGTCTAAGTCTAGACCTAGGGGGAGAAGTAAAAGTCGAATGGGTCGTAAAATTACTTGCTGGAATTGCGGGAAATTAGGTCATTTTAAACGAGATTGTAAAGCCGCTAAGAAGTCTGACTCAGACTCAGCTAATACTGTAACCGAGGAAGTACATGATGCTTTGCTTCTTGCTGTAAATTCTCCAATCGATGATTGGGTGTTAGACCCTGGTGCATCTTTTCACACGACCTCGTGTCAGGAGGTGATTAAAAACTATGTGGCCGAAAATTTTGGTAAAGTGTACTTAGCTGATGGTCAACCACTAGATATCGTGGGAAAGGGTGACGTTTGTATAATGTTACCAAATGGGTCGACTTGGACTCTAACCGATGTTAGACATGTGCCAAAATTGAAAAAGAACTTGATTTCTGTGGGACAGCTAGATGATAGCGGTCATTCTGTCACTTTCTCGAATGGAAAGAGGAAGGTTTCGAAGGGTGCGCTGGTGCTAGCCCGTGGTGTGAAATCGGGCACGTTGTATTTAACCTCGAAACCAGCTGACAGTGTTTTTGTTGCAGAATCCGAGAATACTTCTGAACTGTGGCACTGCAGGATGGGACATATAAGTCAGAAGGGCATAAAGATCCTTGCTGCAAAAGGGAAATTACCAAACGTGACGTCATTAGACCTTGGGACATGTGAAAGCTGTATCCTTGGCAAGCAGAAGAAAGTCAGTTTTTCAAAGCAAGGTCGAGCACCAAGATCACAGCGGCTGGAGTTAGTGCACACTGATGTCTGGGGACCTGCCCCAGTATCTTCCCTTGGTGGTTCCCCAATTTTATGTGACCTTTATTGATGATTTCAGCAGGGAGGTCTGGGTATACTTCTTGAAGCACAAGTCAGAGGTGTTCGAAATATTCAAGAAGTGGAAGGCTATGGCAAAGATGGAATCAGATTCCAAGCTGAAATGTTTGCGCTCCGACAATGGAGGTGAATACATTGATGGTGGTTTTATCAGATATTGTGCTGCAAACGGAATAAGAATGGAGAAAACTCCCCCGAGGACACCTCAGCTTAATGGTGTTGCTGAACGCATGAACAGAACCATAAATGAACGGGCTCGGAGCATGAGGTTGCATGCTGGTCTGCCCCTGATGTTCTGGGCAGATGTTGTTAACACTGCTGTTTATTTAATCAATCGTGGTCCATCCGTTCCCTTAGGCTTCAGATTGCCGGAATAAGTCTGGAGTGGCAAGGAGGTGAAATTGACTCATCTATGAGTCTGTGGCTGCACATCTTATGTCTTGCTTGATTCCGATGCCAGGAATAAGCTTGAAGCCAAGTCAAAGAAGTGTTTCTTCATCGGGTATGGTGATGAGTCGTTCGGGTATCGTTTTTGGGATGAACAAAATCGGAAGATCGTTAGAAGCCGAGATGTTGTCTTCAATGAGAAAGTCATGTACCGGGACCGAGCCAGCTTAGAGAAAGATTCTGAGAGATCTGCTCGAGATGAACCAGAGTTTGTTAGTTTGGAGCCGCTTCTTGACATCACTCCTCAGTCCAGTGAACCAATAGACTCTCCAGTGCCAGTCATTCAACAGGAAGTTCTACGTGAAGCAGAGCCGAGTACACCTGCTCCATCCTTGCGCAGGTCTGACAGAACTATCAGACCTCCGGAACGATATTCTCCATCTTTGAACTATATTCTGCTGACTGATGGAGGAGAACCGCAGAGTTTTGAAGAAAGCCTTGAAGATGAACATGCTAGCAAGTGGGAGTTTGCTATGGAAGATGAAATGAGATCCTTACATGACAATCAGACTTGGGAGTTGACAGAGTTACCGATAGGAAAGAAGGCTTTGCACAACAAGTGGGTTTATCGAGTGAAAGATGAACCTGACTGCAGTAAGAGATTCAAGGCCAGGCTCGTTGTAAAGGGTTTTCAGCAGCAACGGGGAATTGATTATTCTGAGATCTTTTCTCCAGTGGTGAAGCTTACAACCATCAGGCTTGTTCTAGGGCTGGTGGCAGCTGAAAACTTGCATCTTGAGCAGTTAGATGTGAAAACAGCTTTCTTACACGGTGACCTGGAAGAAGACATCTACATGCATCAGCCAGAGGGATTCGTAGAATCTAGGAAGGAGCATATGGTCTGTAAATTGAAGAAAAGTTTGTATGGTTTGAAGCAGGCTCCGAGACAATGGTATAAGAAGTTCAACAATTTCATGAGTAATGCCGGTTATACCAGATGTCAAGCAGACCATTGCTGCTATATCAAACACTTTGACTCCTCATAGATCATTTTGTTACTATACGTCGATGATATGTTGATCGCTGGGTCCGATATTGAGGAGATTGAGAATCTGAAGAAACAGTTGTCAAGTCACTTTGCCATGAAGGATTTGGGGCCCGCAAAGCAAATCCTTGGCATGCGCATTATCAGAGACAGAGCCGTTGGTACGTTGAAGTTATCACAAGCCGAGTATGTTGAACGAGTATTGAAGCGGTTTAACATGGATAAAGCTAAACCCGTAAGCACTCCTTTGGCAAATCATTTCCGACTTAGCCGAGATCAAGCACCTAAGTCAACGGAAGATTGTGAGAAGATGAGTAGGGTGCCGTATGCCTCAGCTGTTGGGTCACTCATGTACGCTATGGTCTGTACTCGACCGGATATTGCCCATGCAGTGGGAGTGGTGAGCCGATACAAGAACAATCCTGGAAGACAGCATTGGGAGGCAGTGAAATGGATCATGAGATACCTTCGAGATACTACTGATGTTTGTCTTAATTTTACATATGTTGGTCAGAGTTTGCAAGGTTACGTGGATGCTGATCTTGCTGGAGACATTGACAGTCGAAAGAGTACTACTGGTTACGTATATACCTTAGGTGGCACTGCCATTTCTTGGTGTTCAAGTTTACAGAAGGTTGTTGCGTTGTCAACAACAGAAGCAGAGTACATTGCTGTGTCCGAAGCAGCAAAGGAGATGGTTTGGCTACAGAGCTTCTTGACAGAATTGGGAAAGAAACTGGAAAAGGGCACTTTATACAGTGATAATCAGAGTGCGATCTTTCTAGCGAAGAATGCTGCTTTTCATACCAGAACCAAACACATCCAGATTCGATATCACTTCATTCGTCATTTGCTTGAAGAAGGGGAACTGTGTTTGGAGAAAATCCTTGGAAGTGAGAATCCAGCAGATATGATGACGAAGGGTGTGACCCTTGATAAGCTGAAGCTCTGTGCAGCTTCAGTTGGACTTAACACCTAATGATAGTGTTCGAGGGGGAGCATGGGGAATACTATGAGCAGATGTTGTCTATAAGCTGCATCAGTCTCCAAGGGGGAGATTTGTTAGGTGGAGACTGTTTTGGCTGATTTGTTTCAGCAAAGATTTGGAAGCTTATTTCTTCCTCCTCCACATTTAATGCTCACCCACTTTTGTTGACCAACTAGCTACTGTTGATGGCAGTAATGGGAAGACATTATTGAGTTCCATGGCTGTTCTAGGCTTATAAATAGAGCCTTGTGTCTTATGGAATGGCAGGGCAAAGTGAACAAAATGAAAGAGAGAGAAGAGTGAGAGAGTAAAATACTCTTGTAATACCTCTGAATTTGTATAGTGAAATTTCGTTGCTCCCCCTCTGGGGATGTAGGCTTCGGCTGAACCACGTAAATCTTTGTGTCATTTTCTTTCTTTATCCTGATTTCACTTATTTTGGAACCCAATATAGGGTTTCTGTGTGTGTCATTTCCTAACATTACATAACTGAAAATTTATCATTTAGATATTACGAGATTTGGGTACTCTAATATTGTAATATATATATATATATATATATATATATATATGTTGAGGTACCGTGATGTTTGAATGATTTATCATCTAGGTGATCTATGTTAGAATTCGATGAATTTTTGTATAATTGTCTGATTTCATACGAAAAATGCTAATATTGTGTGTGATTATGATATAAGCTATGTTGTGTGTTTTGCCACAACAAAATTTAGTAAATTATGATATAAATTCATTGAATTTTGATGTAAATTATCTATATATGGATAGTCATATGGCATGCCAGCATTTTTTGGTCTAGGCACCTAATTGATAAATGATTAAATATATGATAACTTCAGCGATAAATTTTCCTTTTTTTTTTAATATATATATTGGTAAGAAGATTAGAAAAATCCTTAAAGACGAACAATGAGGGAAAAGGGAGTTGGTGTGATCTGATGATTTCGATCTCGGTACGTAGTTGAAAAGGGTTGAGAATTTTAACTACAAATCATAATCTCTATGTTTGTGCACGTGCTTGGGTGTGTGTGCAGGCGCGTGTGTAATGAGAAGATGAATTGTGGGCATACATTTGGTTGAAAAGGGGAAAGAGGATGATATCAAATCAATAGAAGATGATGTCAACAGTCAAATGAGTGGCCTAAAATCTCTTATTTCACTCTCACTCTTTCATAAAAATTATTTCTTACAGATATATATAACAAAATTGATAGAACGACCCGACAAAAATAATAAAAGCAAAATGAAGCTAAGCAACATTTTTGATTAAAAATTGTATTTACAGTGATATAGTAAATATAATTTCATTTTAATTTTTTTTTAATTTGATGTTTTTTTCAACATGGTTTGCCTTATTTGTAACGAAAGATAAAAGACTCTTGAGTTTTGAATAGTTTAAGAGGGTTCTTAATGATATTGGTGTATTTATGTATTTCTGTTTCTATCATTTTTTAGGGAATTTATCATCTGAATATTTTGAGATTTGAGCATTTATTACCTAAATTTTTTATGTTTAATATATAAATAATAAGGTATCCTTAAGACTTGAAAATTTTATCATCTTGGAATCCTATGCTGAAATTTGGTGAATTTTTCTCAAAATTTGGCCAATTTTTATTGAAAACTGCCGAGTGGTACATGACTGCCCATACTCTATAGGTGGTATATCAATACGTATAGCAAAACTTCAACGGAGTAGAATAAAAATTTGCTGGAATATATATATATATAGAAGTGGCTAGTGGGCCGGGTCAGGCCCGGCCTACTACAGCCAGGCTGATCCCAGGCGGCCCGGCCCGTTGGGGGGCCAAAAGCCACCAATGTCTTTTCTATATATGTGAAATTATTTTTTACCCAATAAAATTATAAAGAAATTGTAACTCACATGGTAATAATGTGCTTTACATGTTAGAGGTATGAGGTTTGAATCCCACTAGTGTCAACTTTTTGTCAAATTTTTCATAAAATATATTAAATTATTTTTTTATCCAATAAAGTCACAAAAAAATTGTAGCTTACATAGTAATAGTGTGCTTTATATGTTAGAGGTATAGGGTTCGAATCTCACTGTATTTTTATGTTAAATTTTCGTGATATTAAAAAAAAAAAAAGGGCTGGGGGGGGGGGGGGGGGGGGGGAGCCAGTCAACATAACGTGTCATATCAATATTTTTTTGAGAAAAAAAAATCTATAATTCTAACAAAGAATATCTACATATTATAAGAATTATATTCGGCGTTAATATTTTTCATCGAAATCTATTGAACTTGCTTAAAAGATATTTGATTGATAAAATTTTTAAACTTTAAAGTATCTTAAGGATATAACTTTTAAACCTTACGGAACCTAACCATATATTAATGTCATGTTACCTAGGCAGTAAATGCTCAAACTTAATGATACACAAGTAATAAACTTCCTATTTTCAGTTCATAATCTCTTATTTTTATGAAACTAAAAACGGGTTTTGAAAATAATGTCCGTATTTTAGTTTTTTACTTTTTTTTTTTAAGTTGAGTGAAAACTAAAAATAAAAAAACTAATAAAAATAAGAAATTGTTTTAAAAATCTGATTCTCTACTTCTTAAAAATAAAAATTAAAAATAAAAATAATACTAAACAAACCCTTAATTTATTATTTTAATATTTTATCATTATTTTCTATGATTATCATCTCTAGACCTTTCTACATTTTAATATTATAAATCATTAATCAATAAAAAATAATGTAAAAATAAAAATTAAAAAAATAAAATACATGGAGTTAAAAACCTAAGTCCAAGAAGAGCATGCCATTACCTAAAAAGAAAACAAAAAATAAAAAAAAGAGAAAAGAAAAGCATGAAATGAAAGTACGTAAAATTTGAACATTTATTATTTAAGATTATATTTTAAAACTTCAAAATATCCAAATGATATTATATAAAACTCAAGATATCTTATTATATATATATTAAAACGTTAAAAATATCTGAGTAATAAAAGCTCAAATCTCAAGATATCTAAATAATAACTTTAAAAAAAAAAAAACTTTAAGTTTATTTTTAATGAAGTTTTGTTGAACGGCCACATGGGGCTATGCGAAGGAATAAAGTGCTTTTGCATCCCCCATTACATTACCATATTGGACCACCTCCCAAACTTCCTCAGTTTCCGAACACGAAAATTATTACTTAGGTATCATAACATTTAAGCGTTTATTATTTATATACTTTATTATTTAGTATATATAATGAGATACTCTAAGGTTTTAATATTTTATCCCATAAGTTTTCTGTGTCGTGATTTTATCACATAGGTTCTCTGTGTCAACAACAACAACAATAATAGACCCAATGTCTCAAGGGTTCCCGCCTAAGCAGGGTCGGGGGGGGTGGATGTACGCAACCTTACCCCTTCAGGGTGTAACCCTGCAGAGATTGTTTTCGAGGACCCCCAACTTTATTGGGTTGGCAACACGAGGACTTTCCATGAGGTCACCAATTCTGGTACTACTCTCGCCCAAACGCGCTTAACTTTGGAGTTCTAATGGGATCTGGTACATTAGTGTCAGGTAAATGAATCCTAATATCTATGTAAATCATGCCAATGTTTGCATAAAAAATTAAGTGAATTGCCATAAATTATTCACCGAATATCTATGTAAACTACCTAAATTTTGTCGAAATTATAATTTTAGCATTTTCCAACTAAAATTCATTGAACTTCGACAGAAGGGTATTTGATTTATAAAGTTTTAAAATTTCAGGATATTTAAGTGTTAAAATATTTATACCTCAAGGTATCTCATTGTATATATTAAAATGTCAAGATAACTAGGTGATAAATGATCAAGTTTCAATGATATGATTATCGGAACCGAACATTAGCTAGCGTCACGTTACCATGTGACATGTCAGCAGCTCGAGACACGTCATCAATCGGTTTTACTTAATTGGACATTAGGAGTTTCTAATTGTAATCAGGGACAACTAATCTATAGTATAAATAATGGCCTTAGGATAGAGAGGGAGGTACGATGATTGTCGATGTGAGCTCTTCTCCCTTCCAATTAATTCTCGTCTATCTCTCCCCCTCTTCTCTGGTCTTCTCCTTCCTCCCTCCCTCTCTTATATTACTTATGCTTTGGGGTGTAAATGAGCTGAGTCAGCTCACGAGCCAACTCGTAATAAAGCTCAAAAAGCTCGGTTCGCTTTGAGATTGAGCCGAGCAGAGCCGACTCTTGGCTTATTGAGCCGAGCCTGAGCCTAGTGAAGCTCGAGTAGGCCCGTGAGCCTAGGCGAGCCTTTTTTATTCCAGCATATTTGCTTAAGTATTGCTCAATGAAGTTATGTTGGAGCCTAATGAGTCGAGCCCGAGCTTAAACGAGCCTAAACGAGCCTATATTGAGTTTAAATGAGCTGGAATATTGTAAGCTTAGATCTAGCCTAGCCCAGCCGAGCCGAGCCCGAGCTTTTAACGAGCCGAGATCAAGCCTGAATTTTTTTAAAGCTCGGCGAGCTTTGAGCAGAGCCTCAAGCCTGGCAGGCACGGGCTCGGCTCTGCTCGAATCGGCTCAAATACACCCCTATTTGTACTTGTAGAGGCCTCATACTTATAGTTTTATATATACAATATCCACATACTTGGTTGATGGATCGTTCAAATATTTCTTTTATCATGTCAAACAGGGTCCTATCTGTAAATACAAAAAACTTAAAATACTGAAAAAATAAATAAAAAGGTGAGAAACCTTTTTATTATTTTTATAAACATCAGATATTAAAATATAAATAATCTTTTCTATTACAGTTTAAAATTTGAAGGGCTTTTAGACCACATAAAGGACCACCGACAAAACTACCCCAACGCCATTATCCATGCATGTACCATCCCAAGTAAATTTTTTTAGGGTAGTGCTATTATCGGGACATTTTTTATTAATGTCAGGATAATTTTAACACATCAAGATCATAAAAGTCTTTGTTATTACTTTGTCATTAATAAAAAAAATATCCTGGCAATATTCGAGTATGGTCTAGTTATCTAATCAGATTGAAATTTTAAATTTAGATTAAGGGGTTAGAATGGGTAGAGGGTACTATACAAAAGGAAAAGGAAAAGGAAAAGGAAAGGAAAGATGGGAGGGATTGTGAGATTTGTAAAGAGATGCTCGGGTGCCACCCGGTAGGGGTTGGGGTTAGGGATGGCAATGGGGCGGGTAAAAACCGCTACCCGCGGGTACCCGCCCCATTTGGGAGGGGGGGTACGGGTATAAGTGGGGCGGGTAGTGGGTACGGGTTCGGTGTACCCGCCTCGCCCCGCTCCACCTCATACCCGCCATACTCACTTTATTTTGTACATAATTAACCTTCAAATTAAAAAAAATACATGTTTAAATTCAATAACCCAAATTATTTATCGATGTTATAAAAAAATATAATTGATTTTTAAAAGTAGTATTAAATAATTAATACGACACGGTATAGATAATCGTTTTCTACGCACATTAGAGAGGGTACGGGGTGGGTAATGCATACCCGTTGGATACCCGCGGGTAATTCATACCCGTGGAGGGTAATGGGGCGGGTACGGGTATAGAATTTGGGTGGCGGGTACAGGTATGGAGGAGACACCCCCCGTACCCGCCCCGCCCCATTGCCATCCCTAGTTGGGGGGGGGGGGGGGGTACCATATGCAATAGCTGTATTGAGAAGAGTTGTTGATTTACCGTGCAATAGTTACACTTTGATTGAGAAAATACCGCTAGTGTTTTTTATTTGAGCATTTTTGTGTTTATGTTGATAGAGATTTCAATTAGAGATTGTAATTCCCAAATTTCATAGTGGAAGAGGCACCCGTTTGGGCTTCGTTACTTTTTCCTCTAGTTGAAAGAGAGTTTCTTCATTTAGGGTCGCATTGATGTTTGTTGATTTTCGCTTATGTTGTATTTTCACCCGAAGATAAAGTAGGAGTTTGATGGCCTCTTCGAGCAAGGTTTTCTGGAATAATTTACCAAACTGGCATCTTTGGCAAAAATATTTACCAAAATAGCATAGTTGAAAAAATATTTACCAAAATGGCACACTTTACTGTAGCGTCAATAGGAAACGCCGTTTCAAACGGCGTTCGTTGAGCAGTCGGAGGCGTCACCTAACGGACGCCGTCCGAAACGGCGTACGTACGCCGTTAGACCACACACCTTTGTATAAAGTAGAAAAAATTAATAATCCTCCTAACTTAATTAACAATAAAATGATAAAATAAAGTAGAAAAAAAATTTAGTAGAGTTACATTATTTAATGTATAAAGTAATAAAAAGGGAAAAAATGCAGAATAAATTACTAAAGCGGCACCTTTTGCAAAAAAAATTACCAAAATGGCATAGTTGAAAAAATATTTACCAAAATGGCAAACTTTACTGTAGCGTCAATAGGAAACGTCGTTTGAAACGGCGTTCGTTGAGTCATATCTGGCGATATCAGGGACCAATGATATGCTTTGGCATTGTAGAGCTGCATTGCCCTGATAGAGTGTTGCGTCAGTTTGGATTAACGCAACATATCCCGGATCACATCGACACCCTTTTTTATTACATCAGGGGATTTTTGTAATCTATTATTACAGTACATTTTTTTCCTTTGTATTACTTTATACATTAAATAATGTAACTCTACTAAATTTTTTTTCTACTTAATTTTATCATTTTATTGTTAATTAAGTTAGGAGTATGGTTAATTTTTTCTACTTTATACAAAGGTGTGTCGTCTAACTGCGTACGGAGGCCGTTTAACGGCGTCCGTTAGGAGTCGTCTAACGGACGCCCAACGAACGCCGTTTGAAACAGCGTTTCCTATTGACGCTACAGTAAAGTGTGTCATTTTGGTAAATATTTTTCCAACTATGCCATTTTGATAAATATTTTTGCCAAAGATGCCATTTGGTAAATTATTCAGGTTTTCTGCTGCTGAAAGACTATTCTAGATAGGTTGCTATAAAAAGGCAAGAATCTTCGACTGTACATCAAGCTTCTAAATTCATTTGTAATACCGCTCAACTCTATTGTTCCAGTCTATAAAACGAGTCACCTAAGTAGCCGATTTAACACTAAAATCACCCGAGACTAAGAAGCCTTAATAGAAACTATCCTCTGTATTACTTTTAGGAACCATAACCCTAGAAAATCATCTTATACACCTGGCGATCGGGTCGAGTTCGGGTTGGGTTAATGCCACATTGGGTCTGTCTCAGGTCGAGTCAAATTCGGGTCAGGTTAGACTTGGGTCGGGTCAGTCTCGGGTCGGGTCGACATGAGGTTGGGTTAACTTCGGGTCGGCTCAACTTCAGGTCGGGTATCCTTAGATCAGGTCAGATTTCAAGTTGACCAATCAGGTTGTTTTGATAATATATTTATTCGATCTTAAAATTTATAACTAAAACTACAAAACGCAATGGCTATAATTAATATTTTATTTTGATTCTATGATAAATTACATTTCTATTTGGATCATTTCAGGATATAGGATGAGTCTGGTTTCGGTCTCGTATCATCATGGGTCGGGTCACTTCTGGTTTCAGGTCAGGTCGGGTCAAATTCGGGTCGGTTCATTTTTGAGTTCGGGTCACAATAAATTTTAAATTTGTCGGGTTAGGGTCGGGTCGGGTAGCGGATAAAATGAGTCGGATCACATTTTGACAACCCTAGTTTTTTCTTTAAAAAATATTTTTTAATAGAAACACTTTTATTAGAATTCGAGATTGTTTGGCTTGAACATAAAAATAATTTTAAATAGAAGTAGAAACTATTTTTACGCTTTCATATACAAGCAGAATAAAACATCGCTTCTTATTTAAGCAGAAGCAAAATCTAAGAAATTTTAAGAAAAATGTACTTCTGAAAAGAACTGTTTTTACACAGCTTCACCATTATTAAAAATTTAGAATTAGTTATAATACTAAAAAAGAAAAAAAAAATAGATATTTGCCTAGATACTTATATTTAAAACAATATTTTATCTTAATTTAATTAAAAAATAATAAATTAAGATGAATTTAAATAAAAATTGAGATGTATTTTATCTTATGTCATGTTTTTTGTTTGTATTAATATTTTTTTTTAATTGTTTACAAATGTCAATGCTTACGGGTCGTAATTTAAATACGTATAATAATAGGTTATATTTTTTAATACAAGTATTTTAAAATTAATAATGTTATTACAACTTTTAAGACCACATTTTCATATCAACATATTACCTAAAAGGGTACCAACACGCAAGCGTCGGATCCCATTAGAACTTCAAAATTAAGCATGCTTGGACGAAAGTAGTACCAAGATGGGTGACCTCCTGGGAAGTCCTCGTGCACCCCTGGGTTGGGGGTTCTCGGAAACAGTCTTGGGTACATCCGCCTTCTAGACCATGCTTAGGCGAGAGCCTTTGCGGCGCTGAGAATGTTGCTGCTTGTTGCTATTTTCATATGAACATATTGCACCACACAACATATATTCTAATTTGGATATCAATTTGTTTATTTAATAATACAATAGCAGTAACAGCTTCAGTGTCACAAGGGCTCCTGTCGAAGCAGAGTCGGGAGAGGGGGAGAGGGTGGGGGTGAGATGTAAGCAGCCTTACCCCTTCAAGGCGTTACCCGAAAGAAACGCTATGTCCGAGTGTCCCTAACCCCAAAAAGAATTTGTTTGTCTAGTAATGCGACACAATTTGTAAGACTGTATTTGATTTAGCATTTTAATAGTTTAAAACTGTAAAAACGTTTAAATTGATTGTAAAATTTGTGTTTGGTTGATAGAAAATGATTTTTTATATTTTTTTACGATGTAAATTGATGGCCAAAAAAAAAAAATTCTTTTTATAATTTTGCAGAAAAAGATTCAGAATTAGATTTTATTTCATAACTTATTCAGTAACATATTTTGAAAAAAACTATGTTAACTGTTAGAGTATAAAACCATTCCTGGGCCTTAACCTATTTACTTAAGCTTTTGGGACAGATGGTTCTTTGACATGGTATCAGAGCCTTAATGACTTAGAAGTCACAAGTTTGAATATCAGCAATCCTCACTTGCAATATTAAAATAATTTAAGCATAAGATATAAGGTGGGCCTGTGCATTATCTACGCTACAAACCCAATTGACATTCGCGTGAAGAGGCATATTAGAGTATAAAACCATTCCTAGGCCTTTAGCTATTAGCTTAAGCTTTTGGGACAGATGGTTCCTTGACACCTTAAATTTTCACCACCATAATCTGCTTTCACTTTTATTACCGACCATCGTTCACCACTATGGCCAGCAACAGCTTCTATCCTCTAGCGCCGTGACCAACCATGCCTAACCATCATGACTCTAGTGGGGGGGAAAAATAACCGTATATTTGATGAATTACTCATTTTCAAAATCGATTACAATTCATTCGTGTTCATTATGGGAGCTTATAGCTTATTAGACTGAGTTCGAGTAAGCTCAATGACCTTAACGAGTTGGGTTCAAATAGGAGATACTCGGTTCGTAATCTTGTGCAAATAGTTTGATAAAAGGTTCGTTAATAGGACTAGGTAAGAGTTCAATAAGTACATCTTAAAGCTCGTTAACGACTCATTAACAGCCGATATTTCACAAATTTATTTTTTTTATTTTTAGCAATCGTCAGAATAATTAGTTAATTAATTTAATTTATTTATTTTAGCATAAATAATTATTTGAACTTTTCATGGGGAGCAGTAGATAGCCAGCCTCTCAAAATAGTTTAACAACCACTTAACCAAATAAATCATATATTTATCAAGCAATCCTAAGGCTATGTTTAGCTGTAGCTAGGGCTGTTCATGATTCGATTAATCGTACCAAAAAGTATTTTAATTTGGTTAACCATAATCAAAATACTCAAAAATCTGTAACCGTTAATTCAGTTTGGTTATGCCGATTAACCGGTAATCGAAAAAATAATACAATGCATCTTTCATGTTATATGATTTATCTCCTTAAAGGTTTGTAAATATCTAAAAATATGAAAATGTTCAACAAATTATAAGCTTATAATCCAATTCTCAAAAATTAAACATATAATATCTCATTTTAATTAACATGTGGGCAAACGAATAGCATTGGATTATAGTAAAATAATGCTTAGTTAATATTTAGGATATAATAACGAGGTAGGAGTACTTGATACTGGGAGATAAATTGGAGAAAAAGATAAAATTGATCATGCATTATGGAATATGCATCTATATGCTAGAAGGAACATATTTAATTAACAATAAAATATTATGAACATGTAAAAATATGTATGTGATATATACTATTTCGGTAAATCGTTTAATCAGAATGGACAAAATCACTGAACGTTACCGTCCCGAAATACCTCAAATTTTTTTAGTTCGGTTAACCGACGCGGAAATTCGGTATGGTTAACCGCATTTTTGGGTCGGTATTTCAGGCATTTGGTTCGGTATTTCTGTTACAAATTTTTTTGAACACCCCTAGCTGTAGCTATTAGTTGTTAGCTGATGGGTGATGTGTTTGGTGAAATTAGATATTAAAGTTGGTGAATTATTATAAAATGATAAATATAATTTTATTTTATAGAGTTTAGAAAGCTAAAAGTTAAATTATTTAGCTTTTGAAAAGCTGCTTTTTAAAAGCTAAATACTATGAGAAACGCTAATAACAAAATTTTTACTAAACAACACTATTAGCTATTAGAGAAGTTAAAAAATTAAAAGCTATAAATAACGGTATAAAAAATTACTTGCCAAATATAGCCTAAAAATAATTTAAAATGTTTAGGATATTCACCAAACTTCCATATATTCTATTTACTAGAGTTTTCTACTGTGATGCACAATGTGTGATTAATTTTAAATACTTATATTTATATTTAATTATCGTCAAATTATATTATTCACATAAGTAATAAAATAGAGTTTGCTTATGTAATGACTTACGTTCATTTAAATTAAGAGAAGTGAGTTGATTCTATCATAAATTAAACATTTTATATAGATATAGATATAGATGTAGATGAATTTAACGAAAAACAAGATATAGATGGGATTTTCTTTTTCTTTTGTTGTTCTTTTTTTTTGGTCGTCTTTTGGCTAGCTTCAGGCCTCGTTTTTTGAGTTTGCCTGTCTTTTATCGGCACTCTGGTGTCACTTATCGGAAAAAAAAAAGATGGGAGAGTGGATGCTTAAGGGACGGAAGTGAAGTGATAGCCTAAAAATTTAAAAATGGGGAGAGAAAGCTCTCGGGAAAAGAACTTTTAATTAATATACATTATATATTTTTCCCATTTTCATGTTTTTTATTTATTAAGTAAGAGGATATGATTATCGGAAGTATATTCGAGATGGTCTCCGACATATACAAGAAAAAAACAATAAAGAAAAGAAATGGATCGACAAAATGAAAACCTCTAAAATAGGAGTGCATCATGAATGGGTCAACCCGAGCTTGACCCGATCCAAGTTCATTATAAACCTAAAATGATTGAAATCAAATGGATACACCTGAATCCGACCCATATAACCCATTTTCCACCTCTATGTTCAACAAAGGGTACTCGGAAAAATATTACCAAAACTCAAGCTACGTGAAAAATATTTCAAGACCCCTCGATGAACCTGCAAAATTTAACGAAATTCACATGGCCCTTTTTAAGGCCTGACCCAAAGAGTTGACATACATATTTAAGATCTACATATAAACTCAAGTAAAGTTTTATCCTAAAATTAATTAAAATTAAGTAGAATAATCTACTAGACTTATATATTAATCTTTTTCTCTTATAACTCCACACATGAAGTCCGCAATATAGTACAATGCTAACCTCCGATTCGAAATCTAAACTTAAATTCAAAATATAATACAAAGTTATAAAAAAAGTAACCGTTAGAAAAATCAAATATTAAATAACAACAGTAAAGCAATATGCTAACTGCCTCACCTTTACAATAATTACATCTCTGTCCTTTTCTCTTTTTATTTTATTTACATATCTATTATTGTAAAATTATATTTTAATCTAGGGTAAATTATAGAAAATTCTTCTGACTTTTACTTTAATAACAGAAAACTCTATCACAAATAAAATCACTCATTAAACCCTCTCACTTTTATAAAATTATCACTTTGCTCTTAAATAACTTTTTTTGACCATTTTACCCCTTAAAATAAAATAGTTAAGTATTTAATTTTATTTTTAGGTAAAATTTTTAATTTTGAGGAAAAATAAGAATTTTTTTTTATATTTATAGAAAAAAGAGATTTTCTATATTTATATATTTTAATTAATTATATAGTAATAATATTATAATATCAACAAAAATATTATATTTTATCTTATATATTTTTTATAAAAAATTTATAAATATTTGTTGTCTTCTAAATTTATAATATTATTACTATAATTAATTAAAATAATTATATTTTTTATAAATATATAAAATTTTCTTAATTCTATTGCGAAAAATTTTGAGGGAATTTTGTGAGTGCTTTTATTTGTAAGGAGAGTTATCTATTTTTGAAACAAAAGACATAAGAGTTTTCTGTAATTTGCCTTTTAATCAATAATAAGGAACTCATCTCCTGGACAGTCTGAAATTTAAGTATTTATCATTTAAGTACTCTTATATTTTAACATATAATTTGAGATATTCTGAGATTTAAAAATTTCATCCACTAGAAACCCTCTACTTTAATGGGATAAATTTTTATTAGAATCTGATGAATATTCACTGAAAACTGGCACATAATTCCAACGATATATATGTGCCATGCTAGCATTTTGGGAAGTATCTATATATTGTCGGATTCATAAGCCACCTAATGAAAACCCATGACCCGATTATAGTAGAGGGTATCTAGATAATAAAAATTTTAAACATCAGAGTACGTCATTATATATAATGAAACGTCAAGATACCTAAGTGATAAAAGACCAAGTTACAGGGTAGCTAAGTGATAAAATTTTGAGTTCTAAGAACTACCGGTTGAGATCGAATAAGGCATGGAAGTAGAGAAGGAGGTTTCGCAATCGAATTCAAGTTCCTCAAATCCCGACATTTCTTCTTCTTCTTCGTCTTCTTTCTCCGGCATTTCCCATTTTTGCCGCTCTGTATCCCTCCCTTCTATTATTTCTAATACCTGTCATTTCAAAAGTTTAAACTGTTAGATAAATGTCCAAGAACTATTTCGCATTAGTTTTCTACGTGATTTCGGTTCATAGACTGCGTACAAAAGGAAAGAAGCGAAAGGAGTAGCTCATAAAAAGGCGTATCGTAATTAGAATCTACTTGCATAATGTTTTCAGTCTCCGAGGAATTGTTGTTTTGTCGCCTACCCCATATTTTTCGAGGTCTCTCTGTTTTGAATTGTATTTCTCGATGTTATGGTTTGGTTACATGAACATTATGACCTTCTTAACGGATCCCATTAGAACTCTAAAGTTAAGCGTGCGTAGGCGAGAGTAATACCAGGACGGGTGACCTCCTGGGAAGTCCTCACCCTCAGGTTGAGGGCACTGGGAAACAGCTTCTCTTCAGGTTAACACCTTAAAGGGGAAAGGCTGCGTACATCGGCCCCCCTAGACCCTGCATAGGCAGGAGCCCTTGAGGCACTATGTATGTTCAGGGGTGATAAAGGTAGTTCGACACAAAAACCAATCCAAAAAAATCAATGAAACCCCTTGACCCAAATTGAAAATTTAACTGGAATAATTGGACTCAAACTTAAAGTAGCTTGATTGTGACTAAGCTGACCTGACCCGACTACGGTGATATCGGGTTCGGCTCAGCTTGAAGGTCATGGAACTTGGAAACTTCTAGCTGAACCTTAGCTCGTCATAAGCTGGAATTCAACTCGGCTTGATTTAGCTCAAACCTAACCCAACAAACCCCGAACTAGTATTATCTTATTAAGGCTCCTCTAAGCTCAATCTAGGCTCATTTAAGCTTGAGCTCAGCTCATTTCGTCTTAAATTAGCTCTATTGGGCATATTTAAAGTTAATGAATTGTATCAAGCTAAGTTGTTTAGACTCGTTTAGGTTCGAAAGTCTACGAGCTCAAGTTTCAAAATGCTCGCACTCAGCTCGATAACCAAAATGAGCAGACTTGCAAATTTGACTCAACTCGAGCAAAAAACGAGGCGAGCCCTTTGAACTTTACAGTAAGCCATATCCCTAGACCCAAGCCTAGTTTATTGTGAATTTGAGATAACCCCGAACCCAACCTATTTGACGCAATTGTCACCTCACTAGCATCCCTAGACTGTGTAGGATTCGATTTCTAGTAACAAGATTGCCACAGTTTACAAGTTGTATCTAATGGAACCAACTTTTGTAAAAGTTTAAACTGATGGCTCAAGATCAGTTTTATACTTTAACATATTCCTGCGTGTACATAAATGCCTATTAGGTTAGAAGCGCGGATATTGTACAGACCAACCTCAAATTTTGCGCTTAAATATGCTAAGACAGGGGTTGTTGGTATTAAAACTTGCAACTTCTTAGTCAACAAGGCTCTGATACCATGTCAGAAAAACCATCCTTTTAAGCTTAAACGGACAAGTGAATGCCCAAGATTGGTTTTATACTCTAATATTAAGTATCTAGAAAGAGGTTTTGGTTGGTGGGTCTTGTGAACTTTGTCGCTCGATCATATTGCCTATTGTCATTGTTTATGCTCTTACACCTAGATGCTTGTATACTTTATGTTTTCATGTTTCTCAGGTGGGGGGTCCACAGAAATAGCCTCTCGTTAGGCGACACCCTGAAGGGGTAAGGCTGCGTCCATCCTACAGCCTCCCAGACCCTGCTCATGCGGGAGCTCTTGAGGCACTGGGTCTGTTGTTGTTGTAATGATACAGAGCATTATTTTAATTACAAAAGAAAAATCAAGTATCTAGAAAGACAAAATTAGATACAAAATGTCTCAGAAATAATTAATCAAACATGGACCCACTTTAATTTATAAATTATGGTAAGATTGCATTAATTTTGCTAATTAAACTGGGCAAGCAATAATAGTTAATTATGGATATCATGACAATAATAAATACATATTCTTATTATAATGCCATTTGACGTTTTATGTTAGGTAGGGTAGCACATCAGCTGGCTATTCTAATTTGCCTAAACACACCCTTTTTTTTTTCTTTCTTATCTGTAAGATAAAAATAGGCGTGTAAACGAGCCGAGTCGAGTCCAGCATCCCCTTGTTCGAACTCGAGCTTGATAGGGCTTATCAAGCTTGAGTTCGAGCCGAGCTCTTATTGAGCATTTCAAACCCTTGTTGAAACTCAGTTTGAGAAGATTTTAGTGTGTTTGATACTCGACTTGATTTGGCTCGTTAGTCTTATTGAGCACAGTCAAGCTCGTTATCGAGCCGAATCGAGCTTAAAACCGAGCCGAGCTCGCTACTGAATCGAGCTTGCTATTGAGGCAAGCTTTTCAAGTTACTATCGAGCCATTATCGAACCATTTTTGAACCAATACCAACTATTAATGAGTTTTAACAAGCTTTTAACGAGCTTATATCGAACCCTTTAATGAGCTCTTATCGAGCTGTTCGCGAACGTTAACAAGCCGTAATCAATTTTGAACACAAATAGTTCATCAAATGTTTAGTTCATTTACACCCCTAGATACAAGTCCAAAAAGGCACAAACGTGTAGGTTAGGGCCTTAAGGCAATTAGTAACACCGAGACAATTAAACCAACACCCTAATCCCCAAAAGGCTAAATCCAAAACCCAATAAACCAAGGCTAATAGACAGAAGCAACTATTAAATTTCACTAGTGCTTTAGGGCCGACCCATAAAGTTGGCAGTTATGAGGTTCACATATAAGCCCAACTGGGGTTCTATCCTAAAACGAATTGGCATTAGGAGTAGTAACTCACTAGGCTTATTGTCATTGGCAAAGCAAGTTAGTGGAATTTTATGACTGTTAATTATAACAAGTTATATCAATATTCTGACAATACTACTTATTGATCTGACAATTTAAAAGTATATAGATTAAATTGATATAATTAACAATACATCACTTGACTGGACACAACATATAAAATAAAAAATTTATAAAATTGATAAATTTCTCACATTTAAAAAAAAAAAAAATATATATATATATATATATGATGATGCATATTGTGATGAAAATCAAGCATAAAAGTCATTAAGCAGACTGCCAAAGCAAAGGCATGAAGTCATAACCGTTTGACTCTAACAACTAATTTTATTTAACAAAATCTATTGTAAAGTCTTATATCATATAATAATATAATCAATTTATTATAAGATAAAATTATTATAAAAATTCGACTACGACATGAGCGGGTCAATTTTAATGCGTAGATAATGCATAAATTCACTTACTTTATTTTTATGTGCAGAAGTGGTTTTTTTAGAAAATAACACGTTTTATCCGGATTTGATGGTGTTTGATCCGAAAAGGAAAAAAGCGATTACAAATAGAATAAGAAGCTGCTTTGAGAAATAGTGTTTCTTTCAGCAGAAGTAGAAGTAAAAGTTGAAAATGTTTTCAGATAAAAATAATCCTATTGGATAAAAGTGCTGATGCAAAAACACTTTTTAATAAAGCAGTTGTTTCACAGAGGGAGCGAGAGTGAAATAACCTGAGTCATGGTGGGACGCCAGGCCGCGGATGCCCTTATGCAAAGGGAGGCCGCAAAGGCAAGCCGCCTCACCTCCGTGTCGCTGTAAGCGCCTTGGAACCTCGGATCTACGAGTTTCTCTATTTCCCCTTTTCTCAATAGTGGTTTTGCCTGTCAACAGCGTCATAAACAAACTAAACATTAGATGAACTACTCGTGTTTGATATTGAGATAACCTTACCGTGTCAGGTTCAAACAAAGTTATGATCAGCTTGTTAAGAGCTAAGAAAAAGCTAGTTAAAAGTTTTGCTAAGAACTTATTTATTACTCGATAGTAGCTCGATAATAAATGGATGATGACTCATCAGTAACTTGAACAGCTCAGTTCTGTTAAGTATAATAATGAGCTTGAATGGACTCTTCAACAAGATCGACTCGGCCCAGCTCAACTAGATTACTCTACCAAGATGAGTTGAGCACAATCTCGAGCATTGAGGCCCGACTACATCAGATACAAGCTGAAATGAAATTCCGTCGGAAACCAAACCGACATAACATGGAGTTGTCTCCCAGCCTTATATATCGATCTCTTTTTCTTCACAACTTCGATATTATATGCGGAAAACGAGTTAACTTACCCAACTACGTAGGCTTTGGTGGGAGGCATCAACAGGCTTTTTACCAGAAATAAGTTCTAATAAGAACACTCCAAATGCAAATACATCAGTCTTTTCATCTACTATCCCATGTGAGAAGTATTCCGGTGCCAAATATCTGTCAAATATTGCATAAATACTGTTACGCGAAATACCCGAGATCTGAGTTCGGTTATATATTGAAACGAGAAGAAAGAGAAATGAAGATACCAGTATTTGTTAAAGTATAAAACCAATTTGGGCCTTTACCCATCAGCTTAAGCTTTTGAAAAAGTTAATTCTTTGTTAGTATTTACTTGGAAAACCCTCAAAGAGAGGAAAAAACACGGGCGGAGGTAAAAAAATTGAGCAGAACCCCAACAAAATCCTACTTATAGCGCCACAAAGAGAAACCTTAGAAAGAATCAGGTATAACAACCCGACTCGAGAACGGTTTGTACCATTGGGGGGCGGGGGAGAGGGTCTGGTATTTTACTCCCTATGCTCCACTACAGACGTCTAGTTGGAATCAGGACAAAAAAATTGAGATGCAACACAATAAATATTTTTTTTATCTATCTAACGGTAATTTTAAAAAAAATCATTAAAATTGTTCCGCTAATTAATAGAGGTTAAGAGTTTAAGTTTCGAACAAATAACAAAAGTGACCCTTTTGTAAATCCCATTCGGAACAAAGTAAAATAGAGTTAGTTTTTGAATGCGATATTGATGTAGAGAAATATACCCAACCGTGCCTTCGATGGGAGCGATAGAATGGTGAGTCCACTGGGTCGGGAGCCATTTTGCTAAGCCGAAATCAGAAATCTGTGATGTAGTTCAATTAAAACGAATATAAGATCGTTGGAGTTACATCATATGATTTTTGTCTTACAGATTCATAAGAAGTGAATTTTGTCTCAAAAGTTTTTAGTTATATACTGTGTTTAAAAGAGAAGCACTAGTTTTCTATTTCTCCCTAAAAGTTGCAAAACGGACTCCTTTCGAGCAAACATCTAGAAAAAACTTAATAAAGTGCTTTTTTGGTCAAAAAAACAATTTTTTTGAGTTTCAAAACAGCACGGCCAAACAAATAGTTATTACATTTACTAACCTGAGGTTCAAAATCTTCTGTGACCAAAATGTTAGAGGATTTAATGTCACGATGAATAATTCGACGTTGGCACCCGGTGTGCAAGTAATGGAGTCCCCTAGCGGTCCCGGCTGCTATCTTGTTCCGCACCTTCCACTCCATTGTTGGTTTATTCTCATCTACACATAAATTAATACACGTCAAAACATAACTAGGGACTTGTATATCTGTGAGATGCTTGCTAATTTCGAAATTGTTTGAGTTTCTCATATTCTTCGAGAATGTAATTAAGCTGCAGATCTAATGACAAATACATGTCCATTTGCTCAGGATTGAGGATGTATAGAACGGGAATCGTTGCAAAACCCCGAAAGGATTACATGCTGATTCATTAGGACTGTCGATAATTTGCCTAATGTTCTCCTTACCTTTCCAAAAGGGGAATGGCGAAAATCCATTTTCAAAACAAAAAAAAAAAAGAAAATGATATCAAACGAGCTCTAATAAAAGCATCAGCAGTTAGAAAAAGGTACCGTAGAGCAAGGAGGCGACGGATCCACGGGCAGAGAAGCGGAAGACCATAAAGAGGCCACGGTCGAGGCAGCAACCAAGAAGCGCTGCAACATTAGGGTGGTTGACGTGGCCGATGGTGCCAATCTCGGTCAAGAAATCTCTCTCTCTCCTCTCAGGGGCCGCGGTCCTCGTAAGTTTCTTCACCGCGACCACCCTCCTATCTATCACTCCTCGGTACACCTCCGCGTACCCTCCTTTCCCTACCATGTTCTCTGCCCACATAGTCGGAGAAAATAATTTCATTCTATAAAATTATCAGATATTCGCGTTTTGTCAAATTTAGCTTAGCTTGAAGTAAAGTCTATGACGTAAAACAACAACAAAAATGCTTTCCCAATTAACAGAATGTATTAACTTGGCAAAATTTATTAAAAGAGTAAAATTATTATTTTGAAGGCAATTTTATGAACCATCTGCTTTTGTAAGTCACATAATATCTCTGGTGATAACAATCATAGTAATAACAATCCTCTAAAATTAAACACTTATTTTATTTTATTTTTTGAACTATAATTAAACACATAGTTTCTGTCAAGACTAATATAACTTTATATATTAAAATGACTGTAAAACAACATTTCTAGTGCCCCAAGTAGGGGTGTAAATGTCGCGAGCTAGCTCACGAGCCCTCGCAAGCCGGCTAGTAATAAAGCTCGGCTTGCTTTGAGCTTGAGCCGAGCCGAGCCGAGCCTGCTCGTTTAGCTTATCGAGCCGAGCCCGAGCCTGAGCCTAGTGAAGCTCGAGCTCGTAGGCTCGCGAGCCTAAACGAGCCTTTTGTATTATAATATATTTATTTAAGTATTGCTCAATGAAGCCATATTGGAGCCTAAATGAGCCGAGCCGGAGCTTAAACGAGTCCAAACGAGCCTATATTGAGCTTAAATGAGCTGGAATATTGCAAGCTTAATGCGAAGCTTGCCAAGCTTATATTAGATAGAGCCCAGCCGAGCCCGGGCTTTTAATGAGCCGAGCTCAAGCCTGAATTTTTAAAGTTCGGTGAGCTTTGAGCCAAGCCCGAGCTGAGCTTGATGGTAACGAGCGGAGCCTCGAGCCTGGCAGGCTCGGGCTCAGCTCAGCTCAGCTCAAATACTCCCCTAGCCCCAAGGGCTCCCACTTAAGTAAAGTCTGGAAAAGTGGATGTACGCAGCCTTCCTCCTTCAGAGTACCCTAAAAACCCCTAACCTAAGGAATGCAATACGAGGACTTTCCAGGAGGTCAACCATATTGGTATTACTCTCGCCCAATGACGCTTAACTTCGGAGTTCTATTGGGATCCGGTGCTTGCGTATTGGTACCCTCTTAGGTTAAAATGACTCTATAACTTTTAATTTCATTAACAATGCCTTAAATGTTTTCCCACAAAATCAAATATTCCTTCAAACTATTAATAGGTATTTAATTAAATCCTCTAATATATGTATATTTAATTAAAATTTTCTTAATTGTATAGCTAATATTTTGAAGCAACCTCTCCAGATGTATAAAAAAAAAAAGTCTCTTGACAGGTAGCGTCTTATAGGGATAATTGCTGTGTACATGTTATTATTTCCAAATCCTGCCTTATCGGAAGCCTCTTTGAGGCACTAGGCAGTAGTTGTTGTTGTATTATTTACCCACATTTATTCCGAAATTATACACGAAAATAAAAGGCTCATTTTCCATCACAATATATATTGAAGTTTTTGGTTTTTAAGGAACAAAAACTTGAATTTAAAATCATTTTTTTTCTCTTTCCCAATTTTTAATTATTTATTTTTTTTGAAATCATTTAGAAAAAAAAGAAAAATAAAATTCTCATATTAAAAACACGAAAAGGATCCCCTTTTCATAAAAAATACCAAAAAAATACATAAATGTCTATTTTAGTGCAAAAATGTATTTTCAGTCAGTAATTTCCAAATTTGGCATAGTAGAATTTTGTTAAACAAAATGATATCATATTTGATATATGTTTATATTTTTTTATTTATTAAAAAATTAAAATATTATTTTATTTTTAGTTTTTATTCAAATTAGAAAAAATTAACGATAATATTATTATCAGTAGAAAATTGTTATTCGCTACTCACTTAATTGATCTGATTAACAATTTTTGCTCTGATAATAATAACTACGCCAAACTTAAATTCCAAAAATTAGAAAAAAAAAAAGAAGAAAGAAATGGATTTTTTTTAGACTGTCCTCATTACATTTCTACATTATGAATTTTGATCTCGAAGTATTTTTGCTACTTCGTTTGATTTGATTGGTACCGATTTAACTCTTTGGAAACGGCTTCTTTAAAAGGTAACACTGTATAGAACGAGGATATGATATAATCAAAAAGATATTTGGGCAAAAATAGATGAATCCCACGGCTACTCCACCTATTATCAATTAGTTTTACGATGGAACTTCCTTTGACATGTAACATAATGTGTACATTTTATTCTTCTACACTCTACCTTGACAGTAGCCTCTTTGAGGCACTGGGTCGTTATTGTTAAATTTTGATCTCAACGACCAAAAATTACAAATAAAAAATAATAGCAAAGATGACTAAAATGAAATTACAATCAGAATTTTTTTTTTTTTTTAGCATTTTGTAAGGGAAAAAAAAACTGAATAAAAGAAAAAAAAATGCAGAAAAAGAAAAGAAAATTACCAGAAGAGAATCCATTGGTAGCAGCGAAGATTTCATCAAAAGAAAAGCATCTCCATCTTGGTTTATTTTCAGATTCATTATCATCATCATAATTACTATTATTATCATAATTATTATTATTATTATTATTATTATTGTTATTATTATTATTAATACGAAGAAAATCTCGTGGTGAGCTTCGAGCTGCAGCTTCTTCTTCATCTTGATCTTCAGCACCGATACTACGACGTCGTATCGAGAACAACCGCTTCAAGCTGCTCGATCGTATATATTTCATTTTTCTTTATTTATTTATTTTTTTTTTTTTTTTTTGCTTTTTGGTTTTGATTTAGAGGAGGAAAAGAGGAAGAAGATGAAGTAGGTGTAGTGTTGTTCTGTTGAGATTACTGTTGTGTTTGTATTAAATGCTTTCCCCCCTTGCCACCTTTATTTAATAACTATATTTTAATTTTATTTTTTATTAGATTTAAAAAAAGGGTTATTTTTATCAAATGTCGGTGTAGTTTATTTATTGTATTAATTTAGTTCTTGTACTTTTTATTGTGTCAATTTGGTTCCTAAGGTGAAGTTTACGTTATATTTTTGATGAAAATTTTAATAGTGTAATCATGTTAGATGCAAGTACTCCACCATAAATTCGCTCAATTTAACCTAATTTGTTGCATAACCATTACAAATTTCAGGTGAAATTTAACATAAATTTCACATAGGGACCAAATTGACACAATATGAATAGTAGAGGGACTAAATTGACACAATTATAAGTATAATGACTAAATTGATATAATAGGAAAAGTATAGGAACCTTTGATGCAAATTACCCAAAAAATTAAAAAGGTATTGAGTTATTGACGGAGGAACATAGGGGGTAAATTTGATAGATTACTGATCTGGATTGCTGATCTTGACAAAGTTAAAAACCCCACTACAGCTAGAGATGGCAATGGGGCGGATAAAACCCGTTACCCGCAGGTATCTGCCCCGTTTGGGGCGGATACAGGTATAGATGAGACGGGTAACGGGTACGGATAGGGTACACATGTCAATACCCGTCATAGGTATGGGGTGGGTACAGGTATAGGCTTGTACCGACCCTGCCCCGCCCCGTACCCGCATGTATCCGCACCGCCCCACCCTATACCTGCATATACCCACCTTATAATCATCATATATTGGAGTTATCCGTTATGTTATTTTATATAAAATATTTCTTATGCAATTTATAAGTATGAATTTATGGTTATTATTGAAGGAAAAAAGAAAAGAATTTATGAGTAATAAGTTGGACATGGATAGGTAACAAGGCCGGTACGAAGCGGTTAAGGGGGGGTACGGGTGAGCAGGGGGCGGGTAGGGGCAGGTAATGGGTACCCATTGGGTACCCGTGGGTAATGGGGCGGGTACGGGTATGGGTTTGTACCTGCCGGGGCGGGTACGAGTACCCACTTCATACCCATGACGGGTAATGGGCGGGTACGGGTATAGGATTTGGGTGGCGAGTACAGGTATGGAGGAAGCGCCCCCCGTACCCACCCCGACCAATTGCCAACCCTAACTACAACGTAGCTTAATTCACCATCATGGTAGACTAGGCCAAGGATATGACACACATCGGGTATCGCCCGCCGTCAGGACCTCCCTCCCAGTTATCGCCATCATCCCTACCGCCATACATCCCTTTTCAGTCTACCGCTAATACTCTTACAACCACCCGATAACCAGCTACCAACCAAATCTCCATACCTGCCAGCCTCGTATCCTCCATTACTGCATGAACACATCTTGCCATCCTTCCCGAAGATCTTCTATATATGGCGATACCTCAGCACACACCCAGCTATGGCCAGGACCCCATCAGTGCCTTCCCCCCATGCTCGCCCATTAGCCCTGCCATAGCAGGGGCATCAACAACCACCTTCCAGAATCTTCGATGGCCTGCCACCTCCCCATAGATATTTTGTAGATATTTTTCTGTAAATAGGGAGTGATGGATTAGGGTTGAGATATATGATGAATTGTGTGTGTTTTCTTCTACTTCTCCCCCAAACTTTAAATTTATGTTTTTTTCCCTTTCTTAGCCCTAAACCTATGTCTTCTCCCATTTCTCTTATGTAAAACCTTCATTATTGGAGCTTACCTATCAATATAACATCTATTTGTGCAAGATTCCAATTGATTTGAGCTAGATTCTATTTGGTTTGTATTAATTAGTATCAGAGCAGTTCATCCTCGGCCCCGATCGTCATCTTCATCATCATCTTCGAAGTTGTTGTTCATCATCATCATCATCACCACCATCACCATCGTCGTTATCATCATCATCATCATCGATTTCCCCTTATCTCCGATCGCCATTCATTAGTCACGTCATCATCATCAGTTTTAGATTCCAGCAGCTCACCACCCGCTATCACCTCTGCTCACCACTGGAAGCCGATCTTCGCTGTTTTCATAACCGAACCCCTATCTTCACCACCACATCAGAGCATCATCAATCTTCGAGCACTATCAGGGCATTATCATCCGAGTATTATCAGAGCAAGATTAATTTTCCCGATCTGCACACAAGGTGTTCGATGAAATGCCTTAACTAGTCCCTCAGCTCACTATCGATTTTTCTTCACCACGGCTGCTTCCAGCATCGCACGAGGTAATTATAAAGCTCCCACCCGATTTACTAAGGCCGAACTTCCTAGATTCAGTGATAACAGTGTGGAGGGATGGTTACATCGTTGTGAGAAATACTTGGGTACCCTGAACAACTCCCTCACAGAGGTCATGCATCTCCGCCAAATGGGAAATGTTGGCAAGTACCTGAGTCAGTTTGAGTCTTTAGTGGAAAAGTGTGCATTACGAGCTGAAGGTTAAGGTAATGATAGGCGGCTTGCAGGAAGATATAGCTGAAGGAGTCCTCTTGTTTAGGCCCCAAACACTGCATGACGCCAAGTTACTGGCCAAACTGAAAGAGAGCAATTGTGTCTATCTTGAGAAGAAAGCTGGCAAAAGGTCTCTAGGGGCAGCACAAAACATACCCACGCCAAGTCCTGTGAAAGATCGTCCCGCCAACCTCCCACCCCAGCAGCTTCCGCCAACCAACGACGCACCTCGGAGTCAGTCAAGTGTGACACTTGCCAAACTTGATGTGGACGACGCTTCTCCTTTACAGCAAGATCCAGCCTCGAATATGGCTATTGTTCCACTTCTTGGCGTCTCCGTGGATGCCGCCAATCGTCATCCTGCTACAGTGGAAATTGATCATCTCTATAACAACTCCATCCTCCGCCATCTTTGTGACGCTAGTCTCTGTCTCGCCTCTACTGCTCTCAACTGATACCTCGCCAACCGGGTCAGATCCTCTAGAGCTTCAGCAGCTACTTTCTGAATTAGAGGTGGTTGTCACTACTTCGCCAAACCTCTGCTCTTTTTCCAACCCTTCGACTGCGGTGTACACCTCAAGGATGACAGCAACCCAGTTAACCTCATGGCTTATGTTTTACTAAAGTTCCAAAAGTTAGTATTTGACCTGGGAGGATTTTCTACTTTCCGAAGTCGGCTAGGTATGCATGACCCTTGGGGGAAAGGGTCTTTGGAGGGGAAATAAGTGATATAAGCCAAAGTGGGATCTGAAGTACAGAAGGATGCCATCCCATTAGTCCCCACCCGCTTGGGCGGTTACCTTACTCTACATCCTCGAGGACGAGGATCGTTTCAAGGGGTGGTACTGATACACATCGGGTGTTGCCTGGCCGTTAGGACCTCCCTCCCAGTTACCCCCATCATCCCTACCGCCATACACCCCTTTCCAGTCTACCGCCAATACTCTTACAACAACCTGATAACCAGCCGCCAACCAAACCTCCATACCCGCCAGACTCGTGTTCTCCATTACCACCTGAACACATCTCACCATCCTTCCTGGGGATCTTCTATATATGGCGATACCTCAGCACACACACCCAACTACTGCTAGGACCCCATTAGCGCCTTCCCCCCATGCTCGCCCATCAGCCTTATCACGTCAGCGCCATCAGCAGCCACATTCCAGAATCTTCCATGGCCTGCCACCTCACTATAGATATTTTAGATATTTTGTCCATAAATAAGGAGTGATGGATTAGGGTAGAGATATGTGACGAATTGTGTGTGTTTTCTTCTTCCTCTCCCCCAAACTCTAAATCTATGTCTTCTCCCCTTTTTCTTATGTAAAACCTCTATTATTGGAGCTTATCTATCAATATACCATCTATTTGTGCAAGATTCCAATTAATTTGAGCTAGATTATATTTGGTTTGTAGTAGGATACAGATAGCCAAATTCACCGCTTTAGTAGGTTAGTCCAATGATACAGAATAAACTTTCAATCTAGAGAAAATAAAACGAGAAACCCTCAATTTTATTCTTAATTTGAAAATCCTGAAACAATCTAACTTAACTCTAGGAATATTTATAGGCTCAAGAAATACTAAAAAGATAAACATAAAGATAATTGAAATCCTAAGTGATAAATACAAGTATGAACTAAATCATAATAGATAAATATAGAGATAAACTAACTTTAATTGATAAATATGGCATAAATCTTAACCATATTCAATCTAATAAATATAACTGAATTAATCAAATCAGATTTAAATCTAACTAATTAAATCCCAGCTAATCTTCACAACATTCCGTATCAGTTATATACCCAAAAAAATATTTTTGGTATTCAACTTTTTAATGGTAAAAAAAAAGTATTGAACATCATATAAGAATTAGTTTAAAATTAAACACCTATATAAAAATTAGTTTGGAATTGTATAATTGAGGGGAATGACTTCAACGTTATTACCTCGATGTTTGTAATTTATTTTTTATTGAAACCTTTGAACTTTTTGATATATTCTTTGAGTACTGTAGGTTTTGGTCGTATTAATAAATATGAAACTATCCAGTGAAACAAATATCGAAAACATGAAAAGACAAATTTTCCACCGACAAAACTAAAATTTTGGTGCCATAATTATTCTTCTGTTCTTAAAGACACCGAAATGTAACACTTGGACGCAATTTGCACTAAAACGTAAGCGTTTTATGATCCATTTAAAATTCCCCAAATCTCATCAAGGGATAGTTTTGTCAACATAATTTATTAGTTAGTTAAATGACTTACCATATCAGCTTTCTCCGAAATAACGACGTCATCTCGTCGAAGAGGGTTCTATTTGTTAATAAGAACAAAACTTAAGGTATAAAATAATTCAAAAAGGTCAAGAGTATCTATAAAAAATAAATTACAAATGTCGAGGTAATAAAAAGTGAATAACCCTACATTTTAATTGTACTATTCTCATTGACATTGCTAAATTTAGTCCCCTCAATTGTACTCTTCCAAATTAATTCCTATATGGATATTCAATTCCAAATTAATTTCTAATGGGTGTTCAATGCTTTTCTTTTATCATTAAATATTTAAAATAAAAAATATTCTTTAGAATATAGTTCAGTACCTTTTTAATTTTTTTTCTCCTTAATATTATTACGGTCTATTTGTCAAAAAAAAAAATCTAAGAAAAAGTGGAAGAAGTAGTTTTTCGGATTTTAAGAGTAGTTGTGTCGGGATTTCATAATATTTGAGAATTTTTGTGCCAAGTCTACCACGTGGTTAGTTCATAACCTTAACTTGGACATACATGAATGATAGGAGATTTAAGCGGGCTTGGAAGCTTGAAATTGTATCCGAAACTCGGGATATTCCTATGGCAAATCTTCCATATGGTCTCTTAATTGCAGAAAACCTGGTAAGAAGGGATTTACATATGTCTAATCTCTGTCGTCGATGCAACATATATATGGAGAGGAGCCCGAGAGTAGAACTCAAATATGTTTCATAATATAAGCTTGGTTTCACTCAGCAAGATGTACGATCCCAAGTCCGTCCTTATGCCAAAGGTAGCGCAAGTGACGCTAAGCCACCTTCTCTCTCTTTAGGATAAATGAAGCACCTTTCCAAGGAAAGACAACCAAAATGGACTCAATCGTCTTGATCATTGCCTACCGCAGCATGATAAAAGGGGACTAGTATACCCGAATAAAGGAAAAAAAAAAAAAAAAAAACTCACTTGATCAGCTCCAAATTACCGACATATGATAATGAGCATGAAGTTTAAAGTCAAATATGGAAAACAATGCGATCATCGAGTGACTTATAGTCCACAACACAAACTGAAGTCGGGACATGATAAGCAACACCCCCAACCAGGCTGTGACCAATCCTGAACCCCAAAGTCACCCTAGCAATATAACTGAAATAATTTAAACTTCTGATGTACTCTTTTAAAAAATTTAAAAGTTACGATCACGACAAAGGTAGCGCAAGTAACACTAAGCCACCTTCTCTCTCTTTAGGACCAATGAGACACCTTTCGAAAGAAAGACAACCAAAATGGACTCAATCGTCTTGATCATCCCCCACCGGAGCATGACAACAGAGAACTAGTATACCTGAATCAAGAAGAGAACTAACCTGATCAATGACAAATTGCCAGCATAAGATAATAAGCATGAATCTCAAAGTCAAATTCGAAAAACAATGTGATCGACGAGCAGAGTACACTCGAAAAGACAAACCAAATTTGGGACACAATGACCAATCCTAAACCCCAAAGTAGAGGTGGCCACGGGCTGGGTCGGGTCGGGCCGGGCCCGGGCCCTCTACAGTGCTGGCCGGGTGGGCCCGGGTTGGCCCGCTTTTCGTCAGCTTAAAAAAAATACAAAATTTAAATAATACAAAGTTGTTTTATACTAAAATTATTATAATTTATTGATAAATAATATGAGATACAAATATATTTTATCCCAAGCACTAATAATGCTAAATATATGTAATAAAATGAAATATACAATAAGTAATAGTAAATAATGACAAATAAATAACGTAACAAGTACAAATATAACGCAGTTGGAGCCTAATATTTAAAAGTACAAATTTGTTTATCAAAAAATACAAAGTAAATAATTGACATGCAAAAGTGTTGATATCAGTCGCATGGGGGGGTTGCTGTGCCATCGTTTGACGTATCAGTGGTGCGGTCGTCTTCTTCATCGCTCGATGAATCCAGCCTCATTGTCTGTTGATTCCTTGCCTCAGCTAGCAGCCAATCCTTCAAGCATACGGACACCTCCAAGCTTGACGGTGATAGCTTCGCCCTCTTCGTTCCAAGCAACCTGCCACTAAGACTGAAAGCATACTCCGATGCTCCTGAAGGCACCGGACATCTTAGTATATCACGTGCCATGGTGGAAAGCATGGGATACTGGGCTTGGTTTGTGTTCCACCATTGTAAAAGGTCAAAATGCGGGTTGACCGGCCTCGCGAAAATATGGAGCAATGGTGTCCGCAAATAATAATCTAGCTCGTCACATGACGTGGGGGCTACTGTGGGCGTAAATTGCTCCAACAGCTTCCACGAATATGACGTGTGTGGACTACTGCCACTAGATGTGGAAGATCCTACTGTAGTAGTACTAGGATATAGATTATTGGACGCTAATTTACGGGAATAGTGGGAAAACAAACTGTGCAAGTAGTTATCGACTTCGGCAATGAAAGTGTCGATATTGAGACTAGGATACAAATATTTGAAAAAATGTTGGCAAAACAAGTTTAAACCCCCGCGTTTACAACGAGGATCTAAAATAGTTGCTAAGCAGTATGTAAGGGGTAGTTCAGAATAATATTTAGCAAACTTTTCTTTCATTACCTTAATCGATTCGAACAAAATGGGGTTGGATTCATTACCCGCCATCCAATTTACAATATCAAGCAATCTTGATATTGCTTGAGGCATAGTCGGATAGTAGCAACCCGAAAATAATGTCGTGGCCTCTTTAAACATGCAAAAAAATTTACAAATTTCATCGATTGTCTCCCAATGTATATCATTCAGGTTGTAATCGCTCCATTCTGAACGATTGTCCTGTGTGAATTTCATCAGGACGTCTTTATGTAGTAGAATGCGCTTTAACATTTCTACCATAGATAACCACCTAGTTTGGGAGTCTAGTTTGAATTGTTTATATTCTATGTCATGCAACCTACATAAATTTCTAAATCTTCTTTTTCTAGTGCTGGATGATTTAATAGATATTATTGCGGATCTTAAGGTGTTAAGGGATGCGTTTACTAGCTCTAAACCATCTATTACCATTAAATGTAAAATGTGACAAATGCAACGGAGATGGAAACACGTCCCACCTAACATGGGTCTCATGTGCCTAATTAAATGTGTAACGGATGCAGTGTTACTGGTAGTATTGTCGAACGTAATACTGAAGATATGTCGCACTATGCCCCAGTCGCGGACTGCCGATATAATCGCACCCGTAATTATCTCGGTAGTGTGGGGGTAATCTAAAAAACCAAAATGAGTTATTCTCTTTTGGAGGATGCAGGAGTCATCGATCCAGTGTGCTGTTATGCACATATAAGGCACACCGGGTTTCGACTTCCATGTGTCCGACGTCAACGAGAACATGCTCGTGTTCGTCGCAAAAAGTGTTAAGACCTCAGCTTTCCTGTGGTACTCCGTAAAAGCGTCCCGCTTTACGGTGTTCCTAGGAACCCTCACAATGGCGGGGTTCACTCATTTTTGAAGGTAGTCGACGAAATATTGGTCTTTGCCGGCATTAAAAGACCTTTCACCCAAAATTATATATTAACTAGCCCCTTTCGTTTGCCCTCTTGAGAGAACCTAAAATTAGCAAGTGCACCGATCACTTGCTGTACTAGACGTTTATCTGGGCATTGCTCGGGGTGGCACCTAAGTATATGTCTGCTTAATGTGCTTGTCCCACTGCCAGGTTGATGGCTAAAAGACCTAGGTAGGTCACAGAATTTACAAGTTGCTTTATTAGTTGTTTTATTAAGGGTAAAGTGATTCCATACCCTACTAGTTGTACGCCAACTAGTAGAGATACTACTCTCAGGCTGGGCTTCGGTGGTGGGCGTGGGTTCCTCATCGGTTTGTGAGTCTCCACCCCCACCACCCGACTCATGATAATATATTGTTGTTCAAATTCCCAATTTATGCTATCATCAGTGTATGGGGATGATGGACCTAGTTGTATAAAAACTTGTTATTCCGTATTAAGTTCGACAATTCTACTCCTTTAGGGATTCTGGGTGGCCGAGAAGAGCTAGAACTAGCACGACCGGTTTCAGAGGATGATGAAGAGTTGTGTGCCATATTAGTATAAGTGATTAGTATTTATAAAATGCAAGTAGTAATGCAAATTAAACAACTAAAAATGCGAACCAAATAAAATTGCGATATTAAAATTATCAAAACGAGAGAACAATGGAATTTGAACTTCAGACAAACATTTTATGAACTTCGAACTTTAGAGCACAATGTTGCAATTAGCAAAGTTCAAGAAGATAGAAGATGATGAATGTATAGAGAGAGAAGAGAAGATTAAAGATTTGGTGATGAAATGAGTTGGGGAGGATTAGGTATTTATAGGAAAAAAAAAATATATTTTTTTTTAATTAGGAGGATGGGGAGCAACGGCTACCCCCTCCTCCAAAAGAGCCGTTGGGGCAACGGCTCCTGGGCCTGGGCCGGGCCGACCCGGCCCCCATTAAAAATGGGCCCATGGCGCCCGGCTCGGTGTAGACCGGGCTCGGGCCGGGCCGACCCGACCCTTTGGCCACCTCTACCCCAAAATCACTCCAGCAATATGACTGAAACAATTTAAACATCTGATATAATCTTTTAAAAAATTTAAAAGTTACGATGATTCATCAAAAAGTAATAACATATAAAAATAATTTTCCATTAAAAACACATTATATTATAAAAAAATATAAAAATTAAAAATAAAAACTATATAATAAATAGAGGTAGGAGAGATGAGATGGACAAGACAAGGGGGAGGCCTCTTTAAATCCAAAACCTTACATGATTGAATGCTGCTGGCCTGCTCGCTTCCTAAGAGCTGGCACTGGACCCATACTTTCTTACTTTTTACTTAACTAACCTTACATATTTTTTTTAAATATATATATATATATTTTTAAATTTATATTAATTATTAAATACATAAAAATGATTAATTTTGAAATTTTTTGTAATTTAGTATGTATAATTTTTACATTTATACAACAACAACAAAAACAATATACCCAATGCCTCAAGGGTTCCCGCATACCCCGGGTCTGGGAAGGATGAGATGTACGCAGCCTTACCCCTTCAGAGTGATACCATAACGAGAGGCCATTTTCGAGGGCCCCTAATATGAGAAGCATCAAGAGCATGAAAAGCATGAAAGCAAAAAGCGTACAAGCATCTAGACATTGTTACATATATATAATATATATAGAAACACTAGGATAAAATTAAGAGTTGGAGTTGGGGTTGTTGGTGTCCCTGGAATGTTTTCTAGTTTCGACTATTTTATTCTAGCTGAATATATATATATATATATTATTATTATTACATTAAAAACATTAGGGGTCGTTTTGGTACACGGAAATGAATTTATGGGAGTGGGGTCATTCCCACTTCTCTGTTTGATATATTGTGGAATTAAGATAAGAATGTAATTGAAATAATCATTCTTATGTTTGGTATTTAATAATAAAAATGGATATAAATAAAGTAATTTACTAAAATACCTTTTAATAAATCTTAATATATTAATAATAACAACAACAATAATAATAACCACAAAAGCAACAATAAGAATAATGATAATGATGGCAATAATAACAATATTATAATAATAACATTATTTTTATTTTAATAATAGTAGTTAGTATCATTGAAGTAAAAATATTAATAATAATAACAATGATATTATTTTAAGTAAAACAAAAATTATTTGAGAATAAAATAATAAAAAATATCCAATTTTTTGCCATTCCCACTCTTACATTTCCAAACTCAAGCACCCTCTTGGGTATGGAAACGTTCCTACTCGTTTTCCATTCCCGCTTCCGCTTGTCAAACCGACAAAACGTGAGAATGGATTGTCCATTCCCACTCCCACCCACTCACTCCCACAAACGAAACGGTCCCTTAATATCAAAGCAACTTTATAAATATTTGTGGTTAATATTTACTTCAAATCTTATCAATTTTTTACTCTGTAAATAACAAAATATATGTATATAATAGAACTTCTCAATGGATGCATATTTGCCCAGGAAAAACCTAAAATGGTACCAATACGCAAGCACCGAATCCCATTAGAAGTTCGAAGTTAAGCGTGTTTGGGCGAGAGTAGTACCAAGATGGGTGACCTTCTGAGAAGTCCTTATGTTGCACCCCTCAGGTTAGGGATTCTCGGAAACAGCCTCCCTTTATGGTAGCACCTTAAAGGGGAAATGTTGCATACATCCATCCCCCCAGACCCTGCTTAGGCGGGAGCCTTTAGGGCACTGGGAATGTTGCATTTATATTTGCCAAGTAAAAGGAACTATCACGGGGACAATGTTAAGGTTATCCGGGAAAGGTATCTATTTTGTATACTTAATGGGGGTAGCGTTCTAATGAGAGAGTGAGACCTTGAAAGGGGCGAAATCCTGATTTGTTAAGTATTGAAAAAAAAGAACAATTTCCTTTCCTGACTCCTTCTTTCTTTCTGCCCCATGAAGAGGTAAATTGTTATTTTTTTTAATGTTCAACAAATCTTGGCCGTCCATTACAAAGGAGGGCTAGAATTCATCCCTCTCACGCTCTTACCTTCTCATAAAAACGTCATCCTACTCAATGGTATTATAAAAAAAATCATATGATTATAAAAAAAAAATATTATTTTGGATATACAGTTAAATACTTAATTTGGATATCCAATTATATGTTAAATTAGTTATTTGTTTACAAGTTAATAATATCTTATCACGTGTGATTTATGAACATGGCTTAAAAATGTTGATTAATTTTAGAATTTCAATAAAAAATTATATCTAATTTTGGGTTATTTACACCAAAGGTCCTATACTTTGCTAATTGTGTCACTGGGATTCTATGTTTCCATGATGTTGCGATCCTCAGGTTGGGGATACTCAGAAACAACCTCCTTTCAGGATAGCACCCTAAAGGGGGAAGGCTGCGTACATCCACCTCCCGGACCCTGCGTATGTAGGAGCCCTTGTGGCACTGGGATTGTTGTTTTTGTTGTTGTCCTATACTTTGCTAATTGTTTTAATTTAGTCCTTGTAGTTTTATTTGTGTCAATTTAGTCCCTCTACAATTTATATTGTATCAATTTAGTTTTTTGGTCAAATTTAAGTTAAATTATTGACGTAATTTTTAACAAGATAATCACATTAGATACAAGTAACACACTACAACTCTATTCATTTACTCAATTTAACCTAATCACCAGCCGAATTATTAAAAAATTCATTAAAAATTTAAAAAAAATTTTACTCTAGAGACCAAATTGATGCAATATTAATTGCATAGAGACTAAATTGACACAATTGGCAAAGTATAAAGACTAAATTAACGTAATAGACAAAGTATAAAACTATTATGGTAAATAACCCATAATAAAAATAGCATGGGTGTGTTTCCTCCAGTGAGAATGAAGCTTAAGACTCCGCCAGTGAGAATGATTCTGGGTCCTCAGGGCCTGTGTTTCCTCCAAGTTCGAGCCCCCTGCTTTGATCAGGTTAGAGCCACTTATTGAGGGACCTAGCGGAGCTGGGATGGGAAAAGAAAAAGGGGCAATGACAAAAAAGGAAAGGAAAGCTTTGAAGTACAAGAAGAAAGAGAATGAAAAGCGGGAGTTTCAGGAGTTTTTGAAGAATATGTCACCACAAGAACAGCACACAGAAAACTACTAAGACCTCAGGCAAGCAGAAGAAGGGAAATAGGGTGAAACATGGTGGTCGCACTCAAGAGACTGAAAAGATCCTAAAGGCTGAACGAGTAATTACGATGGGGAGAAGGTTGGGTCTGAACTTTGAAGGTTTTGATCCGCCTATAATGAGCGCTATACCTCAAATAAAGGTGACCTGACTGCTCCTTTATCCTGTTTGGATTGCCCTAAGTCCGACTCTTTCGTTTTCCTGTTTTGTCTTATTCATAGCCTTGTTTGTTTTGCTAGTGTATTTTCTGTGCCCCGTCTTTGAGCGGGTTTCTAAGAGCTCGCTTATCCAAGTGCCTGATTTTTATAGCGACCAGGTCGCCAATTTTTGGGGGAAAAAAAAAAGCACGGGTGTTACAATTGTTGGAGAAAAGAAGTACCCACGTTGTTGAGTGGTTACAAAGTTGATAAGAATTAGGAGTACTGCTACTATACAAACAGGTAACTCCCTTGGACCTGCCCCACTTCAAGGAGCGAGATAGTATATGAAATTATAATATAAGTTCAAGTGAGATTTTATTTTAGATTTCGTTGTCGTTATACAGTTAGTATCTGTGTTTTGGTTCACATTGGAAATTGTAATACATCGCCTTGAACTTGCTTCTCTTGAACACAGTGAGAATCAATATCAATATATTCAGTTTGGCGATAGGAGACTGGATTTGCTGAAAGATAGGTGGAACTGCGAAGGAGATAATAAGTCTCGATTATATTGGAGAATAAACTGCAAAGGAGATAATAAGTCTCGATTATATTACTTGGACCCAGTAGGGTTTATTTACTAGGCATTATGGCACCGGATCCCATTAGAACCACGAAGTTAAGCGTGCTTTTTTTTTTTTTTTGGTGACGATGGATTGGGTTGCTCCAACCAACCCTGGTCCATGAGAACAACCCACAAACCCCCATGAGCAGGTAAGTCATGGGTATATCCTCAGCGAGAATCGAACTCCTGACCCCTAGGCGATGACCGCATGGGTAGGAGACGCCACCAACTGAGACACCTTCATGATAGGTAGTTAAGCATGCTTGGGCCAGAGTAGTACCAGAATGGGTGACCTCCTGGGAAGTCCTTCTGTTGCCAATCCTATAAGGTTGGGGGTCCTCGGAAATAGCCTCTCGGCAGGGTTACACCTTAAAAGGGTAAGGCTGCGTACATCCACTCCTCCCAGACCCCGCTTATGCGGGAGCCCTTGGGGCATTGGGTCTTCTGTTGTTGTTGTTGTAGACCCAGTAGTGGACTTAGAAATACTGGAATTTTCATGTAAAATCGTGTCTCTTTTTATTTGTTTGTGGGTTGATTTGTTTGATCGTGTTCCATTCTTGATTGTGATTTGTGGTGGTTTTGTGATTGACCGTTTGATTAACACAGAGAGAAATAGGTTATTTTTTTTGCACCCGACAAGACCCATATACGAACCGAATAGTAGAGTGCCTACCGTTTTGATAATACCAAAATGTGACGAGAAGGTATGTTTATGGTCAAGGACATCATAGACATTGTAAAGAAATCGAGGATACGTGCATGTGGGGCCGGTGGTAGAGCCAATACGGTTGATGTTAAGAAGCGTTCTGTCACCAACCGTGATTTTTGCATCATCAAGTTAACCATACTGTACGGTGGAAGTTATGTGTTATATCTGCATTAAGTCTAATGGACATTTGGTTGAGAGATAATAGACTATCGATCAATTTTGGATCTTTACTTCATAACTTAAAGTTATTGAGACAATGCTTTTGCAATAGGATTGTGATACGGGTGTAAACGTGCTTAGCTGAGCAGCACCTTGTTCGAATTCAAGCTTGTTAAGCTTTAAGAAGCTTGAGTCTAAACTCAGCCTTTATTAAGATTTTATACCTTTGTTTGAACTCCGTTCAATAAGATAATATTATATTTAATATTTGGCTTAACTCGCCTTGTAATTTATTTGAGCAAAGTTAAGCTCAATATCAAGTCAAGTCCAGCTTATTATTGAGCTGAGCTAGTTACAAAATTGAACTGGCTAACTCACCGAGCTTCTTTTCAGGTTGAGCTTGCAATCAAGTAGGCCTAATCAAGCTCTTATCGAGCTCCTTACGAGTCAAGCATCCTATCTTCGAATGTGGCTCATCAGTCTCATTGAGTCTGCTTAAACTAAACTGATTACTCTTATCAAACTCCCAAATCAAACATAAACAAGGTTTTTTCAATCTCGTACACGAATAGTTTACCAAACGCTTTGTTCCTTTATAGCTTCATCATAAACTCAGACAACGAAGAACACACAACGAACAAGAACTCAAATCCGAAATTCAAACGGGACCAAACCACAAAATTATACAAGTGATATCATCTCACTTTTTGGCCAAACCAGAGAAATTAACAATACATACATATAACGGTGTCCAGACCTCCCCCCTCTGTACTCGTAAATATAGAAGCAATGCTACGAGTACACACAAACCATACCCAATTTGTATACATACAACATTATTCTAAATACAGCCAAAAGGTAAGATTTAGGATAACAATAACAGCAACAACAAACCCACGCTCCCGCCAAAGGCAGGGTCTAGGGGGGTTTAAATATACACAGCCTTACTGCTACAGAGTGCTACCCTGAAGGGAGGCTGTTTCTGAGGGGCCCCAACCCGAAAAAGCAAAAAATATAACATAGGGGGAAACTTTATGACATAATTTTCTTGCAAAAATTTACAACAAAGTGAGCCAATTTTGTTCTTTTGAAGAAGGAACCTTGTTGCAGGTTCAATAAGGCCACTTTCTTTGATTTTTGTTGATGTGGGTTTGTCATGTTTGTTACTAAACCGTGTAATGTTGTTGGATGGTTTCGATATCGAGGCCCTTCAGCTTCACTACCGACTCCACATGTCCTTTGAGCGTGAGCAGTTCTCGGAGCCTGTAGTAATTTGTTTTATTGCGTTAGAGTATAAAACTGTTCCTACGCCTTTATTTGACAATTTAAGAGCTTGTGTGATACTATCTTTTGTTGGCAGTTTTTGGCCGATTTTTTTTTTCTTGTTTTTGGTTCTTGGATTTTAGTTTTTCTCGTTTGAGATAAAACAAAAAACAAAAAATCGCTTTTAAATCTGGTTTTTAGTTTCTCAAAAACCAAAAACTACAAACAAAGACGTTCCTTAACATGGCATCAAAACAGTAATAAGTTCCAATCTCTGTAACCTCACTCGAGTACTAATGCAATCTATTGCGAGATCCACGTTTCAAGTTCAATGAGAAATTGCTTGAGGACCCAAAAGGTATTTTAGAGTATAAAACCGTTCTTTCAGAGTCCCGAAATCATTTAGAACCCGAAGGGCTTCTCTTGTGTATTTACAAATATGCAGGCCTTAGTCGTATTGCCTGATTCCTCGGTCGCTAGACTAACTATGGATAGACTCAACTAACAAGGAACTCGGTGAGCCCTTCTTCAAAGGGGTGCCTAATGCTCGTAGATCGAAATATAAACACTTACGAGTCAAGTTCAGCACATACCTAGCAACCTCAGCTCGCCTTTTGGCTTGCTCAGCGATCTCAGAAAGCTCGCGGTAGCTCTTGTTTTCGGCAAAGAGAGTGGTAGATTCCTCCTTTGGTTGCAGCCCATGTAGTGTTCTTTGTGCATGAGCCCATTGTGCTTCTCTCTCCTCTTTTCCATAGTCTTTCTTTGTTGTAAAGGCAGTCTATTTCATGCAAAATATGACATTTACTTAATATAGGAACTAAAATAGTTAAACATATATGTTGGAAGCAAATACGGTAGCTGACTGGATGGCTAGATTGGGCCTTTCTTGATAAAGCCTCGGGATCTGGTCTGCAAATTGTCCTACGTATCTTCGTACTATGCTATGTATTGATGCATTAGGTAGTACCCTTTCGAGAAGGTGAAAGTAATGCCTTTTTCTTTGCCATGGTCTTTCTTTGTTGTAAAGGCAGTCAATATCATGCAAAACATAACATTTACTCAGGGCTTGTTCGGTATTGTTTCCTATTTGCAGTTTTTGGTTTTTTAGAAACTAAAAATCATATTTTGAAAATGATTTTTTGGGTTTTCAGTTTCTTAGTTTTTGTGCAATTTGAGGAAAACTGAAAATAGAAAATCAAAACCCAGAAAAACTGTTTTCAAAAGTCAAAATTGCAAATAGAAAGCAATGCCAAACAAGCGCTTAGCTTAGGAACTTCAATAGATCACGACATTAATCGGTAAGAAATTATGGTGTCTAATTGGATAGCTGACACGACCTTTCTCCTCGGGATTTGGTCTACAAATTTTCTTATGGATCTTCAAACCATATTACTTAATAATGCATTAGGTTGTACCCATCCAAGAAGGGGCCCTAACGCCTTTCCTTACCAACAACTATGAACAAATCCTGTGCCTCGAAGGGCTCCCACCAAAGCAAGGTCCGGGGAGAATGAGATGTATGCAACCTTACCCTTTCAGGGTGCTACCCTAAAGGGAGGCTGTTTTCGAAGGGCCCCAACCTTAATAAGCAGAAACGAAACAATAAAGCATGCAGGCAACAATAAACAATATATAAATCCAATCACTAGAAACAATTTTTTCTCATCTTTGATACTCCATTTGCGGTTTCCAATCAAAAACAAGAAAAACCCGTTTCACTATTCAGTTTTAGCTTCTTAAAAACGGAAAACAGAAAACGGCACGAAACGAGCCCGAAAGGATGGTAGGATAAGTGTACCTTGCTTTCAAATAAGTTGATCCAAGCTTGACCACTAAGGATGTAGCGGATAGCAAACTTAATTAAGTCAAGTGGAAAGTAGAAGATGATATTGAAGAGCCAAACAATGCCAGCCCATTTCCATCCACATCCTTCGATGCTTGCAAAGCCCCAGTTTGCATATACAGCTATCAGAGTTGCCACCTAGAACACAAGGCCGAAACGGGATCAAGTTCTAGTAGATCCGGTAACCGAGTGGGTCAGGTCGAGTTAGGGTCAGATCATTTTGCATAAGGGTCATATTGGGTTCGAGTAGTTTCAGGGTTGGGTTATTGGATGCCTGACCCTGAGCCTACTTTTTTGGGTTCAGGTAAACAATGAGGCAATCAAGTTATAGTAGATTTGGTAACTAGGATCAGGTCGTTTTAGGCTAGGGTTATTTTGGAGTCAGGTAATGGGATGTTGGACCCTGAGCGTATATTTTTGGGTTCAGGTCAATAAGGGTATCAAGCAATCAAATTCTAGTAGATTTGATAATCAGGTCGGTAAGGTCGAGTTAGGGTCAAATCTCTTCGGGTTCATATTATTCCACGTTCGGGTTATGGAATGCCTGATGCCTACTATCTTTCGTTCAGGTCAACAAGGAAATACGGTATCAAGTTATAATAGATTTCATAATCAGGTCAGTCGAGTCAAGTTTGGGTCAGGTCGCTTTGGGTTCGGGTTAGACGGGTTATGCATTGCTTCTTTTAAATGAACAGCAAACTAAAAAGTTATCAATTGGTGAGACAACCAATTGCTTCATTAAATTTTCCAACTAAATGGAGAACTTGCAATGTTGAGGATTCGAGACAGTCTTAAATTCTAGCTCTGATCCACGAAGTTGGCATACATGAGATCTACACATAGACTTATATATTGATCTCTTCTCTCTCACAACAACTCCTATGCGAGATTCTACCAGGCTCGGAGTCGTTAACAGAAGGAACAAGAACAAAGCAAGGGGGATCAAGTAAGTGTACCAGTTGAGCAATGATGAAAGCAATGCAGAGTAACAGGCCAGGACGCTCAACATAAGACCAGCTGCGTGAACGAGTCACAAAGATAAGAGCTTGACTTATGATGCTCACTTGGAGATACAATGCTGCCATCATTTGATCTGGCTCGTTTCTCAATGATTTCACATGAAACTTGTCCTACATAACAGTAAAGTTCATTTGATTTGTCAGAAACGTTCGCGTAATACCTGTTTCGGTTGTCCTTATAGTTTTGTTAGATTCGTGTTTTGGTGCCTAGACTGGTTTCTTTACATCTATTGTAGTTCTTCTGTTGGTTTACTGTTTGAGTTAGAGACCGAAATAGGAAGGTGAGTTTGCTGACTTACATGTCTATGTCACCCAATTAAAGAAAAAGGAAATCGACTGCCGTAAATTATTTGGATTCACATGCATCGGTGAACACGTGTTTTTCCCAGACTCTGCTTTGGCAGAAGCCTTTGTGACACTGGGTTTGTTTTTGTTGTTGTTGTTATAGCGTTTTTTGTTTTGTTTTGGTGATATGGCGAAATGGGTGACATGGGCTTGCCATGCCAGCAAAGTTACCTTCCCGGTTTCGTCTATAACTAACCTCAGACTAACAGAAGGAGCAAAACGAATGCAAAACAAACTTTAGTGACTATGTTCGGGTTGAAAAAAACACTTTTTGCAGGATTTGAAGGTGCTTCGCATGAAAAGAGAAGTGTTTTCAAACAGTGTTTCTCCTTTAAAGTAGAAACAAAAGCAAAAACTAAATTTTTTCCAGACAAAAATGCTCCTATAAAAAGGGCTTCAAAATGAAGGGTTTTTCACAGACTGACCAAACAGGCCCTCAAATTAGAGATTTGAAGAAACTTTAGGGACCAAAATAGGTGTTGCAGAAGATCATGAATGAGTATATTCATTCACAAGAAAAGTGGGGTTAGTCGCCTACCGAAAAGAAGTCAGTCTCCTTCATAGCCCAAAAGAAGATCACTGTCATCAATGCCAAATAGCCTCCAAGAATAATCCCGGTGGCGAATATTTCCCTTAGCTTCCAACTATCCGGAATTGGAGATGGTTTGACACGATCTTTTGAAATAGTCATGATTGTTCCTTAAAGACGGAGAAAATGATGGATTCAGTTCCTCGACCACTTTATGAAAGTTATAAAAGCAACAAATCCAATGAAGAAACTAACTGTTGCAAAAGTTTAAACAGATTTCATAGGTCTGAGGAGAACGTTACCATCGTTTAGGATGGCAATAATCAAAACCATGAAGGGAGAGAAGTCAAACTTCCATATCAATGCAATAAGCATGAATCCAACCTACAAAGTCAAGGAAGAAAAAAAAAACATGGTTAAGCTTTTTAACAACTTAAAAGCTGTGAAAAAACTCTATTTGACTGTAAGGCTTGTGTTTGATTGACATTTTTCACAGCTTAAATTAGGAAGATGAAAAAGTTGTTTTACAAGTAAGTAGAAAAAGATGTAGAATTGGATCTTTTTTCACAACTTATTTAAGAAAAATGTTTAAAAAAGACTATGTCAACATTAAATATTCATCACCATGACTTACTTTTACTTTTTATCACTATGACCACCCTTTTTACCTCGATGAGTGGCTCTAGTCACCATTCCTCACAATCATGACCAGTTATAATCTTGATTCTTTTCTGTCTACTATCATTAGTTGATTTGTATCATTAAGTAATTTTTATAGTAGATAAATTCTTTATTAAATTTGTATCCAAATACTTTATTATGTAAAAAAAGATACAACCAAATATTTAACTGTAAAAAGATACAAATCTTAAATGGATAGATCTCATTGAAATAGACAAGTTAAAAAAGATAAGTTGAAATAAGCTAAACCAAACGCACCCTAGAAACACCTGCATCCGAGTTACCATTTTGGAACAGCTCAAATGTAATGGCTATGACAGCATTCTAGCGACAGGAGTAATGAAAAGGGTGCCAAACAACTACTTTGATTGATTGAGATAGAGGTTTGGAAAAATAGCCCGAGTAATGGCGCGATTTTCTACGCGCGATGCAGGCCACACGAGCGAAAACCCAAAATTATTTTCTAAATCCTTGACGTGAATTGGAATGCTCTAAGTAATGTCTACGTACCACAATACGGATGGTGATGGAAACCGCATAAATCTGTAATCAAATAATCACAAGGAAAAAAACAAATTAGCTAACAAAAAAAATGTAGAAAGTTGTGTTCGTGTTCATGTCATGTGAGGAACGAATGAACAAACCGTGTAGTTTTTCATCCGTTGGAAAATGGCTCTGCTTGTTAACACTGCACTGATGATGACACTAAGACCAGGCTCAGTAAGAACAATGTCAGAAGCGCTTCTTGCAGCGTCTGTTGCATCAGCAACAGCAATCCCGATGTCAGCTTTCTTTAATGCAGGAGCATCATTGACACCGTCCCCTGTCATACCAACAATGTGCTTCTTTTCTTGCAACTTCTTCACTATTTCATATTTGTGCTCTGCCAAAAAAGAAAATGTGTGACAACATGAGCTCTAAGGAAAATTTTTCTTTGAAGGTAGGTACATTAGATGTTATAAATCTTTTATATCCATCCATAATCGAGGTCGGTCCAGACCTCAAGCAACCCGAGCAATATTTTGGGGCCCCTAATTTGCTACTTGTGCTTTTTTAAAGTTAATTGTATTATTAGCTTGTTTCTACTGCATATTCTCATTCGTAATTGGAGAGATAACAACCTATGTATAATGTATTATAAATGTATATGTACATATATAATATAAAGTGGATTATTTGAGATGTGTTTAAGCTGATATAGACACCCTGGTTATCAAGAAAGAGCCCATCGATCAAAATTTGCTTTATACCCCTAAAATTACAGGACAGACCGTGTTTATAATGCAGTGGGGTTTCGTTTGTGTTCGTGTCCATAGAGCAGCCGATCGGGCTAATGGGGACCAGGATGTCACTCCATTTAAAATTTTCGACCTGGTTCAGGCCTATATCTGAACCAGTTTTCTGTGGGTTATTTTGCACACTAGGATTTGTATGGGAGCTATAATTACACCCAGACGCATTTGCGAGAGGTGTGACTTTCAGCCTATCTATTGCACTCTTATCCAAAAATTGTGAAAAGCCTATATAGTTCCACAAACATAGACACGATTGACTAAATCACATAAATCTTTGGATCGCTTTTTATTTTTCTCGTTGTTACTTCCGGTTTGTACTCACCAGGAAACACTCCAGCAAATCCATCTGCAGTCTCTATCAACTCATCAACAGGGAGAGACCCCATGGATTTATCCTTGTCTTGACCAAGTAAAGCCGCAGACGGATACATGTTAGTTCCCATTCCTAGTCTTCTCCCGGTTTCCTTAGCAATTGCAAGTTGGTCACCTGACGATTTGGTAAGAAAATATGTAATCAGCATACTAGAAAAGCGTATTGACGATTGTCAAGGAAATGACTATCTTAAAAGTTTAAGTTGTTAGCTGACAAAAAGGGTTACCAGTAATCATCTTGACATTGACACCGAGGTTAAGGGCCTTGCGAATCGTCTCTGCACTGTCATGCCTAGGAGGATCAAAGAGTGGCAACAAACCCACAAATTGCCATGGTGCTCCCTCTGATTCTTTTCTCCTCTCTGGGACTTGCTGCTCAAATCAAAAAAATGAAAAAGTTGAATTATCCAAGATGATCTTTTGTTTTCCAAAATGCGAGGTGTCTGAGCCAGCTTAAACATGCCATGCAATATGGTAAGAAATTATTTGCAGCCAGTGGCAAATTTAAACCCAAGCATGAAGCTTCATGAGATGCCAAGTTAAGCGCGATTGGACTAAACCTCCTCGGGCTGCACACACTGGCCATGGAAGTTTTCCTATGAGCAACAAGAGTTTAAGTAAAGATCCATCTACTCAGTTGGTGAAACCAAGATATTGTTTGCACCAACTGGCAAGATTTAGACCCCCGACATGACACTAACTGAGATGTCACGTCCGAGTGCCTTACCACTTGAGCTAATTTAGCCAGTAGAATTTTCAAGACGATCCTGGCTCCCCACTAAGATGAGTAAAGCCATAAGTTCAAAAATCAAATATGAACCTGTCTGGCAACAGCAAGTGAACGGAGACCTCGTTCAGCAAAGCCATCGATTACAGCATGACACCTCCTTCTCACATCTTCCTTGCACTTGCTCAAGTCCATTATCTGTCATTTGTTCACAAATTAGTGGGTAACAATACAGAGATAAGTAACCGCGATACACTAAAATGGCTCATCGGAAAGGAAACAATATCTTAAGAGGGCATCGCGTTTTAGAAAAGAAACAAAAAGGCATCATTTTACTTTATATACAATACGGTCACCAACACACAAGCACCGGATCCCATTAGAACTCCGAAGTTGAGTGTGCTTGGGGAGAGTAGTACCAAGATGGGTGACCTCCTGGGAAGTCCTCGTGTTGCACCCCTCAGGTTGGGGGTTCTCGGAAACAGCTTCCCTTCAGGGTAGCACCCTGAAAGGGGAAGGCTGCGTACATCCAACCCTCCCGGACCCTGCTTAGGTGGGAGCCCTTGGGGCACTGGGAATGTTGCTTTTTCTGCTTCATACAATACGGTCAACATGTTTTACAAAAAGAACAAGAAGAGTACCGTGTATTAGAATAGAAACAAGGACATTGAGTTTATTATCAGTCACTGGAATGATGATATGGCAATGGAAAAAGATAACGCAACAGATGCCATCATAATGTTCGTTTTTAGAGATGAAGTTAATGCTATTTTTGCATTGTTTTTCGAAACATATTCTCCTTCATATTTATCTAAAACATTTTGCCCTTCATCTATACGTGATAAACATTGTGTACTTTTATTCCTTTTCTCAAAAATAATGTCGTTTTAAGGTTTTTTTGCGCTTAAAAGAGCACAAGATTACCTGTTCAGGTGCACCTTTACTAGCCCTGTGCCAGTTTCCATCTGAATCGATGTATGTCAAAGCGGTTCTCTTGTCCACAGGATTGAATGGCAGGAAATGCACCTCTCTAATCCCCGCTCTTGCCTACATATAAATATGCATACATGTATGTACATACTTAGTCACCTGAACTCTGAAAGCGAGGGTATATAACCAGTGGAGACGAACCCGAGCTTCTTAGGCTTGACGCTCAACTTGTCAAAATTTTGTACTACTTAGGTCTTGGAGACTTTAAGCTGAAGCATGCTCGGCATGAGCTCGAACCCAGCTTGGCCAGCTCCAGGCTAAAATCTCCTTATTTATACTCATTTAAGCTAGATATAGAGTCATTCAGTCTCGAGTACACTCAAGTTGAACACATCTAGGCTCGAACTAGGCTGGGTTAGACACATTTAGACTAATAATTTATAGCAAGGTAGGCTCGTTTGGGCTTTTAAGCCTCCGATCTCAAGCTTTACCGGGCTTGGTCTTGGCTTTTTAGCTTAATGAGCCGACTAAGCTTTCCTGGAATTCTAAGGAAGTCAGCTCGCAAGCAGGCTCGACTCATTTACGCCATTGCCGAGAAGCAAAGAGACGAGAGAAATGCAGTACCTCCTTAGGGTCACTGAGCATGCCAACCATAGCGGCATCAATAGCATCCTGGTTCTCAGTTCTTGAGGCTCTTGCAGCTAGAAGAATAACATGGTCCTGGTCCACCCCCTTTGTAAACACCTCCACCAAGTTCTTATCCACACTCAACTTGTTCAGTGTCAAGGTACCTGTTCAGAACTCCACACGTGAGAACAGTAACAACACTTGTGTCGAAATTGTGATATAAAATAGATCAATATATAAGTTTAATGAGCTACTCCGCTTATTGCCAGTTGGTTTTAGGATTGAACCTGACTTATGCGTGTATGTGGATCTCAAAGTCAACTCTATAGGTTAGGGTTGGCTCCAATCATGGAATCAAATAAAGGTAGTTATGTTTGTAATGGGCATCACATAATGATTTTGAGCCCACCATTATGTAAGGATATTTGCATAATGACATCCATAATACATATATTTTATTTTGTTAACTTTAATTTATTTATACTTGTACCTATATGTCAAAAACTATTAAAGAGTATGAAAATGAATGATTATATGACTATGCGCTCAAATTTTTTCGAACATAAGGCTTAAAACCAACCTACATTCCCTTAAAAAACCCAACCAGTACAGCATACTACTTCCTCAACATCATGACCACAACCATTATATGACTGCAAACGATTGATCTGATGGTCCCAACAAAATTTCCCCATAATATACCCTAAGGATTCCACTGAAGTAGTAAGGTTTTTGTACCTAACATCTCATGAGACATTAGGTTTCCAGACTAAATCCTGCTATTAAATGCAAACAATTCCTTGAAGCCACTCACAGATCTATAAGCCTCAACTTAGCCTATTACCTATAAGAAAACTTCTGAGTGCACATTGTATGCAAGTTGACATGGACACTCAACAACAACAACAACAAACCCAGTGCCACAAGGGCTCCCGCCAGGATATAAATGCAAATTGAATCTTTTGGAGCCACTCCCAGAGTCTATAAGGCCCGACTTATCCTATTACCTATAAAGAAACTTTTGAGTGCACAGTACACACGAGCTGACATGAACACTCAATTTACCAAAAAAGAAGCTTCAAAGTACCTGTCTTGTCACTGCAAAGCACATTCATGCCTGCCATTTCTTCAATAGCAGTCATTCTCTTAGTGATAGCCCCTTGTTGGGCAAGCTTGTGTGACCCAATAGCCATGGTCACTGACAAGACAGTGGGCATGGCTATTGGAATCCCTCCAATCAAGAGTACGAGCAAGTTGTTAATTCCGTCCCTGTACTTTCTGTGTTGGATCGGATACATGACAATGATCTCGATCACCATACCAATTGCTATGGAAACGATACAGAAGTTCCCGATCGACGTGAGAACTTTCTGGAAGTGTCCGACTTGGTTCGTGCTGTCAACGAGATGCGCAGCCTTCCCGAAAAAGGTGTGGACACCTGTTGTTGAAAACTTCACGTGTCAGTATAGTTAAAACATTTTACATCGGAGTTGTGAGTGAAAAGTGATTAGTATAAACTACGGTTACTCCATCTAATGCTAGTTGGTATGGATTGGAACCATCTTGGATAGAAAATAACGATTTTTACTCTGGCAATAACAATTTTGCCCCCTAACATTATCCTATAAATACTAATAGAATAAATAAATAAAATTCAATCATGAAGTTTATTAATATATGAACAGTTGTAACTTCCAAAAAATCACCTACGACATAAAACAAGTAAATTTGAATGTAATCTCCTCCCTAAGTGGTTACTTAAGTTGTTTGGGATTATGTATGACCTTCCTAGCTCGGGCTCGGCTCGGCTCGTGTACACCTCTATGCATGATACTAGCAATAATCATCTAGATACTGTTAGTATATTTTCAAAATAAGTAAAGCTAATCGTTTGTGCATTTTGTGAAGGAACGTATCACTTTATAGAAGGATGATATATATTAAAAAGCAATAATTTATCATTCTTTTGTTCTTTTATCGCAAAATCCATCCTTTCTACACTCGTTCTCTCTGTTTTTTTTTTTTGGCTATCATTGTACTCAGGAGAGACTATTTTGATAAGCTCGAAATAAATATTAAGGAAAATGATTCGCTACATAATATTTCTCTAAGAGATACAGCAACAACAAACCCAGTATTTCAAGGGCTTCATAAGAGATGGGTGAACTAAAACCATAAACAAGTAAAGAAAAGATGTACCAGTAGCGATAACGACGGCTTCGATTTCGCCTTGCTTGCAGGTGGAGCCGGAGAAGACTTCATCGCCGGGATTCTTCGTCACCGGAAGCGATTCTCCGGTAAGTGCAGATTGATCCACCTTCAAGGGATCTCCTTCAAGCAATCTTGCATCTGCTGGCACTATGTCTCCCAATTTTATGCTTATTATGTCTCCTGGTACCAGTACCGCTGCTTCCTGCTCACTCCATTGCCCATCTCTTAGCACCTGTATCAAAAGTTCGTTACGAAAGTATAAAACCAATCCTGGATGGTTAGTTCTTTGACATGGTATCAACGTATTATTGAACAATAGGTCACGAGTTCGAATCACAACATCCCATATCATGATTCTGTCAATATCCGATCGCCGGATGTATGCTGATCAATCTAGATACTGACAGAAACTCGTGCAGGCAGATCCGATGTGAATGTCGTGAGGATGTTACGGTCATATTTATATGTACTCTATGTGTCTCTTCTAACAAACACCTTGATAGTTAAAGTGTTCTTTGACATGATATCAAAGTATTGTTGAACAACAGATCGCGAGTTCAAATCACAACATCCCTATATCGTGATTCTATCACTATTTAATCGGTCATGGTAGTTAAAGTACTCTTCATGAACAGACACGTTGATAGTTAAAGTATTTGTTGTAAAATTGGTCCCTATATGACTTAACTATGTCAAGAAAATTTAAGTCAAGAAATGTTCAAATATTATAGATTAAAGGGTGTAAATGTCAAGTGGCATAAGTTGTAAATTTTTGGTAAATATATTTTTTGGGTACCCAGCTATTACTGTACATTTAAATAATTCAAGAGGTAAAATACCATTGCTGCCCCTGACCGTGTGCGTTATTTACTTGCCCGTGCCACTACCCGCTGCCCGAAGCTTCTCCAGGAAGCTTCCTGCTTTCAGTTTAAATTGATGACACGCGTCAGCCATCCGGGTAAACTGTTTGTGTTTCTTGTGGGCTTTTATGGACCGTTGATCTGGTTCGTACGAACGGCCGAGATTGAACCTTGGAGCTTTGCCACGGATCGGAGATCGGTTGCCTATATATACTGACCCTTTTAGGGTCTGCCGTACGCTTTTTCATTTGCTCTCCGTTTTTCTCTTCAGCCACCGCCTCTCTTTGGTTTGCTCTGGCGATCTTGAGGCGATCGAAGGCGATTGAGTATATTCGTGGGTGTTAAGGCTTGATCGTTCAAATCTTGGTAGTTTGGAGCATGTATGAAGCCTTGTAGGCTTCGGTTGTGAGCTTTCTTCTCCCTTACTCTTTATTTTCGTTCTTCTTTAGGCTTCTGACTTAGAAGCCTTAAGGATCGGTTTTGTATAAAGTTGTATATCGTTGAAGTCTGGTCTGTAATATTTGAACTCGACTTATAGTGGATAGACTTCCCTAGAAATAGGGAGCCGTGGAGTAGGTCCTTCTTTAAAGGCTGAACCACGTAAATCTCGTTGTTATCGCTGTGTTCTTTGTGCATGTGTTCGGTGTTGGATGAATCTTGCTAAACTACAGTTACAGGTTTCTTGAACTAGATCTGAAGTAGTGAATCTTTGTTGTTATTGTCATTTTATCAAGAACTAAAGTTGATAAGATTAAACCCTAGGAATACGACCTGAAACTCAACAAGTGGTATCAGAGCATCAGGTTCTTTACTTTAAAGAAACAGTATGGCGTCTGCTAGGGTTGATATTGAAAGGTTTGACGGTAGGAATGATTTCAACCTATGGAAACTAAAAATGAAAGCTATCCTTATGGCACAAGGTGCTGGAACTGCACTTTTGCCCGAAAAGGATCAACCAACTTATCTAACTGAAAAGGAGAAAGTAGAAGTCGAACATAAAGCTTATGCTTCTTTATTACTTAGTCTTGATAACTCGGTACTTAATCAGATTCGCTCTGAAAAGACCGTAGCAGATATATGGGCTAAGTTAGAAGAAATCTACAAGTCTGAGTCATTGTCCAATAGGATATTGTGCATGGAATCCCTTTTCACCTTTAAGGTGAGTGAGACTAAACCCCTAGAGGACTCTATAGATGAGTTCCATAAAATCTGTCAAGATCTAGAAAATGTTAAAGTTACTGTTGCTGATGAATTGTTGGCTGTATTGTTACTATGTGCCTTACCTAAATATCTTAGGTCCTTTAAAGACACACTAAGATATGGACGTGACACTGTAGCATTGAAAGACGTAACAAAGGCCCTAAGATCCAAGATCCTAGAACTTAGGAAGGAAGGGAAGTATCCACCAACCAGTAACAGTGGGGAAGGGCTGTCAGTCAGGGGTAGGACAAAGACTCGAGACAACCATAACAACCATAACAACCATAACAATCATAACAACCATAACAATCATAACAACCATAACAACTACAACAATAAGGAAAGGAGAAGAAGTAAGAGTCGAAACAGATCTAGTTCAAGACCTAGAAGAGATTGTAGTAAAGTAAAGTGTTATGAGTGTGGTAAACTAGGCCACATTAAAAGATACTGTCCAGATTACCAAAGAAAATTTAACGGCACAACTGACAACACTGAATTTAATGACGGATATGACTCCGCTGAAGTATTAGTAGTATCCACAGACCAAACTACACATGAGTGGGTTCTAGACTCAGGGTGTAGCTTCCATATGACTTCAGATAGATCCTTCTTTACTGAATACCGGACTGTAGCAGGGGGAAAGGTGCTGTTGGGAAATAACCACGGATGCCAAGTAGTTGGGATAGGGTCAGTTAGGGTTAAGGGGTCAAACGGGATTGACTTTACCCTAAAGGGAGTTAGGCATGTGCCTGAACTTAGAAGGAACCTAATTTCTCTAGGACAATTAGACCAGGCTGGTATGACCTTAAAGGCACAACAGGGGGTAATGAAGGTCCTTAAGGGTTCCCTTGTAATGCTAAGAGGAGAGGTCAAGAACGGTCTATATGTGCTTAGAGGTGACGTAGTTCCTGCTGGCTGCTCTATTGTAGAGAAAACTGACCTAACCAACCTTTGGCACAAAAGATTAGGACATGTATCAGAGAGGGGCCTGAATGAGCTGAACAAGAGAGGGCTGTTAGGGGGTGGTTATGTGTCTAAACCTGATTTCTGTGAGTCATGCATATTTGGAAAACATCATAAACTATCTTTTAAATCTGGAATCCATATAACTAAGTCACCGTTAGACTATATCCACTCTGACCTGTGGGGACCAGCAAGGGTACCCACTTTAGGTGGAGCATACTACTTCCTATCTATGGTAGATGATTTCTCTAGGAAGGTTTGGGTTTACCTACTTAAAACAAAGGATGAATGTTTTAGTGCCTTTGTTAGGTGGAAGAACCTTATAGAAAATCAAACAGGTAGGAAGATTAAGGTACTTAGAACTGATAATGGACTTGAATATATAAACGCTGAATTTGATAGTTTATGTGCTCAAAATGGTATTAAAAGACACAACACTGTTAGGAAAACTCCTCAACAAAACGGACTAGTTGAAAGAATGAACCGTACGCTCCTTGACAGGGTAAGATGCATGTTATTTGCATCAGGACTTGGTAAAAACTTTTGGGGGGAGGCTGTAGCTACTGCATGTTATCTAATTAATCGTACTCCCTCCTCTGCAATTGATTTTAAAACCCCTGAGGAAAAATGGACTGGAAAAACAAGCGACTATTCTATTTTAAAGGTTTTTGGATGTGCTGCGTATGCACATCAATCTGAAGGAAAACTTGAACCCAGGGCTATAAAAGGTGTTTTTCTAGGCTATTCGGATGGTGTAAAGGGGTATAGGGTGGGTGTTAGGGATGGAAACAGAACCAAAATTATAATTAGTAGGGATGTAACCTTTAATGAAGAGGAATTCCCTTACTTGGAGAAAATAATGGCTGCCGATACAGCAGCCACTTCCTCCAACCCTAGGAAGTATGATCCTGAACTCTATGAGTTCGAGATCAGCCCACCAGAGCCTGTATACCAGGAAAACCAGACCTTAAATCCTGAGGAAGAGGTGACTGACAGTGCTGAAGGGAGCACTGAACCTCAAGAAACAATTGAACAAACAGACCTATCAAACTACCAACTAGCTAGAGATAGGGAGAGGAGAGAAATTAGGGCACCAGTTAGGTTTGGCAGTGCGGATTGTATTGCATTTGCCCTAAATACTGCCCTAGAGTATGTAGAATCAGAACCTCTCACTTATACTCAGGCTATTAGTGGGGCTGCCTCTGAATAGTGGCTTAAAGCCATGACAGAGGAAATGGAGAGCCTCAAAAGGAACAAAACTTGGGTTTTGGTTCCTAAACCAATGGATAGGAAATTGGTAGGTTCTAAGTGGATTTATAAGGTAAAAGAACCCGATACATCATCTGGACAACCAAGGTTCAAGGCTCGACTAGTTGCAAAAGGTTTTTCACAAAAGGAAGGGGTAGACTATAATGAGATTTTTTCTCCCGTTGTAAAGCACACAACCATAAGAATACTTATGGCACTAACTGCTAAGTTTAGCCTATTTCTGGAACAAATGGATGTTACAACAGCTTTCCTTCATGGTGAGCTGGATGAGGAAATCTTTATGGCCCAACCTGAGGGCTTTATTGAACCAAGCCATGAAAACCATGTTTGTCTACTTAAGAGGTCTCTATATGGCCTAAAACAATCCCCTAGACAATGGTACAAACGCTTTGACCAATTTATAAGAAGCAGGGGCTTTAGTAGATCAATACATGATACTTGTTTTTATTTTAAACATGCTGATACTGTTGATGCACTGTATTTGCTGATTTATGTGGATGATATGCTGCTGGCCAGTAAATCCATGAATCATATTAATGATTTGAAACTAACGCTTTGTGCTGAGTTCGATATGAAAGATCTAGGAAAGGCCAAGAAGATACTTGGTATGGAAATTACCAGGGATCCAACAGCTGAAACAGTGCACTTATCTCAACAAAGGTATTTGGAAAAGGTATTGGTTAGATTCAACATGTCTGAATGTAAACCTGTAAAATTGCCCTTAGCAAGTCAGTATAAGTATACAGTTCAACAGTGTCCCACGAATGAGATAGAAAAGAAACAAATGGAAAGAGTCCCATATGCGAATGTTATAGGTTCCTTAATGTATGCTATGACTTGTACACGTCCAGACTTAGCTTTTCCTTTAAGTGTTTTGTCTAGGTTTATGAGTAACCCCGGAAAGGAACATTGGGATGGAGTTAAGTGGTTGTTAAGGTACATTAAACAAACCTATAAACTGGGACTTACTTTTGGTCGGACAAAAACCTACCTTAGATTGATAGGTTACACCGATTCTGACTTTGGGGGGGACGTAGATAAAAGGAGATCCACTAGTGCTTACATTTACACTTTAAATGGTGGAGCCATTTGTTGGAAGTCTAAGTTGCAGCCTGTGACTGCGCTGTCAACCACTGAGGCTGAATTTGAGGCCCTCACAGAAGCCATAAAAGAGGCTATCTGGCTGAGAGGCTTACTGTCAGAAATAAACCTCGATAACGGGCCTCCCGTACTGTTTTCGGACAGTCAATCAGCCCTTGCATTGTGTAAAAACCCCGTGTTTCATGATAGGACTAAGCACTTAGCTATCAAGAGGAATTTTGTAAACGACATGCTTGAAAGAAATACTGTTGAACTGCGAAAAATCTGTACTGCTGAAAATCCAGTGGATATGGGCACAAAAAATTTGACTTTGGACAAGTTACTTAAGTGTATTAACTTGGTTCAAAGTAATTGGGACCATGGATGACGAACCCAATGTGTTTTTTGCTCCTATTACTAGGGAATGTCCAGTAGTTAACCCATATAGGTACCAAGGTGGAGAATTGTTGTAAAATTGGTCCCTATATGACTTAACTATGTCAAGAAAATTTAAGTCAAGAAATGTTCAAATATTATAGATTAAAGGGTGTAAATGTCAAGTGGCATAAGTTGTAAATTTTTGGTAAATATATTTTTTGGGTACCCAGCTATTACTGTACATTTAAATAATTCAAGAGGTAAAATACCATTGCTGCCCCTGACCGTGTGCGTTATTTACTTGCCCGTGCCACTACCCGCTGCCCGAAGCTTCTCCAGGAAGCTTCCTGTTTTCAGTTTAAATTGATGACACGCGTCAGCCATCCGGGTAAACTGTTTGTGTTTCTTGTGGGCTTTTATGGACCGTTGATCTGGTTCGTACGAACGGCCGAGATTGAACCTTGGAGCTTTGCCACGGATCGGAGATCGGTTGCCTATATATACTGACCCTTTTAGGGTCTGCCGTACGCTTTTTCATTTGCTCTCCGTTTTTCTCTTCAGCCACCGCCTCTCTTTGGTTTGCTCTGGCGATCTTGAGGCGATCGAAGGCGATTGAGTATATTCGTGGGTGTTAAGGCTTGATCGTTCAAATCTTGGTAGTTTGGAGCATGTATGAAGCCTTGTAGGCTTCGGTTGTGAGCTTTCTTCTCCCTTACTCTTTATTTTCGTTCTTCTTTAGGCTTCTGACTTAGAAGCCTTAAGGATCGGTTTTGTATAAAGTTGTATATCGTTGAAGTCTGGTCTGTAATATTTGAACTCGACTTATAGTGGATAGACTTCCCCAGAAATAGGGAGCCGTGGAGTAGGTCCTTCTTTAAAGGCTGAACCACGTAAATCTCGTTGTTATCGCTGTGTTCTTTGTGCATGTGTTCGGTGTTGGATGAATCTTGCTAAACTACAGTTACAGGTTTCTTGAACTAGATCTGAAGTAGTGAATCTTTGTTGTTATTGTCATTTTATCAAGAACTAAAGTTGATAAGATTAAACCCTAGGAATACGACCTGAAACTCAACAGTATTATTTCAGAATAGACGTATAGATAGAAATTCAATGTCCTTTATTAATATACAACTATACCAAGGGGGACAAAATTTCTTTCGGAATTCCTTTTATATTCTTGCATGTTCTCAAATAGAAACTTAAGGGAGTAAATGAACCAAACATTCGATCTCTCAAGTGAATGAAGTGCTTCACGGTTCATACATACTAATTGGTGTACCTGAGACAGGGTTGCTCAAAAGCAGTGTACAAGAACTACTCGTGTTTGAAATCTACTATGGTTTGTTCATGTTCATTATGGAGACTCGATAGCTTATCGAGCCGAATTCGAGTAGGCTCGATAACTTATTGAGTTGAGTTTGAACTAGAGGGTGCTCGAGTCATTAATATTCGTCAACAATTTCATTAGAGCTTTTTAAGGCTCATTAAAGGTTCGTTAAAAGCTCGATAACAATCAATGTTAGCTGAAACATAGTTCAATAATAGCTAGGTAGTAACTCGAATAGATAGGCTACCAGCAAGCTCGACTAGATAGCAAGCTAGGCTCGGTTACGAACTCAATTTAGCTCGCTAATGGGCTCGAATAGGCTCAATTAAGCTAACGAGTCGAGCTGAGTCGAGCCAATTAACGAACACATTAAAAGCCTATCAAACCAAGCCCAAACAAAGGTTCGAAAGCTCGATAAGAACTTGGCTCAAACTAAAGCTAGATAAGCCTTATGGAGTTCGAATTCAAACAAGGAGGTGCTCACTTAGCTCAGCTTAAGTCAACTCATTTACACCCCTATAATCATAAGTACAACACAAATAGTACGTAACGTAACATTGAATTTTGAAAATACAACAACAACGACAACAACAACAACAATCCCAGTGCCTCAAAGGGCTCCCGCATAAACAGGATCTGGAGGGGTAGATGTACGCAGCCTTTCCCCTTCCAAGAGCTACCCTGAAAGGAGGCTGTTTCCGAGGACCCCTAACCTGAGAAACTTGTCAGCAGCAAAAAGCATGATTTTAAAAATACAATGACGACGAATTATAATACCTTGGCTTTGGGGGCAAGGTTGGCCATCAGAGCAGCAGCAGCATTACCAGCATTGTTTTCTTCAATGAAACTGATGGTGGAGTTGATAACCAACAAACAAATAATACCAACAAAGTCCTCCCAATCTGGGGGTTGTCCCTCTCCATTTGCCAATACTATTGCCATTAATGCTGCTAATTCCATCACCCATGATAATGGGTTCCACATGAACCCTAGAAACTTCAGAAACTTGCTCTCCTGTATTTCCATTTTTATCGTAACAATACTGTTAGAGTATAAAACCAATACTGGGTCGTTGTCCAATAGTTTAAGTTTTGGTAAAGATTGTTCTTTAACGTGATATAAGAGTCTCAATGACTAAGAGATTATGACAGTGGGTTTCACGCGAACCCTAGAAACTTTGAAAACTTGCTCTCTTGTATTCCCATTTTTATTGTTACAATACTATTAGAGTATAAAATCAATACTGGGTCTTTGTCCAATAGTTTAAGTTTCGGTAAAGTTTGTTTTTTGACGGGATATAAGAGTCTTATTGACTAAAAGATTATGACAGTGGGTTTCACGCGAACCCTAGAAACTTCGGAAACTTGCTTTCCTGTATTCCTGTTTTTATCGTTACAATACTATTAGAGTATAAAACCAATACTGGGTCTTTGTCCAATAATTTAAGTTTTGATAAAGTTTGTTCTTTAACATGATATAAGAGTCTTATTACTAAGAGATTATGACAGTGGGATTCACGTGAACCCTAGAAACTTCGGAAACTTGCTTTCCTGTATTCTCGTTTTTATCGTTACAATACCGTTAGAGTATAAAATTAATATTGGGTCGTTGTTCAATAGTTTATGTTTTGGTAAAGTTTGTTCTTTGACGTGATATAAGAGTCTTATTGACTAAGAGATCATGATAGTGGGTTCCATGTAAACCCTAGAGACTTCAGAAACTTGCTCTCCTATATTCCCATTTTTTTCGGGTTACAATACTGTTAGAGTATAAAAGCAACTCTACGTTTTTGACCAAAAGTTTAAAATTTTAGAAAAGTTGATTTTTTGATATGGTATCATAGTCTTATTGACTAAAGAGTTCGACTACTCTAAGAGATCATGATATGGTGGGTTCCACGTGAACCCTAGAAACTTCAGAAACTTGCTCTCCTATTCCACTCAATTTGATCGTTACAATACTGTTAGAGTATAAAAAAAAATACTGGATCTTTGTCCAATAGTTTAAATTTTGGTAAAGTTTGTTCCTTGATGTGATATCAGAGTCTTATTGACTAAAAGATCATGACAGTGGACTTCACATGAACCCTAGAAACTTCGGAAACTTGCTCTCCTGTATTGCCCTTTTTTGGTTGGAATATTGTTAGAATATAAAATCAATTTTGGGTCTTCATTTAAAAGCATACGGTTTTGAAAAGTTGGTTCTTTTGACACGGTAGCAGAATTTTATGGACTATGAGAAGCCTAGAAACTTTAGAAATTTGCTCTCATGTTTCACATTTTTTTCCATTAGAATATACTATTAGAGTATAAAATCAATTCTAAGTCTTCGTCCAAAAGTTTAAGGTTTTGGAAAAACTACGGAAATTTGCTCTCGTGTTCTACCCATTTTTTTCATTAATTAGACAATGGTTAGAGTATAGAACCTATTCTCGGTCTTCACCCAAAAGTTTAAGATTTTAAAAAAGTTATTTTTTTGACATTGTATCAGAGTTTTATTGATTTAAAGATCACGAGTTCTACTACTCCAAGAGATCATGATAGTGGTTTCATACGAACTCTAGAAGCTTCGGAAACTTGCTCTTCCGAACTCCCATTTTTTTTTTCCATTAGAATAATGTATACTGACCTAACCCAACACTGTTGCAATATAATAATTAGGGATCGAAAACTTTTGTATCATATTTTTGTTCTATGTCATATACCTTGACTAAATACAGTTCAAATTATCTTATTATCAGTATAGGCAAAAATGAAATATACAACTCAAACGATGTCCTTCTACTGTAAGCATTGAATTTTATATTAATAATAACAAATTAATTTGAGTTCAAAAAAATCATAAAATAATAATTTTATATTCTAACAGTTAGAGAGAAAAAAAAAAACCTTTTTCTCTTCGAGCTTGTTAGGGCCAAAGATTTGAAGACGATTGTCTGCTTCTTGTGAACTCAAACCTTCGCTCGAACATTTTAGCTGCTGGAACACTTCTTCCATCGGAATTTTTTCCTGTGCGTATAAATGAGTCGAGTCAATTCGTAAGTTTATTATTATGCGAAAAAGGTCCCGATGATTTTGAGCTTACGTTGAGTTGAGTTGGCTCATCTAGCTTAATAAACCAAGCCCGAGTTTGGAAAATCTCAAGCTTAGTAGCAAGGTCGATCAAAAACAGTTGCTTGGGACTGAATTTGTTAAGAGTTCCATTTCATAATCAGTTTGCTTCTACTGCGTATCTTAATTTATTGTTGGAGAAATATATTGTACATATGTAATATGTCCGAAAAAAAGAGGTACATCGATTGTTTCGAGCCCTTAAAGTCTCTGTAGGTTCTAATCAGTATCTTACGAATTTAAATAAGCCTAAATTATCAAATTTCAAACTAAAACATTGGCCTAAACGAAACAAATTAGAGCCTTAATAAACCGAGACAGATACAACAAGTGCTAAACATATATATATATATATATATACACACACATACATACAGGATAAAAAATTTAATAAATATAGTTATTTTATATAATTTAATATTTTATGCCTTTTTGTAAATAATTTAATAAAAAAATTATCACTTAGTTACCTTAGTATTTCAATATATATAATGTAGTACCCTAAGTTTCGAATATTTTTTCACCTAGGTACCCTATGTTGGAATTTAATAAATTTTTATAAGAATCTGATCAATTTTATAAAAAAATGTTAATAATGCATAAATATGATAATATATAAGCTAACGTTAATGTATTCATCAAAAATCCTATGAATTGTGGTAAAATATTAATCAAATATCGATGTAAACCACCTAAAATAACCACAGTTATGTGTCATTTTCGCATTTTTCGGCAAAAAATTATCAAATTCCAATGAAGATACCAATATATTATTGAAATCGTGTTCAATTTTTATATTTTCAAACGAAAATCTATTGATTTTTGATAAAATGTATCTAATTGATAACAATTTAAAACTTCAGAACATCTAAGTGATAAAATATCTAAAATTCAAGGCATCTCGTTGAATACATTGAAATATCATGACTTTATCAATAGGAACTGGCATGCACATTACTTCTGTCCTATTTTAATTAAAAATAGTTTTTTAATAGGAAAACTATTTTATTAAGTACTATTTAAAAGGAAAAAAAATATTTGGTTTTGTTAGTATATTAATGTAAAAATAGTATTATTAGAATAATAATATGACTTAAAGCAAATAATAATAAAATTTTAGGTTATTTACACCAAAGGTCCCTGTACTTTGCTTATTGTGTTAATTTAGTCCATATACTTTTAATTGTACCAATTTAGTCTCTGTACTATTCATATTTTATCAATTTGGTCCTTATAGTATAATTTATGTAAAAAAATTTAGTAAAATTTTTAATGATTCGGCCATAGATTCGGTTAAAATGAATCAATGGGTAAATTTATAGTAAGTTACTTATATCTAATATGATTGTAAAAAGAACATACCCAGTACTTCAAAGGCTCCCGCCTACGAAGGGTCTAGGGGGGCGGATGTATACAACCTTCCCCTTTCAGGGTGTTAACCTGAAGAGAGGTTGTTTCCTAGTGCCCCCAACCTGAGGGTGAGGACTGCCCAGGAGGTTACCCATCCTAGTACTACTCTCATTTAAGCACGCTTAACTTCGGAGTTCTAATGTGATTGTGCCATTAAAAATTGCGTCAATAACTTAACTAAAATTTGACCACGGGACTAAATTGACACAGTATGAATTGTATAGAAACTAAATTAATACAATCAAAAGTACAAGAATTAAATTGACATAGTGAGAAAAGTAAAGGGACTATTGGTGTAAATAACCTTAAAATTTTTTTATAAAGTTACTCTAAAATTAATATTTTTGCTTTGAGCAATAACATTTCTCAAAATATTTTATTTCATTTTTAGTCTGTTTGGTCGTGTTATTTTGAAACAAAAAAGTATTCTTTAACAGGAAACGCACTTTTTAAAGAATTTTTGAAAACACGCTGCACTTTTTTAATCTTTTTTAGATGTTTAAGCCGTACGTGAAATATAAAAACACAATTTACTGTTCTATTGTTAAAGAAAAACAAAGAAATAGCTAGCTGTGTGTTTGCAAAACATAACTAAAAATTTTTCAGACAAAAATAACATCATCCAATATTCGAAAAAAATTGATCTAGGAAAAATAATTCTAAAACTGATAATAATCTTACAATATGACAGAACAGGCAAAGCCAAAAATTTTCTATTAGGGGCGAAGTCAAAACTAAAACGTGCTTTAGTTTAAACTTTCTATATTTTAACTGTTTCGGGGATTAGTCCTTTATTTTTTACACTACCACGTGATATATTTCATCAACTGGATTATATATGTATAACTGTTATGAAAAATTTTGGAGAACTAAAGCCACTGCATCCTCAAAGATATATATCTTCGTCCCTGCAAACATGTTTTAAAACAAGCGAGAACAGTAAGAGAGGCAAAGGCAAGTACCAGATCAACGGACTCATTTTTGATGTCTTCGAGGTTGAGGTTTCTCATTGCCAGTGATTATCTCGAGCTCTCTTACAGAGAAAGATAGAGAAAATCTCACTTCTTTGCACTTAGTCATAATCCCCCTTTTTATACTCCTCTAATGACATAGCTACCAAAAAAAATATATTTAATTATGTATGATAACTATATAGTTGACTATATATATTTTTTTTAAAAATACTTTTCCTTGAAAAAAATTTTGAGTTTTCAAAGTGTTGGGTTTTAAAGTATTTTTAAATAAAAGTAAAAATTATTTTTGGTTTTGAGCATAAGCTTAAAATTTTTTTTTTATTTTAAAAAACAAAAGCCCTTATTTATAATTTGAAAAATTAAAATTTAAAAAATAATCATTTTTACAACATGACCAAATAGGGCTTGAGAAGTATAATACAAAGTAATTAGTTTGTAAAAATAATAAATTTTAATGTTATTTTTTATGGTTTAATAATTTTCTATAAATATATATATATATACGTTTTAATATTTTTATCAAAAATTTCTAAATTTTGACATAGAAAATTTACTTGATTATAGTAAAAGATGTCCAAATGATAAAAATTTAAAACCGATAATATTTTATTATAGATTTTTTTGTTATGTTTATGGACACAAAGGCTACATAATAAGATGTATTAATTATATATTTCTCATTCTTTATTGATGAATTGGCCCAATTTTATGAAAAATTACAGTCCATAATTAATATAATATATTTTATAATTGGATAATATCACAAGTAATTAATTTAATTATAAATAATTAATGCAAATGAAATATAAATTATTAAATTAAAATATTAAAAAAATATACATTTCCACACCATTTATGAAAAATGTAGTGACTTTTTCATGCCGTTCGAAATAGCATAGGATAAAATAAATTATACCGGTGACAATTTGACTGATTTAGCAATCTAGGAATTTTTCAAGAAAAATTTAACAAACTATCATATCAAAAAAAATATTTAGCAAATTATATCATTTTGCTAAATATTTTTGCGATACAACAATTCGTTAAATTTTTTTTGAAAAATTCCTAGATTGCTAGATCAGTCATATTGTCATCCCCCTAGTGGGCACTGCCCCAGACACACTTTTCGTCTCTCTCTCTCTCTCCCCTTTTTTTTTTAATAAATTAATAATTTAATTAATTAATGTAAGATTTTCATTTCACTTCGTTTTCTTCTTACCGTTGACTTGTCAATTTCCAGATAATTTTTTCGTTTATTAAATTTTCTTTGCTAAACGATCAGCTATATGCTTCCAAGACGACATTTTCTTCAGATTGGGGGTCCTTGAACATAGTCTCTCTTCAGGGTAGCATCCTAAAGGGGGAAGGCTGCGTACATCCATCCCCCCAAACCCTGCTTTTGCGGGAGCCTTCGTGACACTGGGACTATTGTTGTTATTGTTGTTGTTGTATTAAATTTTCTTTATATTTAACACATGAATTGAATTCCCACATGACCAAAGAGGGCACCAATACGCCATCACTGGATCCCATTAGAACTCCGAAGTTAAGCGTGCTTGGGCGAGAGTAGTATCAGGATGGGTGACCTCCTGGGAAGTCCTCACCCTCAGGTTGGGGGCACTGGGAAACAGAGCCTCTCTTCAGGTTAACACCCTAAAGGGGAAAGGCTGCGTACATCCGCCCCCCCAGACTCTGCGTAGGCGGGAGCCCTTGAGGCACTGGGTATGTTCCTTATGTTCCTCCTTAATTGAATTCCTACATGAAGTTATATTTTTTAAAAATTTAATTCCGTATTAACTTTTCAGAAAGTGGATAAAAGATATTTGGTTTTTATGATGGAAAATTGAAATTCTTTGAATAAGCTGATTAAAGACAAAGAAATTAGAACTTACCTAATTAAGCTAAGCAAGTTACTTTTTGCGTTTTGAAGGAGTTAAAAATTCTACTTCCTGTATTTTGCCTACTTCCTGCTAACCAAATAAAAACTAAAATATGTACTTTCTATGAATTTTTACTTTTCGAGTTTATATCTAGCATACCAAACAAGGCCATAGACACCTGTTTTTAAATGATGCAAGGACGAGCTTCAAATCTAAGATCATTAGTTTAAATTATTAAAGTTTAACCATTACATCAACTCTAGCAACTCTTATTTTGTCATAATTACTTTATATAGAATTGAAGACGTACGTGTAAAGATTTTAAGGTTATTTATATCAATAGTTTTTGTACTTTTTCATTTTGATATTTTGATCCTTATATTTTTAATTATTTTAATTTAGCCTCTTTATAATTTATATTGTGCTAATTTAGTCCATTCGTAAAATTTAAGTTAAATTATTGATATAATTATAAATTGCACAATCACATTAAATACAAGTAACCCACTATAAATCCTCTATTGGACTCAATTTAACTGAATCCATAGTCGAACCAATAAAAATTTATTAACAACTTAGCATAAATCTTATTCTAAGAACCAAATTGATATAATAAGCAAAGTAGAGGGACCTTTGATGTAAATAACACAATAATTTAATGTTTAGTTTTGAGTATTTTTTGTCATTTCTTAATTTTTTAAGTTTTTTAAATTAGCTTCTTATTTTTTTAAATTTTGAAAATTTTAGATTTAATAATAAATAGCTAGTCATTCCCTGTGTATTACACAATCGGGTGTTTAAAATTTTTAATAACACTAAATTACGAGTTATTATTATTTCTTAAATAAAGTTCGTATATGTCTATTATGAATTTATTTTTATACTAGTTGGAAAGCTCTATACAAACAATCAAAATATTCAATAAAATATATTTTCGATTAAAAATACCTTTTTATTTCGTAAATTTCGAGCGTTAATAAAGATAATATTATTATAATAATAAAATTATTATTTTCAAAATAATAGCATAAATTTTAAGATAATTTTATAATTTTTATTATTTATAAATTATATTATTATTCTGATTATAATAATTTTTGCACTTAAATAACAATTATTTTTAAATAATTAATAATTATGGGTTGCGACCTACCCCTTCCATGCCGTTCCCCAGTAGTAATATTCTGCACCAATGGGTCCCACTCTACTGAAAACTTTAAATATCTAAATAATATATTTAATTCATATTTTAATTTAAATAGGATAATAATACTGTTATGCCAAAATTATTATTGTCAGAATAAAATTATAATTTTTAAGATAATTTTATTATTGTTATTCTATATAAGTCATATTATTACTCTGATAATAAAAGTTTTTATTCTAATAATAATAACTCCTTGTGAAGAATAAAATATCATTAATTTATAAAAAAATCATTTAGTATTACCTTATAATTTATAAAAAATTCATTAATTTCAGAAATTTAATGTATTACTGTTCTAGTCCAAAAATTAACTTGTCAGGTAATTTTTTAGTCCAAAAGTTATATTACGGTATCAAGGAGTATAACACCTATCATTATTTATTGATAAACCCATCATCCAATATCTTTCGATAATTTCCTCATCTCACACATAAAACACAGTGTTGTAACATCACTAATAAATAAGAGTTATATAAAAGGCATATTCTACAGTCTATACACTATACACTATACACCCCCGTTTCAATTATTTTATTAAATTTACAAAACTCTTAATTAAAATATTATTTTATAAAATTTATAAATTAAAAAATTAATACATCAAAATAGATATTTTACTTGTAGCATTTTTCATTCATGCAAGCCGGCCTTTAATTGGTGGTCAACGTGCACACGAATAGTAACGGCTGGTGCAAAATATTATTCGCTAGTATATATTATTGAAATTATTTTTTTAACCTGATTATTTATGTCAAATATTCATGTATTTTATCTATTATATTAATTTAGTACTCATACTTCTAATTATGTTAATTCAGTCCTTATACAATTAAAAATGTGTCAATTTAGTCCTTTGGTCAAATTTAAGTTAAGTTAATGGCATAAATTTGAACAATAAAATTATGTTAGATACAAATAACTTATCATAAATTCATCCATTTACTCAATTTAACCCAATTTACGGCTAAATCATGATAAATTTGATTAAAAATTTAACATAAAATTTTCGCTAATGACCAAAATTGGTATATTTTGAATTGTATAGAGACTAAATTGACACAATGAACAACGCACAAGGACTAAATTGACACAATGAATAAAGTACAGGGGCCTTTGAGGTAAATAATCCTTTTTAGTATATGGTAAGAATTATTGTCGTTCATAAACTAAAGTCTTGTTTGGTTACCAAGAAATAGGTGTGGAAAGTAGGGATTGGACGTCTTATTTGGTTGTCAGATAGTTAGTAGAATACGAAAAGTGAAAATTGCTGAGTAATTTTTAGTTCCTTCAAGACCGAAGAAATATCTTACCTAACTCTCTCTAGATAAGTTCTAAATTTTTTAATTTTTAATTAGCCCATCAAGAAAATTTTATTTCTCATCCTGACAAATAAACATTGTGTAACTATTTTATACGAAGTTGACAAAAGAATTGAATTTCTAAGAAATATAATTTTTTTACAAGAATTCAATTCCTGCTTGGAAAGGGTGGAAACGTGTCAATGGTTTCTAATATTCGTAAATTTATTAAAATTATTATTTTTTGGGTTATTTACGTTAAAACTACCTATACTTTATTCATTGTATCAATATAGTCATTGTACTTTAGATTCTGTCAATTTGGTCTTTATGCAATTAATATTGTGTCAATTTGGTCCCTAGAGTAAATTTATGTTAAGTTATTAACAAAATTTTTAGTGGTTCGGCCATAAGTTAGGTTAAATTGAGTTCATAGGTGGATTTAATGGATTGCTTGCATCTAACACGATTGTGCCGTTAAAAATTATATAATTAATTTAACTTCAATTTGATAATGAGGACTAAATTGACACAATATGGACAGTAAATGGACTAAATTAACACAATTAAAAATACAAGGACTGAATTAACATAAATGACAAAGCACAGGGACCTTTCGAGTAAAAAACCCTTTTTTTTGGTAAGAATAATCTCCGGTGCTTGTGAGTATGTTCAAATTAGTCACTCGCGTTTTTTATTTAAAATAATAACTTATATTTTATTTAATGACAAAACTAATTTATCATCTATGAATTTTTACCTAGTATTTATCATCAAAGAGTATTATTTAGTAAATATCTAAATTAAATAAAAAATAAGAAAATAAATTTACAAATATTAGAAATTGCTTTAAATAAAAAATAATTAAACAAAATTATAAAAATAAAATACAAAATGAAGGGAGTAAATAACTCAATTAAAAAATTACATGGAATTCATATTAGGTTGACTTTGGAAAAGAACATAACAACTTTTAAAAGAAGTCCTTTTAGCATTGACCAATTTAATTATATAAAAACATTTTTTTTGACACTAATTATATAAAAATATTTGTATATATTATAGAGAAGTTCTCTCTCCTTCAGAGCTCTCTAAAATCCATTTCTAATAGTTTTAGAGTGTCTTTAAAACTTTCATTAAAAAGGGGGGAAAAACTCAAAAATAAGTCATAAATAATAACAACAAACCCAATGCTTCAAAGACTCTGCCAATGCAGGGTTTGGGGGATGAGATGTACGCAGCCTTACCCCTTCAAGGTGCTACCCTAAAGATAGATTGTGTTTGAAGACTCAAAATTAAGTCATGAAAACCATAAATAAGCAGCTTGGATAAATTGAATTGACTTGGTCCCATCTGATGGGACCTCATTAGGGTCTACAGGTTAAATGGGTTAGACTTGGGTCATAATGGGAAACAAACTCGATAAGTTAGACAAAAGAATGAAAACAATGATAAAATTATTTGAATTTACAACAACTTTTAAAATATAAATACCTTCCGCGTATCGCACAGGATGTCAAGGAACCATCTTTCCCAAAAGCTTAAGCTGATAGGTGAAGGCACAGGATTGGTTTTATACTCTAACATGCCCCCTCACGCAAATGCCCGTTTGGGCTTGAAGCGTGGATAATGCACAGGCCCACCTCTTACCTTGTGCTTAATTGTTTTAATATTGAAAGTGAGGGCCGTTGAGATTCGAACTCCTGACCTCTTGGTCACCAAGGTTCTGATACCATGTCAAGGAACCATCTTTCTCAAAAGCTTAAGCTGATAGGTGAAGGCACAGGATTGGTTTTATACTCTAATATGCCCCCTCATGCAAATGCCCGTTTGGGCTTAAGGCGTGGATAATGCATAGGCCGACTTCTTATCTTGTGCTTAATTGTTTTAATATTGAAAGTGGGGGCTGTTGAGATTCGAACTCCTGACCTCTTGGTCATCAAGGCGATGATACCATGTCAAGGAACCATCTTTCTTAAAAGCTTAAGCTGATAGGTGAAGGTCCAGGATTGGTTTTATACTTTAACATAGGAAAATACTAGTATTATATTACGTAAAACTACTCTTTTTTTACTGGGCATTTGGATCAGTGTGTCTCCACCTCGACTAATCCATAGGCTTTAGAGATTATTTGGGATTGCGGACATTCTGGGGCTACGATAGGAGGACATGCATGACACAGTGGTGAAAAAGCTATTGCAAAATGCTAAGGGTATTAAAAGGGTGGTTAAAAGAAGCAAGAAGATAAAAGACAAAGGAAAAACTAAGATATAGAGAGTTCTGAGGCAGCTTGGGTGTGGTTGCGTTAAGAGCTTTGGGTTTTTTTTGTCTTCTAGTTCCTGTGGTTGTGCTTGAGTGGTTGGTTTGGTGCTTGTTTTCTGTGGTGGAGGTGTGAGGAGCTTTGCCGTTGGTCTTTCTTTGTATGTCCTTTGCTCGTACTTGGCCGGGTGTGTTGCTTCTTCTCTCCGTTATTTTTTGATTCGCTTTCTTGTTTGTCTTTGCCTGGCTTATGTTTGCGTGTCGCTCTGCTGTGCGTGATTCGTGTTGTCCTTTGTTCAGGGTCTTGGTAGTGTTTTTTGGTGTTCGGGGTGGTTGGGGTTTTCCTTTTTCGGTGTTCTGGGGTGTTCGTATGTAGCGGTGCGTTTTGTTTGATCTCTTCGGAGGTTTGGATTTATTGTTCCAGCTTTTCTCTTTGATCAATAAATTTTCAATTATAAAAAAAAAAAAGGTTTTTATACTTTGTTCATTGTGTCAATTTAGTCTTTATATTTGTAATTGTGTCAGAGTCCCTGTACAAGTGATACTGTGTCAATTTGGTACTTAGAGTAAAATTTTTTTTAAATTGTTAACCAAATTTTTATTAGTTTGGCTATAGGTTGGGTTAAATTGAGCTAACAGATGGATTTGTAGTGGCTTGCTTGCATTTAACATGATTGTGTTATTAAAAATTATATCATTTACTTCACTTTAATTGGACCAAAGGACTAAATTGACACAATATAAATAGTAAAATGACTAAATTGACACAAATAAAAATACAAGGATTAAATTACCATAATAAGAAAAGTACAGTGACTTTTTTTTTGTAATAACCAATTATTTATTTATAAATTATCTTGTGTAATATCTTAAATTGGAGTTTGAAGACCCGTTATTACGTGACAGCAGGGGCCGGCCAAAACCTCAAGCAAGTCATGCAGTTGTTTATGACCCCAATTTATTTACGACATGCACCTTATGAAAAGTAATTGCACTATGAGTTTGTATCTATTGTGTATTATGATTCATAATTTAAAGAAATAACGATTTAAAATCTGCTTGGGGCTCCTACTTGCCTACTTATCTCTATCTCTATCCTTGTCTTTATCTTATCTTTTGATTTCTGCTTGATGTGGCTTGCTTTGAGTTTGTTGTTTTGCTTGCTGTGTGTTTTGCTCTACTCATGCTTTGATGCTCTCCTGCTGCAAGGTCGCATGCTCTATGCTGCGGACCAGCCTCTCAGGTTGGGGGTCTTCGGAAACAGCCTCTCTTCAGGGTAGCTCCCTAAAGGGGAAGACTGCGTACATCTACCCCCCAGACCCTGCTTATGCGAGAGCCCTTGGAGGCATTGGGTTTGTTGTTGTTGTTGTTGTTGAACCTTGCGTAATAACCGAAAAAAGTTTCCACTTCATGACAGGAGTTAAACTCCTCAACTAATCTTCTTTCTATATATTAAAACTAAGTTGATCTTTTTTTTTTTTTTTTATATGGGATTATTTATGCCAAAGGTTCATATACTTTATCTATTATATCAATTTAGTCATTGTACTTTTAATTGTATCAATTTAGTCCCTGTACAATTCAAAATGTGTCAATTTAATCCTTAGATAAAAAATTATGTTAAATTTTTAATAAAATTTTGAACGGTTTTGCCACGAATTGGGTTAAATTGAGTAAACAGATGAATTTATAATAGTTTACTTGCATCTCGCACAACTTTACTGTTCAAAATTGTGTCATTAATATAACTTAAATTTGACCAAATGACTAAATTAACACATTTTGAATTGTTTAGGAACTAAATTGACACAATTGAAAGCACAAGGACTCAAATGACACAAATGGCAAAATACAGAGACCTTTGGCGTAAATAACTCTTATACATATAATAACAACAACAATCACAGTGACTTAAGGGCTCCCGCATAAGCAGGGTCTGGGAGGATAGATGTACACAGCCTTTCCCCTTCAGGTGCTACCCTGAAGAGAGGCTGTTTTTGACGACCTCCAACCTGAGTCAAAATAATGCACCAAAACTCCATCCAAGTCTTTTTAGAGTGGTGATGGCTCAATTCGTTGATGGTTTACCTCAAAGAACGACAAATTCATGGCTTAGGGCTGTCTTCCGCTCTTTCAGATCAATTTATGACACTTTTGTCCCTGTGAAAAGAAGACTGAGATCTACAGAATCGTACGGCTTTGTTCGGTTTCATGACTTGAATGAAGCTACAATGGCTGTCAAGTCCATGAACGGGAGATGGGTTGCGGGTGTGAAACTCAGGGTGCAATGGGCATCTCCAATCAGAAGTGCAATTCCTACATACACTCGAGGCCGACCACAGCTAAGCACGGCCCAGCAGGACAAAACCACATATACGACCCAAGACCGGGGGAACGACTCAACTAACCGAAGTGGGGTACATGCTAGCTCAGATCTTCCGAGGATTTCAGTGTCAAATTATAACAAGAGAGTTGAGGCATGGCTTAAGCGGTCAATTATTGGCCGGTCCATTGTTGAGGTCAGTTTTGATGATGTTCTTACATTTATTACCGATAATGACCTTTACGGACTTTCACCTAAAGGCTTAAGCAACAATGCCTTTATTCTGGTTTGTGATTCGATTGATACTATGGATGCCTACCTCGGCCCCCGCAAGGAGATTCTCCAACGAATGTTCAGTGAAGTTTATAAATACTCGGGAGAGACGCTTGGGTCCCTTAATAGAAGGGTCTGGCTTGAGATACACGGAATGCCGGTCCAGTGTTGGTCTAATGAGTGCTTTGCCGATATCGCCAAACTCTGGGCGAGGTTCATTAGGGTGGATCCAAGAACATCCACTATGAGGTGCATGGACGTTGCTAGGATTCTGGTGGACACTTGCCACACAACATGTATCCACCAGATAGTCCAGGTTCACCACAGTGGGGGAACCCGTTTGATCTTCGTTAAAGAAGGAAGCTCTGCATTGTTATAGGACTACTCCCCAAGCGTTGTGTCCAGAACCGCATCTGCTAGATTGGCGAGGGAGCAGGCCTTTTCCACATCATATCCCCCTCAAGGGAACGAGTGCACGACTGTGATAAGGCATTCATCACAGATTCAACTTTCTCCGCATCTGATGCCTGAGCGCCTTGATATTAGTGAGGAGTCTAGAACTCCTGCCCCGCTGTTGACAAATGAAGGGACGGAAGTTGCTTGGCAGCCGTCTGGTCATGTTTCCCTCCATCAAAACGGCCAAATCAATGGAAGATGGGCCCCGCAGCCACTGATCATGCATGCCAGGTCTTGTGCTTCATAGCGGGTGGCGCATCCCCCTCCGCTACTGCCATGGGCTGTGAGTGGTGAAGATCCAAAGATTCAACATCATGCCCAGAAAACCGCGCCTGTTACCGATACTCCGGAAAGTAATAGTGATAATGAGTCTACAGCATCTGGGCCTGAGTTCCCTCCAGGTTTCAAACCCATTGCAGAAATGGGTAACTCTAAAGCTGAGGATAGTATGTTGTCGTGTCAGCAAGATGCAGCTCCTTCCATGGGAGGGCCTAGCTCGGGCTGGAGCATAAAAGAAAAAGTGCGCTCAACAAGAAAACAGAGAAAAGCGATTAAGCGCAAGATGAAGGATAGGGAGAAGCGAGAGCTGCAAGACTTCCTCAAGGATATGTCTCCTACAAGTAATGCTGAAAAATCACCTAAGTCAGCGAAGAAGAAGAAGAAAAACCGAAATAGGGGTAATCGAATCCAGAAAGTCACGGAAGAAGTTTATGATGAGAGGATCCAGATTGCGGAGCGAGTTATAGAGATAGGGCAAAGGGTGGGCATCAACTTCGATGGTTTCAACCCGGTTGAGGTGGCTGACATCCTTGCTCATTGATTTGGCTTGTGTGGTTTGGGCTTGTTTCAAGCGTTTGTTGCTGGGGTTTCCGTGTTTGTTGGTTTAGCTCCGGCTCCTTTGTGGTGTTTGTGTTTTGTTTTTTTCTGGCCATTTGTCTGTGTGCTTTCCAGGTTTGCCGTTTCGGTTGTCTATCTGGGTTTTTGTCTTCTTTGGGTCCGCTTGCGTCATTTTGTTGTGGCTGTGTGGTCTCCTGTCGGGTCTTTGCCTCTCTGTGTTCCTTTTGCTTCGTTTGGGGTCCTGTTTTTTCTTTTTTTTTGTTATTCTTGTTTTTTGGTCGTCTTTCGGCTAGCTTCAAGCTAGCTTCAGGCCTCGTTTTTCGAGTTTTCCTGTCTTGTATCAGCACTCGGTGTCACTTATCGAAAAAAAAGTGGTGATGGTTCACGCATTCAAGTTTCCACAATGCATAAACTGGACAATGAATTCAAAACTCGTATAAAATCTTTATATAATGACAATACATGAATAAAAATTACTTATAATATAAATGACATCTGTATATCGCACAAAAAAAGACTAGTCTTTAATAAAGTTGTTTTATCAAAATTTGATAAAGTATTAGGTCCAAATAATTTGTCAGTTAAATCAAGTTTTCGATATTTTTCGGGTTCTCTTAAGCCTCGCTTGTTCGAGTCCCCTATTTCGTACTGGGACTCTGTCGCTAATTATGGAAAAAAAAAAAATCAAGCCGTTGAAAATTTTTTTATAAACGAACTAGTATAGTATTACATGTAGTTCTTATATAGATTCATAAGTCGGGACGTCAGATCCATAAGTCGGGTGCAACAAAAAGGGGTAGGAGAGCATTGAAGTGAAAGTTGAAAGAGCAAGCCAAGAGGCAGCTACAAGATTTCCTAAAAGACATGTCGCCTGAGAATAGCGCGAAGAGACTTGCGAAGGGTTTTAGCAAACAAAAAAAGAAGAATATGGTGAAAAGGGGAGACAATATTAAAGATGCCGGTAAGATCCTTGCTGCGGAGCGCACTTTGGCCATGGGGAAAAGACTATGGCTGAATTTTGATGGTTATGACCTACTTATGTTGAGTGCCTTGCTTTAATATATTTCTGGCCTAGCTATTTTTTTTTTGATAAATATCAGCAAAGCCGAAAAACAACATAGGGGCCTCAACAATGCGAACCTTGACAACTCCGAAAAATGGAGATGGAACAGACAAACAAAACAGAGAAAGAAAAAAACAACTGGGGGGGGGGGGGGGGGGGGGCAACATATAATAGGGCAGAAAACAACAAAACAGGAAACGAACCTACAAACAACACAACACGAAAAAGGAGACCCAAGAGCAACAAGGAAAAGCACGGACAAGAAGCAAACCAAAAACTGAAAGACAAAGCACAACTGGACAGGGCAAGAACCGGGCTAGAGCGGGAAGGAAGAAGAGACCAAAACCGAAAATAATTGGGGGAGAGCAGCACAGCGGGACCAATCCTTAGTGCATTCGAAAAGTGCTCAATCATAAGAGAGATTCATCCCCATGAAATACCAACCCAAGCAACTTCCCGATTTTCCAAGTGCGTTTCCCCTTGAGCAATTGCTCAGTTGTGAAGCACTTCTTGTTCTTGTTTCGAATATTTTTCTTCCCTTTGGCCTTGGTCATTTTCTCATGCCTCCTCCTCCCACTGCTACCAGGAGACATATCTTTGAAGAACACTTGAAGGTTCCATTTTTCTTGATCTTTTTTCCAACGCTTGAGAGCCTTGCGATCCCTTTTAGTGGCACCATCATTAGGTTCCTGGCGCCCCTGTCTCTCTCTTCTTCTCCTTCCCCCTGCTTTTGAGGTTTCCGCAATATCTTGAGCCAAAATACCACCTACGTCCATGTCCTCGACATGAGTATGATCAATCAATGGTTCAAATCCCCGTGGAAAGGTTGGACCCGACGACTCAGACTCGCAGTCACTATTAGTGTTTGATAGTTGATATGCTTGAGGTGTGCTCTGAATTTGCATCCCATGTGAACTGGTTCCACTATCCTCAACCCAAGGCAGAAGCAGTTGCGATCTTACATACGGTCTGTTAACTTGGCCCTGTATAACAACAGGCTGTTCACAGGCTCGGGGTTGAGAGAGGTAGATAGACGAGTAAGGAGACTGCATACCCACGGGCCATCTACCAATAGCCTGAAGGTTAACATATAGCGTAACGTGTCCTGCACTCAAATTATCAATACACACATCCATACACCCAGTCCTCGGGCGTAGCTAAGGGCCCCTCTCCTGGATCGGGAACATATCACGTTCAATAGGATCCGGGTTGGTGTTGGAGTTCACATGAGGAGCTTGTCGTAGGGTTCGACCTTCTTCCCTATTTAATTTGGTAAACGCTGCGAGGTGGATAACTTCTGTAGAGTAGCTTGGGATTAGCTCGGACTTCTCTTCTTTTACAAAAACCATTCTGCTTCCCTCGTTAAAGTTGACTTGCACAACCTGTTGGATAGTAGATAGGGAGCAAGTATCAATGAGAACCTTGCCACATCCACACATCTCATTGCCAAAGTTCGCGAATCCACTCGAATGAAGTTACCCCAAATTCGCGCAAAATTAGTTAAGCTCTCCGTCGACCAGCACTGTAATGGTAGACCATGGATTTCAATCCACACTCTTCTTCTCATAGTACCAAGAATTTGTCTTGTGTAGCGGTTCACCTCTCTGAATTTACCAAGTAGTACATGTTTTCGGGCACCGAGATATTCATCCATAGCCGTGGTCGAGTCGCATGTAAGAATAAAGGTTTCTGAGCTCAGACCTCGCGGTGTCAAATCAAAAAGTTCGTTCTCCGTTAGGAATCTCAAGACATTATCAGGCGTATCATCCACATACGAATGGGCTATTATCGATCTACACATCCAAGCTTCCACCTGTTTGTTTATGGAAGCTGTTATGACCTTGGGGCGACTAAGTTCCAATGCACCCCTACCCAGAGACGATTGATCGGTGTCCTATGGAGTTTGATTGATGACTATATCATCAGCCCTCCTATCTCGATATGAATGGTGTACCCTTATGCGATTCTGATTCTGACACTGCCTGCTATTCGACCCACTTCGTTGTTTAGCCCAGTCAACCTTAATCTTGTATCCCATGATCCAACGACCATTCATGGAATCGATTGCCCTTAGGGGCTTATTCGTTGCCGGAATCTAACAAAACTGGCTCTTCTATTTTTGGGACAAAACAGTCATAAACTAATCGAAAATTCCGAAAAACAGCCTTAAGCCACAAGTTTGAAGTAAATTCCGGGAGACTGTCAACAAAAATTGACGTTGAATCCTTACAAGCCGACATTATCGGGACACTGTGCTGGTGGGCACCGGAGATGAGGAGGTGGCCTTTGCAACGGGAAAAGCAAGTGAGAATGGGGAGAAAAGAAAAGAGATTATGGGGAAAGATTACCGATGGTGCGTGTCTGAAAGCAGATAGTCGGACCTGGGGGGAGCACAGTGTTGGTAGCACCGGTGGAAATGGAGGACGAGCAGGGGAGCGACGAGGAGGAAGACGAAAGGTTGGAAGCTCTGAAAGTCGGAAATCACCCTTCGCGCGTTGTACGGCCAACACTGGACGGCCTTGACGACCCTGGAAACGGAGCTCCGGCCTCTGGGTGGGTGGTCACGCGCCCCCACGCGCCGAAAGAGGCAGGGTGCAGGTGTCCGTTAGGGGTTTTTGGGGCAGGAGAGAGAACAGTGGGTGGTCTCCCTCTTAATGGACTGGCCTAGCTATCTTATTTTCCTGTGTCTTCTAGGTTGTCCTGTTCCTATGTCTGTTTTTGCTTATTTTCCTGTTGGTATGGTTTTGCTGTTTTGTTCCCCTTTTTATGGGTTGACTCAGAACTCGCTTGTTCGAGTTGTTTGCTTTGTACTGCGACTATGTCGCTAATTATAAAAAAAAAATGCAGTTATACACGGAAGAAAAGAAGAAGAGTCAACCCCATGCTTATTTTAATTAAAAAGGAGGAAAAATAGAATAGATAATCCAAATATCAAAGTTTTTAGTATGTTATATATATAGAAAAAAAAAGTAAAATACGAATGAGAGTCCTCAGAGAAATTTTTTTTTTTCTTTTTTGGTATGAAGCTGCCGGTGCTCTATCACTAGGCTACGTCCTTAGGGAACCCTAAAAGAAATAGTGTTAGAGTATAAAATCATTTTCGGACCTTTACTAGTGAAGCTTTTGAGAAAGTTGGTTTCTTGACATTCTATCAGAGCCTTCATAATTAAGAGGTCACCATGTTGATAACTTCACTTGTGAGTTAAATGTGAATCCCATATTGTAATTGTGGGGGCGAATAGATCAATTTATAAGCTTAGTGGGTTACTCCACCTAATGTCAATTGGTTTTATGATGGAACTCTACTTGGACTTATATGTGGATCTCATGTGTGCCAACTTCGTAGATCAGACCTAAAGGCCGTGTGAAATTTACCAAGTTCGAATCTTAATAGCCCCCACTTTTAAGTGATTTTTCAAAATATCATATTTTGACATTTTTATTTCCAAAGTAGTACGCAAAAATTCAAAATTACCGAAATAGCACGCAAAAATTAAAAATTACCAAAACAACACACCTAATTAGCATGTCACATGGTAACTTGCCACTTAAGCAAGGGCATTTTGGTCATTTTCACTTTTTTCAAAATTAAAAATTGGCCTTTTTTTTACGACTATGACAACCTTTCACCAAAATGTAAAAAAATGTTGCTTATATTTTTTGTATAATATATAAACTTAGAGATGTTACACTAAAAGCAAAATATATACCCAGTGCCCCAAGGGCTCTCGCCTAAGCAGGGTCGAGGAGGGATGGATGTATGCAGCCTTCCCCCTTTAAGGTATTACTCTTGAAGAGAGGTTGTTTTCTAGAGCCCCCAATCTGAGGGTGAGGACCTCCCAGGAGATCACCCATCCTGGTACTGCTCTTGCTCAAGCAGTAAATATACTTTTCTTTTACATTAAATTTTAAAATTTGTAAAATTTTGATATATCGAATAATAGTATCTATATAACACAATGCAAAAAATTTAGGAAACATTTATTATTATTTTTTTACATTTTAGTGAAAAGTTGTTACAGCAGTTAAAAAAAAAAAACTTTTTTCTTTTTTTAATTTTAAGAAAATAAAATGACAAAAATATCCTTACTTAGGTGGCAAGTTGCCACATGGCATGTTGACTGGGTATGTTATTTTGGTAATTTCGAATTTTCGTATGCTATTTTTGGAATAAAAATATCAAAATATGCCATTTTAAAAAATCATCTCCCACTTTCAATATTAACATAATTTAAGTACGGGGTATGAAGTGAATCTATGCAATATCCATTAGGGGTTTTTTCCCTAGTTAACTGGAATTTTGGTTTCGGTTAATTCGGTTCGGTTAGTCGGTAACCACTTATTGGGAAAGAAATTTGAGACTTTTTTTATCGACTTTAACCCTTTTTTTTTCTAGGTAGAAATATCATTTACTTGTTTAAAAGCTCATCGATGAACACATCTTTTTTCAACATTAAGACTTTCAAATATATGTGGTGTTTGTTTGAAATGATAATAAAATTCTTTTATCTAAATTTTTTTAAAATAAAAAAAAACCTAGATACTAATCTATCAAATAAGATAGGATAGCTTTGATTTGATCCGCTATACTAATATATAGGTTATTACTAGATTATAACTGTAAACAAAATAAATACAACAATAAAGTTAAAAAATAATAGAATTGTCTTGAGAGGAGAAGAGTCAAACCCCTAACCTCTTGGGCCAAGGGATAGGCTGTATTTGGACATGTGCTTTTATAGTGGTATGAAAACATATAATTTGGTTTTTTTGGTTACCCGTTTAAGTCAAACTTGCGAACCGAAACCGCCAAAATTAACTGAATTTTTTATCGATTCGGTAACCGAACCGGATATTCTAAATCAATAACTGAAATTTTTGGTTCAGTTTTCTCGGTTTCGGTTCGGTTTTTTCAGTTTCGGTTTTTTATGAACACCCGTAATATCTATCCTTTAGGCCCAATGGGCATCTATATGAGGGGCATGTTAGATTATAAAACCAATCGTGGGTTTTCACTAATTAGCTTAAACTTTTAAGAAAGTTGGTTCCTTCACAAATATGACTACAATAGTAAAAGACTTGTATATATTAGAGCATAAAACTATTCATGGGCCTTCACTCATCAGCTTAAGCTTTTGAAATAGATGATTCCTTGACATAGTATCAGAGCTTTGTTGACAAAAGGTCACAAGTTCGAATTTCAGCAACTCCCATTTTCAATATTAAAACAATTTAAGCACAAGATATAAGGCGGGCCTATGTAATGTCCACGCTTCAAGTCTAGTTGACGTTCGCGTGAAGGGACATGTTAGAGTATAAAACTATTCACGGGTCTTCACACATTAGTTTAAGCTCTTCAAATAAATGGTTCCTTGACCTACTAAAATCAACATACTCAGTGCCTCAAAGGCTCCCGCCTAAGCAGGTTTTGGGTGGAGGGGGCAGATGTATACAGCCTTCCCCCTTCAAGGTATTACCCCTAAAGAGAGGCTGTTTCTGAGTGCTCCCAACCTGAGGATGAGGACTTACCAGGAGGCCACCCATCCTGGTACTGCTCTCGCATAAGCACGCTTATCGTCGGAGTTCTAATGGGATTCGGTGACAGCGTGTTGGTACCCTCTTTGGCATCTTGACCTACTAAAGGAATATACCCAGTGCCTCAAGGGCTCCCGCCTACGTAGGGTCTTTGGGGGGCGGATGTACGCATCCTTCCTCCTTCAGAGTGTTAACATTAAGAGAGGCTGTTTCCCAGTGCCCCTAACCTGAGGGTGACGACTTCCCAGGAGGTCACCCATCCTGGTACTACTCTCGCCCAAGCACGCTTAACTTCGAAGTTCTAATGGGATCCAGTGACGGCGTGTTGGTGTCCTCTTTGATTATCTTGACCTACTAATATGTTTAATTAAGTGCTCGTTTGGTTAAGATTTTTTTTGAGCAACAAAGGGCTTTTACACCAAGAATTTTTTTTATTTATTTTGGAGTTTTCCAAGATATTTAGACAAAATATAAAGGGTTATTTACATTTTAATACCCTAATATTTTTAAAAAATAATAAAAAGGACCTTGATATTTTTTAATTATTAAAAAGGTCCCTTAGTTTTTGTCATATAAATAAAAAGGCTCCTAAGTTTTTGTTGCATTAATAAAAAGGCTTCTCTTTGACTTGATGATGTCATTTTTAGCTGGCAGAGCTAATGTGATAACTGTGTTTTTATTAATGCTACAGTACAATGATAAACATACCTTTTAATAACTATATCTTGAAACAAATTAAGCGAAAATAGATAGCTTCTATATAACACAACATCTCGAATTTGTACTTATATAGTACTAATAAAGGCGTTGAAACATACTTTAGGTCATTTTATCGTAGCACTAATAAAAAGCAATTGCCACGTCAGCTCTATCCATGAAAAATGACATCATCACGCTTGAGATGAGTCTTTTTATTTATACAATAAAAACTTAGGGGCCTTTTTAATAATTCAAAAAGGTCAGGCTCTTATTTATTATTTCTAAAAACGTCAGGGTACTAAAATATAAATAACCCAAATATAAAAGCTCCTTTTAAATAGAAGCGAAATACATTTTTCTATTTTTAAGGAAAAAAAAAGAAGTGGTACTTTCCACTTGTCGGAAAAAATCACAATCAAATCAACAATAGATTATCGAAACAAGAAGCCAAAATTTACAAGGAAACCCTCTCTCAACTAGATTGAAAAACCACATGACCCAATGGATACCTCATCCACTATGAAATTCAGGAATTACAATATCCAATTGAAATCCTCAAACCCTATATTACGATCATTATCAGCAATGTGACTATTGCACAATAATTCACCAATCCTCTTACAATGTAACTACTGCATGCAAATCATCAATTCCTTCTTAATGTAGCTGCTACATGTTAAGCCACCAACCTTACTCAATGTAACTTCTGCACAATGAGCTACCGACCTTTCTCAACGTAGCTTTGGAAAGAGAAAGTTACAAAATCTCATCAAAACACCTCTAAATTAAAATATTTCTCGAAACAAATCTTTCTCCTCCTACTCGATTGCAAATCACTCTGACACCTCACATCCTTTTTTCTCTGTTTCCTCTATCTTTACCTATCATAACCTTATTTATAATTAAGAGAGTACCAACAAGCAAGCACCGGATTCCTTTAAAACTCCAAATTTAAGCGTGCTTGGACGAGAATAGTATCAGGATGGGTGATCTCCTGGGAAGTCCTCACCCCTCAGGTTACGGGTACTCGAAAATAGCATCTCGAGACTTGATTTTCATCTGCTTCTTGAATAGATTTTACGATTTTTATCTCTACCTGACTCATAAAGTTGGCATATTTGTGATCTGCAACAATGACAATCTTAAAATTTTAGAACTGAACGCAAGTTTATGAGCACTTTTTTCATAATTGTGCATCAAAGCCACTAATTAAGCACAGGGCTGGACACAATCCTAAGCAACCGCTTGGGGCTCCTGAATTTTAGGTGCCCAAATTTTAGATGTTGTGACTTTTGAAGTAACAATTGTTAATATTAATAAGTTTTAAGTGAAATATTATTATATATGAAGAGTTTCATTTGAAAATTTTGTTTGGGGCTTCGAGAATGTCAGGACCAACCCTAAAGCACACTTAAGATAATCCATTTCATAGTACAGTACTAATTAATACCTATGTCTCTTATATCATACGTGTACATGCGTTTTATAATATACAACACATAGATTGTTATTTCTTCAATTACAGATAGTTTTATTTTATGCATGCATAATGATAATATAATCAATTTTCAAACAAGGTCCTTCAGAAATTGGGGTGTCAAAGAACTGCTTTGGTTGGCTAGAGTAGTAATTGGCTACATATAACGTTATGTGTAAGGGTGAATTTGAGCTGAGCCGAGCCCGAGCTCGCTAGGTTCAAGACTCAGCTCATTTATATTGAGCTCAACTCGAGTTCGGGTCGAAGCTTGCCGAATTCATAAACTTCAAGCTTGAGCTCTACTCGTCAAAGGCTAGGGTTCGCGCTTGACTTATTTAGACGTAGATATGGCATAATTTGATATATATATATATATATATATATATAATATTAAGAGAGGACATTCTAGACAGCTTCAGGGCTCAAATCAAACATTTTAAATAGATCTCTTCATATATAGTAATATTTTTTAACAGCATAAATACTAACCTACTAAATAATAAAAATTCGTATCATAAAATTTATTAATATTGTTAACAATTGAAGCCTCAAAAAGCATTATAGTCATTCATTGACTTTTTATTTATTTTATTTTGCTTTTCGTGAACGTAATAAAGAAAAAAATAAGTTATTTGATGTAATTTTTTCAAAGTTGACCATAAGACAGCGACCATTGTGCGTCAGTAGTTATCGACTTTTCCACTAAAATATTAAATGTCATAAAAATATTGATTATATAGAGTAATTAAGATTATAAAAATAAAATTTAAAAGAATTTTATTATATATAATTAGCCGGGCAAGCATAAAATATCAAGGAGTTGATTTTTCAAAAAGTTTAAACTGATGGGTGAAGACTCGAAAATAGTTTTATACTCTAACATGTCCCCTATTTTAATTTTTTTTAATATTAAAAGTGAGTATTATTGTATTTATCTGTATTTATATCAGTATTTATCTGTATTTATATCAGCCTAAGGGCTCCTCTGTAGGGCTCCTCTGTAATTTATATACCTTGAGTATCTCTATATATACATGACTCAGCAATCCTATTGGATATGCCCATATAATCTTTCTTTCACATGGTATCAGAGCATACCCAAACCTAATAAAAAAAAAACCCTTCTCTTCTTCTGGCCCGCCACCACCCCCCTTCCCCTGGATGCCATAAGTGCGACAAAGGGTCGACGTTTGCTGATTGTCGAACTCGCTACCGCCATCACTTTGAAAATATTTAATTGTTGTGTTAAATTGGTTTTCAACCAAGATCTTGAAGTCAGAAAAGATAGAGTAAACTTCATCTTTCCGTTGTACCGGATAAAGCCAGGTAAATCGCAAGTAGTCATCAATAAACAGCACATAATATCGAAAAATAGAATCAGATTTAACAGGAGACTGCCAAACACCATCCCTCTTGGTACTCCCACCGGCCCCTTCCCCACGCCTCCCCTCCTCGGTTCTATGTCCCCCAGCCTCGGTGCCCCTCTTCCCCGGCCCCAACTATGGTCCCCCGTTTCCTGCCTCTACTCGTATTAGTATATACCCCAACTCATCTTCAATGGTTCTCGGTCTTTCCCCTGTCACCTCCTTCCCTGGCTCCTCTCTCACCAATTTTTCTGGGCCTCAATATTACCGGGTTCCTTCCTTTCCCTCGGCTCCCCTCCCCACCTCCTCAATTACCGGTCTTGTTACTGTTAAAATCGAAGCACCGACTAACTACACCACTTGGCGGGAATAGGTTTCCATGCTCCTTCGTGCCCATCGACTTATGGGCTTTGTTGATGGCACCCTACCCTGTCCTCCCTCACAAATTCAAACTCCAACAGGTAATTTTATTTCCAATCTAGACTATCAAATCTAGTCCTATGTTGATCAAAGTATTAGGACCTGTCTATCAGCCTCTCTCGTCCGTCTTGTTCTCAACGATGTCATTCATCCCCCCGCTTTAAAAGACATGTGGGAAGCCCTCGCTAAAAGATTCCATGATTACTCCCTTGCCAAAGAATTTGACCTTTGGTCTCAACTTGTCACTTTTCGCAAAGATAACAAAACCATGACGGCCTACCTTACTGAACTCAAAACAATAGCTGATAACCTCGCTGCCATTGACTCACCAGTCTTGTATCGAGAGTCAATGCACTATGCCCTCTTTGGCTTACCACCGAAGTATGCTGCTTTTAATACTTTCACTTGGAATTCCTTCCGCAATTTCACCTTTGAGAAACTCAAGACAGCGCTGCTGGATGAAGAAGCTGCTCTTTCTCCCATTTAAGCTTGTTCAAGCCTGGATCATGGTCATGCCTTAGTCGCGACGGCTCCTCACTCCAATTATACAAGTAATGGATGCAGTGGACGTGGACGGGGTTGCAAGGGTCGTGGACATAACTCCAACCGCCAAGGGAATCAAGGAGGGCGTAGAGGGTATCACGGTCAAACGCAACTTATCGGGTCGGGTTTGGTAGCTCCTGATGTTGCTCCTCCACCACCACAACCTTGGGTAAGAAATGCAGGTATTGCTCCTCGTCAGTCTCACGATTGTATTCTCGGCGCCGAGCCTCTTGTTTGTCAGATTTGTCATCAGGCAGGTTACGTTGCATCTCTTTGCTCACACCGCTTAGGTCATTTAGGACATTTAGTGTTTAATAGTTTGAGGACTCGTTTTCTGCTTAGTTCTAGTTCTAGTTCTAGTTCCATTAAACATTATCATGCATGTTGCTTAGGCAAATCGCATCGTTTATCGTTTGCTCGTGTTTTGCATACTACTACTGCACCTTTGCAATTAATACATTCAGACATTTGGCAATCTCTTATTAAATCTGATTCTGTTTTTCGGTTTTATGTGCTATTTATTAATGACTACTCGCGATTTATCTGGCTCTATCCGATGCAACGGAAAGACGAAGTTTACTTTATCTTTTCTGACTTTAAGATCTCAGTTGAAAACCAATTTAAATGTTTTCAAATTGATGGTGGTCGCGAGTTTGACAATCGACAAATGTCGGCCTTTTGTCGCATTTACGTTATCCACTTTCGCCTTTCTTGTCCTGATACTCTACAACAAAATGGAGTGGCAGAGCGTAAGCTTCAACATATAAGTGAAATGGTACGAACCCTACTTTTCAGGCGCATCTTCCATATAAATTTTGGGCTGATGCCGCATGCACTTCGTGTTTTATCATTAATTGTTTACCAACCCCGAATTTGCAAATCTCATCTCCTTTTGAAAAGCTTTTCCAACAAGCGCCCAACTACAACATTTTTAGGGTCTTTGGTTGTGCATGCTACCCTGACATCACATCCCATACCACTCATAAATTAGCTTCGCGCTTCCTACCCTGCATTTTCCTTGGATATGCGGGATGGCACAAGAGCTATCGATGTTTGGACCCCACCACGGGTTGTGTTCATATTAGCCGTCATGTCCTTTTGTTGAGCATTTATTTCTCTATCATGACTTAGTCTCTAATTGCGATGTGTCGTCTCCTAGCACCCTCGTGGAGGTTCCCCTCTCTCTCCCGGTCTTACCCACTATCCCTACTATCGCCACCCCAGCTCCTCCCTCATCCCTTGGCTCTGATCTCCCATGCCCATCCTCTGGGTGCCGGACATCGCCCTCCCGAGGCCCCACCGGTGTCCTCGGCTGTCACTAACACAGCGCACCCATCGGGTACGATTACCAATCTCGGCACGGAACTAGGGGGCGGCCCTTCGAGCCCTCCTTGTGCCTCGCCTGGGACCTCGTCAAATGGTTGCCCCCAATTCCCCGTGTCCTCTCGGACCGATTCCGGTCCCGAATGTGCACCCCATGCACACACGTCTTAAGGATGGTATTCGCAAGTCCAAGCACATTCTCTCCCTTAGTTCTATTGTCGTGGTCGAGGAACCCACTTGTTTTTCACAAGCTGTCAAAAATCCTCAGTGGCGGGAAGCCATGGCTGAGGAGTTTAATGCACTTCTTCAAAACCAGACTTGGGACCTTGTTCCCCATCACCTTCTCAAAATGTGGTTGGGAGTACTTGGAAATATAAGGTCAAATATAAGCCTGATGGTTTAGTTGATCGATTTAAGGCCCGTCTTGTTGCACAGGGTTTTCATTAACGTGAAGGCCTTGATTAATTTGAAACATTTAGCCCAGTAGTGAAACCTACCACCATTCGGTTTATACTTATCCCTACAGTCGCTAACTCTTGGTCCATTCACCAACCTAATGTCGAAAACCCGTTTTTACATGGTTTTTTAAGTGAAGAGGAGTACATGAGGCAACCACCCGGGTTCATACACCCTCGGTTCTCTACACATGTATGCCACTTACGCAAGGCTTTATATGGTCTCAAGCAGGTCCCTCAGGCTTGGTTTCACAGGTTCAGCACGTTCCTCTATGGCCTTGGTTTTTACTGTAGCAAAACAGATCCCTCTCTTTTCATTCATCACTCTCCTAGTAGCATTGTGTGTCTAATCCTCTATGTTGATGACATTATACTCACTAGCTCAAACCCAACTCTTCTCACACAATTAACTACCTTTCTGTCCATTGAATTTGCTATAAAAGACCTTGGCCCGCTTCATTACTTTCTTGGTATTGAGACAAAGTGCACTCGACATGGCCTATTTCTTTCTCCACATAAATACACCTTGGACCTCCCTAGTAAATATGACATGCTTGAAGCCAAACATGTTCAAACTTCTATATCGGCCTGGGCCCAACCTTCGGTGACTGACGGGACCCTACTTGCCGATCTGACCGAGTTTCATAGCACGGTGGGTGCTCTCCAGTATCTCACCATGACTCGTTCTGACATTTGCTTTGCTGTTAACCGTGTGTCTCAATTCGTGAATGCTCCTACGACTTCTCATTGGCAAATGGGGAAACGTATTCTGCGATACCTTAAGTCCACTCCCAATCACGGCCTCACTATTACTCCTGGCTCTTACACCTCTATCATTGCATATGCTGATGTTGACTGGGGTGGATGCCCTGATACACACCGCTTTACTACCGGGTTTGCTTTGTTTCTTGGCCCTAATCTTGTTTCCTAACGTGCAAAGAAGCAATGTACGGTTTCTAAGTCCATCATTGAGTCTGAATATCGGGCTGTCGTCGCTAAGGTCGTTGCAGAGTGTGACTGGATTAGATACCTTATGCGTGACTTGGGACTACAGCATTCTGGTTCAACCATCATTTACTGTGATAATATCTCCGCTACCTACTTGGCCCCGAATCCCATCTTCAACGATCGTAGTAAACATGTTGATGTGGATTTCCATTATGTTCGTGAAAAGGTTGTTAAGGGTGATATTCAAGTTCGATATACGCATAACACGAAACAGGTTGCTGACATCTTTACAAAAGGATTGGCCACTGATCGCTTCCGCTTCCACAAAGCGAATATGCACGTTGGTTTCCCAAGTACAGATTGAGCGGGCTTGTTAGTATAATACCCTAGATTTATTTATCCACATTTATATTAGTATTTATCTGTATTTATATCATTAGGCTCCTTTGTAATTTACATGCCTTGAGTATCTCTATATATACATGACTCAGCAACCCTATTGAGTATGTCCACATAATCATTCTTTCACAGTAGAGACCAAAATGTATGAAATAACTTAGATAACTCCTTAAGCAAGTTCTAACTTCTTTGTTTTTAACTAGCCTCTCTAAAAAAGTTCTATTTCCCATCTCGACAGCCAAACCTTTGTACCTACTTCCAGAGAAGTTAACAAATGAATTAAATTCTCAAAAAGTATAATTGTCTGTGGAAATTCTTTTGCTTTTTCCTGCTAATTAGCGAAGGAGCTCACAAATAATCAAGAAAGGAATGACATTCTATTCAATATTCTTCCTATTTGATTTCATAAGGCAATCAAACGAGACCCGAATCTATTAATCTCCCACCTCTAACAAACCAAACTATTTCACTGGTCCATCAAACAAAGAGCTATAAAAAAATAATAGTAAGATTATTACTTTTTCATGAACAGATTCAGTAATACTTTTTATAGTATTTAATTATTAAATATGCAATAAAATATAAATATATAAATTAAATACACGTAATATTCTTTTAAGTAAGCTTTTTTTTTTTTGGTCGGTCAAACAGTGCCTCTTATACTGGGAGTGCAGGGCCATAGGCTGCTGATACTCTCGACACATTCTGTACTGTTCGTCCTTCTCTCTTCTTTCTTCTCTCTTCTCACATCTCTCTCTCCCCCTCTCTCCCTCTCGATTTCTCTTCCCCTTGTTCTTTACCTCCTCTCTCTCTATCCCTTCCGCTCTCTACTCCCCACGCGATCTACTTCTTTATAGGTCTGCTTTGTGCAGCATGTAGGAGCTCCTCCCCTACATGCTTCTTTGCCTTTACCTTGTGCCCTTCACGCTTATATACATAAATGCTTGGATTGATTTTGATGCTTTACATGCCTTTTTTACATGCTTTTTACATGCTCTAAATGCTCGCTTTACATGCCCTTCTTTCTTTCTTTCAGGCTCTTCATAACTATCAAACTCCAAAGACCGGGTTGGAGGTCCTCGGAAACAGCGTTTCGTTAGGGTCTCACCCTGACGGGGTAAGGCTGCGTACATCCCACCCCCTAGACCTTGCGCAAGCAGGAGCCCCTGTAGCACTGGAACTGTTGTTGTTGTTATTGTTCAAGCTATTTTTTATTTTTGTTTTCGTAAAATATATAATATACCATATTGCACATCGCTTATTATTAATTATACAAAATATTTATTCTTAAAATATTTCTGTCTGTTTCACATCAATATATCTGCTTTGTAATGTCACACTGCATTAATTATTTAAAAAATGAAAAATTTACGGTATAAAAATTATTATTATCAGAGAAATAATATGACTTATAAATAATAAGAGGTACAAAATTATCTTAAAAACTATAATTTTACTCTATTAATAACAAATTTATCTAATTATAACATTTGCCTTAATTTCTACACCTAATTTAATTATTATGTGACATGAAAAAATATATAGTTTAACTATAAGAATAATATTAAATAGTATTTTTTATAAGTTACTAAATTTATTCTATATATAGTTAAAATTGAATATATAAATTAGCTAAATATAAAATTACACTAATTATTTTCCTGCATGCTTGCATGTATAGCTCATATCTAACACACACACACACACACACAAAAAACCAACTTGCTAATGAAAAATAAACTGAAAAATTAATAATTACTTTTTTTTATAAACCAATAAATTTGCACCAAAGGTCCCTGTATTTTGCTTATTTTGTTAGTTTAGTCCTCGTACTTTTAATTGTGTCAGTTTAGTCTTTATACTATTTGAATTGTGTCAATTTAGTCCAATTATCAAATTCAAGTTAAGTTAATGATATAATTTTTAATGGCACGATCATGATAGATGCAAGTAATCCACTAGAAATTCACCCATTGACTCAATTTATTCAACTCATAGCCGAATTATTAAAAATTTTATCAACAACTTAATATAAATTTTACTCTAGAGATCAAATTAATGCAATTCAAACAGCAAAGGCACTAAATTAAAACAATTAAAAGTATAAGGACTAAATTAACATAATGTGCTAAGTACATAGACCTTTGACGTAAATAACCTTATTATATAAGATTGAGTATGTAATTAAATATAGTATCACGTAAAAAAATGTATTTATATTTTGTCTAAATGAAAGGGTAATTTTATTGCCAGGGTGAAATTGCTATTTCAGTTCAAGTTCTTAGTTTTTAAAGCAATTTTGTGTCTCTTATTATTTGTAAGTGATATTATTACTTTGACAATAATAATTTTTTATCGTGACGATAACATCTTTAAAAAAATGTATTTATAAATTTGACTTCAGTATTAAAATGGCATGCATAATAAGGCACGCTTTATAAAATATAGTGACATCTAACTAAGATTTTATACCTAATGGCATCGTACATTTATTTAAGGATTTTTAAGGCAAAAGGCCTATGTATTTTGCTCACTGTGTCAATTTAGTCTTTTTTATTTTTAATTGTATCAATTTAGTCTAATATATATAATTTATATTGTGTCAATTTGGTTCTTAAAGTAAAAATTATGTTAAGTTATTAATAAAATTTTGAATGGTTCAGTCATAAATTTTGAATCGATGAATGGATTTGTACTTACTAGGTTATTTGCATTTCATATAATAAAAATTATATCAATAACTTAACTTAAATTTAACAAAATGACTAAATTGATACTATTAAATTGTAGAGAGACTAAATTGATACAATTAAAAGTATAAGGACTAAATTAACACAATCGAAAAAATTGCATAAGCATGTCACCTACCTGATGATTCCATTGGGTTCCCATCGAGTTATTTACTCTATTAGTCCTTACTCTTTTTTAAAATAGTCTTTCATATTTTATTTTATGATAAAAATAATCCTTCATTTAATAATTTTTTAGTACTAAAATAAAACTCAAATGACTATTATAAATAATCAAATTTATTAGCCAACATTTTTGTAATCTTTTGAATACGAAATTTTGCAATTTACTGCAATGTTAATTATGTAAATTGAACATTAATTTATGCAACTTATAAATAATTTAGTTCAATTAAAAAAAAAATTACAACTATAAAATATAGCATATAACAAACATAACCCGTGTATCGTATGGGAATAAACCTGACATGTGATGCAATTGAACCCATGCCCTTTATCATGCACTTTTTATGTTATTGCATATTAAAAAAAGAAAGTTAATTACTTCAAGATATTCCTCCGAATATTTTATTCTACAAATAGTTAAGTTAATTATTAAGTATCTAGTAGAGCTAAACAACAACAACAACGAGAAGTCTAGTGCCTCAAAGCGCTCCCGCGTAAGTAGAGTCTGAGGGGTAGATGTACATAATGAGGCTGTTTCCGAGGACCCCCAACTTGAGACGCTTGTCAGTAGCATAAGCATGGTTGCCTGTTAATTAGTAGGAAAGCAACAAATCATAAGCAGTGCAAAACATAGTGTGAGCAAAATAGACCAACTCAAAGCAAGCCAAATGCTAGGAAACTAGGCAAGTAATAGGCAGGTAGAATACCGATTTCCGATAAACATATATCAAATAGCAAGTAGGCAAGTAGTGAATCAGAGGAGCAAGTACGCACGTAAGTGTGCTAAAGAGGAAGCCAAAGGCCTAGCACTAATAGGCTAGATTATTCTACTTTAACTGCTACACCTGCTACCCCTATGCTAGCCCTCCATTGGGCTCTATCTAAGGACATCTTCTCCCTAAGGTTTAAGTGGGTGAGGTCTTAGCGGATCGACTCTAGCCATCTCTTCTTTGGCCTGCCTCTTCCTCTCCTGCCTAGCGTAGTATGGGGCTATTCACATCTGCGGACTGGAGCGTTGATGGGTCTCCTCCTTACATGTTTGAACCACCTCAAACATTGCTCCCTCAATTTATTCTCAATGGAGGCCACGCCCAAATCGCCTCTTATCACATCGTTCCTGATCCTATCCTTCCATGTATATCCGCACATCCACCATAGCATTCGTATCTCTGCCACTTTCATCTTCTATATATGCTGTTGTTTCATCGCCCTACATTCTGCCCCATACGACATGGCCGGCCTCACTACCGTCTTATAGTATCTTCCCTTTAGCTTTAAGAGAAGCTTTTTTTATCTCAAAGCACCGCATATGCCATCCTCTATTTAAGCCATCCCATTTTAATCCAATTGTTGATATCCTCGTTAACTTCACCGTTGTGCTGTATCATGGACCCTAAGTATATGAAACTCTCCGTCTTCGATATGGCCTTAGATCCAATCTTGATGTCTTCTCGGCTAGGCGTGGTGGAGGGATCGAACTTGAGTTCCATGTACCCTGTCTTGGCTCTGCTTAGTCGTAAGCCCTTCGACTCTAGCACACTTCTCCACAATTCCAGCTTTTCATTAACCTCTTCCCGCGACTCCCCCACCAACATTAGGTCATCTGCAAAAAGCACGCACCAAGGTATACCTCTTTGGATGTGTTCAGTGAGCTCGTCCATAACTAGAATGAACAGATAAGGGCTCAAGGCAGACCCTTGGTATACCTCTATTGTGATCGGGAAAGCGTATGTCTCCCCTTTCACTGTACACACCATAGTTTGTGCGTCCTTGTACATGTCGCTAATGGCCCGAATGTATGGCACGGGGATACCTTTCTTTTCCAAAACTCTCCATAGGACCTTCCGTGGCACTCTAGCATATGCCTTCTCCAAATCAATGAAGACCATGTGAAGGTCCTTTGGTCCCTCCATGCAGTGCTCTATCGTCCGCCTTAGGATATGGATGGCTTCTATTGTTGATCTCCCGAGCATAAATCTAAATTGGTTCTCGAACACATATAATTGAGTTGTTATAGCAAAATGGTCCAAAATAAAAATATATTATCCAAAATTATCCATTTCAAAAAATATTTTTCCAAATAGTCTCCACATCGGCAAATATTAAAAATTTAATTTTTTTTTTTTTGGGGTATGTTGTAAAATTGGTCCCTATATGACTTAACTATGTCAAGAAAAATTTAAGTCAAGAAATGTTCAAATATTATAGATCAAAGGGTGTAAATGGCAAGTGGCATAAGTTGTAATTTTTGGTAAAAAGTTATTATTGTACCCACCTGTTAAAATTCATTTAAATAAGCAAAAGTGGTAAGATGACGTTGTTGCCCTTGCTCGTGTGCTATATTTACCTGCCCGTGCCACTACCCGCTGCCCAAAGCTTCTCGAGGAAGCTTCCCAGATTCTGTTATTAGTGGCTGCCACGTGTCAGCCATCCGGGACAACTATTTGTGTTTCTTGTGGGCTTTTATGGACTGTTGATCTGGTTCGTATGAACGGCCGAGATTGAACCTTGGAGCCTTGCCACGGATCGGAGTTCTGTTGCCTATATATACTGACCCTTTTTAGGGTTTGCCGTACGCTTTTGCATTTCTCTCTGTTTTCTCTTCAGCCACCGCCTCTTTTCATTTTGCTCTGGCGATCTTGAGGCGATCGAAGGCGATTGAGTATATCCGCGGGATTTAAGGCTTGATAGTTCAAATCTTGGTAGTTTGGAGCACGTATGAAGCCTTGTAGGCTTCGGTTGTGAGCTTTCTCTTCCCTTACTCTTTATTTTCGTTCGTCTTTAGGTTTCTGACTTAGAAGCCTTAAGGATCGGTTTGTATAAAGTTGTATATCATTGAAGTCTGGTCTGTAATACTTGAACTCGACTTATAGTGGATAGACTTTCCTAGAAATAGGGAGCCGTGGAGTAGGTCCTTCTTTAAAGGCTGAACCACGTAAAATCTCGTTGTTATCGCTGTGTTCTTTGTGCATGTGTTCGGTTTTGGATGAATCTTGCTAAACTACAGTTACAGGTTTCTTGAACTAGATCTGAAGTGTTGAATGTTTGTTGTTATTGACGTTTTTTTCAGGAACTAAAGTTAATAAGTTTAAACCCTAGGAATATGACCTAAAACCTAACAAGTGGTATCAGAGCATCAGGTTCTTTACCTTAAAGAAACAGTATGGCGTCTGCTAGGGTTGATATTGAAAGGTTTGACGGTAGGAATGATTTCAACCTATGGAAACTAAAAATGAAAGCAATCCTTATGGCACAAGGTGCTGGAACTGCACTTTTGCCCGAAAAGGATCAACCAACTTATCTAACTGAAAAGCAGAAAGTAGAAATTGAACATAAAGCTTATGCTTCTTTATTACTTAGTCTTGATAACTCGGTACTTAATCAGATCTGCTCTGAAAAGACCGTAGCAGATATATGGGCTAAGTTAGAGGAAATCTATAAGTCTGAGTCATTGTCCAATAGGATGCTGTGCATGGAATCCCTTTTCACCTTTAAGGTGAGTGAGACTAAACCCCTAGAGGACTCTATAGATGAGTTCTATAAAATCTGTCAAGATCTAGAAAACGTTAAAGTTACTGTTGCGGATGAATTGTTGGCTGTATTGTTGCTATGTGCCTTACCTAAATATCTTAGGTCCTTTAAGGACACACTAAGATATGGACGTGACACTGTAGCACTGAAAGACGTTACAAAGGCCCTAAGATCCAAGATCCTAGAACTTAGGAAGGAAGGGAAGTACCCACCAACCACTAACAGTGGGGAAGGGCTGTCAGTCAGGGGTAGGACAAAGACTCGAGACAACCATAACAACAATAACAACCATAACAATCATAACAACCATAATAACTACAACAATAAAGATAGGAGAAGAAGTAAGAGTCGAAACAGATCTAGTTCAAGACCTAGAAGAGATTGTAGTAAAGTAAAATGTTATGAGTGTGGTAAACTAGGACACATTAAAAGATACTGTCCAGATTACCAAAGAAAATTTAACGGCACAACTAACAACACTGAATTTAATGACGGATATGACTCCGCTGAAGTATTAGTAGTATCCACAGACCAAACTACACATGAGTGGGTTCTAGACTCAGGGTGTAGCTTCCATATGACTTCAGATAGATCCTTCTTTACTGAATACCAGACTGTAGCTGGGGGAAAGGTGCTGTTGGGAAATAACCACGGATGCCAAGTAGTTGGGATAGGGTCAGTTAGGGTTAAAGGGTCAAATGGGATTGACTTTACCCTAAAGGGAGTTAGGCATGTGCCTGAACTTAGAAGGAACCTAATTTCTCTAGGACAATTAGACCAGGCTGGTATGACCTTAAAGGCACAACAGGGGGTAATGAAGGTCCTTAAGGGTTCCCTTGTAATGCTAAGAGGAGAGGTCAAGAACGGTCTATATGTGCTTAGAGGTGACGTAGTTCCTGCTGGCTGCTCTATTGTAGAGAAAACTGACCTAACCAACCTTTGGCACAAAAGATTAGGACATGTATCAGAGAGGGGCCTGAATGAGCTGAACAAGAGAGGGCTGTTGGGGGGTGGTTATGTGTCTAAACCTGATTTCTGTGAGTCATGCATATTTGGAAAACACCATAAACTATCTTTTAAATCTGGAATCCATATAACTAAGTCACCGGTAGACTATATCCACTCTGACCTGTGGGGACCAGCAAGGGTACCCACTTTAGGTGGAGCATACTACTTTCTATCTATGGTAGATGATTTCTCTAGGAAGGTTTGGGTCTACCTACTTAAAACAAAGGATGAATGTTTTAGTGCCTTTGTTAGGTGGAAGAACCTTATAGAAAATCAAACAGGTAGGAAGATTAAGGTACTTAGAACTGATAATGGACTTGAATATATAAACACTGAATTTGATAGTTTATGTGCTCAAAATGGTATTAAAAGACACAACACTGTTAGGAAAACTCCCCAACAAAATGGACTAGTTGAAAGAATGAACCGTACGCTCCTAGACAGGGTAAGATGCATGTTATTTGCATCAGGACTTGGTAAAAATTTTTGGGGGGGTAGGCTGTAGCTACTGCATGTTATCTAATTAATCGTACTCCCTCCTCTGCAATTGACTTTAAAACCCCTGAGGAAAAATGGACTGGAAAAACAAGCGACTATTCTATTTTAAAGGTTTTTGGATGTGCTGCGTATGCACATCAATCTGAAGGAAAACTTGAACTCAGGGCTGTAAAAGGTGTTTTTCTAGGCTATCCGAATGGTGTAAAGGGGTATAGGGTGGGTGTTAGGGATGGAAACAGAACCAAAATCATAAACAGCAGCCACTTCCTCCAACCCTAGGAAGTATGATCCTGAACTCTACGAGTTCGAGATCAGCCCACCAGAGCCTATATACCAGGAAAACCAGACCTTAAATCCTGAGGAAGAGGTGACTGACAGTGCTGAAGGGAGCACTGAACCTCAAGAAACAATTGAACAAACAGACCTATCAAACTACCAACTAGCTAGGGATAGGGAGAGGAGAGAAATTAGGGCACCAGTCAGGTTTGGCAGTGCGGATTGTATTGCATTTGCCCTAAATACTGCCCTAGAGTATGTAGAATCAGAACCTCTCACTTATACTCAGGCTATTAGTGGGGCTGCCTCTGAACAGTGGCTCAAAGCCATGACAGAGGAAATGGAGAGCCTCAAAAGGAACAAAACTTGGGTTTTGGTTCCTAAACCAATGGATAGGAAGTTGGTAGGTTCTAAGTGGATTTATAAGGTAAAAGAACCCGATACATCATCTGGACAGCCAAGGTTCAAGGCTAGACTAGTTGCAAAAGGTTTTTCACAAAAAGAAGGGGTAGACTATAATGAGATTTTTTTCTCCCGTTGTAAAGCACACAACTATAAGAATACTTATGGCACTAACGGCTAAGTTTAGCCTATTTCTGGAACAAATGGATATTACAACAGCTTTTCTTTATGGTGAGCTGGATGAGGAAATCTTTATGGCCCAACCTGAGGGCTTTATTGAACCAAACCATGAAAACCATGTTTGTCTACTTAAGAGGTCTTTATATGGCCTAAAACAATCCCCTAGACAATGGTACAAACGTTTTGACCAATTTATAAGAAGTAGGGGCTTTAGTAGGTCAATACATGACACTTGTTTTTATTATAAACATGATGATACTGTTGATGCACTGTATTTGTTGATTTATGTGGATGATATGCTGCTGGCCAGTAAATCCATGAACCATATTAATGATTTGAAACTAATGCTTTGTGCTGAGTTCGATATGAAAGATCTAGGGAAGGCCAAGAAGATACTTGGTATGGAAATTACCAGGGATCCAGCAGCTGAAACAGTGCACTTATCTCAACAAAAGTATTTGGAAAAGGTATTGGTTAGATTCAACATGTCTGAATGTAAACCTGTAAAATTGCCCTCAGCAAGTCAGTATAAGTATACAGTTCAACAGTGTCCCACGAATGAGATAGAAAAGAAACAAATGGAAAGAGTCCCATATGCTAATGTTATAGGTTCCTTAATTTATGCTATGACTTGTACACGTCCAGACTTAGCTTTCCCTTTAAGTGTTTTGTCTAGGTTTATGAGTAAACCAGGAAAGGAACATTGGGATGGAGTTAAGTGGCTGTTAAGGTACATTAAACAAACCTATAAACTGGGACTTACTTTTGGACGGACAAAAACCTACCTTAGATTGATAGGTTACACCGATTCTGACTTTGGGGGAGACATAAATAAAAGGAGGTCCACTAGTGCTTACATTTACACTTTAAATGGTGGAGCCATTTGTTGGAAGTCTAAGTTGCAGCCTGTGACTGCGCTGTCAACCACTGAGGCTGAATTTGAGGCCCTCACAGAAGCCATAAAAGAGGCTATCTGGCTGAGAGGTTTACTGTCAGAAATAAACATCGATAACGGGCCTCCCGTACTGTTTTCGGACAGTCAATCAGCCCTTGCATTGTGTAAAAACCCCGTGTTTCATGATAGGACTAAACACTTAGCTATCAAGAGGAATTTTGTAAACGACATGCTTGAAAGGAACACTGTTGAACTGCGAAAAATCTGTACTGCTGAAAATCCAGTGGATATGGGCACAAAAATTTTGACTTTGGACAAGTTACTTAAATGTATTAACTTGGTTCAAAGTAATTGGGATCATGGATGACGAACCCAATTTGTTTTGCTCCTATTACTAGGGAATGTCCAGTAGTTAACCCATATAGGTACCAAGGTGGAGAATTGTTGTAAAATTGGTCCCTATATGACTTAACTATGTCAAGAAAAATTTAAGTCAAGAAATGTTCAAATATTATAGATCAAAGGGTGTAAATATCAAGTGGCATAAGTTGTAATTTTTGGTAAAAAGTTATTATTGTACCCACCTGTTAAAATTCATTTAAATAAGCAAAAGTGGTAAGATGACGTTGCTGCCCCTGCCCGTGTGCTATATTTACCTGCCCGTGCCACTACCCGCTGCCCAAAGCTTCTCGAGGAAGCTTCCCAGATTCTGTTATTAGTGGCTGCCACGCGTCAGCCATCCGGGACAACTATTTGTGTTTCTTGTGGGCTTTTATGGACCGTTGATCTGGTTCGTACGAACGGCCGAGATTGAACCTTGGAGCCTTGCCACGGATCGGAGTTCTGTTGCCCATATATACTGACCCTTTTTAGGGTTTGCCGTACGCTTTTGCATTTCTCTCTGTTTTCTCTTCAGCCACCGCCTCTTTTCATTTTGCTCTGGCGATCTTGAGGCGATCGAAGGCGATTGAGTATATCCGCGGGAGTTAAGGCTTGATAGTTCAAATCTTGGTAGTTTGGAGCACGTATGAAGCCTTGTAGGCTTCGGTTGTGAGCTTTCTCTTCCCTTACTCTTTATTTTCGTTCGTCTTTAGGTTTCTGACTTAGAAGCCTTAAGGATCGGTTTGTATAAAGTTGTATATCGTTGAAGTCTGGTCTGTAATACTTGAACTCGACTTATAGTGGATAGACTTCCCTAGAAATAGGGAGCCGTGGAGTAGGTCCTTCTTTAAAGGCTGAACCACGTAAAATCTCGTTGTTATCGCTGTGTTCTTTGTGCATGTGTTCGGTGTTGGATGAATCTTGCTAAACAACAGTTACAGGTTTCTTGAACTAGATCTGAAGTGTTGAATATTTGTTGTTATTGACGTTTTTTTAGGAACTAAAGTTAATAAGTTTAAACCCTAGGAATACGACCTAAAACCTAACAGGGTACTTGACACATTAGACCTTTTTTATTTTTATTTAATTTTATAATAAATTATTAGTTATTAATTAAACTAAATACATTAATTATATTTTTATTATCATGTTATATTTAGTTTTATAATATAATTATAAAAAAAAATTTAAATTAAGTTATTTATTAAATATTAAATAATATTATCTATACATACTTTTTTAATTTACTCACTATTACAGTTATCTAATAATATCATTTATTTATATAATATTTAACATAAATTATTATATTTAAAATTATTATCACAAGGAAGGAGGGACCCCAAAACAAAAAATAAAAATAAAAAAATTAAAATTTTAAAATTTGTTGACGTGGGGGCCATTTAGGTAAATATTTTTCGAAATAGGTCATCTTGAGTAATATTTTTCTATTTTGGGCCATTTTAGACAACTGCTCTATATAATAATGATTGACATAACATAACTTTTTCTTTGATAACTAGAGAGAAGGCTTTCAGTCTAAGCCCACGCAAACACCAAAGCGGAGCCCGAGAAAGCCTGTAAGACCAAGAAAAAAGCAAAACAAAATAAAAGACCCTAAAATCTATAGGTACCTAGAAACACACCTTATATATGGCCAAATTCACGTGTAAGGTCAACATTTTTGGGCAAAATAATATCAAATTCTAATGAAAATACTCATATGTTGTTAGAATTGTATTCTACTTTAGTATTTTTAGGCTAATATCTATCAACTTTTTGCAAAAATTTCCCAACCCCCAAAAGCCTCTAAACCCAATCCAAACAATTTTGAGGGGACGTTATTTAATACTTTGGGTCATAAGAAAGAAAAAATAAGAAATCCAAGTTATTTGCTATGTCATTTTACAAGGTACAACAACAACAATAACAATAGACCCAGTGTCTCAAAGGCTCCCACATAAGTGGGGTCTGGGAAGGATAGATGTACGCAACCTTACCCCTTCAGGGTCTAACCCTGCTGAGAGGCCGTTTCCAAGAACCCCCAGCCTTATAAGGTCGGCAACATGAGGACTTCCCATGAGATCACCCATTTTGGTACTATTCTCACCCAATTACGCTTAACTTCAGAGTTCTAATGGGATCCGGTGCCTTAGTGCCTGGTAAATGAACCCTTCATTTTGCAAGGTATATAATATATCTTTTATATATTATTACTAAGTCTTCCTTTCTCTCAAAATTTCTCAAAACCTCAAATCTTACAATTCTAGAACCTCGTATAAACGTAAGCAAATACTAAAAAAGGAAAAAATAAATATTCATGTATTTAATCTAATGTCATAATATATAAAACTACGCTTTTAAAATATAAAAATTTTCCGTGTATTGCACGAGATAACACTAATATAAAATTTATTATTTAGATATTTTGAGATCTGGTCTTTTATCACTTATGTATTAAAACGCAAAAGAAAAGTAATCCTAGATTAGGCCTGCTTTTTAATTCAAAGACTGAATCAGGCAAACTGTGGCCTCATTTAGTTGCCGAAAAAATTAAATTCGTACAGAAAGTCGTACTTTCCAGGAATTTACTTCCCTTGACAACTTCTTAGGAAGTAGTATAAAAGTGTTGGGTTGCCCATATGAGAAATAGAACTTCCTCGGAATTCAATTCCTATGTTTTGTTTGGTTGACACAACACTTCTCATGAAATATAATTAAAATGACTATTATGCCCATGTTCAGTCTTCGAACATCATTGATAAAGGAAATAATGGGTAAACTTGTCATAATTACAAATTAGAGGAGGTAGAACTGTTATATGGATTAAAAAATATGAAGGAAGTAGAACTTACCTGGGGGGCTAGGTAAGTTACTTCCTCTGTTTTGAAGTAATTGGAACTTACTTAGCATTTCCAATTTTCCACATCTTGCCTACTTCTCTCATACCAAACAAGACCAAAAAACCACACTTCCTATGAATTGAAACTTTCCTTATCTATTTCCCGCAGATCAAACAAGGCCTATATGTCAGTCAGGTCCTTGGTCTCAATATTTGGAGCAAGTAGCGCTTTGGTTTGATCCAACTCAAACCGGTGCATCAATCACTTCATTGAAGACCAAACCAGTTCCAATAATAAAATGAAACCATAAGAAAATGACAATAAGGATCGGTAGTCGGAACAAAAACTTCTCTCTTTTTTAATGCTATTTTTTTCTTATTAAAAACAAATCCTATAAAATTGATTCAATAGAAGCATAGGTTGCTTATTAATGATAAGATTAAGAAGTTCATTCAAAATTATCCCGAAACGCTCAATCTAAATCACCCAATTTATAGTATTTTGTCCACCAACTTTGATTGTCTTCTTGGCTAATAGATTCATTGAAATCAAAAAGTTCAAATGATCAAGTTGACAATTTTTTCCCCAAGAAAACCTAATACGAAACGGAAATGTGAAATCAGTTTTGAACACATCAAAATCGAAGACCAACTCAGAATCCACCGAAGAGAGAAAATAACTAGGGTTTATATTCAAAAATTTTGAAATGAGCCATACGCGAAACCCTAAAATGCAAAATAATGAAAATGTCCTAAAATACGAAATTACAAAAATGCTAGTAAGCTATTTAGAAAACATAAAATGGCCTAAAAACACGTTTAGAGGCCGAATATTAGAAATATAGGCTAGGCCAGTTGCAAAGCCATTGGGGTTGCATAGTTTAGTCACATAGCTTCAATTTGACAGATTACGAGCCCCAGAACACATTACGGATCAAAAGTTATAGCCGTTTGAAGTTGCCCGCACAAACTAGTGCTTTCGGCCAACCTGTTTGGGTTTCTGGCAATCTAACTACTCCAAAAATTCTTCTGTTACTTGTCCTTCATCAAAATCAATTATAATTAACAAGTCTAAATTCAGCCCATTGATACCGAAGCTCAAATTGAATCCAAATTGGTCAAGAACCAAAAATAGATTATGGGGTAGAATAGAATTAGAAGAAAATTAGGGAGAAAGAAGAATAGTATAGGGAGAAGGAAGATAACATTTTCATTGATAATCCCTGATTAAGACATCCTTATCTATATATAGTAAGTATTTTTGCTAAATAAACAAAAGGAAAAGTAATTATAATATATATACTAAAACAAGTAAATGTAGTTAAAAACCCTAATTTAACTACCGGATAAAAGCACGTGCCTGCACGTGCTCCCTAACCAATTCCCACAACCCAGCTCACCCGCTGCTCACGTGCCCCAAAAAAAACCTGCCAAAACTAGCCGTTGGAAAAAACAAATCCCTCTTGCTGCAGAATTTCCCAATTCACTCAGTTTCTCTGTAACACCCATACTGGTCCGATTTGGATCGGTCTAATCGTTTAACCAGTCTTGAGCTGGGCATATTCAACTTAAATCAGTTCGGTCTTCAGCCTTATTTTTTAGCATTATTTGATATTCGAATGGAGCTGGTTCCATCTTAGACTGATGTGCTTCTGTACACATCATGATCAAAGCTAAGCTATGAAAGGGTCAAGCCTTGACATGCCAAGTTAGGACCGATCCTGACAATTTTGGGATCCTAAGTGAACATTACAAATGAGGGCGCTTCATATATTGACATTTCTCTTAATAACATAATACTAATACGATAAATTATAATAGTTAATATTAGCAGTTAAAACTTTAAAAACTATCACTCATAAAATAACAAGAGGAATTTACTTTAAAATAGCAATTTTTTTTAGTAATACTACAGTAAAATAATAAAAGTACCTTTCAATACTCATATTTTACTTTATACGCACGAAATTTGAGATAATATATTGTATAGAAACTACCTGTGTTCACTTAATTTATCCAAAAATATGGTTGTCAAAGGGTATTTTTGTTATTTAGCTGTAGCATTTGTAAAAAAATAGTTGCCACGTCAGCTCTAGTAACGAAAAATAACATCATCACGCCAAAGAAGGGTCTTTTAATTAAAACAGCAAAAACATAAGGGTCTTTTTATTAATACGACAGAAACCTAGCAGCCTTTTTTAACAATTCAAAAAGATCAGAGTTCAACAACAACAACAACAATCCTAGTGCCTCCAAGGGCTCCTGCCTAAGCAGTGTCGGGGGGGGGGGGGGGGGGGGGGGGAGATAGATGTACACAGCCCTTACGCCTTCTGGGAGCTACCCTGAAGGGAGGCTGTTTCTGAGGACCCCCAACTTGAGAAGCTTGTCAAAAAAAATCAGAGTTATTTTTATTGTTTTTTAAAATAGCAGAGTACAACAACAACAACAGGCCCACTGCCACAAGGGCTCCCGCGTAAGCAGGGTCTGGGAGGGGTAGGATGTACACAGCCTTACCCCATCAGGTAAATACTCTAATGAGAGGCTGTTTTCGAGGACCCTCAACCTGAACAGCTAGAAGGGCATGAAAAGCACGGAGAGCATAACAAGCATGGAAGCATCTAAGTAATAGCAAAACGCAACCAAGCATCTATGAAAGAGAGCCTACCTAATGACAACATGCATTCATACAAATGGTGTAAGCAACAAGAAGTAAGACAGAAATATGTATAAACAGACAGGCATGTAAGAAGCCTGGTAGCACTAGTACTAGTCTAGAAGTGATTGTCATTCTTATATCGCTATATCTGATATTAATCCTCCACTGAGCTCTATATAGAGCCATTTTTTCACTGAAGTTGAGATAGGCTAGGTTTTAAAATATTAGAGTACTAAAATATAAATAACCGAATATTCTTTCTTGGAAAATAGATTTAGCACGTTGGTTTGTTTTGTGTTGTAGATAAGTGCCACGTATCTATCAACAGGACTGCGCCATGTTACACGCCAACTCCAATGACGTGCACGTTCCCGTTCAATTAACACTTCAATTTCACATTCATAATGCTTGATCTGACCACGTGGGATATAGATTGCTGGCGGAAAACGTCACCGACCAAAAAAAAAATCACCGGTTAGAGTATAAAAACTATTCATATACCTTTACTTATCGACTTAAGTTTTTGAAATGATTATTTTTTTGACATAATATCAAAGTCTTATTAACCATAGAAAAAAATAAGTCTATTGTGACACTAAATTTTAACTCTTGTTACGCTTAAAAGTATAGCTAACCATTATAGCTACACTTTTATTAGTGTTGCAGTTAGTTGTGTAATAAAGACTATAAATACGCTTAAAAGTGACCCAATGGCTCATTTTTTCTAAATTGCTTGAGTCTGTGACACTTATTTGAAAGTGTTGCTAGATTGGTGTCCCAATAGATTGATTTTGACGTAAGAGGTCAGAAATTTGAATTCCAACAGCCCACACTTTCAATATTAATATATTTTAAGCACAAGGTATCAGGTGGGCCTGTGTACTATCCACACTTCAACCCCAGGGCCGGACATAAACCCAAGCGACCCAGGCAACTAAAATTTTTTGGGTCGGGGTTTTTAAATTATCTATTGGTATTATTAATAAGTTTTGCTATTATAATTTTTATAGTTTGTTGTATATGAGGGCTCCATTTTGAAAATTTTGCTTGGGGTTCTGAAAATGTCAAGACCGGCCCTGTTCAAGCCTAAGAGGTATTTGCATGAGCGGGCATGTTAGAGTATAAAATTATTCCTTGGTCTTCACCCATTAGCTTAAACTTTTAAAAAAGTTGGTTACTTGACATCACCAGTGTTTGATTCCCACTAAGAATATGTTGCTCTCTATATATGGGGATCCCCCAAAGTCTTACCAATGTTTAAAAATAAGTTTGATTTGGGCATGTTTAATTTGGTTTTCACCGAATTTACATTTAGGCCTCGTTTGATATGTGAAAAGTAAACGAGGGAAGTTTCAATTCATAGGAAGTGTCGTTTTTGGGTCTTGATTGATATGCGAGAAGTAAGTAGAATGTGGTAAGTTGAAATTGCTAAATAAGTTCCAATTGCTTCAAAACGAAGGAAGTAACTTGCCCAGCCCCCTTGGGTAAGTTCTACTTCCTTCATGTTCTACCACTTCTAATTTATAATTATGATAAGTTTACCCATTACTCCCTCTATTAATGATGTTAGTAGATTGGACATGGGCATAATAGTCATTTTAATTGTATTTCATGGGAAATATTGTGTCAACAAAACAAAATATAGGAATTGAATTCCTTTGCCAACCAAACGAGGCCTTAGGGAAATACTCTTGTCGTTATTAAGGTGATACAAAAAGAGTTTAAATGCCCATCATGGGGGTGTCTCAGATGGTGGCATCTCCTACCCATACAGTCATCGCTTAGGGGTTAAGAGTTCTAACAACGTAATATTAATACAACAAATTATAAAATTTGAATCGTAAAACCTTTTTTTTGTTAATTAGCAACATAGCTGCGATACATAGCAGAAAACTCGAATAAACAAGCCCTGAGTCAACTTGTATAAGAGTGGGGATCGAAACAACAGAAAACATAACAAATTGAAAAACAAGCAAACACAAAGAGCCAAAAACACGTCTAGGGAGGACTCGGAAACAGGACAAACCAAAAGACAAGAATATCAAGTAGTCAAACCCCTAATCTATTAAAGCAAAGCATTTAGCATAAGTGGATCATAACCATCAAATCCTACTCTTAGTCTTTTCCCCATCTCCAACATGCGCTTCGCAGCAAGGATTTTACTAGCATCTTTAATACTATCGTCTCTTTTTACCAGATTCCTCTTTTTTTGTTTGCCAGAGACCTTTGCATCTTTAATCGTAAAATTTAATTGTTGAGACTAGTATTTTATTATATTTTGTATATTATAGTATATATTTTATATCAAGTACCAGACATTTACTATTAGTTTTAATTCCTAGAATAAGTAATTAGGAAAAAGCTTGGCTTGAGCTTTTTTTTTTTTTTTTTTGATAATTAGAGACAAAGTCACTGAACAAAATAGGCAACTCAACCAATCGAGCCCTGAGTCAACCCGTAAAAGAGTGGGGACCAAAAAGAAACCAAAAAAAGGACGACCAACAAGAACAAGCAAAACACGACTCTCAAACACTACTAGGCAAGATATCAAAAACATGACCGACCAAAAGATAGAAAAATGGGACAACGAAGCGCTAAATCTTCTCAAGCAAGGCACTTAGCAAAAGCGGGTCAAAGCCATCAAAGTTTAGACTTTGTCTTTTCCCCATCTCTTTGATGGTAATGAATCGATTGTAATTGAGTACATTGCCATGACGAAGTAGGATATTTCCTGTTTTGTTTCCCCGGATCTTCCCCTTTTCCCGGTCCATGCTATGCAGTGATGGTCGTAGTCATTTAGTCCTTGTTAGTTGTCTTGCCTGTGTTTTTCCTGAATTCCTATTTCCCTGGTCTGTGGAAATATTTTTTCCTTGTCTTTGTTTTATTCCCTGTTTTGCTATGGGTTGCTACGGGTTGCTTCAGGTCTCGTTTGTTCAAAGTGTCTGTTGTATTACGATTTTGTTGCTAATTATCGAAAAAAAAGAGTGAAGTAACATTATTGTATTTTCTACCCCTTGGTTTTTTCTCCATGTCACTGGCCTTAGGGCTTGAAAGCTAAAACGTTAACACTATAAATATGTGCGTATTGTAATCATTCAATTCTATGCAGTTAGCACCCATTAACACAACAAAATCGAGTGGAAAGGGTAAAATAAGGAAAGAGAAATGAGGAAATTAGGAAAAGAAAGGTTTATTTTAGTTAATTATAAAAAATCACTCCATAAATCACTATATTTTATTTTCTTAATTTCTTAATTTCCCTTTCCTTATTTCTCTCTTTCCACCTGATTTTGTTGTGTTAACGGGTGCCACCCATTAGTGTAACCCTATTAATATTAATAACTGATAATTTAAAAATCAAAATCCCTAAAATTTGGAGTCCCTAAAATTTAGGGCCTATTTAGCAAAATGCCTTATTTTGGGAAAAAAAATTTTTTTTTAAGTAACTTTTTTACAAAAATATTTAGCAAAGTAACCCAAAGTGTTAGAAAAAATGTAGAGAATGGCGCCACTAAATTTTGCGAATTTTTTTTGGTTAACTTCTGTAAGAATTAAAAAGCAACATTCTAGTGCCCCAATGGCTCTCGTCTAAGCAGAGTCTGGGGGTAGATGTACGCAGCCTTACCCTGAAGGGAGACTGTTTCTGATAACCCCAACTTGAGGGGTGAAACACGAGGACTTCCCAGAAGGTCACCCATCCTGTTACTATTCTCGCCCAAGCATGCTTAACTTTAGAGTTCTAATGGAATCCGGTACTTGCGTGTTGGTACCCTCTTAGGTTTCCTATAAGAATTATAAAAATTAAAAAAAAAAAAACTTTTTTTACTCCTATAAGCATTATAAATGACACACTACATATTACTATAAATTGTAAGCCAATTGGAGGAGAGAGGGTGCTATATAATAGTGTTGGCCATACTATAAGCCAATCAGTGGAAGTCGACGTGAACGTAGTGTTGACATTTATTATAGAATATTTATTTATTTTATTTTATATTTTGACGAGTTACATGTAGTCTGTCATTACATGATGGCAAAACCCCAAATTTGGAATAACTTATTATTCTTGTCAAATTCCGGAAAAGCTGGCTTTGAAAGAGTAAAAAAAAAAATAATAATAATAATGCTTATAGGAGTTAAATTTTTTTCTCTAAGATTGAAAAAAAAAAAATTTTACTCTTATAAGCATTATATTAAAAAAAAAAAAAAAAAAAACCTTTAACTCCTATATAATGATTATAGGGGTAAGAAATTTTTTTTTTTATATTAGAGAAAAAATTTTAACTCTTTTAAGCATTATATATATTTTTTTTTTACTTTTTTTGAGCTAGCTTTTTCGAAATTTGAAAAGAATAATAAACTATTCCAAAATTGGAGCCTTACTATTGTGTAATGACACACTAAATATAACTCGTAAAAACAAAAAATAAAATAAATGAATATTCTATGACAAATTTCAACACAACGGTCACATTGACTTCTACTGATTGGCTTACAGTGTAATCAACATAGTTATATAGTGCCCTGTCTCCATCGATTGGCTTAAGGTTATAGTAGTATGTAGTGTGTTATTTATAATGCTTATAGGAGTGAAAAAAAGTTTTTTGTAATAATTCTTATAGGAATTAAAAAACATTTTCCAAGAAAAAGGGCACCTCGTAGTTGTAGGCACTGTACAATTTAAATTTGTTAACTTGCAGCTGAACTCTATGAAGAATCAAAGAGTTAGGAAAAAGTGTGACAAAAAAGCCAAGCAGTTGCCTCCAAAGCTCCTTAAGGACATGATTCCTGAGGAAGTTGAGTAATTCAAGTCTAAGTTGGATGCAGTTGTTTGTTCATTTGCTGCTTTGTTAGGGCTTGCTCGGGTGTTTCTTTCTGGCTCTATTTCAGTATTTCGGAATTTGGTTGTTCCTGCTTCTGGGAGTTTTCTTCAATGTCTTCTTCGGTGGGGCTTTCTTTGTACGTCTCGAGTTGCTTGTGGTTGGTTGCCTTTTCTTTGGTATCTAGTGCTGCAGGTTGGAGATGGTTTTTCTTTTACTCTGTTGTGTTCTTTTCGCTGTTTTGGTGTTGTTCTGGGGGTGGGTCTTGTTTTACAGGTTTCTTGTTATTTTTCCTTTTACATACTTTGTGTGTGCTTTTTGGGTCTCTTGTTTGAGACACCTGCTTTTGTTCGCGAGTTTTATCCTCTCTAGTTATCGAAAAAAAGCTGTAGGCACCATTTCTACACTTTTTGTGACAATTTGAGTTACTTTTCTAAATATTTTTGTAAAAAGATTACTTTTTAAATTTTTTTTATAAAATAAGACATTTTGCTAAATAAGTGCCGATTGTTTGGTGTTATGTCCGGTTCGCACTGAATCGACTTTGATTTTGAACAGACAATTGAGGCCCCACCCAAAAACGATCTGTTTGTGATGAGTAGGTACCCAACCCGTGCACGGTAGCAGCATCCCTTTTTTTTCGATAATTAGTGACAGAATCACGGTACAGAGCAAGTAATTTGACCAAGCGAGCCCTGAGTCAACCCGTACATGAGCGGAGACCAAAAAAAGGAAGACAAGCAAAAACGGCAAAATACGAGCCTCAAATACGACTCAGCAAGACATTGAAAACATGACCGACCAACGGACATGAAAGAGTTAGCAACATCCCTGTTGTTTCTTGATACGAGCCTAATTCGAAATAGACCTAAAACTAAAGAAAAACAGTAAAATAGGACATATTTTATTACATAATTTGTAATGCAACCTTCTACCATTATATATAAAAATTCGCCCATTTTGGGTCGGGCCAGTTCCAGCTTTTATTGACTATCACATTACTTTAGGGCCATATACGTAGGCCTGGTTTGGTTGCAACATGAATTGATTCCCTTAGGACATTGTCTTTTTCGGGAATGCAATTCTTGTGTCAACTTTTTAGAAAATAGGTAAAACATGTTTGGTTGCGAGGATGAGAAATAAAATTTTCTTTAGGAGGTTAGTTAAAAACAAATGAATTAGAATTTATCTAAGGGAGGCTAGGTAAGTTACTTCCTGTGTTTTGAAGAAATTAAAAATGAAAATTGCTTCCCGCATTCTGCCTATTTCGCGCCAGCCAAATAATAGTTAAAATCCGTACTTTCCATAAAATTTTACTTCACGTATGCAGAAAGTAGATGCGGGAAGTAGAATTTCATGGGACGTGCGGATTTAAGCTCTTGTTTTGTTTGCAGGAAATAGGCAGAATGCAAGAAGTGGAATTGCTAAGCAATTTTTAATTCTTTCAAAACGCATGAAATGACTTATCTAACTCCTTTAAGTAAGTTCTAATTCTTTCGTTTTTAGCTAGCGTCCGAAAGAAAATTCTATTTTTTACCATAACAACCAAATATATTTTACCTACTTCCTAAAAAATTAACTAAAAATTAAATTCCTAAAAAATATAACTTACTATGTGTCAACCAAACGATGCCTTAATTTGGCACATTTCTCCCTCTCTCTCTCCTTCACTTGGTCATTAGTGTACTCACATTGCGTAGCTCTCTGCTGCTCAATTGCTCTCTCTCTCTCTCTGCAGGAGGAAGAAGAAGAAGAAGAAAGAGGAGCAATGAATTCTTTGCTACACGGATCTCTCTCCTTTCCGTCTCTTTCTCGCTCTTCTCCTCTTCATTTCTGTATGTCATTTTCAAATTCTCTCTCTCTCTTTTGATTTTTCTTTCGATTTGTGTTTTTTTTGGTTGATTTTGTCGTTTGAAATTGCTGTGTAATTGTGTTGTTGTATATGTGCTTAATTTGTTCCATTTTTCAAAGGTAATATTATCGTCCCGGTAAAATTGTTATTATTAAGGCTCTGTTTGTTTCGTAGGAAAAGTGAATTTTAGGAATATGATTTTCTTTGGAAAAGATTTTCCAAGAAAATTAAAATCTGATTGAGGTTTTCCTTTGTTTGTTTCAAAGGAAAACTTGCTTCCACATTAATGTTTTCGTATATAGTTTAAAAGAAACATTTTTCATAAATCATTCTACATCTTATTATAGGACAATATAAGTAGTAATCCAACATATATAAAAGGTAATAGAAAAATAAATTAACTATTAAAGCTATATAAAATAGGAAAATTATTTATCAAATACCCTAAAATTTGAGCATTTATTATCTAAGTATTATTTTAATATATATAATAAGGTACTTTGGGACATGGAATTTTATCACCTAAATATAACATGCGTTCAAATCAAGTGAATTTTCGTTAACGTGTTATGCTAGCATTTTCTTACAAAAGAAATCACTGGTTTATGATAGGGACACATATATATATTACTGAAACTCGTATTCCACATCAACAATTTTGGCAAAAAATTACCTTATTTACAAAATTTTTAAACTTCAGAGCACTTGAGTAATAAAATTTTTAAACTTTACGGTACATCATTGTACATTAACAAAACATCAGAGTACCCATATAATAAACGTTCAAATCTCAAGGTACCTAATTGATAACTTCCCTATATAATATTATATAGTAATTCAAAATGATAAAAATTGTTTCTTTTAAAACTATGATAAAGTAACATCTGGCTCTGTTTGATTATTCAGTCTAATTCCTATTCGGCATTATGATGTTAAAGTTTATGTTCCAATTTGGTAAATTTCAGTTCGATCCATATCCGCATGATAATTACTGCAAAGGCTCTTGTGCCACTTGGAATTGTGACTTCCCTTATATTTTCCCTCTATTGAGGGAAAACATTTTCCGTCGGAAAAGCTTTTCTGTCAAAGAAAACGTGCCAAACAAAGGAAAATATGAAAACCAATTCCTAGAATCACATTTTCCTCTAAAACAAAAAGGAGCCTAAAATAAGATTGTAGTTTCTAATGTAATTTTATGGTTTTTATTGTTTATAAGTCATTGCTCTGCCAATCATAGTTTTTGTTCTTGGAATGACAACTTTCTTTTTCAGATCATTTGAGTGCACTGTGCTACTGTTAGAGAATATTATTAGTGTGATTATATGTTAATGCTCTAAGGTTTAATATTTAATATAATGTAATATTATTATCAGAACAAAAATGCTAATATTAGAGCAATTTCATGAAACTTTTTGACTTTTAATCATTATTGCTCTGACAGGTAATTGCAACACTTGATATATTAATTTTTTTTAGTTTATAAACTTCGTTGTGTGTTTGCTTTTTTCTTTTTTTTTTTTTTTTTTTAAAGGTTGGGAGCCTTTTAGGATCAATCTGTCTTTAGGGTTTTACTTTGTAGGAGTACGGCCGCGTAAATCTTATCCTCCCTGGACCTTGCCCTGGCGGGAGTCCTTGAGACACTGGGTTTGTTGTTGATGTTGTTATAGTTATAGACTTCATAAAATAATTTTTTAGACAAAGAGTTCTGTATGTTTAATAAAATAGTCCAAATGACAAAATGAAAAAATATAAAACTTGCCTTTATTTGTTGTTACAACCGCCGTCCCCTTGCTATTTCCCTCATCCCATACACTAACAACAATGTTGTAACGCTACTAATAAAGAGAAGTTGCAAGTGAGACCTATTTTCACTCTTACACATTGGCGTTTGAACTATTTTATTAAATACATGTAACTTTTTAGATAAAATATTATTTCACAAAGTATTTGAACTAAAAAATTAATATACCGAACCTCACAGTACTAATATGTAACTTTACCCAAATTATTATTGGTCATTCACTTACTAGTTTAAGCTTTTAGAATAATGCATGTTTTTCGTATCATTGATTGAAAGTCATGAGTTTGAGTCCTAATAGCCCCTAATATTAATGTTAGAAAAATTTCAGTATGATATATGAGTTATGCTTGTATGCTATCAACATTTGTTGAAGAAAATTTAGAATATATAATTCTAAATTTTATATCTCAAAGAAGAAATTCACACAAAATTGGAGACACAACACAAAACTTTATTTAATTGAGAATATTACGATAAAACTCTCAATAACAAGACTACAACCTTGTGTGTATATATATATATATATATATATATATATATATATATATATATATAAGACTTTTGTCTTATTTATTTTACATTTTCGATATCATTTAAGGTTTAAGGTCATGGGTATTTATAATAACCCAAATGTAATACAAACCACTCATTTTTAATAACTAATTTGTAACCTCACATTCAATCCACTTAAATTAGACATATATACTTAAATTAGATTTAGTTTTAATTATATGAGCTAGCATTGATCTCAACACTCCCCCTCAATGTTAGCTCTCATCTTCTTCACTGTGTCAAGTTGATTACGAAAATTTTCAAACTTGCCAGTATTAAAACTCTTCGTGAACAAATCGGCAACTTGATCATTTGTGTTGATCGGTCTCATTTCAATCTCATCTTGCAAAAACTTTTCTCTGATAAAGTGGTAGTACAGTTCAACATGCTTAGTTCTTACATGAAAGACCGGATTCTCTGCCAAACGAATTGCTGATTGATTGTCACAGTACAGCGGAACTGTATAATCTACTATTTGATGTAGATCATTTAACAGTTGTATCAACGATGTACTTTCTTGAGCTGCCATTGCTGCTGCTCGATATTCAGCCTCAGTGGTTGACAATGATACTGTCGGTTGTCTCTTGCTACACCAAGAAATTGTTCCACAACCAAGCTTGAACACATATCCAGTTGTCGATCTCCTGGTGTTATGATCTCCTGCATAGTCAGCATCACAGTAACTAACTAACTTGCAGTCTTCACCTTTCTTGTACAAAGGACCATAGTCAATTGTGCTCTTCACATATCTCAATATTCGTCGAACTGCTTCCAAATGAGGCTTCTTTGGATTTTGCATGTACCGACTCATCACACCAACTGCATAAGAAATGTCAGGTCGAATCAAGGTTAAGTAGATTAGACTACCTACCAATTGTCGGTACATCGTTGAATTTTCCAAATCTTTTCCTTCAGGTGCACACATTTTGGAATTTGGCTCCATCGGCGTTGAAATCGGCTTGCATTCGAGCATTCCAAACCTTTTCAACAAATCTTTGGAATATTTTTGCTGACAAAGAAATATTCCTTCTCGTGTGCGATCAATCTCTAAGCCAAGAAAGTGTTTAAGCTGTCCAAGTTCCTGCATCTGGAAACGTACTGATAAATTTTCCTTTGTCTGAAGAATTTCTACCTCATCATCACCTGTTAGGATTAAATCATCCACGTACACTAACACGATCGCTAATTTTCCCTAAATAACCGCTTTGTGTTAGGAATTCAGCAATTTTACCATACCATGCCCTAGGTGCTTGTTTTAGTCCATAGAGTGCTTTCCGCAGCTTACACACATATTCAGGACGATCTTGACTCTGAAAACCCATTGGTTGAATCATGTAGATCTCTCGATCTAGCTCTCCATGAAGAAAAGCATTCTTCACATCCATTTGACACAAATTCCAGTCTTTGTTGGCTGCAAGTGCAAGTAAGACTTGCACAGTTGTAAGTTTCGCTACTGGACTAAATGTTTCATCATAGTCTAGTCCATATTGTTGAGAAAAACCACGAGCTACCAATCGTGCCTTGTATCTTTCGACTGAGCCATCTGGACGACGCTTTATCTTGTAAACCCACTTACAGGATATGGGTTTCACATCTCTTGGCTTTGGCACAAGATCCCAAGTTTGGTTTTGCTCAAGTGCAACAATCTCTTCTTTCATTGCTGCCATCCACTCAAAACTTTGTGATGCTTCTTCGAACGTCTCAGGTTCTTTTATAGTTATTTCTTCGACTATGGCTGCATTGGCAATTTGGGATTTGGCCTTCGTGTTCTTGTTGACCTTCGAAGTTGAGATTGCGGAGTTGATTCTTCAGTTTCACTAGGCTCACCTTCTTCTCTTGGTTGTTGATACACACCAGTTCGCCAAGGATTCTGAGTCACTATTTGTTCGACGTCACTTCCATTCGAATCTTCTGATTCATCTGAACTTGGTTGAAATTGAGCAATATGCTCCCCCATCTTTTGTTGCAGCTTGTCTTCAAATTCTTTCAAGTCAGGTAACACCTTCTTCTCTGAGGACCACCAAGAAGATGCTTCATCAAACACCACATTTCGTGAAGTGTAGCATCTATCACTTGTTGGATCACAACATTTCCATCCCTTTCTCTGGCTATCGTATCCCACAAAGATACATCTAATAGCTTTCTTGTCAAACTTGTTCCGCAAATGATCAGGAACAAATACATAACATACACAACCAAATACTCGAAAGTAACTAACTGTAGGTTTCACGTTCCACAGTTTCTCAAAGGGTGAAACAAATTCTAACCTCTGTTGAGGAAGTTTGTTGATCACAACAGCTGCAGTCCTCATTGCTTCAGCCCAAAACCTTCCCGGTACATTCTTTGCATGTAGCATACTGCGACAAATTTCTGCAAGATGCCTATTTTTCCTTTCAGCTACGCCATTTTGTTGTGTTGTATTGGCACAAGTGTATTGATGACGTATTTGGGATTCCTTCAGGTATTGAGAGAACTCGTTTGAACTATATTCTCCCCCATTATCTGTGCGTAAGCAACGAATCTTCTTTCCCACTTCTCCTTCAACTATCTTTCTGAACTCTTTAAACTTTGAGAATGTGTCAGATTTTTCTTTCATAAAGAAAATCCACACGTACCTTGAGAAGTCATCAATGAAAGTCACCATGTATCGCATACCACCAATTGACGGTTGCTTAACTGGTCCGAACACATCATAATGAACTAACTCTAATGGTTCTGCTGCTTTAAATTTTGATTCCACGTATGGTAGTTGGTGTGCTTTACCATACTGGCATCCTGCACATATTGTGTCTGTCCGCACATCAAGTTGTGGTAGCCCTTTCAACATCAACTTATTTGCCATCACCTTTAGCTTGGAATAGCTAACGTGACCTAACCGCATGTGCCATAGATCTGTTGTCTCATTTTTTCTTGCCTTGTCCACATATGCAGACTCTGCTGAAAACACATAGATTGACTCCACTCGTTGTCCTTCCATTGCCGGTTTTTCTGAGATTTTGATGTCACGATACACCTTCACATCTCGAGGACCGAACATAACATAATGGCCTAATGATGTTAATTGAGCTACAGCTAACAAATTTTTCTTCATCCCTGGAACATAATAAACATCTTGAAGTGGCTCCTTGTTAGAATTATATCGAGGCGTAGCTGTAGTCTTACCGATATGGGCTATCGGTAATCTTGAGTTATCAGCTGTCACCACCATACGACCTCCCTTATACTCAGACAAGTTTTGCAACATCTGTTTATCACCCGTCATGTGATTTGAGCAGCCTGAATCTACAATCGAGTCAGTCTTGTAGTCAATCTTTTCTGATGTTGTTGCCATGAGAGCTAAGTCTTCTTTCTTCATAGCGAAAAGCGCTTCGGCATCCCAACCATCTTCGCTTTCCTTAGAAGTAGAAGTAACAGTATTACTTTCAACAGGATTTTTCTTCGACCAACAATCTTTTGCCATTTGGCCCATTTTCCCGCAATTGTAACACTTGCCATTGAACTTTTTAATATTACTGCGATTCTTCGAAGCTCCCCATCGATGAGAGTCTTCCTTTCCTTGGTGATACTTCTTTTCACCATTCTTTTTAGATCCACCATTACTATGTCGCTTACCGTTGCTTTTGTTGGTGTAGAGCACTTCCTTTTCACTCTTCAACAAGACTCCTCCCATTTGCTTGGCCATAGCTTCTTGACCAGCAAGCAAATTTTCAAACTCAACAAGTGATGGTTGTGTCGGCCATCCCTGTATAGCGGCAACAAACCCTCGGTATTCGGGTTTTAAACCATGGATAATTAATCTCTTTATCCTGGCATCCCCAATAGACGGTGTTGGATCTAAAACAGAAATTTCACGGCATATTGATTTCACCTTGTGAAAAAATTGGGCAATCGTCATGTGACGTTGCGCCATTGATATCAGCTCGTTTTCGAGAATTTGCAGTCTTGTATCACTCTTCTTTGAAAAGAGTGTAACAAAAGTGTCCCATGCTTCCTTCGGTGTTTTAGCATCGCGTATGTGCTCCAACATTTCTTCTTCAACTGTGGTCTTTAAAGCAAACATTGCTTTGCGTGCTTTAATTTTCCACTTCCGCAAGATGCCATTGGCATCTTCTGCTGCCGGTTGTGTAACTTCACCACCACCGACAATCTCCCAAAGGTCGTGACCTTGTAGGTAAGACTCCATACATGTTACCCACGTGGTGTAGTTTGTGTTGTTGAGCTTTTTGATTCCTCCAACTACTTGAAGATCACCCATTATGCCAACAAGAGTTTGACTATGTGAAAAACAAGCTTGTCTTGACAAATCTTACGCCGTGGCTCTGATACCAATTGTTGAAGAAAATTTAGAATATATAATTCTAAATTTTATATCTCAAAGAAGAAATTCACACAAAATTGGAGACACAACACAAAACTTTATTTAATTGAGAATATTACGATAAAACTCTCAATAACAAGACTACAACCTTGTGTATATATATATATATATATATATATATATATATAAGACTTTTGTCTTATTTATTTTACATTCTCGATATCATTTAAGGTTTAAGGTCATGGGTATTTATAATAACCCAAATGTAATACAAACCACTCATTTTGAATAACTAATTAATTTGTAACCTCACATTCAATCCACTTAAATTAGACATATATACTTAAATTAGATTTAGTTTTAATTATATGAGCTAGCATTGATCTCAACACACTTCATGTATCATGGTACTTGTGTGACAAAGCATGTAATTAGGGTTGATTAAATGTGTCATCTCGTGTTATATGAAGGATTTTAGAAGAGGTTTTAGTTATTTAACAGGTCAGAAACCTTCAGCCTTTATCGAACCCAATTGATAAACGGGTAACATGTTAGTTACTTGTTCAATTATATGGGTGACATTTTTGTTACGTGCTAGTTAACCAACTTATAAACATGCTAGTAATATACCCTTATGCTCGCCACTAGCCCTCAATGCAAGGCATGGTTATAGTGTCAAGATAAATGATCAAATTCACATGGTCAAACAAAGCTCAAATTATCTTATGCTGGCGTAAGCTGAAAAATATATGTAATGGCGACAATTTACGACCTAGATTACTTGAAATAACTATGCAAATGTGTTAAACATATTGAAGACATGTTAATCCAATCCGTTTTAGGTTTTGAGATCAAAGGCTGGAACCAGCCTAGTGGACTACGCGACAAATCCAAACCTAAATCCAATCTAATTACTTAAACATGCTAAATTTGTCAACTCAAATTTAATCCAGCTCCAAAAATCTCAACCTAAAGCCGCTATCTTTGTGCCGTGTTCTTATATCATGTCAGATTTTGCCAACTCTAGTCATGTTGGAGTGTGGAACAACTTTTAGGCCTTCACCCAACAACTTAAATGTTTAAAATAGTGAGCTCGTTGACAATCATAAATGATTCTTGCCTGCAGTTTTTTTCTTTTGTAATTAGGCATGTGGGATGTCAAAGTATAGCTGCATTTTGTTGTTTATTAGTCTGAGCTTGTCAGTGTTGATGAAATATTTTTGTTAATGACTCAAAACAATTTCACTTCCTTGTCGAGTAAACTGAAACATTTTCGTTTCGTCATTTCTATGTTCTGTTTGATTGGTGGTAAGACATCTTTGTTAGAAAATATCACACATGCAACGGAATGAAGTACAACAAACGAAGAAACACCCTAAATTTAAATGGAAAACCCTCTTTCTCTAGCTTGTAAAACCAAGGGACTCAAATAGGTACCACATATCTAATTTCGGTTTAGAATCTCCAACTATAACCAAACCAAAAGACATAGAAATCGCACTCAGAGTTGGGTTTGAAATACACCTCAACTTACAGCAACAACTTTTCTAGGGAGAAAGTTGCAGAGTCTCTCTCAAATCATGCGGCATTTTGACAGCGTGCAGCCGTGGAGCACATGGCATATACGCTCACAAATATTATCCCTCTCAATGCTTCTCTCGACAATCGAGATCTCTCCATGTTTCTCCCCTTAATCGTGACGTTGGTGGTGCCTGGACACACATCAAAATCAGATGTACTTCCGTTTATTTTGTGTTGGTGGAGAAGACTAATAGATGCCATCATACAAACTGTTATGATTAATGCATCATCACCACCATGGCCTCGTATATTATAACTATATGGAAATGTAGGTAAATAATAAATACATAGTTTAGGTTTACCCTGATCGCAGAATTGGATCTAAACTTGTCTTACAGTCTTTGGTAGATTGCCTTGAGAACCATGTCGAATAACTGAAAGGACTACTAGAGTCCTCTAGTTTCTACGTTACCAAAATCTAGAGCCAGAGATGGTAACTCTAGAGAGAGTTGAGTTTTGGGAGTCTATTGATTTCTAATCGGTTGAATGAATAATAATGGGGGTGTAGGCTTGGGGGACTCTATTTATAGGAACAAAGCCATTGATGCCTTAAATTAACCTCTTTTATTTAGATGAGATTCTGCTCACTTTATCTCATCAGATAAAGATAGTGGTTGACTAGTTGACTATAGTTAATGTCTTACAAATAACTAGCAGGACCTGCCAAATCTATAATCACTATGACTTCTCATATCATACCCATCAATACCTGGTAATGGTCCTTTGGAATACTTCACAAGGGCCATATCAAGTAGTGCTATTGACTACTTATTATTATATCTAAAATTGAATAATTGGTACCGGAAAGGTAATCTATGAACTGCAAAAATTGAATTAATGCTGATGAATTAGTCTGCGAATTAATCGTGGCCAGACGTTATTGCACCCATGCTGAGTTTTCTTGTCGCGATGGGAAGCTCAAAATCTATTATGTAAAGGTGATGATGGCCAATTAGATCTTGGTATAGTAGTAAAATACTACTAAGTTGAGAACTTAGGACAAAAGATTCGAGGTACAAATTCAACCTGCTTACATATCGAAAACAATAAGGTGCTGACATTTATGGTCTTTATTTGATTCCATACTGGACTATTCTAAAAAGCCCTGACATACTGACGAAATTATCAATGAAAAGCTATGATCCTGGATGCATATGCATAGCTATCACCACTGCTGTTGCCATAAGAAAGAAATTCTCATATTTAAAATTGTTGCAACTCGAGGAACTCTTTGGACTAAAGAGTTTTGGGAGCTTCCAAGACATAGCATTGGAAGATTTACAAAGGGATTGGGGAGCATTTTGTTTTTATTTGGGTTTTTATTTATGACTGAAGACATTTTGTTCTTAACTCTTTGTACATTCTTTCTCTTTTAATGATACTTTCTTTTCGATAAAAATTGGTGCAGCTGAATCATCAAGATGTAGAGTATGGGACCCCTTAAAAAGATACCATGGTTTGAACTTCCAGCTGCATTTGAAGGAGAATCAATTTGGAACTATCGTAAGGAGACGAGCACCACCTCTAAGACACAGAGGAGATTGTTTGGTCATTGCAGCGTCTGGACGATCTTTTGAATCGGAGCCAGAAGCTTACCGTCCTAATGAGTTTTCGAGTTCTTTGAGAAATTTCCTTGATGCTTTTTACAAGTTCTCCCGACCTCATACTGTTATAGGAACAGTTAAGTTTCCTGTCGCCTGGACATCATAAATATTCACATAATCGTGATGGGTCTTTACTGTCTTGTACTTACATTTTGCTCTACAATTTTGGAATTTGCAAAAAGTAACAGATTAATCTTGTTATTACTTTGTGACAGGTCTTAAGTATTGTTTCAGTTTCTCTGCTTGCTGTTGAGAAACTTTCAGATTTGTCTCCAGTATTTTTCACTGGAATGCTAGAGGTAATGCTTACGTTTTCGTGATTCTATCTATAACAACCCAACCCAACATTGCTACAACACAATCCATAATAAGTGCAAAGCCCCCATGAACCACTTAGGTCCGGAAAGGAAGGCCATGTTATTCTAATGTAAGGTGAAGTCACTCATAAATTGGTCAAAATCCATGCATCTATACTATATGGGATTGGGGCGTTATAATATGGCTATTTGTTAGTGTTTCTGCAAGTGTTTTTTATGCATGATTCAGGTGGATTTAACTTTCTCTGAACCTCTTTTCAGGCCATTATTGCTGCTCTTTTTATGAATATATACATTGTTGGCTTAAATCAGCTGTCTGATGTAGAGATAGACAAGGTAATAAAATGATAATTATTTTCTCTTCTATTTTTTATTTTATCTTGCTGTATGTATATCTTATCGACTTCTACTTGTTGGTAGGGAAGATAAGTTGCTGAATTTCATGTATCTGTTTTCAAGCTGATCTTGCACTTGTTCTTGTTCTCTTAAGGTTAATAAACCATATCTTCCGTTGGCGTCAGGGGAATATTCAGTTGGGACTGGTATCTTCATTGTCACGTCGTTTGCTATATTGGTAAGGAGTTAAATAACATTCGCTTAACTACATAGAACAAATGCCATTCCCGCTTCTAAATTTATGGCTTGTTTGCTATCATTTTTTGATCTCCATATTTTAGGAATGATTTTTCTTATTTTTAGTTTATCATTTTCAGCTACTTCCTAGCTTAAATGAAAATTGAAAACAGGGAAACCAAAAACAAGAAAAGTCTTTTTCAAAACCCGGTTTCCAATTTCTAAGAAATCAAAAATTGAAAACAAAAAATAATACCAAAGAAGCCAATTCACTTATCCAAGTGCTTTCCTTTATCTTTCTTCATCTTCTTTTTGAGTACCTCCTAGGGTGGACCGAAATTCACTGTCAGGAATCTTCATTTGGTAATTGTTTTTTTTGGTGCTACGTTTTCTTGTACCAGTTATTTTCTAAGCACAATTTACTTGTTTGTTTAGCGGTATAATCCATTTCGTATTGCTATCTGGAGAACACAATCAACCCATCTTATTCAAGTTTCAGAGCAAAAAACTATAATTATAATGTGTTCTTGTGAATCGCAGAGTTTTTGGCTGTGGTCTGTTGTTCGTTCGGGGCCATTGTTCTGGGCTCTCTTTGTCAGTTTCATACTTGGTACAGCGTATTCAATCAATGTAAGTCCGTTCAACTACAGATACGTATCACTATTCTGATTTGTGATCATGGTACCTTTTTTTTTTAAGTCCCTTACTAAACTACCTGCTTATTTGATTCTCGATTCGTTCTTATGCTTTCGTTCCTTGTCCTTGCATCATGATATAACGTTGTTATAAGAACTTAGGCTGCATAGATGCAACCATCGAGACTTTTTAACATGTTCACCACTCTTGGGGTTCCGCTCACAGTAATAAGTGGAATGGTCAATGGTGAGCTTGATATCCAAACATAAGTCATGGCTATTCAGATGGGGCTTGTCGTATTGGTTCAAGAGCAAAGGCCACAGACGTGGTTTAAACGGACACAAATGTGGTCGTAGTTGCATGCCTAGAGTTGCAAAGATGGGGTTTCACAGGCGTAACATGGAAGATTGCTGTTGTTGCATTGATGTTGTAATGTAATAGCTCAACTATTTCCATTATGAGACATAATGGGCATTATTTAATTCCACGCCTTTACCTACCTGTATTGTATAATCCAGGAAACCCGGAATTCTCATGCCAATATACTCAAAAACATTTGTGGTTCTCTGTGTTGTATTTAAATGTGGTTTTTTTTTTTTTTTTTTTTTATAATGGTAAGGAGGTGCAACACAACACTGCCCTAAGTAAGGCCACTGACATTTGGGGAAGAGGGGATATGAGTGCTGAATCCATGACCTTGTGTTTGGGATGGGTAGCCCAAGCAATTGGTGTTTAACCAAGCTACCCTTATTTCATGCTGGATATGGCAAATTGTCCTCTCTCTCTCTCTTTTAGATATGAAAGATTTATTTCACATGATATCTGCAAAGTGAAAGTGAGAACTTATGGATCAAAATAATGGCTGTCCTGATGTGAACATCCTTTTCGCTTGCCTTAGAGCCTGTTTATTATTGTTTTTAGTTTGTAATGTTTGGTCTTTTAGAAATTAAAAACCATATTTTGAAAATGATTTTTTCTAGTTTTTGGTCTTTTAATCTCAATTTTTCCAAATTTGAGTGAAAATTGAAAACAGGAAACAAAAATTCAGATCAATTAAATTCAGATCATGTCTTCTTGGCTTTCCTGGATTCTACATCAATTCAATTGTTGAATTTGAATGAGACCTCTACCGTTTCAGATGACAAAAACTCATGGTCTTCTATATGACACTCTGAACTATTGTATTTCTAATCACTTGGTTGTTTGAACTGTTTCTATATGCAGCTGCCGATGTTGAGATGGAAGAGATTTGCTTTAGTTGCAGCAATGTGCATCTTAGCAGTGCGGGCAATAGTTGTTCAGATAGCCTTTTTCTTGCACATACAGGTGGTGCCTTTCCTTGGTATTTTGATAGCCCGCAATGACTTTTTGCCTTGATTCGGAGCTTGTTTGATATTATTTTACGTTTGCAGTATTTTGGTTCTTTAAAAACTAAAAATTAGTTTCCTTTTCTTGTTTTTGGTTTTCAGATTTCAGTTTTTAAATGATTATGCAAAAAACTCAGAACTAGAAATTTAAAACATGAGAAATTCATTTCTAACCCAACCCCCCACTCCCCCCCCCCCCCCCCCCCCCCCCCCCCCCCCCTCTTCTGTGTTTTCAAAAGCCAAAAACCGGAAATAGAAAATAATACTGAATGGACCCTTAGCTACTCGAGTGATCTAAGACAAATTGATGTAGGAGATAAAATTATGGTTGATTGCTGCTCAAACTCTCCAATTATTGGGTATCCATCGAGTACTCGCCAATTGGAGAGTTTGAGCAGCAATCAACTACAATTTTATCTCTTGCATCAAAAACTTAACTGGCACCGTCGTGTTTAACTTACAAAATGTTGTGGTTTTACTTCTCAACACCAATTTTCTTAGTCAAATAGCGTTGATATAAATGCTTTGTTTTTTACCTGTAATGACCAATCATTCTGGTTTGTAAATCTTTGCAGATGCATGTGTATGGAAGACCAGCTGTCTTCTCTCGACCATTGATTTTTGCAACTGCCTTCATGAGCTTCTTTTCAGTTGTTATAGCATTATTTAAGGTAAAGTATCACTTTTTGTACCCGTCACTCAAATGTATACCCACTGAATATTTACTCTATATTATAATACCGGTCAATATGTATTTTCTTATACTATGTATCATAATTAGGTCATTATTTCTCCATTTCTAAATGGTGATATACAATAAACATAAATTCGTAAAAGTTTGTATTTGAAAGTAAATTAATAATATAATTAATATTCAAAAGGAGCTCCTCACACATCTAGGGCCCAAAGCAACTGCTTGGATTGTTTGGGGTCTTGACTGGCCCTTATACTTTTATTATTTCATAGAACCTTGCTTAAGTTTACTCCATTAGTGCATATAAGAAACTTTAGCTTGTTGCAATAGGCCAATCCTGTGATTAACACTTGTTCTAATAATTTCTCTATTGATCTATTGAATTACAAAATCCTCTACAACCTTGACGACTGCGATTTTCTGTAGGACATACCGGACATGGAAGGTGACAGGATTTTTGGCATCCAATCTTTTACTGTACGTTTGGGCCAAAAGCGGGTTAGTCTTGGTTCTATATCAACATTTAGAACTGCAATGGGCTTGTTTGGCCAAACTTTTTTTCTGAAAAAGTGTTCTTTTTAAGAAAAAAATGTTCTTTTTTAGGATTTAAGGGTGTTTCACTTGTAAAGAAAAAAATGCTTTTAAAAGAAGTAGATATTGTTTTATTGCTCTTAAACACAAACAGAAAATAGTGCTTTTTCTTTTTCTTTTTTTTTTTTTTTTTTTTTTTTTGCCAAACGGCAAGAACTGAGATATATTACTTAAAATTAAGAAACTCAAGTACACAAACCACAAGAGATCCAGCCAAAGTTACCCCTCCCAAAGCCATCTACCCCGCTTCCAACCCTAATCCTTATACAAGTAATTGAATCGACTCCATACTTGGTTAACTGTAGACTGATACACCTCATCCGCGCACTTTTTACAATGGAAGTAGAAGCAGAAACTGAAAATTTTTTTGTATAAAAATACCCTTATTAAAATCAAAGTTTTACAAATGTACTTCTACAAAAAAGTTTTTGAATAAAAGCGATTTATTCACAACTTGACTAAACGCGCCTTAAAATTTCACTTTGATACTGCAGGTATTTTGGACTTGTATTTCACTTCTTGAGATGGCTTATGCGGTGGCCATTCTGGTTGGGGCTTCCTCTACTTATGTTTGGAGCAAGCTCATCACGGTAATGTATTTAAGGTTCATTGGCTCCGTTTCTTTTGACAGAAAACATTTTCTGTCTTAATTCTATTAGTTGTTTGCATAACTTCATTGTGGAGAATATTTTCCTTCCGTGAGGGGAATTGACTTCTCAATAACACGAGAAAACATTTTCTTTTATGGAGGGAAAAACGTTTGTTGCTGTGATCTCAAGTCAACCTCAACTTGGCCAAGCTAGAACCACATACAAATTTATATGATGAATTCTTTCTAGCAAAAGATTTTGAGTTATAAATATTTTATAAAGAAAAATTTTTCATATGAACATTTTCCTTTGGAACAAACAGAGCCTCAGTGTCTCAGTTTTGAACTGAGTAAATTGTACAAAAGGACCCTAACTATAAGAGGTTAGTCCATAGTAGTGTTAATGATTTCCAACATAACGGCAAAGCTTATCTCCGTTATGTAATGATTATTATGTTGCATTACGGCCTTTATTTGATTCCATGCTGTTGCTATTGACATCCTACTTCCAAGGTGAATTACATGTCATTTGTTGCACTTATACTTACTTTAGCTCTCCGTTCTCTATTGAAGCGTCTGTGTTGGATAAACGCTGGTATAATGCTTAGACACTGTAAAATTATGCCTAAAAGTGAAAATACTCTTAGAAAATAGCCAAATGTGACCTACGGAAACATGCCAATATCCAACTTACAGGCCCAGAGTCTGGATAACCTAAGCTGCACTTGAAGGCTAGTATAACACTGTCAAAGTGAGTTAAAGTACCTTTTAGAGTCTAGGTCTTTTTATGGTATTTACTTCTCAACAAGCTTAATGCTCGAGACTGTCTATCGAAACAATGACTTTGAAGCTAATACTCGAGACGATCATTTAAAAGTACATGGTAGAATTGAGACCATTGCTGACTTCCTTCTAATAAATAGGCTTTAGACCCTCCATCCAATAAAAAAAAATGATGAGCAACTTGTTAGAATATAAAACCAATCTTGGACCTTCATCTATTAGCTTAAGCTTTTGTTAAAGTTGGTTCATTGACATGGTATTAAAGCTTTGTTGACCAAGAGGTCACAAGTTCGAATCTTAACAGCCCCCACTTTAAACATAATTTAAACACAAGGTATGAGGTGGGCCTGTGCAATATCTACGCTTCAAGCGCGATGGGTATTTGCGTGAGGGAGAATGTTAGAGTTTAAAACCAATCTTGGACCTTCACCTATTAGCTTAAACTTTTGGGACAAATGATTCCTGGACACAAAGGTCGCAGACCAAAGGAAAGGAGTAACGTGATTGTTCGGTCTTAGATTTTGGCTCTGTTTGTTTTCACTGAAAAACTTTTCCCCTCTTATTTCTGTTGTTTCTTAAATAACTTTATAGCAGCAACCATGAATTACAAAAAAATGTTCTCTTCCAGCAAGAGAAAATGGACTTCCCTTCAACTAAACGGGAAAATTTTCCTTCACAGAGAATAAAACGTTTTCTATAGCTAACAACATTATGCTTCATTTTATCTTCCAACTTGACGAAGCTTAATATCATACAAACTTATAAAGTGAAACCATTTTTTTTCGAGAATGCAGGTTGTAGGGCATGTGATATTAGCGGCAATATTATGGCGCAGCGCAAAATCCACGGATCTGAGCACTAAATCCGCAATCACTTCCTTTTACATGTTCATTTGGAAGGTATCCGCAATCAGTTGCATTTTTGTAAAATGTACTTTCAATAGGGTATTTTTATCTAAAAATTATTTAGTTTTTGCTTGTGTTTCTGTTTTAAAGAGAAACATTATCTTTTTCTTTCTACTTCTATTGTTAAAACACTTTTCTTCCGAGTTAAACACCCTATTAGAAAAAGCGTTTTTTCTTTCTTGAAGAAGGCACCCTTTTCTCGGAAAAGAAACTTCGTTAAACGGGCCTTTAGTCTCCTCAATATGACATCACGAGCCATTAAGGACATCAAAGCCACATTTTCTCAAATCGCCATTTTTTGTGATCAATAAAGGATGAATGACGACCCATCGTCAGGTTCATACTTAACAAAGTATGAACCGAGATGAACATTTTGTGAAATTTCATTAGACCTTAGTCTTAACTCACCGAGTTGACACTAAGATCTACATATAAGTTCAAATGAAATTTCATTTCATAACCAATTAGCATTAAGCAGAATAGCTCACTGATCTATGTGTTAATCTCTTCTCTCTCAAAAACTACGTAAAACTTACTACCAAACTCACATGCGTACATCTGATGCAGCTTTTTTATGCGGAATACTTGTTGATACCACTCGTAAGATGATGCTACGTCTTCTTTGCAACTATCTCTTTTCCACGAAACGGAACTAGGTACCCCCGAAAAATTCAAATTCTAACGGTAATGTGTAACGTTTTCGATTCGTTACGATTAGAAATCGTTAGTTCTTCATTATTGTTCGTCATTTTCACACATTAACGGGCAAATGATGGACTTGTGTATAAATACATATTAGGTATTTCATATAGTCTATTTATTATATAAAAACGTTATGTGTTTAGACATTTATAAAAGTTTTTTAGGTTAATCTTTTTGCCTATATTTCTATATCTACAAGAAGGATAAAAGTTGTTTTTTTTTTTTTTTAAACTGAAAACCATCTAAATTTTAAGTACGGTTTTAAAAATTCAAATAATTAAAATAATTTTTTAATGTCACACCTTAATGTTTACACCATTGACATTGATTAGCTGCTACTGTGGCTTTTTAAAAAAAAGAGAGAATAATTAAAAAAATTGGACTTCACAATTAAAATAATGTTAAAATATATTAAATATTTAATGAAATATTCTAAATATCTAAAATTTTGCAAATATTTTTTTAAAATGCCATGTTAGCAAAACTAAAGGATTTTAGCAGCGTTAACATTAAGATATGACAATAAAAAATTTTGAAAAATTTAGGTGGATTTTTGAAAAATTAGAAGATTTAGGTGATTTTTAGTAAATAACTCTAAAAGTTATTTCGTGTCGTTATTAGTCCAAAAAGTTACACCTTCGGTTATTTGTAAGAATATTTTAGGTTAATCTTTTTGCTTCTATTTCTATATTTACTAAAAGGATAAATGTTGAACTAGTTATATAGTCTTATTAATATTGAAAATATTACATATATTTTTGCATGTTTTTACTCTTTTAGAGATTATTTTTATTAGTATTATAATGTTATTATTATGTTATTATCAAGAAAAAATTATTATAATATGTCGTCTATTACTTTGCATAATTATTGAATACGTTTTGGAGAAATCATGCTTATATACACGAAGTATATTCAATGATTACACAATATAACAAATAACATATTTTATTTTTTATCAACATCCAAATAATATATTAGAATTTTTTTTTTTGAAATCATGGTAAAGCCATGGGGAGGGGATAAACCCCTTAAAGTTCTCATTAAAGAGGACGCCACTTTGAGCTTTGTGGGATTCAATCCCGTGTCACCTCGTTGGCACCCGGCGATCACGACCACTCGGCTAAGTCCCTAAGGGACTATTAGAAAGTATTATAGTAGTCTCAAAGCTACTATTACTATTGTTGCCATTAAACAAAAATTTCTGAATCTGCCACTGTTTTCGCATTACGAAATTTTTTGTGTCTTTGTTTGTAAATATTTAAGCAAAATTGTGAATCGAATGCTATTGAACTCTTTAATTCGACTATGGAGTGCCTAAAAACACTATCAAAGGTTACAACAACAACAACAGACCCAATACCTCAAGGGCTCCTGTATAAGCGGGGTTTGGGAGGGGTGGATGTATACAGCCTTATCCCTTTAGGGTGTAATCTTGCCGAGAGGCTGTTCCGAGGACGCCCAACCTTATAGGGTTTGCAACACGAGGACTTTTTGGAGGTCATCCATCCTGGTACTACTCTTGCCCAAGCAGGCTTAATTTCGGAGTTCTAATGGAATCCGGTTGTATTAGTTCATGGTAAATGAAACCTTAAAAAAAAAAAAAAAAAAAAAAAAAAACACACGCACACGCTATCAAGGTTAAGGCCCCAAAAGAAATGCCTTAGGTTCTAGTAGTACATTATTATGATAATAAATACAAGTCATGACAACATTTTTAATAAAAGTCTAGTGGATTACGATAAAAATTTTATGAATTTTGATGGAAGCTTTTGTTATATTACTAAGATCATATGTCATGTCAGCATTTTCTAGAAAAAAAGATTATTAAACTTTGACAAAAAATTAAATTCTAATAAAAATATTAATATATTATTAGAATCTTGTTCATTTTTATCATTTTCCAATGAAAGTCTATCAAATTTCTATAAAAAAAAGATACCTGATTGATTAAATTTTAAAACTTCAGAGTACCTAAGTGATAAAATATATAAATATCAAAGTAATCTATTGTATATATTAAAACAACAGGATATCTAGGTGATAAATAGTTAAATCTGAGGACACGTGAGTGATAATTTTGATATAAATCATATTTCACATCAATATTTTCGATTGAAACTCTATCAAAGTACTTCATTGTCAAGCTCTTTTAACTTCAGAGTATCCAAATGATAGAATTTTTAACCATCGAGGTATCTCATTTTATATCAAAATATTAGAGTATCTAGATGATAAATACTGAAACTTCAGCATACATAAATAGGTCGTAAATTCCTAAAGAAAGATATTGGATATGTATCATTATTTTCCTTTTTAAAAAGGTATTTACGTATCATAGCCAATAATACATAAAATACACATTTTTATATTAACTATATAATACATATCTCATAATGTGTATCAATATTTTCCCATTCCAAAAATAAATATAACTAAAAATAATTAATATTTATAACTAAATTAAGTATCTATAATCCATATTTTATAAAATTTGTTAATTTTAACTCTTAAATTGTCATTATGCACCATATTATTACCAATTTTATACTTTTATTACCAATATTGTAGTTGTTTACGATAAATTTGGTCAGTAAGTTTATTCATCGTATTGGAGGTCGATATGAGATGGAGTTCGTAAGGACGAGCTGAACTCAAGCTCTAGCTGCACGCCCGACTTGATATTTTTCGGGAGAGAGATAGAGTGGTAGAGACTACTAGAGAGGGGAGTGCTAGAGAGAGAAAGAGAGTGGTCTTTTCAAGAACGGGGGTTGAGGAGAGAATGGGAGATCCTTTCCCCTTTATATAGTACTTAGAAGTCAGGTTCGGGGGTGCAGGGCACCCGTTTACTGGGCGTCCAGTCTCTGGGCGCCCAATTTTGGGGCACCCATTCTGGGCCGCAGGTATCTAAGGAAGTAAATACCGAGCCATTATTATAAACAATAGCTCACACTATACTTTGCTTTTATTAAATAGACGGACGAATTTGACCAAAATATTATTTACGCATATGTACACATATGTATAAGATCCCGTTTGCCCTGCTCATGCTTTGTTGCTCTCTTGCTGTCAGGTCACCATACTTGCTGCTGCAGACCAGCTTCTCAGATTAGGGATCCTCGGAAACAGTCTCCCTTCATAATAGCTCCCAAAAGGGGGGAAGGCTGCGTACATCTACCCCCCAGATCTTGCTTTTGCAGGAGCCCTTGGAGGTATTGGGTTTGTTGTTGTTACTGTATATGTATAAGATCCCACTTAAGTTTTTTTTTTTTTTTTTTTTTTTTGTGTGTGTTAAGTAGATCCCTTTTAAGTCCTATACAGCATTTTACTAACACGTGAGATATATAATATATTTATCAGTATTGCCGGGACTAAATTATTATTGCCAGAGCAAGATTATAACTTTTAAGGTAATTTTGTGACTCTCATTGTTTGCAAGTAATATCATTATTCTGACAATAATAATTTTTGCCCCGTTAATAACTTCCTTTTGGGAATGTATTACCTGAAATTGCATGAGACTTCCAGGAGAATTGATTTTATCACTTAATCTTGTGCTGTACATGGTTCCCGATGTCAAGGAGCCAAGCTGAGTTGAGCATTTTCTTATTTGAATTCAAGGTTGAAAAGACTTATCAAGCTCGAGTTCAACCTAACGTTTTATCGAGCTTTTGAACCTTTTTTAAAATTCGGTTCAATAAGATATTAGTGTACTTGATAATCAACTCGACTCGAGTCTTTAGCCTAATCAAACCGTGCTTAGTATTAACTCAAGCTCACTGTTGAGTCAAGTTGTTCAAGTTACTACCGAGCCATCATCGAACCGCTTTCGAGTTACTATCGACTGTTAACAAACTCTTATTGATTCCTTATAGAGCTTTTAGCAAACTATTCGTGAGCTTTACAAGCCGAACATCCTCTTAGCTTATAGAGTCCACTTGAATTCAGTTTGTTAAACTATCAAAATGTCAAAGAAACCAAGCCAATACAAAAATTTACCACAGCTATGCACCAACCATAAAAGCAAAAATGAAGAATCAATCATGCAACGACTAGCTCAAAATCCAATACATAGACTATACCAAGCCTTTATATCGATTGCTCTTCAAAATTTATATAAATAAAACCAGAAGATTTAGACATACCCGAGTCGCCATCAACCGTGTAGATGTCGCAGAAGAGTCAACTCCAAAATCTGCCATTGATCCTCGGTGGAAGAACTAACCAGGAAGACATAGCCAAGATGAAAGAGTGCCCTTCAAGACAGATCTGTCACCAAAAAATGCAAATATATGTTAAGACCACCCACGAAATACCGAACCCTAAATCGAAATAACACCACCAATAAAGGGTCCGACCAAAGCCTACGTCCATGGAGGGGAGCAACGATAATTTCATCCATAAATAGGTTGTCTTGCAGACTTAACAGTACAAGCTTAGAAGGCGGCATAATGCGCTGTGTAGTATAACATCTAAGATGAAGTAGATTTTGAGCTATCTATTATGCGTTTGGTTGTGATGCGAAGGCGTTTTTGTAGCGACTTCTAAAGTAAATATGTATTATGTGTTACATATTAAAACATATTTATAAATGCATTTCTATGTATAAACTAAGCGTATTACAATTAGGGTTTTTTTGCACATAACCACCTAGGTTTCTAGAGGCCATAGCATTTAACCACCTTAATGCACCTTTACAGTACTCCTTCAGTTAAAAAGACATACTACATCCAAGATTCCTTGAAGGGGTAAGGCTGCGTACATCCTCCCATCCCAGACCCTGCATATGCGGGAGCCCTTCAGGCACTGGGTCGGTTGTTGTTGTTGTTGTGCTACATCCAAGCTTCCCCTCATGTGCATGTCATGTGACATTTTAAGTCATCCAAGCTTGAATAGAAATGAAATTTTGGAAAAGAAAGTGGGGAAAATTGAGAAATTGGATAAAAAGGTAGGCAATGGCCCGTGTGATATAAAGGAAATGGGGAATGGGGATAAAGAAGAGGGGAATGAAATAGGGAATGAGATGACTTAAAATGTCACATGACATACATGTATATGAGAGAATCTCAGATGGAATATGGTTTTTTAACTGACGGAATACTGTAAAGGTGTGAAATTCCAAAATCTATAAAAATTAAGGTGGTTGAATTCCTAAATTGAAAAAAGTGGTGGTTAAATGTTAAGACCTCTACAAATTAGGTGAATATGTGCAAAAAGACCCTTACAATTAACCATCATATGGCCATTCAATCAAATTTGCCAAACGTAAGTTTGACAACTTACAACAACAACCATCCCAATGCCACAAGGGCTCCCGCCGAGGTAGGGTCTGGGGAGAGTGAGATGTATGCAACCTTACCCCTTCAGGGTGTGACCTAAAGAGAGATTGTGTCCAAGTACAGTCCCTAAAAAGGCCAAATATGAGCACTGTGACTTGGTGAAGACTGGCAATTCCAAAACCGCTCTATCCCAAAGCAATTTTTTTCTTTTTTTTGTTTCGCTAAGAAGATTAGAGATGTAAAGGAGCCAGATGGCTTGCGAGGTTGTTATTGAGCTTGAAATATTTGGCTCATTCCAAGCTTGAGTTGGCCCATTTAGGTAACTGAGTCTAGCCCGAGCCTAGTAAGCTCAGGCTCCATGGCACGTAAAACTAAACAAGTTTAAATAAACTAATCTCGAGCTAAATTCACTAGTCTAAATGTGCCTAGCCAGTCAAGTTCGAACCACAACTAGCTGAGCTTGAGCCTAAAAGAGCTCATACAAGCCCAATTTGAGCTAAGTACTAAAATCATGAAAGACGAACCACATTCACTTACACCTCATCAGAGAGAAGAAACAATATTTGTCCTCTTTGGTTTAAGGGATTTTTCATAATATATTTTTCAACAAAAACTATTTTTTTCTTAAAAATTTGTCGTTGTAGTTATGTGACTAGAAAGATTCCATTCTACAAAAATTATATCGTGTTCACGCATAACCAAGTTGAGGTTGAAATAAGGCATATAGTGTGACATTATCATGGAGAACATTTTTCCCTCGATGAAGGAAACCATTTTGCTCTTTGGTCAAAGGTAAGTCAATTTTCCCTCAATAGAGGAAAATGATTTTCATATTTATGGTCGCTAAGTCATGCAAAGGAATAGTAGAATTAAAATAGAAAAAATGTCTTCCGACAAATCAAAGCAAGCCTAGGAGAACAAAAAACTCGCACATAAAATCACAACTACTGACCTGTACAGGACAAAGACACAAACAGCGCGCTCCATCTTCAACTTCCTTAGAGAACTTTCTCAGGATCGAGCTGGCCGCTGCAGTAGCTGGACGGAACAGCAGATAGTTCCTGCCGCCCTCTCCACTCTTCACCAGGCTTAAGCGTTATCGGCTTTTCAATCGCAGCCGCCTCAACACATAGCATGTGCTTATACTCATCATCTCCAAAATCCGTTATAGTCTTCGCCCTCTTATCCCATGGATTCCATACCACTGTAGCAGAAGATATAAGAAGCTGTTAATGATGCAGTACAATCTAGGCGTTATATGAAGAACTATACAAGAAGTCTCTATATTAATTACAAGTCGTTTTTCTGTTTCATATTTATTCTCTTTCAATTTGAGTCAAATTTACCCCTGTTTGATCATATGATAGAGAGGTAATGGTTACCTCTGTTTGGCAAATTTTTTTAGGTTTCTTCAACCCTCATTTTGTAGGCAAAAAGAGGGAGGGAAAAATTTTAAAAGATTTTGGCAATTTGCCCTTATGTTAACTACAACTCTTTTTACCTTACTCTTCCTTTACCCAATTGTTAAATAAGAGTAATCCATTTACCTCTCTTTACCCTTACCCTCTTTATTAAACATAACCAAACAACCTTATCCTCTACCAAATTCTCTAGTTTTAGAATTTCTAATTAGATTAGAATTACAATTCTCAAGATTCAGAAAATTTTTTTTTTTTTTTTTTTGTTTCTTAGATTAGAATTGGACTTTTTTTTATCTTTTCGGATTCAGGATATGTAAACTATAAATGTGACCATTACATACCTTTTGGAGATACCTTTGAATGAATTGAATTCAAGAGAGTCAAAGCATATCTCATGACACAACAAAAGTAGTTCAACAAGACTATCGTCATCCCATTGATTCATATGATAGACAAACCAATTTGTACCGCAAAAGAACTATGCATCAGTAAAACTTACTCCCTCCGCCTCAGAGTTACTGTCCTTGTGGTCATTTCACAAAGATTAAGGCTTCGTTTGTTTCAACAAGAAACATTCTCCTTGTGAGAAATTTTACTTTACAAAATATTTTCAATTACAGAAAATTGTTTGGCAAAATTTTTGGCTTCCTAGTTCAATAAGATGATTTTATTTTATATCACGCTTTAGCAAAATTGAAATTGAAGTGAAGCAAATGATGTGCAATTACTACGGAAAATGTTTTCCGCTTTTTTTGAGAGGAAGTCAATTTTTCCATAGGTGGTGGTTGTTATGAAGTTATACAAAGGAATAATAGAACTACGACGGAAAAGATTTTCCATGAAACAAACAAGCTAAGATATGCGATAAATAAGTCAACGGGAGAAAAACAACGCAATAATTACGTAGACTGAAAATGGAAGAGAGAACCCTCCCTTTGTGGTTCAACTATTCGTACTCATGGTTGAAACCGTGGAATCAAATTATGGTTCATTGCTACAGTTTCATGGTTCGGAAACAGCCTCTCGTTAGGGTAACACCCTGAAGGGGTAAGGCTGCATACATCCCACTCCTCCCAGACTCTGCTTATACGAAAGCCCTTGAGGACCTGCACTAGGTCTGTTATTGTTGTTGCTGCTGCAGTTCTATGGCAGCAGGGTCACGCAAATGTTTGTAACAGGTCACAATGATTGCATCAAGTGTTTTTTTAAGGGAAGATAGGTTAACATTAACCCTTACATTTGCTACGCAATTAATAATTTATACAACCTATGATACATTTTAACATACAAATGCATTTCTAAAATATCTTTAATAAATAAATCAAGGTACACATTGTGGAGCCTGTTAGAAGAACACATCATGCGACAGTCAGGTAAAAACTAGCTTAAACATGTAACGGTGGTATTACGTAATGGCCTCTATTTCATTCCATGGTTGTGATTTGAGTTCAAACTTACCAGCATCTAGCAGTCCATCTTTACGAATCACAAATGTCCTCTTCCTCTCATGATCCAAAATAGCAATCTTAGTTGGCGTGCTGAGATATATTTTGTCTACCTGTTTTAGAGGAATAATTAGACAAAAATTAAAGAACTAACATGCAGAAGCGGACGTAAAGGGAAAAATGATGCTAAAACTCACTTCTGATTCAAATGTGATAGCATCTCCTTGTTCGGTAGACCGTTCCTTGTTCTGCAAGTTGTCAAGGTAATCCAGAGTCTCTAACCCTTCTACCCGAACTTCACTGAAAATAAACACCCTTAAAGTCAGCCCACTTGTTATGCAACTCGAGTCTTCACTAGCCGGTGAATAGTGCACATCGCACTGTTTAGGATGAGAGGCTTTCAGGGGAAAAAAAGATAAATTACATATTAGTACCTTCATATTTGGTGCATTAATATTGTAGTCCAAAAGATACATGTATTTAATATAATAGTCCAGATGACAGTGCAAAAAGAAGTAAAACTTGGCGTTATTTATTGGTAACCCACTATTCCCTCACTATTCCTCTACACATGAACCACAATATTATGATACTGCTGATGAAGAAGAGTTGGAAGAGAAGCCTATTTTATACCCTTACACACAGTGATTTGGACTATTTTATTAAATTCATGCAACTTTTAGACTAAAATATTATTGCATAAATTTTCTGGACTAAAAAATTAATACAACACACTTCAAAGTCCTAATAATTCACCAAAAGAAAAGGTCAAAAACAAAAGCCAAAAGCTAGTAGCCAAGATACTCCACCTCACCGCAAATCCACCAAAGCTTACCTCACCTAGATATGTGATATTAGAAAGACCATCTTTTCCCAAAAGAAACTCACAGGTGTGTTTTGGTCTCTAGAGGAAAGAAGGAATGAACGATGTCAACACTAAATAACTATCATTATCAGTATCCTCCAACGAGTTTTGACATCAAGGAAGCACTAAACAAATAACTGAGACCCAAGTTGAAAGTTCAAAAAATTAAACAATTGGATCAAACACAAATGACATAAACAGAGTACCTGATATCAGAAACAGAGAAATAGGTGTGGTAAGCAAACGTAAATGTAAATGGCTTCCCATCAGTGTTCGTGTTTCTTACGCGTGATGTCAACGTCAAATCTCCCTCATGTCCCAGGGCCACTCTCAGGCGGAACTCGAAACTGCAAAGTAGTGGAAGTAAAGGAAATTAGCAAAGTACAAAAGGAAAAGTTGAGACTTCTGAAAATCAAGAACCGAAGAGGAAGGACAGGTGCAAATGCCAGCCACTGAGTCAAGTTTCCTATGTAGTCGCATTATGGTTGAAGTTTTCCTGAATGAACGTTAAATAACATGCTGAGGTGACTGCATAACATAACGACTAGCTAAAATCTGTTACATAGTGGTCTTTATTTAATTCCATGATGCCAACAACCACTCAGCATGCATATCAAACAAAAAAAGTTTTTGAAGATGCACCTATGAGGCCAGATTTTCAGATCTTCTTCAGAAGGCTTAAGCATCAAATCAACAAATGCCTTATTAGCTGGATTCGTAGGAAAAGGTGGAGGATCAGGGTCAATGATCCAAATCCGATTTCTCGCAAATCCATGCTGCTCAAGTGAACCATGATTGCTGAACTGTGAACATGGGCTACAGTGTATGTTATACCATTCCCAAGAAAAAACACATGAAGAAACCAATAAATGTAGATAAGTGCTTACTTGCGGGAAGCATATTGGTATACCACCACGAATTGGTTTTGGAGGCGTAAAGATAGCCTGCACGTGACACCAGATTCCGTGCGAAGATGAGTCATGGTAATTCAAACTCAATATCTCATGTTCCAATTAACAGAATGAATTAGAAAGAGTCTTATATAACTAGATAGAATCCAGCTACACCCCTAAATTTTGCAAAAGGAAAGCTCATCTAGTTTGATTTATGTGGTATTACTAACCAGCCATACAGACGTACAATAAGAACGGAAATGGCCATAGGAGACCATTCAGTAACTAGTTCATATACAAAGTAGATATATGAAGAACCCTTTAGTAAAGGATCCTTCCATGCGATTACTGAAGTTCTGACAACATAAGAGGGGCTCTAACTGATCCTTGGATGTAGCAAAAAATTTTGGATCTCTACCTGTGAATAAATTATCAAAAAGCAATCTGGTACACATGCGCCAAACATGGACACAATAGTACGGAACCAGCTCATTAAAACTGGTGAATAGATCTTCCATCTGCTTTTCCACTTGGGGAAAAAGATAATCCAAAATGCAATGGCAAACAAATATATAGATCAGAACACATGCCGATCCCCGGTTTGTCCCAATGGTTGGGATAGCAGTCCGCCTATCCCGGGACGTGGGTTCGAATCTAGCATGCATTACTAATGTAAAAGAACAAAATAAAAATATAGATTAGAACACATTTTTTGATTCTAATTATATGCAGAACTGCATAAAAGATTTTAAGCTACTTGATATAAGAAGGTACTTTCGTAATTGCATCCATAATGATAATGCATATGTATTAGCTTTATTGACTAAAACATACTTGTAAATGTGTTCATAAGTTAAAACCTATCAGGAGGGTATCAAAACTAATGAATGTAAAATTTATAATTTAGATTTGTGCCATAATAAAGCTTAAAAGCAACTTATATTCCCTAAAATCTTGGACTATGACGCGACTACAAATCACAATTTGATTTCAAGGTTCTAACTTCATAACAGCAACAACTAGCGTCCAATTTCACTACATAGGTTTTTTCTCTTTTTTTTTCCCTTTCCTAGATATCTTGTCAAACCTTAAATCTTCATGGATCGAGAGAATGCAAACCACAGACTAAATCCGGTCAACAGCAGATTAAGTTGAATAGAGATGATCCATGAAATAATCCTCTGATTAACTGTCAGCCAAAACATGGATTTTCGCACAGTAAAGTAATACCTAATGCATAATTGCCTGTATTTTAACTTATTTTCCAATGGAAAGAAAAGTTCACAGATCAACTGCAAGTGCCACTCCAATCACATTTCTACTTTTCTGGGAGTGCCAGGAAGATAATATCTTGATAATTATCATAACAGATCACAAATGAACTCAATAATTGATATATCTGCTGACAGTACGTACAAAATCAAACTCACCTTACTACTAACAAAAAGCAACTCCTCTCCATGCTCATTCTTCCAAGATGTCACTTGACCCCCAAACATGTAAACCTTTAAAATAGAAGGATGAGGATGTCAAAACCAAGTAATTCAACAAAAGAAGCCCTCCATAATACAGCAGAAATGAGACTTATATGTAACTAAATCCTTACTAGTACTGGAAAACATATATACATACATACATACATAGACAGATAGTTGAGAGAGAGAGAGAGAGAGAGGACTCTAGTATTGCATTGTTCACTCGAGATTAGAGGAGACTTTAGTTCAAAGCCATGTCAATTGCAAGCTGGTGAAGTCGGAATCATAATGTTCACCCGAAACCAGATATCTAGTACAAAGCCAATCCATAAAAGTGCGGATGGTGACGCCGGAATTGTAGTGCTTGGCCGAGACTAGTATCTAGTGCAAAACCAACTCGCAAGGACGCAAGATTGGACCGTTGTGGATTAATGCAATTCCAAGTCAGTGGAAGGGTTAAAAAGTACCAAAATATACACTAAGGGAGCTCCTCCACCATTACCAATTAGGTTTTTGGGCGGAACCTCATTTACTGCGTATCAACATCCAAGTTTGGTACATTAAAGTAGTTCAATAGATAGTATAATGGATCCCGCCAGGGAGGGGTCATGGTATCAAAATTATCAATAGAATCAAATGTCATCTTTTACATTTTTTTCTCTTATGCCTTTGCTTTTAGTATTTTACTGCTTTCCTTTAGTTCAAGCATATTTTCCAATTTAGATCGTATCAATTAAAAACAAGCAAAATCTAACCAAAGACTGCATGCGCCACAAAATGACCCCGGACAAATCCTAGTAGATAAAATCATATACATTAAAGCAGACATACAACAAGATCAACACAGATCAAGCATGAAACTACCAATCTAACACCACACATCAACGTACACAAGGAAATTATTGACAATTCATTCATAATTCACCATTATTGCAGATCTTGTAAGTTTGTCAAATTCGTTTGATTCTCAAGCTTCAATAGAAATCACATTCAATTCATTCCTAATTCAAAAGAAATATCAAAATTCGAGATCAGATCGCGCGAATGCATGAAGAATCGAAAATTGAAGAATCGGAGGGGGGGGAGAGAGAGAGAGAGGACCTCGGCGGAGTGGCCACGGGAGTCGCGGAGGATGAATTTGTCGAGGCCATTGACGCCTTTGGTGAGCTCCACTGGCACTGTGGAAGCCATTGGAGTACCCTCTCCTCCTCTCTCTCTCCCTCCAAATTTTGTGAAAAGTTCACAGGAAAAAGTGTTATTTATGCCAAAAGTTGTTATACTTTATTTATTATATTAATTTAATTTTTATATTTTTAATTATATTAATTTAGTTTATATACTATTTATATTATATTAATTTAATCTCTATAATAAAATTTAGAGTTATTTATATTTTAGTATTCCGATATTTTTGGAAATAATAAAAAGGACTCTGACCTTTTTGAATTATTAAAAAGACCCCTAAGTTTTTATCGTATCAATAAAAAGGCCCCTTTCAAGTGTGATGACGTCATTTTTCATTGACAGAGCTGACGTAGTAATTATTTTTTATTAATTCTACAATAAAATGACATAAAGTACACTTCAACTCCCTTATTATTACTTTATAAGTACAAAATTTGAGATGTGTTATATAGAAGCTATCTATTTTTACCTAATTTATTTCAAAATATGATTATTAAAGGGTATTTTTGTTATTTTACTATAGCATTAATAAAAATACAGCTGTCGCATCAGCTCTGTCGACTAAAAATTACACCACGACGTCAGAGAAAAAGACTTTTTATTAATGCGACAAAAACTTAGGGACCTTTTTATTAATACAACAAAAACTTATGAGTCTTTTTAATAATTCAAAAAGGACGGGGTTCTTTTTATTATTTTCAAAAACATCGGGTACTAAAATGTAAATAACTCTAAAATTTATTTTAAATTTTTGATGAAATTTTTTTGTCATCAAATTAGGTTAAATTGAGTGAATGGGTGGCTTTGAAGTACATTACTCGCATCTAACAATGATTTTTTGTTACAAATTATATCATTAACTTAATTTTAATTTAATCATAGAACTAAATTGACACAATATAAATAGTATAGGGACTAAATTGACACAATTAAAAGTACAAGGACTAAATTGACACAATGAACAAAGTATAGGGACCTTTGGTGCAAATAACCGTAGGAAAAATATCACGATACCTGAGATTTGAGCATTTAATATATATAATGAATTAATTTGAGTTTTACATATTTTATCACTTAATTATTTTAAAGTTTTAAAATCTTATGTTACAGGGCAAAACCCGATCAGACCCTCAAATATGAATCAACATACCAAAAACTGAAAATTATATTGATAAACCCTAAAAAGGAGAGGATCACATAAATTTTAAGAGAGAAGGGGAGAGAAGTAGAAGAAGATAGATAGGGGGAGAGTAAGAGAGAAATTAGGGGGAGAGAGATAGATTGTTTAACATTTTTGGCATGCCTCTTATCTTCCTCTAACCTTCTATTTATAGAGTTAGGGGAGGGTATTATTATAATTAACTACTTAATCTATATTTATTTATACCTAAATTATCCCTCATTTAACTACTATATTTTTTTATTGTATCATCTTATCAATCAAACACCCTTTTATCAAAAATTCAATAGATTTTCGTTAGAAAATGTTAAAATTGAACACGATTTCAACAATATATTAGTTTTTTTATTAAAAATTGATTTTTTTTTTCCAAAAAAGCGAAAATGACATGTAATCGTGGTAATTTTAGGTGGTTTACATCAACATTCAATAAATATTTTGTTACATTTTATTGAATTTTGATAAAAACATTGGCATTAGCTTATATATATTATCGTAGTCATGTATTATATCAATATTTTTTTGTATAAAATTGATTAGATTCGTATTAAAATTCATCAAATTTTAAAATATTAAAACCTCGGGATGCCCCACTACATATATTGAAATGTTAGGGCACGTAAGTGATAAATGCTCATACCATAAAATATCTAAATAATAATTTCCAAATTCATAATATTGTTATAGAGGTGCCTTACCGTAGAGTATATCATATGCATATTGAAGGTGATACTCTTACAATAGTTCGTATTATTTAGTCAGGAACTTCATTGTTTTTGTCAAATCAGAACAATTATGGAGGATATTTGGGATATATTAATGCAGATTATTTAATACCGGTGTCTCTTGTGTATTTTGGGAGGGTTACATGGTGGGACATAGGATGGCAGCTTTGGGTTCAGTTTTGCAGAATCAAGTAAAGGATTTTTGCACACAATAAACACAGTCGAATGTATAAGGATTAAATTAATACAGTAAATAAAATATAGGGATTCTTTGGCATAAATAATCATTCACCTTTTATTTTATAAATTATGCCTTTGAAAGTTTAATTCACTAATTAAAATAAAATAATTTTTTAATCCAAAATTTGATATTTTCAAATCTTTTAGTATATCCGACTCCTCCTCTGCTAACACTAAGCCTCTCACCCAGCTCCTCCCCTGCCGATGCCTCTCACCCATTGCCTTCTCGGTAGACATGAACACATATTAGGGGAGATCTGAGTGTAATAAAGGTATTAAAAGAGAATGTCAGATAGCGGTTGTAGAAGTAGAGTTAAACCTTAATGAGGAGATGACCTTAAATATAGCTAAGTGGCAATCAAAAATGCATGTAGCCGACATAGATGTTAGAAGAGGGTAACACACTATTGGCAGGCCACAGTGTATCTAGGCTTTCATGTGCCCTATTGCTGCTGCAAGCATTTTATGACTGTTTGCACGTTTTCGTAGTTGGTAATGCTTCATTTTGATGCGACTTGACTTGACTTTAACTTAACTTGATATTATGAATGTCGATCCATTTTACTTTCAAGTTTTGGGGCCCTTCGGACATAGCCTTCCTTCGGACACATTCATTTACCAAAACTTGAGGCACTAACGTGTAATTAATCATGTTAGTTCGACTAAATATTTGACTGTTAACCTGCTAATCGTACATTATTCTCTCCTTCCTTCTGCTTTCGGAATATCTTGATCGATAGTCCATTACGTACAAATATCTCCTGCCAGTAGATATAATGTTTTTCCTAGTAATTTGCTCCATTGGTCTCTGATGTTCTCCCTCATCTTTTCTAATTAAATTGGTCCAAAATGCCTGATCTTTTCTTTTGATCAAAATAATCCATAATATTTTATTTTATGACAAAACCGATTCTTGACTTGAGGACCAAAATTGGATAAACATTAAAAAAATGATGAACTAATTGGATACAGAATAAAATATAAGAGATTATTTTAACCAAGAAAAAAGATTAAGGACCAATTTAAACAAATTATAAACATCAAGTTTGATAAGACTTATTAAATCCGAGTTTAAATGAGATAGTATATACAAAAAAGGATAAAATTGTATATATCTGTCCCTCAGAATCTCCGAAGCCACTTTAGTAGAAACGTTGTGTACTAGTTTAATACGAGGACGCGGGAGCTTAAACAGCTAGCCTTAGTTCAAAATATAGTTACTTCGACTCTGCACACTCTCAAAAGTATCCGTATAGAACAAGGATACTTGAACATCAATATACCGTTCAAACACCTCAGTTGAGACAAATATTGTTGTCAAATCGAGTTATTTATACCACTAATCCCTACTATTTGTATGTTTTAAATTAATCCCTTGCTTTTTCCTTGTTGAAAATAGTTTATAGTGTGAAAGAACCAACTTTTCTAAAAGATTAAACTGAGGAGTAAAGACTCAAGAATAGTTTTATTCTGTAACATACCCCCTCACGCAAATGTTAATTACGCTTGAAACGTAGATAATACACAGGACACCTCTTATCTTATGCTTAAAATATGTTAATATTAAAAGTGAGGGTTATCAGGATTCGAACTCGTGACCTCTTAGTCAATAAGATTCTGATACTATGTTAGGAAACTAACTTTCCCAAAAGTTTAAGCTAATAGATGAAGGTTTAAGAATAGTTTTATACTCTTAACAACAGTATAAATTGGTTGAAATTAGTCCGTCTTATTTTTTTGAGTTCAAAGTAGTCCTTTAAGTTATATTTCATCACAAATGATGACCTAATTTGCCATAAAATACAGTATAAATGGCTAGTTTAACCAAAAAAACTGACAGACCAATTTGATCGAATTTTACAAAAATAGATGAGTAACCCGTTTAAATGAACTTACAAATATTAAGGACCAACAGTGTAAATAAATGAAGGAAAATCTCAGAAAACAAATAAGAATGACCTTCAAAACACAGTTGTGTCCAACTTTTCATAACCAAGTTTAAATAACATAATTTTCAACATAAATGCACAATAAAGTACTAGTAATTGGACATAATTTTGCACTACTGTACAAACTCTCTAATATTAGACACCCCCCCCACAAAAAAAAAGCAAGCTCACAAAAGAATACCAAGAAATTTATAGCCTATTTTGCATCGCTTTTTGTTTGTAGATTTTGCTTTTCAAGAAACTGAGAACTCAGGTTTGAAAACCGGTTTTTCTTGTTTGTGGCTTCTTGTTTTCAATTTTCACTCGAACTAGAAAAAACTGAAAGGTATAAAAACCAAAAACACGAAGAATTTGTTTCGAAAATATGGCTTTTAGTTGTCAGAAAATAAAAAACTGCAAACAGAAAACATAACAAACAGGCTGAAAAAACAGAACTAAGAATCAAACCAAACCAAATCAAACAAAACACCATCTATGGGGAAAAAAAAAAAAAAAAAAAAAAAAAAAAACTGCGGAGAAATTCTCCAATAAATAGCTCATTTATACCGAAAATCAGCGAAAGAAAAAAAAATACCGATTCTCTCTCTCCACACGACGCAATCGAATGCAACTGCAAAAATAAGAGGAACCGAATCAGTGGTCTTGTAAATACGCGTTTGCAAGAGGGGGCAATTGATCACTGCTAGTGACTCATATTGAGTCTAGTGAGAATCTCACATTGGAGTTGTGAGAGAGAAGCGCTCGACATATGAGCCTAGTGAGCTACTCCACCTAATGCTAATTAGTTTTGGAATGAAACCTTACTTGGACTTATATGTGGACCTTATATATGCCGTCTCTAGCAGAGGATATAAGGGCCTGGTGAAATTTAACAAAGTATTAAGTCTGATAAGAATCCACATTGGAGTTTTTAAAGAAGATATCAACATATAAGCTTAGTGGGCTACTCTGCATAATGTCAATTGATTTTAGAATGGAATCCCACTAGGACTTATATATATACCTTATGTACATCAACTCTAGGGGAGGATCTAAAGGTCCGATGGAGTTAAAAAATGTTAAGGATTCGCATCCGAGTCTAGTATGAATCCACATTAGAGTTGCAAGAAAGAAGATTTTAATACATAAAACTAATGAAGTCTAGGACGATCGTTAGCACAAGGCGAAGGCGGTAGGGATGTCCTAGACCTTGTTTTTGGCGTTCTACATGGGAATTTTGTTTTGAGGTCGGTCCAATTTTTCTTTTTGTTGGATGCTTTCGTTTTTAGGTTTGTTATTGTGCGGTTTGTGAGTGGCCTTTTTTGGTTCCGAGCAGTGTTGTGTCGTTTAGGTGGTGGTTTTTTGCTAGAGTGGTTGGTTGTGGTTTGTTTTGTGCCTTCCAGCTCTGCCCTACACTGTTGTGCTTTTGGGCTTGTACTCCAATTATTAAAAAAGAAACCTAATGAACTGCTCCACCTAATGCCAATTGGTTTTAAGATGAAACGACACTTCAATTTATATATGAATCTCATATATTCCAACTCCATGGATCGGACTTAAAGCCCGGTGAAATTTTCTAAATAACAGCTGAGCGGAAGAACTTACATGTATCTAAAAAAGTGTGCTTTCTTCCGTCGTCAGAAGAAGAAATAAAATGAAGGGGAAGAAGTGCAAGGATCATCAAAATAATTGCACAGCCATTTTTAACTTATTCTGTTTCCATTTAGGGAGCTTATAGAAACCATCCTTCGTCATCCCGAATTTTTCCTTGAACTCCGCTGATGAAAGGTATGTCTGCGTGAAACAAATTCAAATTTTCGAGTTTAGTTTTCGTATCACTCATGAAACGTACTATGTAAAGCAGAATCATAAGATCAAATAAAGATCAACAACAACCCAATGCCTGAGAGGCTCCCGCCGAGGCAAAGTCTGGGGGTTTGAAATATATGCAGCATTATCCCTACAGGGTGCTACCCTGAAGGGAGGTTGTGTCCGAAAGGCCCCAACCCTGTGTATTGTACAAATTGAATAAAGATCGTTATGTAATATACCACCATAAAGTAACAGATTTTGAGCTAGTCATTGTCCAATTCGCCGTTACGTAATGGTATTTTTTGTAATGACATGCAGGCATTACACATTCTATTCGGTTTATTAAAGCATGTATATTTTGTAAAGAAGAAGCATATTTATGAATAGATTTGAATGCAAAACAACCATTGCAAGAGTATCAAATTAAGGGTTATTTACAACAAAGATCTTTGTGCTTTGTCCACTATGTCAACTTACTCCTTTTACTTTTAATTGTGTCAATTGAATATGTACAACGAAATAGTGTAAATATAGTCCTATAGTTAAATTGAAGTTAAGATAATGATACAATTTTTAGCGTTGGATCATGTTAAATACAAATGACCCAATTTAAACCAACTTGTGACAAAGATTAAAAATTCCCGTACTTTAGAACTGCAACCGCATTCAAAGATTTGATTCCAAGTACAATTAAATCATGTCTATTTAATCCTATGATGAAATTAAGGTTAAGTTAATAACAGAAATTTTAATGACCATATCATGTTAGATACAAGTAACCCTGTATAAACCCACCTACCAACGCAATTTAAACCTTCTTGTGACCCGAACATTTGAAACTCCGTCCCCTTAACGTCAATCGTACCCTAGAACTAAATTGATATAACATCGATTGTACAAGAACTAATTTGATACAGCGGAGAAAGTACAGCGACCTATGGCACAAATAACCCTAAAATTAATTATTGCATAGCTATTGAATCTAATTTTTCAAACATACTGCTTCAAAACAACGCCACTGTAACTGTAAACAACGATTTGATTCCATTAGTAAAATCACAATTCCAATGCAAAAAATCATTGCATATGCAATCATATTCAAGTAGAAATTGCGTAAATTAGGGGTTACGAAGAATTAGAGAAAGAGAGAGAAAACAGTGCGGAAGGGGACGAACCTCTCGCTTGGTCACATCAATATCTGTAACAGGATTGGTCGATGTCGTTTTAAGGCGTTCATATGGATATGTTTGGAGTCCTTCCTCGTCTTCGGCTTCTCCCTCTTTAACATCCTCTTGTATGCTGCTCATAGAGTTCTCCTTGGAATTTGATTCCGGCGTTTTAGGTGCCTCCGGGCTCGCTACATCATGGAATGGGGAACTCTTAGGGCCTTGGTCAGAAACCGAAAACAATTTCCATTTTACATTTTTATTCATCTCCAATTTTCCTTTTCCAAAAATGATAATTCATAATAGCAAGATATTTGCTATCATTTTTTCTCCTTTTCCGGAAAAAAAAGGGTATAGACACAAGTAATATCCGCAAAGTTGAACGCTTGATAATCCAGTCTGAACAATGCAGGTAGCCAATCCAAACATGACCGGTTTGAACACATTCGATCCATAAAAGTAGGGATATCAATTTGGGTATAAATACCACTTTGGTCTCTTTTTTGGTTAAAATCCAGATATCGGACACCATATACTTGCACGTACGAAATACATATATTGGATTTAAATGTCAAATAAGTATATGAGTTACACAATTTCCATCAAACACAAAGAAAAGAGTAATTCATCATTGAAATACAACACAAAACACACCTGGTACTCATGTTTCCATTTGGAAAACACGAATAATAGTTTAAAATTGTTTTCCAACTTTTCTAATAGAATACAGAAAACTATTTTTTAACTTCCCTTAATTAGAAAACTAGCCTTTCGAACTTCCCTTAATTAGAAAACTAGCCTTTCGAGCAACTCCTTCAAATTTCCATAGAAAACTTTCCAAAGAAACTGGAAAAAAAAAAAAAAAAAAATTTCTATTTCTAGAAGGGCCTTAAAATCTCAAAGTCCAAAAAAACACTGCATTTATCCTCACGATATCCACACAAAATTCTTCCGTTTATTTTCCAAAGGGGTGTAAAGATGAGGAAGATAATTACCTTTAACAGGACTTCTAACAGACCGCGGTATAAGAACTTCACGAGGCTTGAGTTCAAACGTAGAACTAAGCGCAGCGATAGCAGAAGATTTAGCTGCTATTTTACCAGAATCTGGTGTTACTGACTTCGGAAAAATCTTTCTAACCGTTGGTGGTGGCGTAGAAAGATTTCTAGCATTATTCGGGCTCTCGAAATTAGCAGCAAGTGCATTGAAAGCTGGGGACCGGCCTCTCGGGCGAACTCTATCGGGACTGAATGACATGCTTCTAGAACGTTGCGATTTGTCTGGCACACTTGACCTCCCTCCATATGATACTGGCGTCCTCCTCTTTGGTTTCTAGATATGCAGAAGATGTGTTAAGAATTTTACATGTGAGTTAAGTGAGAATCCTACTTAAGATGTGTTATAAAAAATTATAATTGAATTTTTTAAAAACGTATTAAATAATTTATACAAGCGAACATGGATAATCATTTTTGTACCCACATTAGAGCGGTTATAGGAAAGGGTTTTTACCCTCCCACTTCATACCTGTGGCGGGTAATGGGGCAAGCATGGGTATGGATTTGGGCGGCGGGTGCCGCCCTGGAGAAGGCACCCCCCGTATCTGCCAAGCCCCAATTGCCATCCCTACTTGGGCTTATATGTGGAGCTCATATATACCAACTCAGTGGCTTGCATATGAGGCCCGATGAAATTTAACAAAAAAGATAATTAGAAGTGTTTAGGGTGAAATCAAATAAAGGCTGCTACGTAAGATAACAACAGCTAAGGGCTTCTTCAATGTATCAATTTCTGTTTGTAGAAAACCAAAAATTAGGTTTTAAAAATGATTTTTTTCTAATTTCTTGTCTTTAGTTTTTAGTTTTTTCTTAGTTTGAGAGAAAACTGGACACGTAAAACCAAAAGCACGAAAGATCATTTCCATAACCCCATTTTTTAGGTTCTCAGAAACCAAAAATTGCAAAAAAAAAAAAAAAAAATTAATAAAAAAAATATTCCAAACAGGCCCTAAGTGACGGATTTTAAACTAGATTATGAGATTGGTTGTTAAACAATAGTACTTTTGAGTATTGTATTCAATAAATAATATTTATAAATGCATTTACATGTTAAAACCTATCATAGGATATAGCAAAACTAACAATTATGTATGTTCATTTAGGGCTGGTTTGGTCTTGTTTTTGCTTGCAGTTTTTGGTTTTTGAGAATCTGAAAACTAAGTTTTGAAAACAATTTTGTTCTTGTTTTTAGTATTTTGTTTTTAGCTTTTATTCAAATTAGGAAAAAAACTAGAGAAAAAAACATTTCCAAAAACTAGTTTCTAGTTCCTCAATAATCAAAAATTATAAATAGACAATAATACCAAACATGCCCGTAAGTTTTTGTAAAGAAAAGGTCTAAAACCAACCTATGCTCCATTACAAACCCAAAACGATCATGCAACCCATTACATAAACCCCAAGATATCTACTTTTCAAGATATCGTAACTATGAACTGCAATTTGATTTCATGGCATATAGAATATCATCTAGAAAGAAGATTACATATTTCCCGCTGTTTATATGGAGGAGCATGCTCTAGTTCGATTTTCAACAATATACATACCAAGGAGCTAAAAATAAAATATTCTTTGGGAATGAAATACAAGAAGAAGCAAAGAAGCTCACAATCTTCAGCATGCTTAACATAATAAATCAATCACTAATCCTAATCTAGAGCTGATCAAACAGGTTTTCCACATTTTGACTCCGTTCCATCTCAAACGGTGGCGGGAGCTAGGACTTGAAGCCGGTGGAGTCAACTATAATAACAATTATTATTTTTCTGTGGGGACCTGAAGTCGGTAGGGTTAACTATAATAGGAATTATTATTTTACTATGGGAATATGGCACTTATCTCTCGTATTACTTGTAACTATACAACATAATTAAACGTATTTTAGTACTCCAGTGTGAGCAGTTGCCCACTCTTACTTGTACATGGCTTTACCACTGATCTTAGATCTATTATTTCTTTGTATACTCTCATAGCAACAACACAAGTATGGAAAATGTTTTCCTTCATTGAGGCGAAATTGACTTCATCACTGCAAAAGGTGAAAATATTTTCCTTCAAGGAGGGGGAAATATTTTCCAACAGTCTCATGTCATATGCCTCACTTCAAACTCAACTTGGCCAAGCTTAAACCTCATACAAATTTATAGAATAAAACCTTTTATTTAGCTAGAGACAAAAGTTTCTAAGAAAAAGATAATTTTTAATTGAAAATATATTGTGAAGATAACGTTTCCATAAGGAAAGTGTTTCCCTTGAACCAAACAAAGCCTCAAAAATGAAAGAGTTCCAAACGATGTTAGTTTGAATGAAGAATGCTCACCTCAATGATTGGGGTTCCTCCATTTTTCACTATTGCTAGTTTCCTTTGGAATGAGTTGCCATGCATCTGACACAGATAAACCAGTTAGACACACAACATTAAGGATCTATCTGGCCAAGCATCTTATCTGAGAAATATTTTTTTAATGGAACAAAACACTGTTTATTAAATTATTGGTGTTTGCCTGAGGGAGAAGTGCTTCTAAATAAAAGCATAATCTATTTTTCTACTTTTAAGTAGAAGAAAAAGTAAAAGTGTTTCTCCTTTAAAGTAGAAAAGGCAAAAACTAAAACTTTTTCCGACAAAAAACATTCATATTGAAAGCACTTTTTACCAAAATATTTCTACAGCAAATGCTTCCAAAAAACAATTGTTTCACAGCCTAGCCAAACAGGCCCCAAGCCCCAAGCCAAGAAACAATTTCACATTGGAAAATACAACTTACTGCAGATTTTGCGGAGTCCCATGTGAAGAAACGGGTGAAGAATGGCGGTTCACTTCCTTCTGTAATGATATATATCGGCGTTTGAGGAGACAATCTCTCCAGAAGAAAATCTCTTTCCAAAAATTTCTGTCAGACAATCAGGATCAAAATTATTATGGGAAACCAACATTGCAACAGAAATTCTCACATATCGTTTAAACATCTGACATATCTTGAGCTCCCTTTTTTTTTTTTTATTGGAAAACCTCTTCCATCTCAATTCTATTATTTAATTGCATATCTTCGTAGCAACTACCTCGAATACGAAAAATGTTTTCCTCCATCAATGGAAAATCGATTTTCCCTCAACAAAAGGGGGAACATTTTCCCTCACAGAAGGGAAACTATTTTCCATCATAATATTACATCATAAGCTCCACTTCAACCTCAACATGGTCAAGCGTGAATCTCATACAAATTTATAAAATGAAACCGCTTTTGATACCTAAAAAGACAAAAAAAATTAGGAGAAAAATTTTAAATTGAAAATAATATGTCATGATAAGTTCTTCATAAGGAAAATAAGTTGCATTTCGACATGCATCAGAACGAGGAATATGCGGCACATATTAACAAATCAGGACATAAAGCATCGAAACGATGTTTTAGGAAGTTAACTATGAATGTGAAAATACCCCATAATCAAAAGGAGTGTTATGCTAGAACTGAAGCTCTATTTGGTTCAATGAAAAACGTTTTCCTTGTAGATATTTTTTTCTTCATAGACTACCTTCAAGTATAAATTTTTTTCCTTTAAAATCTGTCTTTCTAAAGAGTATATGATTTATCTCTATAAATATACATAACATTCATGTGTAGCCAAGTTGAGTTAAAAGTGAAAAATATGACGTGAGATTACAACAAAAGATATTTTCCCCTCCATGAAGGAAAACGTTTTCCCTTTCATTGAGGGGAAGTCAATTTCCTCTAAATGGAGGAAAACATTAGCTGTACTCATGATTGTTGCTATGAAGTTAAGCAAGGAAACAATAAAATTGAGACATGAAAAAAAATTTCTTTAACACAAATGGAGCCTAAAGTAATAAATCCTTACTACAGATAAGATCCATTAACTTGTACCTCTCCAATACTCAAAGCTTGCATCTTGGTTTTAGCATCGACTTCTTGTCCAACCCAGACAAAAACGTCAGAATGACAATCCAGGATAAATAGGTCTTCCGTCATTAAATCATCCTGAGTGAAGTTATATATTTCTTTCACCTGCAATAAGTTGATACTTTAATCTGTTAGCCATGGTAGATTTGGAAAGAAGAAAAGGACAAGAAGAAACTCATCTTATAAGCCATAAACTCAAAAGTTAAAGATTTTCATGACTATCTAAGATGTAGGTATCATTATGTTTGCAAGGGGGGAAAAAAAAAATTTATGTGCAATGTTTTCTTGATTTCGAACATTATGGAATCAAACAAATGTTGTTACATTCATTACACAATGAAATTTCAGCTATTGTGATGCAACTACTCATGGCCCAACAATACTTTCATAGTGGTCACCGCAAAAATAATGCTTTCATAATGGTCTCCACGAACACATATATTATATTTTGTTTCCTGAGACATATGTATATGCATGCAAGTATGTATGTATATGTGTGCGTGTATTAGATGATAAGGAGGTAAAACAATTTCCTAATAAGGGCCAGCAACATCTGAGAAGTGGGGAGATGACTTCGAACTCAAGACCTTGTACTTGGGGTGCAAGACCTTGTACTTGGGGTGGGTAGCCTAAACAGCTCAGATTCATACAAACTTAAGGCTTAAAACCAACTTATTTTTTTCCTTTGCGACCCATTCATAACATCTACGCACCCACTTCTACATCCCTGCCACCATAACTACAACTAAGTGAACAACTATTTACTTTTATGGCAGATAATGTGTCTAAAATAAATCATGAACATATCTACTTAGGACTTGTTTGGTCGTGCTATGAAGAAGTCAAAAAGGTGTTTTTTAAACGGAAAAAGCACATTGATTTTTTTGGCCAACATATAAATGCGCTTCTAAATGGGTTTTCAAAGTGGCAAATATGACAGTTTTAGTGCTGTGCCACAAAAATATTCAAGGATTCCACAGCTACTATCCGCCCCAGAATCATACTTGATAATAAGGGTAGTGCGACATCGGTCTACTTGACAAGCCAACCTAATGCACATTACATGCCATACTCCACATAACACATAGTCCAGTAAATTATGCAATTTTCTGGTGTATTTGGCTAATGAAAATGCTAGGATCTTTAAAGACCAATATATACCTATTATATCTCACATGCGAAGGCGGTCTTTTAAGGAGCTCTTTAAACAAAGCACTTTGAGGACTTTGCTAACATAGCCTTAGTGGATTTGCAGAGGGAGTGGAGAGCTTTATGTTATTAGTTCTTGGTTTAACATTTCATAGTTGTAATTTTGAGGATATCTTATCCTTAGTTCTTTGTACATTCATCTCTCCTCATAATACCTTTTTTTTTTTTTAAATTAAAAATAATAGAAGAAAGAGAAAGCTGCAAGATAAGCATACATACCTTCAGATCCCCTGCGATCAGCAAGCAATTCAGTTGTAAGGCCAGCCATTGGAGAAAACCAAGAATCAGCGCGAGCAAAACATGATGATCATGAAGCAAAATCCATAAAATGAAAAATGACTATGAATTCAAAAAGACCTTTTGAGAAAGTGCAGGAGAATAAGTGAGGGTCACTTTCAGCATTTCTCGCTATCTTCTGGGTCGGGTATTCAGTTTTTCCACCTAGCAACTCCCAAAATTGCTCAGATTCTGCCCCTTCCTTTAGTGGTCTAGACTGCATATTCGGCTGCAGGTACAGATCATGTAGGAAGTGAGAATGGAGGTGGTTAGAAAAGCTATAGTTCCATATGGCTAAACCATATTGCATGCCGGAGAGGGAACGGGGGATCGCATAATAGGAGTTTCTAGGGTTCAAAGGTCGGGAGCATGGAGGGAGTGTTTATATTACTACATAATAGGTATACAAGAAAAATTAATGAAATGTCAATAGTTGAACCATTAAAGCACAACATATCAAAAAAAACAAAGTCAATACTAAGAAACAACTAAGAAAATATAGTACTCTAGTAAATATGATCAAGAAAATCAACTGTCAAGCTCCCACACAATTCAATCATTCAATTAAGAAATAATTAGCCAACAAATCAACTAATAAGTATTTTCTTATCAAAATGGTTCAACAATTATTTGCATCATGATTCCTTCGAGTTTGATATGTGTTCTAAATGAGAATCTAACTTCAAAGTTCCAAATCGCATTTCTGAACATGAAACACTACTATTTTAGAGGTTTCCTGCAACTATGGGTTAGAAAAGCTCTAGTGAAATAGTGCTAACATGCAAAGATTTCTTGCAACTATGTTCCACGAGATTATGTCAAGTAAAATTTGTGTTTTCTTGATGTTATCATATATGTATTACAGCACATATGCGTATTTTTCCTATTTAAAAAAAATAATAATTAAAATAATCAATACCTACACCTAGATTAAGATGTATATTCTATATATTGCTAAATTTGTCATTTTAACTCTCAAAACTATTGATTATACCCTATCATTCACTATGAGTTATACTAATTTTGGCGCTAATGTGGCTAACATTATTCTTTACTTTTATAAGCAAACGAACTTTTCGTCGAAATTTTCATATATAAAGCCGAATAATGCACATATATACGACATCCCTTTCAATTTTTGTACCATATTTTACTAACAGGGGCTATAAGTGCACAATGGAACAAGCATACGTTCAATAAGTTACCAGTCACCACATTGCCAAACAGGGGCGCATGGAAGAGGAGGAGGAGGAGGAGGAGGAGGAGGAGGGGGGGGGGGGGGGGGGGGGAGTTGGTTAGCTGGTAGATAGTAAGGAATAAAAGGAAACGGCAACACAATTTCTCAGACCTTTATGATATCCAACTGCCTTTCCATCAGTTCCTGATCCTCTGGTGTTGTGACGTTTCCAGACCAAGTAAATATAGTTGAGCCGCTATGCAAAATGTAACAGTAGGAGGAGTTTAATGATGATGCGACCTGGTGGGAATTTAAGATATTAAAATTAGAAGTAGACAACAGAGAACACAATAAATGAGAAGTCCTGCGAACCTACTGCACATAAAAAGCAACATACCCAGTGCCCCAAGGGCTCCCGCCTAAGCAGGGTCTGGGGGGCGGATGTACACAGCCTTCCCCCTTTAGGGCATTACCCTTCAAGAGAGGTTGTTTCCGAGTGACCCCAATCTAAGGGTAAGGACTTCCCAGGAGGTCACCCATCCTGGTACTGCTCTCGCCTAAGAACGCTTAATTTCGGAGTTTTAATGGGATCCGGTGACGGCGTGTTGATACCGTCTTTGGTAACCTACTGCACATAATTAGTACGAATACCATAAAGATCACTTTTAAGAAGTAATCATATTAAAAATATTAGATGTAAACAAAAGCGAATCCCAAATCTGATAAATATTCACAGTATCGAACATATTGCGAGGTAAAGTTTGGTGTGTGATCCTTCTACATCAGTATCACCCATAAAGTTTTTGAACACGACAATAAAATCAACATAACAGAAGCAAGAATCATGAAACAAAATTACAAAAGGTGCTCAAGCAAGTCATATCATTGTTCTGCACCATAGAGTTGTACTATAGAGCAAAGTTGCATGAAAGGAAGCGGGAGCAGAAGCGGGGGTGGGCAGTCATTAAAGTTCCTAAAGTTGAGAGTATGGAGAGAGCGTTTATCTTTTCCTATACATTAGATATATAAGAAATGCAAAAGAAATAAAGCATAACATATCAAAGAAAGTCAATACTAACCAATAACCAAGAAAATTGAGTACTTCAATGAATAAGATCAAGAAAATTGACTCCAACATATACCATGATTCAATCATTCTTTGGATCGAGTGATATAATTAGTCAACAAATCATCTAATAAGCACCTTCTCATTAAATGATTCAATGCTTGTTCGAATAGTGTTTCTGTTGCGTTCAACACATGTTTGGAACACAAATCTAACTTTGAAATGCCGAATCGCATTTATGTACATGAATGTTAGCATTTTAGGAGTATCCTATAACTATGCTATAGAGAACTCTTAAGATGCACATATAACAATCTAGTTTTACAGTACCGCGTTTTATCTTCTGATTTCTGGATGGCAAATTTTTAAGACAGCGTTTTAAATGGGTAGAGTGATGGGGAAAAAATTATGGCTTAGGACTATTGCTTATAGTATTGAAAAAGCCGGGTAGTAAAATGAAAAGGGGTCAAAGCAATTCCTACATAAAACACAACACAAAATATTACGACCCAACTCAACACTTCAGCAACACAACCCATGAAAGTAGGAAGTCCCATAGTGGGCCCATAATGAACCGCATAAGTGCCAAAGGAGAAGACCTTGTCACTTAACTGTAGAGGTAAAGTCAGTTATAAATTGGCCAAACTCCATACATCCGTATGATGTGGGATTGGGGTATTGCACAAAATACAGACTCCCTATTCTATTTAAATTCACTACAAGCACAAACACAAAAGCGGACATCAGAAGAGAACATATTTAACCAGATGCTCTATACAGCTGTCTAAATACCCAATGAGTATTCATTTCATTTCATACCATACAATGGTACTTAAATGGATAAATAGATTCAAAATAATTGTTACTATTAACATTTACACATTACAGCAGCCCATACTATGCACTTGATATACTAATGAACTGACAATTATAGGTTTTATAAGTTTACGTAATACCTTAAAAATCGATACCAGCTTTATCCATACCATTACCAAAATAACACAATTTGCTATCCAGTGATAGAGAAGAATGGATAAAAAAAATATAAATTTAGGATATTAGAAAATAATTGGAATTATTGTTACAAAAAAAAATTGGAATTACAGTAATTTCTCCTAGGATTTATTATTAGTTGAAATTGGTTTATGAAAGAATTTCACTCTTATTATCAGTTCAACAGTTCTTGGTCTATTAGACCTTTAATTTTCTCTCTCTATAAATACTTATGCAACGAAAGCTACAAGGAGATCATTAGACTATTGAACATAAATCTATTTATTTCCATTCTATAAGCATAGGGCTGTTTAAAAGTAAGTACAGGGATACTTGGTTGGGCATATAGTTGTTCAACCATCCTCCTAGGCAAAGGGATGCCTAGAAACCTCCTCAATTAGGCACAAAGATACTTAATATCTATCACAAGGTAGACAGGATAAACTGGTGGATATAGTTAAAAGGACAAGAACAGAATACCGACCGGTTCAACTTGAATAGCTTGCATATTATCAGGTCCAGAACCCTGAACACGGAATAGCGCCAGACCATCCTCTGCATATGTATCATCCGGAATCTCTTTCTCAGCAATGTACTTTTTGTAACCTTTACTGAGTCCACCCTGGTACAAGTTTCAACATATGTAAACTGTCAAGGAAAGAACAAGTATAACGGAAAAGAAAAGTGTCAATGTAAGTAGGCACCACACCTTGAAAACAATGAAGCTCTGGAAGATTGCAAAAAACTGTATTGGCTCATTTCCTTCGTAAATACGAGCCTACACATGATCAACAAACGTTAGGAAACAGTTGAATAACATCAAAACAACTGTTTGACCAAGATCATGGAGATACCTGAGTGGGTAAGAACTTCATGGATTCTACAATCTTGCTAGCCAGGGTTACAGCTGATGCGCGTTCCTCCTATATTGAAACAAATGAAAGTCGTAAACAGCAAGATGCATGGTAATCACAGAGCAAGTCCATTGCCACGGCAATCACCACGAGCACTTATCAGTCCACATAAATGCATATACCGTGCAGGGGTATAGATTTTTGGTGGAAGCAAATTCACAACTTTACTAGAACCACCCATCCCAACATTGTTGCAATATAACCCATAAAAGTAGGAAGCCCCTATTGGGCCCATGATGGACCACTCAAGCCCAAAAGGGGAATCCCTTGCTACTTTAATTTACGGGGTAAAGTCACTTATAAATTGGTCGAATTGCATACATTTATGATGGCTGAATGCAAAAAATTAGATGTTACACAGTAAGATGTGCAATGAAGAGAAGGAAGTAAAACAAAGCAGTAAATCCATTTACCTCAACGCTTTGCTTCCCAAACCATGTTCCAACAAGGTGCTCCTCCTTGTCTTCTCCCGGATATGAGTACTGAAAGATGTAGCAATCTCCACTGTAGAATTTTGACTGCTCAGATGCTGAAAGGAGAGTCTTTTCAGTGCCATTTACACGCCAAACCTGCAGAGCCACACCATAAAACAAGTCATAAAAAATGATAGTAATTGAACACAAGATCATCATCACAAAATAACAATTAAGAAAGCATGACAGAAGACATTAGGAATAAAGCCTCCTTAAAAGATAAATCGCTGTAAACAAAGAATATCTCAGATCCACACGAGGCAAGGAAAGTGTTTTTTATTTTAATCTTTTATACGAATCGAAGCAACATTGAGATGAATCTCAGTCGATCATAATAGCAAGGCCTCTCTGTCACTTACAATACCTCATCACGTATTTAAATCGTTTGCGAGCCAGGTAAGTGTTTCACACCAGCCTAGTAATGCTTAAGACTTATTTCTACCAATGGATATAGAACCTTTTCCTCTTCATGTTTTTAAAAGAAAAGCGTTGTTCTAAGAATAAAAAGAGAAAAAGGGCAGGACAAGAAATCCTGGCAAACCTGACCAAATGCAAATTAAAACTATAGTAATAATGGCAAATCTCAGTGGACATTAGTACGCGTAATTCTACGGGCTAAATAACTTTACCAGTATGGTCTATATGATTGCAAAATCAATGCTATTCCATGAGAAACTATCACACCCTCCTAAAAACCCTCAAAATTGGTAAAAAGAAGCGCCTAAAGACAGTGGACAAATCTAGTCCGCTTCAGAATATTGAACAACCTGCAACAAAGTCACAAAGAAGAGCAGCGCAAAGAGAGGTGCTCATGCTGCTGTTCAAACACAACAGACAAACGGCAATGAACTCATAAAATATGGGTCCAATTTAATTAAAGTAGTTTTGGCCACTCTTCGGTGTAACTGATTTAAAAGGAGCACCAGCAGTTTCAAGGACTAATGTATACCTGGTGAATGTTTTGTGGAATAAGGCGGTCTTTCCAAGCTAATATTTTTGGGGAAAAAAATATTGGAGACTTTTAATCAACACAACCATGCTTGTTTGCATAGAGACCAAGGGTTTCTTAGCTTAGCTTATATTGTGTTTTCTTTCTTCTTTTAGTACAACTTTTCCATAACATATTGTACATTCTTTCTCTTTCAATACAATTTCTTTTCACTAAAAAAAACTTGTTTTGTATAACATTTATACTTCCAATTATTGAAAAAAAAAAAGGAAACTACTCAAAGTTCCACCGGACATGTAAATTGATAACAATTTTAATTATTTATGCTGCCTATTACATTCTTTTTCCTGATACTACTACTGATCCAAACGAGAGCCAAGATGGTAAAGAGTTCAAGAGAGAAATCAACTAAGCCCAAAACCGACACAAGATCCATGCCGACAACAGGAGGACTAAATGCAATCCTGGATCTAAAGTTGAAGACCCAAGCTCCATCAATATAAGCAAATTTCAGCGGTTACCTTACAGTGTTTTGGTCCTCATCTCATTATAGCCAAAATTGGCACAGTAGTTTACACGCTTGACCTTCCCCGCGGCTCAATAATTCATCTAAATGCTTCACGAGTCCTCACTTAAAGGAAGCACGCACCTACTTTACAGTAGGGAAACACATGCATGTACGCGTGATTTGAGGAGAGATGATGGACAGGTGGGTGAAAGAAGGATTAATAGCTAATGTAATATGGAGAATGAGAAAAGGAGAGAAAATCAAGGGAAAAGATGTGGCTTCAGACATGAAAGGTGGAGGATAACACAATTTGGACAAGAAGGAAGGATATTTTTTGAGGAAAAGGGAAACTAGACGGACAGCTATTCTAAGGGGGTAATATGTCCAGATTTGCATCATGCAGCAGGGGAACGAGTTTGTAAGGATTAGGACATGTTGTTAGTGTTATTGAACATTAGAATTATAGTGGAATCAGAGCATTCCATGTTATATATAGTCAATACAAAAACATATATATGTATGTATGCAGCCATTGTGTTTCTAAGTTTGTAATGTGCCAGATTTCATCTAGTTCTCTATTCATTATTTGCATTCATTCTAGTGTTATTTCATCCATTTAATGCACTTAAAATCCTTCATTTCTGTAGCATATTTACGTTGCATTAATCTCATGACAGTCATAAATCAAACAATTGCATTTCCATGTGTACTGCACCTGCAAATTCCCTGTGCAATCTATGTACAGTTGAGGCTCTTCTTTAGCTGGACCAGTCTTCAAAAGTCCCTTCACATTTACTCCCTGGCGTCTAAGAAGAGCTGAAGAGCAAAAGGAAAAACATGAATTAGAGATAAGGGGTAAATGAGCCAAGCCGACCCCAAGCTCATCCTGCTTAAGGCTTAGGCTCATCAAATAGGGCTCAAACCCAGCTCATCATTTCTCAGACTTTCAGGTTGGTTCGGTTGATCTTGACTAGCTCTGAGCTTAGCTCACCTTCTTTAGGCTCATGTCATCTTGAGTGTACCCTTTTGGGCTCACTTAGGTTTGACTTTGGCTCATTTGCAATCAAACATGGCTGGATTTGGCACAGTACGCTTATAATTTTTATTGAGATTGGCTCATTTAAACTAGAACATGAGTAGAATGGGCATATTAGGCTTATAAATTGTATCGAAATTGGCTCATTTAAGCTCGCAAACCTATGAGATTAGGCTTTACTAGGCTAAGGCTCAGGCTCAGGCTCAGGCTCAGGCTCAGGCTCAGGCTCGGCTCATTTAGCTAAACGAGTAGGCTCGGCTCAATTCGAGCTTAAAGCAACCCTCCCTTCAAGCTTTATGATGAGTTGGCTCGCCAACCTTCATTTTCACCACTAAATTCAGACATAAGAAGAGCAACAAGGAATGCTGACATAGAATCAAACAAAGGTTCACTGTCACATCATAATTGTGGATACAGTGTCTTCGAAACAGACATCATAAAAAGGGTTGCAATTCCATCGATTTTTTTTCTGATAACATAATTGCTTTTAAATCCATGTTTACAAAAATTCAAATGAAAAATCAATTTTATTACTCATTTTGATCATTTCAAATATGTACACACATTTGCAACATATATGAATTCCGGTGGCATTGACCTGACCCCCCCCCCCCCCCCGCCGGGGGGGGGGGGGGGGGCGGTTGCGGGGAAAAAGAGATTTCTAGTAATCAATAAAAGGTACCATTATGTAACGGCCTATCGCATAACAACTAACTAAAAATCTATTACACAATGGTCATCACATAACATAACGGCCTTTATTTGATTCTACGGATGCTATTGCTAGTATAAAGAACAGAAAACCAAAGCCAATTAGGTACATTGAAAAAGCAACCGCACTATCATGCCAAGTGTCTAGACTGATTCCAAGTGAGACCCCCTAAAAACTTTTGCTTACCGGCAACCTTGCCCCTTCCATCTTCAGAGACTGCAACCTCAGTGTTTTGAGGCCATGAAACAAACTTGGACCGGAGGGCCACAATCTCAAATCCTTCAATTACTCGAATTATATGAGAGTTTGGTCGATTGAGGCTTTGAAGCAATTCCTGTTTCATGGATGTAAATCAAATTAGGCAGATCGCATATTGGCGAATCAAGAAAACAAAGACGAAAATCTATACCGGTACCCTAAGGTTTGGCATAATATTTTGTAGGTGCCATGACATCTAAATATATTTTACAAGTAACCTGAAATTTTGGGTTTCTTTTCCAAGCACCCCTCGCACAACTACATCAGATCCTTGTTCACTTCTGTTGACATGACACCCAAAGAAAAAACATATTTGGTCAAAAAAAAAAATTGTTAAACAACATTTTAAATAAGGGTAAAAATGTCAAGTAACACAAAAAAATAATTTTAAAAAATTAAAAAGAAAACACTGGCAGCCCAGCGCACCCACCCTAATACCTGCCGGCAGCAACTCCACTACCAGAATGACCTCCCACCCCATCACAGGCACGGCTACTCCTCGCACCCGCCCGTTGCCAGCCTCCCCCTACCCCCTTACGGTATTGGGAAAGTTCCCACCCTTAACCTGCAGTCGAAGGCCCCCTATATCCCTTACGGTATTGAGAAAGTTCCCCACCCTCACCCTCCAGTCAAAGGGCCCGACCCAACAACTACCTACCAGCAGCAACCCCACCGCCAGAATTGCCTCCCACAGCTCATCAGACATCCCACCCCTGCAGCAGACACCCCACCCCTGAACCCAGTCCAGCACCCTATCCCCCAGCCTCAATTGACCCCAAACCAGGACTGGCACTGAGGGCTCCCAGAGGCGAGTGGACAGGGGTGTATGGCAGGTGGCAGAAGCCACAGTGGTCAGCTGCAGCTGAGAGTGGGGGAGGGAGTAGGCGTAAGGGATGAGAGTATTTTTGTGATCTAGTTAGAAAATAAATTTTTAGTTGCATAAATTTTTAAATATTCCTTTTTTATTCCAGATGTCATGTTAGCAAAAGGTAACAAATATGTAACTCCCTCACACAAAGGATACTTGAAAAACGAAACTAAAGTCCAGGGTACTTTCAAAATATTTTCTAACGTCAAAGCACCTGTAAAACATTAAATCTCAGGATACCTATATGGAATTTTCTCAAGACAAAAGATTGATACAAGCTCTTACTTCTGCAGCTCCACTTGCACTTTTTCTTTCATCAAGCGAAGTATTCCTTCCTATCCAAACATAAACTTCTGCTCCGCAATCTAGAATATAGCATTTATTTGTATTTAGCAAATCCCTTGTCAAAGTATCAGCTTCAACTGGAGCTGCCTGACCCTTGTCAATACTTGAGAAGAAAAAAGGGAAACTCTAAATGAGATATATACATATACTTACATATACATATATATATATATATACACACACATATACATACATATACACATACACACATATATATATAGTGTTAGGCAAAATACCCCAAGAACTGGGTTCGATTATACCAAAACCAAATCTAAACTTCAAACGAGAAGACAACAAGAAACAAAACCATCAAGATTTATGTGAAAAACCCTCAAAGTGAGGGAAAAACCACCGGCAAAGGTCAAGAACTTAACTAGATTTGAAAATGGAGTACTACAAGCTTCCTCACTCACTCCCTCTCTCTCTTCTCTGTGTTTCCGCACTCAAAGCAGAAACCCTAAAATACACGGGTATAACAACCTGACCCGACAAATAGGTCCATACCGCAAGGGGCCTGATCCCTTCGCTCCACCACAAACCTCTACTTGTTATTCCATACTAAAAATTTGAGACACAACACAACTTATATATATATATATATATATATATATGGAAGACAATTAAGAAGGCACGAGCCAAATTAATGTAAATGATAATAAAAGGCAACTTACCTAAACAGCTTAGTAGGAACATCACCCGCTGCTACCTTGTCGTCCTCAGTGTTTGTTTTCCTTGGTAGTGGAGCAAACCCACCAAAAAATCCCCAGAATTCACCAGTTTCAGCATCAGCCATCAATTTTCCATCCTCTATATAGGATCAACAAAAATAATCAACGCATAGGTAGTTGTTCCACTCTAATTTTAGATCAAGCAACACTTGTTTGGTATCGTTTTCTGTTTGAAGTTTTTTGCTTTTTAGAAACTAAAGACCACATGTGGGAAACAATTTCATCAGTTCATTTCTTGTTTTCAGTAATTTCCTATTTGGACTGAAAACTAAAAACCACAAAAAGTTGTTTCCAAAACATGATTTAAAGTTTCTCAAAAACCAAAAATTGCAAACAAAAAATTCCATATCAAACAGGCCCTTAGTGTTTTACTCAGTGTATCAAGTCCACTTACCAATCGCAGCTATCTCACATTTACCATGATGATAGGTGTCTTTAATGTACTGGACAACTTCTAAGGCTTTGGCTCTCTCTTGAATAGAAGAATTTGAACCGTTGAATTGAAATATTTTAGATTGTGTATCCAGAATAAATATGTCATCATGATTGAGTGAAGATCGGGCACAAGGAACCTGAAATGAAATGAGAAATGATGAAAACGCCAATCTGGTTGGCCTGAATTAGATTAAGTTCAAAGTCAGGTCGCATCAAGCTTTTCTGAACATTCAATTTGTAGACAAAGAATATCACAAACTTGCCTCTTTTACTTGAACAACGTGCTTCCCTCTGCAGACATACAAACGGGGCTTATACTCTTCAGCTTCTTGGTGCTTGAAACCAGACGCAACTCCACCTTCCTGGGGTATAATACACGGTTTAAAGTAAGAAAGAAACTTCTCAGTTTCATGTCCCTGTACTTCACGATACTGAACAGCACGACCTCCGAGTGCTGCATCTAACTCCACAGTCTTGATGGCTGCAGAACCGGCCTCATCCTAGTTACAAAGAAGCCGGGTCCTTAGATGACGGATATATATATGCCACGATATCAAGACATGAAAAAAGACATGCAGAATCAAGCTTACCTGGGAAGTATCTTTACCAAGCCAATAATGGATATCATGACGAAAAGCACCGCTTTTCAATGCTGTTGTCTGGGGATAATGAAAGCAAAACAGTATGATTACTAATTGAAACGGACAAAGAGTTAAGGAAAGAAAGAGCCTTTCAAACACACCATAATGACCAAAGTCACAATATTTGGAATAGACTACTAAAAGGCAAGCAACGACAACCACCACCACCACCCAATGCCTCAAAGAGGCTCCTGCTAAGGTAGAGTTTTAGGAGGGTAACATGTATGTAGCCTTACCCCAACAGGGTCTACCCTTTACAGAGGTTGTTTTTGAAGGGCCCCCGACCCTAAGAAGAACAAGACTACTAAAAGCCAAGCAATTAACATAATTGCATGCATTATAGAAACACTTCAAAATCATCCATTTGTGATGGCGTCTGATTGAATTATCTACTATCTGAACCAATGTCATAAGTTGGGTGGCCAACAAACAGTTCACTATACAATGGCACTGTACATTAACCTGATTTGACATTTAATCCAGAAAAACAGATTTAAATATTTTCAGGGAAACTCGATAGGTAAGGTAAGCCATCATCAGACATTTCAGAATAAATGATAAATAAAAAAGTCAAAACAACCCCCCTGCTCCCTTCCAACGACTTGGATTATAATCCAATAAAGCCTTCATTTCCCTTTCTTTTAGCTCCATCGACCGGAATATTGGACCAAAACATGCAGCTAACATTATGATGGAACCCCTTGCCATTCAATAACAGTCAACAATATAAAAAGAACAACTTTAGGATTCAGTACTGAAACCCAAAGGCAAAAATGCATGAGGCTCCAACCAAAAGAGGGGTCTGGGGACAGGCGTCAGATGTACAAAACCTGATTCCCACTTTTATGGACAAGTCATTTCCGAGACTTGAACCGAGACCGGTAGGTCATGTTCCACAGCTTTACCATCGCATCAAAACCCTAAGCCAGATAACCCAACAAATATAATTCAAATGGGTAAAAAAAAAAAAGAATCAGACTGAAGAGGGAGAATGGCTTATTCCTTCTTAATCCAAAGACTATCCAGCTGAGAAACAATTGCAATTAGGGCAGACAGTGAACCAATGTATTACTGCCCCTCGAGCTCTTCAAATAATAAAGCATACTACTTGCGTGTGATCTTTAGGCAAGTAACATTAGTGCAGCAGATAATGGGCAATAATGATTAAGCACATTCCAATTAGGACAACATTTTCAGCTGCACTAAAGCAGCAGAATAAGCAAGTTTCTGAATAGCAGAATATGCAGAATATAATGCAAAAGTTCTTTTGCTGAAGTCTAGAATACACAAGCAGCAAGTAGTTAATCAACTACATAAAATAAAAAGATACCCTCTGCAGCCGAAAATATTGTAGTAATGCACGGATTATAAAACTGACATAGTATGATATAAACTTAGTTGAAGATCATTTGGAGTCAGCGTGCATACCTTTAGAACCACATAAGAATCTCCTGTAAAAAATTTTCCATAAGAACCCGTTGGGACAGGTACAGGTCGAAAATTCTCTATACGCCATATTTCAAGTCCTCTAATACGTCGTCAAGGTAAACAAAAGCATTAAGTCCAAAAACAGTCTTGAAATCAAACTAAAAAGGCATACAGAACACAACAGCCTGAAGTTTTGCTTACAGAAATAGAGAGCTTATCTCTTTTCACTGTCTCTGCTGTTAGTTTGTCACAGCCATCTAAGAATATAAAATGGAGTCATAAATATTTTGTCTTTATGTTTATATGTGGGAAGGAGTTATGGGAAAAAGGTTAATTCTGAGAGCTAGAATGTCCACGCTTTTTGCAACTTCTATGAAAACGGGTAAGGTTCTCCATTTAATAATGAATGTCCTTCCAATGTCTGTAGTTTGAGGAATGAAACAAGTTACCTAGGGCATAGTTAGCCACACTTCTTTAAAAAAAATGTTTTTTTCCCTAGAAAAACACTTTTGGCCAGGAGAGAAAAGTGTTTTTATATAAAAGCACAAGTTGTTTTCTGATTTTAAGAAGCAGGAAAACGTGTCACTTTTAAAGCAGAAGCAAAAATAAAAACTAAAATTTTTGGGACAAAATACCCTTATTCATAGTACTTAGCACAAAAGTGCTTCTGAAAAAACAATTTTTTTCACAACTTGACCAAACAGGTTCAGTGATAGGAAAGCCACATAAAACTTGTCATCATGACATAGACACAATTTGATGAGTATAAACAAATCTTTGACACAACCACCTGTCACTTTCTTATAGGGCATAGATATTAGATAAATTCCAAGGTCGTACCATCATGCTTGAGAACCTTCACCACTAAATCTTTTGGGTAGTTGATCTAATGTAACATACGTAAGATAAGCATATAATTCTCAAAGTCCATTCAACTCATCATTGTAGAGAACACAAGATACACGAAAAGCATGAATGGCTAATACAGACTGCTTCACTAAAACAAGTTTTTTAATTGAAACACATAAAATTTTGTAATAGTCACTGTAATAGGCCACAAAACCCAATAACTCCAGTCTGGAACTATATTACCTCTCCATAAAATAAAGAGAGAGGGAATTCAAAGTCAAAGCACTAAAATAACAACAGCTGTCACTATACGTCAACTTTCAGACCTCAAAACATTATTAAAAGGCTCAGATTGATAAGGTCCAGTTTTTGTTCCTATTAAGGATCCCAATTTTAGTTCCTGATGCCACAAAAAAATCTCATCTCAATCACAATGCTGAAATATGAGTATGAATATAAGATGAGTTCATTTACAAACCAAGTAGCTTTTCAATAATTTGACCAGCTTTTACTTTGTACTTCAAAGGGTAAAATATGCCAGACATGCTTGAATGAAAAATTATTGTAACTTCAGACCTGAGTAGACTATTTCGACATGAGAATTCATAAGACAAAGGATACGCCTTTTGCCCAGCTCCTTGGAATGCTGGATCAAGATCTCTCATTGAAACTGCCATAGTAGTTTGATATCTCAACTCTAAGTCTTCTGGCTTGGAAGGAAGAGACAATAACTAAATCCTGGAAAGAACATCAAAAAGTGGATTAGGCAGATATCCTCCCTTTCTATTTATCTCGCCTCTTAGGAAAAGTGCCTCCACAGGGAGCACATAAAGCCAAAAGAAAATATAACAGACCAAGGTATAAGACCAGTAACAAGACAAGCTCTTTAATGTGTTCATGGCACATGATCACGGCTGAAAATTATCAGGCATGATCCAATAAGCTGAGAAAGAGTCAATAGTCGGACATTGCATTGAGTACCCTACTCTATGTTACTCAGACTCTCCATTTTGTCCTAAAGTACCCATGTTAGATGAAAGCACTTATACGTTGGTTATGAAGCTTACAACTTCAAATTAGACCAAGAAATAGAAAATCCAAGAAAATAGCGTTTAACCTTTGGGCACATAGCCATATCTAACTCAGATGACCAAGTACGGATAATAGATCCCACTCACGTGAATAAAACAACCCATCCCACGTAGAGTTAAGACAGTTCAAGAGTGCACACCAAGTTCTGGTATAAAGACGCATAAACACAATAAATACATAATCACCACCTCGTGAGGTAGCACGATCAGGTCACTGGTCCCAAGAAGACGAAATACACTAAGAAAATAAGGGAGCGGGGGGGAAAGAGAGTAGAAGAAACGACAGAGTTTGCTCCCTATACTTTGTAGCATCCCCGTCAACCCATAATATCATCATCTTTGACAAGAAGTTAAGACCCATGAGGTGTGGGGTGCGGGCCAGCTACATAAAAATCCTGCATACTACAAAGGAATGGCTAGAAATAACACGATCTTTTGAGGTCTACTCCAACCTTTTCTAGCAACAATAATAATACATTCGGTTTTTCTTCCATGCCAGGGCGTGAAGGGGTTTATGCTGCAAATATTGAATCAATATTCCGTCTTCTTATTCTCGATTGCAGCTGCTCTTATCTCCTACGAGTATACTTGTTTCCTAAGTCATCTCTTTTAAGCCAAACTCATATCCACATGATAGCTATTTAATTGATTTATTGCTTTATGCAAGTTATCCAGGAAAGGAACAAAGAAGAGATTAGAAAATACCATAGGATCAAATGAGTCCTCCAGTTTCACTTTGGACCTATAGTATCCCTTTCAGAAAGTAAATAAGTAAATATAATCTTCTAAATTTAATCCCGGAAAAGAAAGGGAAATGAAACAAAAATATAGGAGCATTGGGTTCAAACAATTCACATGGCTCCTGTAGTGTTTCTTTAAATAGCCATTCCCGCTTCTTCTGTGATAAATCGAAGCTAAATCAATTCCAAATGGTAGACAATTGAATTCTATATTCCATTCTTTCTATTACAAAAGATAGAGGCAAACAGATCATAAGACGTGGAAAGATCAATGGAACTCTTCTGGCGGCTTCGCTTGTACAGTTCAGGGAGCCATTCTTGCTTTTGTTACTGATCCATCACTAGCCAACCAAGACGCAGAAAAAACAGGTATGAGCTTTGGTGTTTAGTTCATTTTTATAGAGAAGGATTTGTTAATAGAGCATAAACATGGCAGGATTGTAAAGGCTGTTCAGTTCACTAAGTTTTCATATTGCACTCGGGAAAGCAATTGCCACTTCATTTACAATGCCCAGTGATGCCACATGTATCTCCTCGTTTCAAATAGCAGACGCGTTAACTCTTTTGTATGTGATGTCCCTCAAATCGGTAAAGTAAAGTCATCTTACTTATACTGCATAAATCTTCCCAGTTATTCCCGAATGTGTTTTAACACCACTGCTGAAGCTATATTCCATTAATCCTGTTACATCTTTATCGATTTCCACTACAGCCAATGCAAAATCCCAAGTTCTTGAACCTATTACCTTCAGTAATTCCTTTGTCATCGAGTTTGCTACTTTGAGCATCATCTTCCCCTTGTTGATGTTGCATTTCATGTATTATATATCCCTTCGAAACAACTACAACCCACTACCCCAAGTTCCCAGCCTTATTAAAACCGAAGTCAAACCCCCACATCACTGCGTCCCAAAAAAAAAATCTCCATAAAAAAAGAATAATTATTAATGATAAACAAAATTCCATAGATAAAACCCAGTGCATAGCCAACAGCACAATGACTTGACTGCAGATTCTTATCATGGATTTCATAACCCATGTTGCAATTTAACCGCATTGGATCTCTCCATTTCAAAATTCATTTATGCTTCTTGTTTCCATAACTAATAGGTTGTACTTTCAAGAATAAGTCTTATGTTCATCGGCCTCCAGAATCAAGGGAGTTATGGCAGGCTTGGTTTTCTTTCCACACTTCTACGTCTCTAACCCCTTTTGCGTCCAGTAGCAACCTCCAACTCGCTGTAAGTGCCTTTCAGTAAGTACCCTTCAGACAGAAACACACTGCCTGACGCATCAGAAAATGAAGAACCAACTTCTTTCTCGTGTAGACATAAGCATCTTCTTCTTTCTTTAGTACATAAGCAAAGTCGGGATTTGAGCCTAGAACCTCTTATCTTCTCGTCGAAATAGTAACACAGCACCATCTAAGGCTCACTGAGATGGAATTGAGCACCAATGATGGAATTCACAAGCTTAACAATGGGAAGTACTACCCTAGAGGTCCAACAATCATATTGCATTTTTCTTTTTTGATTGAAAAAGAGAGAATTTTAAAAGAGAGAGAATGTAGAAAAGTTTAAAGACAAAATGTCCTCAAAAATTACATAATGCAACAATGAAAACCATAAAATAATAACATGAAGCCCTCTAATCCTTTTGCAAGTCAACTAAAGTTGTGTCAGCAAAGCCTCCAAAGTTCTTTGTCCAAAGAGTTGCTAAAAAGACCAACAATCATATTGTATTATAGATATTCTATGTTGGCATTTCGCACCGTGACTTTTGGTGCTCAATCAGACGTAAGAAACGTGAAGAACTGACTTTGGACAAGCTGACATTCTCATTGGATCTAGGAAAATGCAACAATCAAGAACCATCCAAAGAGACACCATCTTTCTCAAAGCACTCAAATCCTTCAAACAATAAATTAGTCAAACCAACAAAAATGCACAATGAACGAGTTATTTACTCCATTACTCCCTTATGTTTTGAAATTAATTCAAATTGGTCTCTCATATTTTCTTTTGTTCAAAATGGTCCCTAATGTTCACAACTTGCTCAAATTAGCCCCTCATTCCTTTATTTTGTTCAAAATGGTCCCTAAAGCTTAGTTTATGACAAGGTCTTTTTAATTTTGACCTAATTTTGATCATAATGTGAGGGACTAAATTTGTAATAAAATTAAACACTAGATAACATTTTGACCAGAAAGAGGAGGAGGAGCTAATTTGAGCAAAATTAAAAACGAGGGACCAACCGTGTAAATTCCACGGTACAAATACTGAGCTAAGCTGGATACAAAATGCACACATCAATCTAATTATATCAAAACTCAGCAGAAAATATCAGATCCAACCCTAACAACGGCAATCCCTATATAAATCGATAAAATAAAACCGCCATTCCTCAAATTTCTTAAACAAGTACCAAATTCCAACCAAAACTCAAAAAAATAACCGCAATTTCGCAATCTACAACAACTTGAAATCCTTCGAATTCAGCGCAGCAATCGCAAATTCAACAAACTCGATGAATTGATAAAATAACACCGCCATTCCTCAATTATCTCAACCAAACCTCCAAAAAATAACCGCAATTTCACAATCTACAACAACTTCAAATCCTTCGAATTCAGCGCAGCAACCGCAAATTCAAGAAACTCAATGAATCAATAAAATAACACCGCCGTTCCTCAAATTTCTCAAAAAACTACCAAATTCCAACCAAACCTCAAAAAAAACCGCGATTTTCACAATCTACAGACTACAACAAATTCAAATCCATCGAATTCAGCGCATAAATCACAAATTCAACAAACACAAGGAAAAAAAATCAAATTCAAATAAAAAAATCAGACCTAAAGTCAAATACCTCACACAGATTATCTCGATCTGATGCAAACGACAAAATGAAACCGCAGATCGTATAAAACCGTCGAATATACGAGCAGTTAGAGAGAGAAAAACATAGAGAGAGAAAGTAAAAGGAGGAGAGTTTGGAGGGAATGATGATGATGAGTGCCAGGCTTGCCTGACTCTAACGGTCCCCACACAGAGAGAAGAGAGGAGAGATCATCTGCCAAAAATTGATTAAATTAATCACAACATTAATCAAAAATTATTTTTTTAATCAAAAATTAATCACAAAAATTAATTAATCAAAAATTAATCTTTACTTTTCTTCCAAAAATCCGAGCTTTCCTCCCTAATTATGACTCTCTCTCTCTCTCTCTCTCTCTCTCTCTCGAGGGTGCAAATGAAGTTTATTCAACATTCTTCTGCTAAACAATTTAGAAAATGTATGTCTGACTAGATGTAATATTTTTAGATAATAATTTATAAAATTGTTATTATTAGAATAAAAATTATTATTAACTTACAAAGAGTAAGAATTATAAAATTATCTTAAAAATTAGGATAAATTGTAAAAAACTTTCTATTTTTTGCTTCAAAAATAAAAAACTCCCTTCATAAATAAAAACACTCACAAAACCTCCACACTTTCAAAAATTTATCACTTAATCCTCATGAAATTTTTTTGACCATTTTACCCCATTAAAAGTAAGGGAATTAAATATTTAATTATATTTTAGAATGGGTTTTTATATTATTAGGTAAAAATTAAAAAAAAATTATGTCTTTTGCAATAGAATTAAGGGAATTTTATATATTTATAAAAAAAATATAATTATTTTAATTAATTATAGTAATAATATTATAAATTTAAAAGATAAAAAATATTTTTAAAATTCTATAAAAAATATTATAAGATAAAAGATAATATTTATGTTCATATTATAATGTCACTACTATATAATTAATTAAAATAATAATTTTTATAAATATAAAAAAATATTTTTTTTCTATAAATATAAAAAAAAATTATTTTTTTCAAAACATAAATTTCTATCCAAAAATAAAATTAAATATTTAATTATTTTATTTTGAAGGGCAAAATGGTCCAAAAAAGTGGTTTAGGAGCAAAGTGATAATTTTTTAAAAGTAAGAGAATTTAATAAGTGATTTTATTTGTAAGAAAATTTTTTATTTTTGAAGCAAAAGTCAGAATTTTCTGTAATTTACCCTAAAAACTAATAATTGTAATATATTTATCGGCAAGAATCTAGTGTATTTGTTTTCAATAAATACACCATATATTTTACCATATTTAGTAAATTTTAAATCATTTATATATATATATATATCACGAGAAAATGGGACACGAACGGACACGAGGTGGCGCTATTGTAATAAGTTTAAGTACTTTATTTACCATAGTGTATCACTAAAAGTATGGTAACACAGATGGGGATGCGGTGCCCAATACACGCGAGGGCCTGTGGTTCGAATCCCCTCTTGTGCTTTTTATATGGCAAAATAATTTATGCATTGGTTAAAGACAAATGCACAGAACCAAGCACTAATGCACCGGATCCCATTAGAATTCTGAAATTAAGCGTGTTTGGGCGAAAGTAGTACCAGGATGGATGATCTCTTGGGAAGTCCTCGTGTTGCCAACTCTATAAGGTTGGAGGACCTTGGAAATAACCTCTCGGGAGAGTTACACCCTGAAGGGGTAAGGCTGCTTACATCCATCCCCCCAGACCCCGTTTAGGTAGGAGCCCTTGAGGCATTGGGTTTGTTGTTGTTGCGCGGAATCTTGCCCCCTAATTTATTACTTAGATATCTAGAGTTTTGTTATTTATTATCTTAGTATCTGATAGTTAAATATAGGAAATTATTACTCAAACGGCTTGAAATTTGATTATTTATCACCGAGGCATTTTTTCATTTTAATATAAATGTTCGCTATAACTATTGTCTTATTATTGATTGCATGCTTGCATGTCTGTTTGGTACTATTTTATTTGACTTGACTTTGACTTTAATTTGATTTTCTAATTATTGTTTCGTTCTTACTTTTTAGGATTGAGGGCCTTAAACAACCTCTCTTCAGGGTAGCACCCTGTGCAGATAAAATGCATACGTTTCACCCTCCTCAGACTTGACTTGGTGGGAGCATTTCGAGCACTGGGTTTGTTGTTGTTGTAGGTAACCTTCTACTAAAATTCGGTAGATTTTTGTTAGAAAATACTAAAGTAAAATAATAGTCGGACAAGATATAAATATTTTTTATAGAATTTTGATATTTTTTCCCCCAAAAATGCTAACATAACCCGTGATTTCAATAATATATAGATATTTTATATTAAAATTTTAAGAATTTTTTATCATAGTTTGTTAAATTTTTGCTAATATATATATATATATATATATATATATATATATATATATAATATTATAAGCATGCACTACGTTAGCATTTTTTTAATAAAATTGGCATGATTCTCATAAAAATTTATTAAATTCCGACACAGGTACTTAAGGAATAAAATATTTGAACCTCAGAGTACGTCACTGTATATATAAAACGTTAGTGTACCTAGGTGGCAAATGATCAATCCTACAACAACAACAACCCAGTGCCTCAATGGGCTCCCGCATAGGCAAGGTCTGGGGGGAAGATGTACGCAGCCTTCCCCCTTCCGGGGGCTGCCCAAAAGGGAGACTGTTTCCTAGGACCCCCAACCTGAAATCCTAAAAGTGCATAAATGATAACCCTTTAAAATATATATGTTTGACCAGATGTAATACTTTTAAATAATTTATTACTTAAGTATATACAGATTTGTTGTTTATTACTTGAATATCTGATGTCTTAAGATATATATAACGAAGTATCTTACTATTAAGTAGTTGGATTTAATGCGGATCTTGGGTTGAAGCTCATCTCTCCGATTTTTTTGATGTTAATAGCCCTTTTTAGAATATTGTTGTAACTCTTTACCATTTATAAAAAAAACCTGAGTACTGAAAAAAAATTATATTAAATATTTTGGAATCCAATGATAATTCGATACGCTTTTGACAATACATAAAATATGCCCTATTGAGATATAATATTTTTACCAAAAATTACTGATATGACACATTATTTCGAAATTATATAAGTATCTTAGACGATAATGTAGTGAATTTTATGACAATCTGGCATTTTTCCGTTGACTACACTAGTTTGTACGTATATATTATCACAATCATTTGCCACGTTTGTAAATACCGTGAAATTTTTTTACCAAAAATTTACCGAATTTTGATACAGTATACTTAGCTTATAAGTTTTGAACCTCAAGTATGTCATTGTATAAATTAAAACATTATTATGACACATCAATTATAAACATACATAATTAGGCCTTGTTTGGTTGACACAAGAATTGAAGTCCTACAAGAAATTATATTTATCAGGAATTCACCTACTGCACCAATTTCTCATGAAGTAGGTACAAAGTGTTTGATTGTCTGGGGGAGAGCTGATGGAGGTGTATTTCTCTTGTTTTTAAACATTTGAAACCTTGACGTAGGCCTTTTGGCTATGACCTAAGATATGCCCCTTATAGACATGTGCATATATTTTTTTTCTTATATAATCTTTGTACTTTTAATCGTGTCAATTAAGTCCTTGTATAATTGATACTATGACATGTTAAATTGTTAATCAAATTTTAATGGTTTGGCTACAACTTGAGTTAAATTGAGTCAAAGACAGAATTTGTAGTGGGTTGCTCGTATCTAACCTATTATACTATTAAAAATTACATTAATAACTTAACTTGAATTTGACTAAAGGACTAAAATGACAAAATATAAATTTTGGAGGGACTAAATTGACATAATTAATAGTATAAAGACAAAATTAAAATAATAACAAAAAGTACAAGAACTTTTGGTATAAATAACTCTAGATAAAATATAAAGTTTAGAGTTTTTTTTTACTAAAACCACCTAAATTTTGGATGTAGTTTTAAAAAATTACCTACATTTTCTAGTTTTCTAAAGTCACACCTAAATTTTTAAAAAAATTTCAATGTCGCACCTTAATATGACGCAGTTAACACCCGTTAGTTTTACTGACGTGGCATTTTAAACATATAAAAAATATTTTTAGACATTTAAAATATTTTAATATTATTTTAAATGTAATTTCATATTTTTTTAAATTATTTTCTCTTTTTTTTTTCAAAAGCCAGGTCAGAAAAACTAACAGAAATTAATGGTGTTAATGTTAAGGTGCGACATTGCAAAATTTTAAAAAATTTAGGTGTAACTTTAAAAAATTAAATAATTCACATAATTTTGTAAAACATGCCTAAAATTATAGGTGGTTTTTAATAAAAAAAAAATTATAAAGTTTATAAATAACTTTAATAAAATACAAAAATCAGGGCATATTAAGGGAATATTACAGGTAACTTTAGTTCTTTACAAGTATACAACAGGCTACTTTTTGTTGTGTAGATTTCTCTCTTACTTGTATTTTGGGTTATATATGCCAAAGATTTTTATACTTTGCCAATTATATTAATTTAGTTATTATACTTTTAATTGTATTAATTTAGGTTCTAAATAATTTAAAATATGTCAATTTAGTTCTTTGATTAAATTTAAGTTAAGTTAATGAAACAATTTTGAAGGGTAAAACTATGTTAAATGCAAGTAACTTATTATAAATTTATTCGTTTACTCAATTTAACTTAATTTATGACCGAACCATTAAAAATTTCAACAAAAACTTAACATAAATTTTTCTCTAAGGACCAAATTGACACATTTCGAATTGTCCACAGACTAAATTGACATAATGGACAAAATATGGGGGCCTTTTGTGTAAATAACCCTTTTATTTATTTTATTTTTGTCAAATTTATTAATTAATTTTTTAAGAGGTAAGAAAAATATCAAACCAACTACACACAGTTAAATTTATTAACTGAAAGAATAAACCAAAAAAAAAATCATTTTGTAACACCGTCAATCACATTCTAAGAATTGGTCCGGTCAAGATCCCAAGCAATTTAAACAGCTATTTAAAACCTTTTAATTTTAGGAGCTCATAAATTATAAGATTTTTATTTGATATAGACTTAAAGTTTACTTAAAGTTTTATTTTATAATTTATTTATTTAATATTTATACTGATAAAAGATGTTAATAGATATGAATAGTCTCATTTTAGGTAAAATATTTGACTTTTTTAGCAAAATGGCATAAAATCCAAAAAATTTAACAATTTGGCATACTTCAAAAAATATTTAGCAAAATAGCACACTTTACTGTTCACCAGCCATTACATACCGCTTGAAATGAATTACAAGAATACAAGAACATCGTGCAACAGTGGTACACGACGTCTCAAACGTCGTGCACCAGTGCCTTGTTGCATGACCCTTCAACAAGGCACCCCTTTGTTTATTTATTTTATTAAATTTTTTTTAAAGTATTATATTTGTTAAATTAAAAAATAATAAAATGAAATTTTAATTTAAAATAATTTTTAATTACTAAATATATATACCTTTTAATTTTATAATTTCAATCATGTTCTAAGGATTATTACCATAAAGGAAGTACAATACTTTTTAGGGAAAAAAAAAATTCAATTTTTTAGGATTTAAAAATATTTGACTTTGAAAGAAAAATACTTTAAATAGAACCACCGGTTGCTTTTCTACTGCAAATAAAAGTAGAAAAATATCGTTTCTTCTCTAAAGTACAAGTTAAGGTAAGAACTAAAACTTTTTAGACAAAGTATCTATTGAAAGCACTTATTTACTAACGTATTGCTCGAAAAAGTGCTTCTAAAAAATATCCATTTTCTAATTTTGTTCCTCAAAAGGGAACTGTAATTTTCCTACTAATATAAAAAAAACGGTGTGATAACACGATATACCAACATGGTGCACATTAAACAACAAAACAACAACAAACCAACCCATGCCTCAAGGGTTCCTGCATAAGCAGAGATTGGAGAGGTACGATATCCACAACCTTACTCCTTCAGGGTGCTACCATAAAGGGAGGCTGTGTCTGAGAACCCGCAACTTGAGAGGTATATAAGCATAAAGCATAAAAGAATCTAAGCGTAAGAGCATAAAAATATGTATACTGGATTATGGGTTATTTAGGTTAAAGGTCCATGTACTTTGTTCATTATATCAATTTAGTCCTTGTACTTTTAAATGTGTCAATTTAGTTCCTATACAATTCAAAATGTATCAATTTGGACCTTATTATATTAAATTTTTAATGGTTCGGCTATAAGTTGGGTTAAATTGAGTAAACGGATGAATTTATAATAACTTACTTGCATCTAACATAATTTTTTCTTTTACAATTATGTCATTAACTTAACTTAAATTTGACCAAAGGACTAAATTGACAAATTTTGAATTGTACAGGTACTAAATTGACACAATTAAAAGCATAATGACTAAATTAATATAATAGGTAAAGTATAGAGACATTTGACGTAAATAATTCTTAAATTAATTAATGTATTTGCCATATTTTGCTAATTTTTTTAAAAAAGACAAATTCAAACATAGCACTTCTCCATGCCATGAAAAAGACTTTTTTTTTTTTTTTCAAAAATGTTATCAATAAGGGTAGTATGTTTGATATCGTTTTACTTTTTGTGGTTACTTCTACTTTAAAAGAGAAATACTATTTTTCTTATTGTACTTAATAGTAGAAAAATAACTTTTATTTTTATTTAAAAATATTTTTTCTTTTTAAGCCATAACACATTTATAATTCTAAAAAAATAACACATTTTTCAACCAAAAAAAAAAGCTTAAGCAAGAAAAATCTACAAATATTAAGTTACATATTTAAGTTGTATATTATAAAATGAACATATTCAGTGTCTTAAGGACTCTCGCTTGCGTAGGGTTTGGGGAGGCGGATGTACGCAGCCTTCCCCCATCAGAGTGTCAACCTGAAGAGAGGCTGTTTTTCAGTGCTCCCAACCTAAGGGCGAGGACTTCCCAGGAGGTCACCCATCCTAGTATTACTCTCGCCCAAGCACGCTTAAGTTGTATATTATAATAACCTGATATCAAAATTATTAACATAGACAATATTAAATGAATATATATTTTTTTAAAATAAATGAATACTTTAACCAAATGTGTGGTTCAGAATTTGCCTTCTTATATGTCACCCTTGCATAAGCGTTATCGCCAAGTATACGGTGATGACTCAAGTGAGAGGATGAGAGTGAATTCTGACCATTCATTTAATTGTTGATATCACCTTCCACCCACCTAACATGGCTCTAGGGATAGCAATTGGACATGAATTCATCAAATATTCATCAAACCCAATTCATTTATGATGGATTTGGATGTAACAAATGGGTTTGAATTTGGATATTAATAAATGGGTTTTTGGGTTTGGTTAGATTTGGATGAGATCAAATCCAACCCAAACCCGACCCAAAATTATGTTTACTGTAGGATAAAATTTTAAAATTACTACAATTTGAGGTGTTATCATAAAAAACTAAATTCTAACATTTTGGAACTTATTCTAGCATTATAATATCCTTTGTAAAACCATGATGTATAAAGATTAATAGTTAAAAATTTTCGAAAAAAATGATTATATAATATTGCATTATTAAATAAAAAAAGATGTAGCAATTATTTCTTTCAAGGTATTATTTTTGCATTATTATTATTATATGCATTTATATTAGGTTATAATATTATAATTTGTTCTATGATTTAAACAGTCATGGATTTGAGTTTAATATCCGTTCCATCCAATAGATTTGGAATTGGGTTAAATTTTTATGAAATAAATGAGTTTTTTTGGAATTTGGGTTGGGTCAAATTTTTTGGGGTTAGATTTGGATGAAGGAAAACCTAACCCAAACTCGACCCTTTATCATCCTTACATCACCCCCTTCCCACTTTAACCTAATGTTTGGTCTAAAATTTACGAGTTTTTAACCCCAATGGCACGGTTTTAAAAAAAATTACCAAAATGACACGGTTTAAAAATAAAAAAAAAGCCCAAAATGGCATGGTTCAAAAAATATTTACCAAAATGGCGCAGTTTACTGTAGCTTCTTCAACTTACTATGAATAATGTACGCCATTAATGGCGTACGTTGGTCGTATGCCATTTACGAAAATTTTATTGGCATACACCGTTTGTACCAGCATATGAATAGTAATAATTTTTTTTTTTACAAAAGCACAACTAATTTGTATTTTAAAAATTATTGTATTAAAACTATTTTACATAAATAATTTAAAATTTCAATAATTTTTAAATTTTTTTGAGAAAGTATATTACTTCATCATAATATTGTATGTGTCATCTTTTTAATTGTCACGTTATTTACCACATATTCTTTTTGGTTGTCATGTTATTTTTTCAAGTAATTATCTTGGTTACTTATAAATAATTGATGCCTTTCCTGGTCCTTTTTTAAATAATATTTTTTTTCTTGGTCATTTTTTCAAAGTTGTTGCCCTTGCTGTGTATAATATCATTTTTGAAAACTTTTACCATTTATGCTTTCATCCAAAAAGTAATGCATAATTTTCATGTATATAATATTGGTTCAACAAAAATTTAACGAGTATCTAAATGATGAAATGACTTGTATATATTATCGTTATTATTCATTATATTAAATATAGTAAATAGAAAGCAATATATATTCCCAATGCCCCAATGTCTCTCTTCAGGCATAGCTATAAGCTCTAGAACAAATTCCCTTATATGCTCTTTTTAAGTATACAGAATTACACAAATAAAAGTATCACAATATAATGTGGATACTTTTGAAAAAATGAACAGTCAAAATACCAGTGTGTTACCCGTAAGAAGATAGAATTTTATTCTTTTCCTAAATTTTGGAATTGGTGTCATGAAATCAGCCATAAATTTTGCGCAGAGTTGATCATACATCTTAGTTAAAGTATTTCGCTCCATTTTTCAGTGAGCAATATTATCTTTGTCACATTTTGTAACTAAATAAGGAAGAAAAAATAATGTTAGAGAAAAAAAAATATTATTAGTAGAAAAGATTTTCGGATGCAAAAGGATGCAAATAGCCATAAGGAAATATTTGGCATTGTTTTCTATTTGTCATTTTTTATTCTTAGTTAAAATTTTAAATTAGTTCAACATCAACATCAACAAACCCAGTGCCTTTAAAATTTTAAATTAGTTATGTAAAATAATTTTAATGCAATAATTTTTAAAATATATATTAGCTGTGCTTCCATAAAAAAAAATTTATTGTTCATATGCCGTTTGTAATGGCGTATGACGGTCAAATTTCGGTCGTACGCCGTTTTGCTCATACCCGGGTCGTACGCTGTTTTAAACGGCCTACGTTGAAGAAGCTACTGTAAACCATGCCATTTTGGTAAATATTTTTTGAACTGTGCCATTTAAAATTTTTTTTTTCGACTGTGCCATTGGGGTAAAAAGCTTAAAATTTACCTTCTTATAAGAGTTATCCCGTTAAGTATATAAATTAAATACTTAAATTAATAATAATAAGATTGCTTTTTGGAGAATTATTTGGGTCACGTAGGTTCGTGCTGGACTTAATTATTTAAAAGGCATGTCCCAAGCCGGCAATTTGACGTTGGAATTGGTATTACATACATACATACTATTATTCATAGCTTTGTTGTTAAAAAATATAAAAAAAAATTATTTATACTAAAGGTCCCTATACTTTATCCATTGTATTAATTTAGTTTCTATACAATTTAAAATGCATCAATTTAGTCATTTTGTCAAATTTAAGTTAAGTTAATGATGTAATTTTGAATGGTGAAATTATGTTAGATGCAAGTAATTTATTATAAATTAATCCGTTTACTCAATTTAACCCAACCCGCAACCAAATCATTAAAACTTTCATTAAAATTCTAACATAGTAAGGACTAAATTGATGCATTTTGAATTGTATAGGAACTAACTAAATTGACTCTTTTAAAAGTACAAGGACTAAATTGAAACAATGGATAAAGTATAGGGAATTTGTCGTAAATAACCCTAAAAAAAAAGAGAGTCATAATTGTTTTACTATAATATTATTTTTTTAATTTTTAATGGTTATTTATACTAAAGTTACGCCCCTGTATTTTATCTATTGAGCTAATTCAATTTCTATATTGTTAATTATATCAATTTAGTCACTGTCAATTTGGTCTTTAAAGTAAAAAATTTGCATTAAGTTATTAGTGAAATATTTAATGCTTTGATCACGGGTTCGGTTAAAGTGAATTAGTGGGTGGAGTTGTCGTAGTGGGTTACTTGCAATCCTACTTGTTAAGTAATCATCTTTACCAAAAAATTAAGCTGATAGGTGAAGAATATTTTTATATTCTAACATATGGACCCTAGCGTGAATGCCAATTAGGCTTAAAGTGTGAATAGTGCACGTGCCACCTCATACCTTGTGCTTAAATTACTTTAATATTGAGATTCGAATTTGTGATTTCTTGGTCAACAAGACTGTAGTACCATACTAAGGAACCATCTTTCCCAAAAGTTTAAGTTTATAGGTAAAGGCCCATGAATAGTTTTTTCTAACACTACTCTTAGTATTAATGTGATTCAGGTGTAAAGTATGAGATAAGCAGATGCATTATCCACGCTTTAAACTTAATGCGAATTTGCATAAGGAATTGATGTAATACAACTTGCTTACTGAAAACACAACTCAATTTTTATTCATCAAAACTTGAAAATAATGAATTACAATGCTCTATTTAGAGAAAGCTAAACTATAAAAGGATATTAGATAAGATAAATCCTAAATCTAATAGAAAACTATTAAGATAAATATGAAATAAACTAAGAAACTACTTGTCTAAATAAAATAACAAATACAAACTTAAATACCATATTGGCTAAAACGCTATATTCTAATATAATCCTATCTATTAATCTATCCAAATCTAAATCCAAATCTAATAAAATATTAGATCTTTTATAATTATTAATCCTCTTCATCTATGCTGCATCCAAAACCGTGTTAGAATATAAAATCATTCTTAAGCCTTCATTCATCAGTTTAAACTTTTAATATAGTTGATTCCTTAATAGGACCTTGCCTATTCCAACCTAAACGAAGAGATGACCTTAGTTTAGAGCTTAGCGCATGATTAGTATATGGATAACTGATTTAGCGGTATAGAATCTCCGAGCAGTGATACATGTTGCTGATACCTTTGCACTATCCCACTCGCTCTCCCCCCCTTCTCTCTCTCTCTCTCTCTCTCTCTTTCTCTCTCTCTCTTGCTGCTCCCTAGGCGTATTACTCTCTGTATGTTTGTGTGTGCCTACTTGTTTGCCTTTACCTTTTGCTATGCATGCGTTGCCAGGTTGGGGGTCCTCAGAAACAGTCTCTCGTCAGGGTCTCACCCTGATGAGGTAAGGCTGCGTACATCCTGCCCCTCCCAGACCCTGCGCAAGCGAGAGCTATTGAAGCACTGGGTATGTTATTGTTGTTGAGTTAACACACATACTAAGTAAAAAATGCCCGCCAACTGAATATCGACATTGACACCATTTTAAGAATTATTTCTTTTTCCATATCAAAATGGGATTTTTTTTAGCATTATGTAGCAAAAAGAGCTCAATTTTATTAGCATTATTCACAACCAACACAACAACAAAACTCATTATCAGCAAATTTATTTTATCAGTTTAAACTTTTGCGACACATACTGGAAAAAAAATGCTCGTCGACTATTGAGCTTTTTATATAGAGTCTGGTTTTATATTGTTATGAACTAAGTACATGGAGCGGCGGGCCTTGATTTCGGCCCAAGTTAAGGTTCAACCCATGCTTATGATTTCAGTTGAAGAATCTAGGGTCTTCGTATGTGCATTATAGAAGTCATGTTTAAGATTTGAGAGAGTAGAGTGAATTGGAAGAAAACTCTCAGTAAAAATTCCAAAGCAATAAAAGCTTTCTGCAACTCCGCGGACGTGGACATTTTAGGCCAAACCATGTAAATCTTTGTGTTTGATTTTTATTTTCTTGTTGAATCTTTCGTACTTTAATTGTTGCATTTCCCAACACCGACACCATTTCAGGAATTACTTTCTTTTCCGCACCAAAATGGGAAATTCATATGGCATTATAGAGTGAAAAAAGCTCCATCATCTGACCATTATTTAGTAAAATAAATAAATAAATAAATAAACACAGAAAGATCATATATCATCATCCATAACCAACACAACAACAAAACCAAAACTCACCTTCAACAAAAATCAACTTCTCTCGACTTCTCGATGGACATGGCTTAGTGGTTGGGAACTCCGGGGCACAGATAAGCCATCCGGGTTCGATCTCCTGCAAGTACTGATATAAAAAGAATAAAAAATCAACAACTTTCAACTTCACGCGCTAAAAACAATATGAGCGCCGTCACCAGAATCACAGACGAAGATTGAAGCTTCATGATTGATCTTTCCGGCCAGCTCCGGCTGCAACTTACTGTACTCTCTCTTCACAAACGACGTCGCATCGGCTGCAAGATCGGCGTCCACAAAGGCAATGCAGCAGCCGCGGAAGCCAGCGCCACTGAATCTTGCGCCATATACGCCTGGCGCCTTTACTAGTATCTCGTATAGTCGTATTAGTGGTTCGCAGCCTGCGGAAGAAATTACGTATCGCTTAAACTCTGAGCTATATGTTATAGAGCTAATCCCGAGCTTTCACCCATCTACTTAAGTTTTTGGGATACTTGGTTTATTAATATGGTATCAGAGCCTTGTCACCGAGAGTCCACGTGTTCGAATCCCAACATCCTACTCTAAATATTAATATATGTATTGGTAGGCCTATGTACTATCCACAGTTCAAGACCAACGGGCATTGGCATGAGGGGGAATGTTAAAGTATAAAACCAATCCTAAATCTTCACCCTTCGACTCAAGCTTTTAGGATAGTTTCTTTACGCTGCACTATGATATTAACACAGGAATTTTTTTTTTTTTTTTAGAAAAGAAATATAATTTGGAGAAATAATGCACAAAAAGTTAAATATAATATGTCTTCAAAAACACAACCAAAACCAAGGTAATAACATAAAGGCTTCCAATCACTTTGCAAATCAGCTAAAGTTATGTCAACGAAACTCCGGAAGCTCTTAGTAGAAAGAGCTCATAAAAAGACCATATTTTCCCATGAGAAATTACTTGGTGTATATTGGTCTTTAACACGGGAGAACATGCTACAAATGGTTTGAACTATTTCTTGAAATTAAAGTGGTTTGTCAACTATTACAGTTAGGCCTCGTATATTTTGACAGAAAATATTTTGACTCAATTATATTATTTCTTTGCATAAATTCATAACAATAACCGTAACAACGGAAAATGTCTTTTGGGAGGAGGAAATCAACTTCCCCTCAATAAAAGGGGAAATATTTTCTGTAATGAAGGAGAAATGAATTTCTCGTAATCTCATGTCATATACTTTACTTCCAACTTTAAATTGGTCAAGAGTAAACCTCATACAAATTATAAAATGAATATTTTTTAACTAGTAACATAATTTTTTGAGAAAAAGGTTATTTTTAGTTGGACATATTTAGTGAAGAAAAATTTGCCGTAAGGAAATTATTTTTTTTGTTAAACCAAACGAAATATTGGTACTGTACCCTAAACAAGAAATATTGGGATCGCCTAAACAAGAGGTAGGATTAGTCAAGACCTTAAGCAATACAAGAGTTGCTTGGGGTCCCCGGTTTGTTGAGGGCCCCTTTGAAAATTAATTATATTATGAGTTTGCTTTTATTGCATATCACCATTCATAATTGGGTCTCCAGAGAAACAATGATTACCTATAATACTTATTTATGTATATATATTAATATAAAGGACCCACATATTAACTGAAACTACAACATAAAGTGGATTATTTAAGGTGTACTTAAGTTGACCCAGACGTTCGTTATTGTAAAGGGCATGCCAATTAAAACTTGCTTTGAGCCCCAAAAATCTCGGGAGAATGCATTATAGACGTCTTGAACTATTACTTGAAATCAAATGCAACTATTTTTTTTTTTTTTTTTTTGGCTTCCTTAGTGACAAGATCATGTGAACATTATGATCAAGTGATGCATCGGGTGTAACTTAAACTGTACTTGTGATGTGCACAGGACTTCAGTTGTTGACAAAGCTGAAAAATTTAGACGGAAGTACACCTACAAGACAGTTACCTTGTCATTTTCAGTTCCCCTCTTTATATTACCAAACAAGATACCTTCAATATAAACTACTTGTTAAGAACTTCGCTGAGTCTAGTAGAATCCTAATGTTGGAGTATAAAACCATTCCCGGGTCTTTACTCAACAGCTTAAGCTTTTGGGAAAGTTGATTTCTTGATATAGTATTAGAGCCTTGTTAACCAAGAGGTCACAAGTTAAAATCTCTTCCACTCCACTTTCAATATTAAAAACAATTTAAGCACAAAGTATGAGGTGGGCCTGTGCATTATCTACGCTTCAAGTCTAATTGGCATTCACATGAGGGGGTATATTGGAGTACAAAATTAATCCTGGGCCTTTACCCAATAGCTTAAGCTTTTGGAAAAGTTGGTTTCTTGATACCTATATTCGAGTTATGAGACAAAAGAGATCAATGTATAATTATAGTAAACTACTCCACCTAATGTCAATTGGTTTTAAGATGGAACCAAACTTGGACTTGTGTGTGTGGATCTCTTGTGTATGAGTAGGGCTCAAGGGTTGGTGAAATTTAACACCACTAGTTCATTTAGAAAATTTTATTTTATCAAAATTCTACAATAAAATTTGCGCATAACTCATAATAATGATGTACAAAACCATTACTAGGCCTTAATGTAACAAATTAAATTTTTGGGATAGTTGATTCTTTGACATCGTATTAGAGCTTTGTTGACCAAGAGGTAACAAATTCGAATTTACCAGCGCACCACTTAATATTAATACAATTTCAGCGCATTTATCACGCTGCAAGGGCGATGCGCATTTGCACAAGAGGGCATTGTTAAGAGTACAAAATCATTCTTGGTCCTTAACCCAACAGCTTAATTTTTTTTGGGATAATTGGTTCTCTGATACGTCATTACCATTGTAGAAAAAAGCTATAACAAAACCAAATAATTTACTACGTACCACATTCATAATTGTGTATTGAACTTTGACCAGAGGCTGTGATAAGCTTCCCAAACTCATCCAACCTACCAGAAGCCCACGCTTCAAGACCTATGAGACAATGGTGAATAAGAAAAGGAATTTAATCGCAATAAAAATAAGAACGAACATGAATCGGAAACAGAGCCATTGTAGTCTAACGGTCCGTCTAGCCATTTTCTTTTTTTAGAAACAAAGTATTTTTCAAGAAAACCCACTTTTTCCAGGATTTGAGGGTGTTTGCCCAAAACAGAAAAAGTTGCTTTTCGTTTTTAAGCAAAAAAAGGTGATTCTCCTTAAGCATACACAAAAACAAAAGCTAAAAAATTTTTCCGACCAAAATACGCCAATTGGAAGCCCATTTTATGAAAGCGCTTCTACAAAAAGTATTTTAAAAAAAAAAAAGTTTTTTCACTACTGGGTCAAATAGGCCCTTAGACAAGTGGCTAATGAGCTATACCTTTTATAACACGCGTATTCTCTGAGAAATAATGTTCTGCTCTTCGAGCAAGATGCAAATCCAGCTTATCCTGCAATAGAAAGATTTTTGGAGAATATGAAGGACATCATTCATTTCAATCTGTTAAGGATTCAACATGTGAGTCTAGTAAGAAATCTCACGTCAAAATTATGAGAGAGAATAGATCAACATATAAGCTAGTGGGCTAGTCCATCTAATACTAATTGGTTTTAGTATGAAACCCCACTTGAGTTTATATGTTGACCTCATATGTGCCAACTTTGTGGGCCAAGCCTCAAATTCAATGGAATTTCACCTGGCATTGGAGCAGATGAAGACTGGAGAAAGCAGGTAGTGCAAATGAAGAAGACTCACAAGTGAGGAGGACTGTTAAGGACTCCATATGTGAGTCTTGTAGAAGATCCCACATCAGAATTGTGAGAAAGAAGAGATCAACAATAAGCTAATGGAATACTCCACCTAATGCCAGTTGGTTTTAGGATAAAGATATCTAAGATATTCTATCCTAATCCTAACAAATTGCCTAACCAAATCAAATTAGATACAACTTAAAATAGCATACCTATCTATAATTATTAAATTCCTTCTGTGTGCTACATAGCGCTCTATATCAACCAGAAATCACAAAACAGAACACCAGAAAGAAGAAAAATACGATAATCTATAATCATTAAACTCCTTCCTGTGAGTTGTATATTTGGATATACTTGAACCAGTCTTTCGCACCAGTTACCTAATTGTTTACAGTGGGTTCATATTGGATTACCGGGTTTTCGATTTTTTGGATATTACTGGTACCTATAAATTTCAATTTTTAGAAAATAGGAAAGATGGGATTACTTGATCGCATTTTCTAGTTTTTTTATATTGAAAAATAGTTAACAATTTTCCACTCCTAAACATATTTTCCAAATAGAAAATGAAAAAAGAAAAATCTAGAGATGAAAAGGAAAACTGGTAATGGAAAATAAAAATTGCTTTCTCTTTCTGAGCATGGCCTAAGTTTCTTCAAAAAAGATTAAAAGTGTAGGCAGAAATGACTACCTTGTATGCTTCATAGACTTCTTGTCCAACTGCATGAACATGAAGTACAAGTCAGACGCCTGCTAATTATGAAAAAAATAATAATATAAAGGAAATTTATCACTTATGTACCCTAAGGTTTGAGCATTCATCTCCTCAATACTTGACATTTCAATATATACATATCCCGAGTTTGAAAAAATTTTGCTCTCTAGGTACTATATTGAAATTCGATGAATTTTCACCAAACTCTAGCTGACTTTCACCAAAGAATGGAGATGTAGTACATGATTAGGATAATATGTATGAGACATACTGGTGCTTTTAGCAAAAATGAAGCTGAATTACAATGAAAATTCACTTGTATTCTGATGGAAAACACATATATTATCAAAATCATATGTTATGTCAGCATTTTCGGCAAAAAAAACCATAAGATTCTAATAGAGGATACCCATATATTATTAGATTCATGTTCCATATCAGCATTTTGTAATGAAAACCCACAAAATTTCAATAGATGATATCTAATTAATGAGATTCTTAAAATTCAGGTGTACCAAAGTCAAAAAAATTTTTAGGTGCTTCATTACATATGTTGAAATGTAAGGGTACCTGACAGTAAATGCTCAAACCTTAGGATATCTAAGTGATAAATTTCCTAATATAAAAGTTCCACCTTTAAACAAGAATACACACTAATCCTGACCATTGGATAGGAGAGGCGCCACTTCAGGGTTCCCAGATGCACTGCCATGCAAGAAGAATAAATGAGCAAATCTCATTATTACAATACCAAGCACACCCGAGGATGATACAGGTAAAATATGCGTTTTTTTATGCTAGACACATAACACAAGTTTTATAAGACATATCCGTATTTTTTCCTGAATAAAAGACGTATGATCAGTTGAAAAGACAAATTAATGTCACTATTTTAGTGCTGATTCCACCAAACTCCCCCAAGACAAACAAAAATAAAAGTGAAGAAAAGGGATAGAAAACAAAATAAGGAAAATCATAGTTACCAGGATTGTGGTAATGCCCGGATTGCGGGTCACAGTACGGGTACGGAGGCACGCTACTTTGCTTAGAATGGGTACTAGGTGGGGTAGGCTCCTCGGATTGCTTTTTGGGAATATAATCCGTTGTGGAACGCATATCCAGATCATTGTTCCAGTACGCTAGTTTTGACTGAGATATCCTTGCTTTTTTGCTTGGTGATTCTTTAATCAATTTTATTTTGTTTCTTGAAGGTGACTAATGAAATTTAGAGGTTGCATCAGCTTTCATAAATGCATTTTTTATATTCTGTTAGTTGATTATTAGCATTTTATTCCAAAATATGCTTGTTAGAGAATGTATGTATATAAACACTATAAGCTTCAATATCATAAACCACTTTAAGACTTCAATATATAAGCAAAATAAGCATAGACATAGCATTAGAAAGAAAGCAAGCAAAACATATCCAGTTGAGGTTTTATGAGCGGACCGGGATCATGACCAGGGGCAGTTTGGGTTGAAAACGATCCCTAAATTGGATCGTACAACCCAAAACATAGGTCGGTGGAAGCAACAAAGCCTTCCCCTTTTGGGCTTAAGTATTCATTATGGGCCTAGTAGGGGACTTCCTACTTTCCTGAGTTGCGTTGCAGTAATGTTGTGTTAAGTCATTATAAAAAATGTATCACAAGTGTAGAGGATCTTACTCCAGAAGAACTTTTGCAGCTTCTCGGCATTCAGCGACGCGATGATTATAACCGTTGTTACTAGTTAAAGCTTGCTTCAAGCCAGAATGTGCCAATAATATCTTGTATGATTTTGGGACATCATCTATGTGGTTCTTTTGTACATTTGCAGGGTGTATAAGCCTGTATTCTTTCGTCTGCATAAGAAAACAAAAATCTTATAAATACATCGAATACAAAGTCAGCAAGTATTGAATATACCAAGGAAAAAAAGGTGCCAGCTTGTAAAGTCCACCGAGATCTGGGATCGAATCCGCCTTCATCATTTAAGGAGAGGAGTACACACAAATATTAAGGAAAACCAGATAGCAATAATTTAATATTGCCAAAAATTATTGGCATAGTTATGGCAAAACAAAAGGCAGGGAGCCAGGACAGAGGACAAAAGTGCATAGTAATAATAAGACAGGATCATCAAATTTTTAATGAGGTTACTACAAAGAGAAATTACCATTTACATACCTTGAAGTTTTGAGTATTTATCAACTAGTTATCTTGACATTTCAATATATACAATGAGGTACCATGATGTTTTGACTATTTTATCACTTAGATACCCTACAATGTTATTTGATGAATTTTTTTAATATGAGATGGAAATGCCAATGGAGTACATAATGATAGTAATATATATATATGTCATGTCATAATTTTTAGCAAAAATTTAGCCAATAAAACTCACTGAATGTTGATGTAAGCTATCTCTATATTGCCAAATTTAGGATGGAACTCCTAGATGAGGATAGGGGAAAGCAGACGATGCTCGTAGTAGCCTAACCAACATCCTCATTTGTAGCTAACCCTAAAAATGATTTTCATAAATTGTGACGCAGGTTAAATGTCTATGTCATGCTCAGACAAAGCCAGATTCACAAAGTTTAAGGCAGTCGTGAAGGAATATAATCTAGCACGATAAACAAATTGACATCAACAAATTCAGCGAGCAGTTGGTCTTGGTGCAGTGGTTAGGATACCCATCCGTCGAGCATGAGGTCTTGGGTTAGAAGCTCATCTCTCCCCTTCCCTAAATATTACTGGCCGTATTTAGGTCAATATTGTACCTCCTTACTATTAAAAAAAAAAAAAAAAGAAACTAAAAGATTTAGAGCAGAACATAATTCTATGTGAGAAAAGTTCAATAAATGAATGCATGAAATACCTTGCAGTCCATAAATGTTAGACAACCATGCCTTGAAAGCAATATAGCTGATTGATCCATTATCCCGTTATTTAATCCCAGGTATTCATTTTCAATCAGCCTGCATGTAAAGACAATAAATAGGAAGAACATATTGAATGATGAAGTAAAGCGTTATTTAGGTCATTTAGTCCTCATATTTTTTATTGTGCCAACTTAATCCCTGTATAATTGAAATTCTGTCAATCAAGTCCAATACTGAAATTGATGTTAATTTGTGGCAAATTATTTAATTTTTTTTTGATAAATTCATTTACATATGTTTTCTACATGAATAGGGTGTTCAAAAAGGGGGTCAATGTTTACAAAGAGTGAATATTTTGTCACGATTTTAGCCAAAATCAACATTAATCTTAACATCAGACTTCATTGAAACAATCTCAATCGTACAACGACTACATTGACATAACTAAAAGTACAAAGACTAAATTGAACAGTAAACAAAGTACTTGGACTAATGGCGTAAATAACCCTAGAGTAAATTAACTAATACATGACAGCAAATTGCAATGATCTTCACTGGAACATTTTGCTATTACTACTCAACAAAAATTAAAAGACAAGTCTCTTACTACAATTTTCTATTAAATAAGGAGAACTGCCAACTGCATGACTTTAGGCAAATATACGCTTTGTTTATTAGAATAATGTGCAACAACAATAACCGTCCCAGTGCCATAAGGGCTCTTGCCGAAGCAAAATCTACAGGGGTGAGATGCATGCAGCCTTACCCCTTCAAGGCGTCACCCTAAAGAGAGAAGCATAATGATAATTATGCCTAAGTAATAATATAATTCAAGCCATAAAATTCAGGAAAAGAAGAGAAGCATTTTTCTGGTCGAACTTCAATCTTAATAACTCCGATTTGCAATAGTAATGTTATATAAGAAATGCAGAGCATAATGTAAGTGTGCCACTTACGAATTCCACCAAAAGGATCTCTCCCTTTAAATTAGACAATACATACCAAATAGCAATGTATCTAGAGGGCAGCAAGCAATTATGGTTCTTTCCCTTAGACTGAGAACATCTAATTCTCTGATGATCAGTGCCAATTTTCCTTAAAATATAGCTTTTTTAATCCAAAAATATCTTAAAATATGTTTTGAATGCAATTGGGACCGGGAATTAGAAGTGAAATAACTAACTTTTGAAAAAGGAATTTTGACGCCAAAATCAGGTAGTGGCCGTTGGTCATTCGGCCCCAAAATCAGCAACGGCTAGTTTAGGTCTCTTCATCTCTAAACTTCTCCCTGTTCTTCCTTTCTCCCTCAATTCTCTTTTTCTCATCTCTGAATTCTCCCTCAAGTCTCTCCATTCTCCTTCCTTCTCCCTCTTTCAAGTTCATAATTTATTATTGGGTAAATTATGTATTAATATCCTGAGGTTTGATGTATTAACTTTTCTCTTCCACAATCTTTGTGAAATAATTTTTTAATCTAAAAATTACATGTATTTAATAAAATAGTCCTAACAATGGTGTGAAAGGATGTAAAACTTGTCACTATTTTATTAAATACATGTAACAGACTAAAAAGTAAATAAACAATTAATACACCAAACCTCATAGTACTAATATGTAATTTACCCTTTGGCCTAAAGGATTGATTGGGTCATAACAGTTTATCTTTGATGCAAGCTAAATGCAACTTCCATCACTCTCTCTCCTCCTGAAGGAAACAAAAAAAAAAAACAGAAAGAAAAGAAAGTGAAAGTTCATAATGCAAGTATCTAAGATTCTGGCAGCAAATTTCATCATTCAATCCAGAAAATTATGTACGCATATCTTGGTTGCAAACTAAATGTGACTTCCATCCCATCACCCCCTCCTCCCCCCGCCCCAAAAAAAAAAAACCAAACATTCAAAATACAAGAAAATGTAACCGCCTAAAGCTGCATAAGGAATCAATTTCAAATACAAACATACCGGTCATATTCTACGTTTTCGGTAGCAGATATTGATAGATTGTTTGCATTTTCTATAGCCATCAGGTAGGCGACTCCAACCTATAATACAAGTGATTGCAGGAACAAGAATGTAAGATAGTTTCTCTTAGAATCAACGACAATGTAAGGTAGTCCATTTTAGACAAACCAGATGCCTGCGTTATATGACGGAACAAGAATGTAAGATAGTTTTTGCCACTGTGGAGATCACACTGTGACCAAAAACATGATTTAAAACCATGGTTATATCGCTTCAACATTGTATTGCATCTCTCAAACAAAGGGGGAAGAAATCAGGAAATGGGATTACTATTCTTAATAGATTGTAATGGGAATCACAGAAGAGAATTTTATGGGTACCAAAACAGGTGGACAGTTATTTGAGAGAGCTTTTTACTACCAGCAAAGGAAGAAAAATAGCTACTTCTCATGTAGTGAGAAGGTTAAAAATATTTCAATTAAATTTGGAGGATTGAGCTAAGAAATACAAACTTACAGCAGCAGAAGAGCTAAGGCCAGAACTGTCTAGGCCCGTGGAGCCACTGATGATGCCTATGATCCCCTGAAACATGTTAGATTTAAGATCAGATTAATAGGGGGAAAAAACCAAAATCTATGCCAAATACAATACAGAAAAAGAGCACCATTCCTCATCCAATAGAAGTAAATGAAACATGAACGGAAAGGGGGAAAAGCAATTGGCATACAGTATTCCTTAGATTTTTCCTTGTTGGATTTCAAAAGCTACTCTAACAAAGAAGAAAGTAGGGGGGGAAAAAAGGGATGAGAAAGACTGAGAAGGTCAAAAATACAAATAACGAGTAAAATATAATATTGAATCTCCAACTTTTCACTGCCTGCCTTGTACTTTGTGAAGTCCCCAGTCAAATTCTTTGTCTCCATAACATCAGGCATTTTTCCTATCCTTAACACACATCCTTGCTTAAAGACCTTGTGATCGAACAAAATGTAAGATTGTGTTGCTCTTTTCTTATCCTGTGACAGACAAGGCGGCAAATTCAATACCCAGTCATCACCCAAATAATAGACGTGTATGTGCGTGCGCGCATGCGCATATGTGTTATGCTTGCCCCATTTTAGTCTGTCAACCAGCATGTACATTCCACTTTAAATTGCACCTTCTGTGGATTTTATTCAGGAGACTAAGTCTTCAGGGCATTGCTCATCATGCTACCGAATTTTGAAAGGGCAGGATTGCAGAAACTTCCTCTTTTCTGAAGATTGCAGACTTTAGCAACGTCTCTCGCTTATGTTGAGTCACTTGACGAGATTAAGCATCAATTTGCACACTATCACGCTTTCCTGTTTTCATACCAGCCAGATATCATATCATTTCCGTATTCAACAGATTTCACTAGGTACCTCTCACCGTGAACTCTGAACTTGTTTGCTATAAAATGAAATGGGAGAATATTTATGAAAGCAAGCACACCATCACATGGCAACAAGTCAAATCAATTTACAGGATCTTTGGGATTCTACATTCAGACCTCACAGTAAATTATCAGCTCAATTTGCCATTCAGTTCTGGAGGCTACGATTAAGACCCTTATTTCGCACTTTCTGCAACTTTGTTGTGTCACTGTAAAACCCACTTAAAGTCCAGATGAGATGGGATAGTGGGTCAGAGTGGGGTTGGAAGGGCTACAAAACAGGAAAACTATATTTTTGCGAGCTGGAAGGCAATGGATCCCCCATTCCTTGAGTGGAAGTCAATTTTCTTCCATGCAAAAACGAGTTGGCTGTTTTTGCTAATCATTCAAGCTAACAAATAATAGGACTTCTCCACAAGCAAACATAGCATTCAAAACTCCCGAGCCCACCCCATACCGGCTGACAGTATTGACTTGCAACTGACACCATAACCTTTGAAATTGCTTCATTTGTTTAGCTCCATAATTTCACACTGGCATTTCTCTATATGACATTTAGATAATCCAGATCAAGTTAACCATTAACAACCGAATGCTGCATAACTTTACTGTTTCATGGTATTTTTCCTCAAATAAAAACTAGACCAGGAACATGGATGGACATGCTTCAACTTTGGCATTGTTGCTTGCATCATTTGTTTCCTATTCTGCGAGTGTCCACGACAACTGCACTGATTCCTCAAAAGAATCACACAGGACTTTCGATTTACACTGAAAACTTATCCCTACTTTTCGAAGGTTAAAAGGTTGAACAAGAATGTGGCAACTTTAGTGCCAGAAACTTTCAGTGAGAACTCGATAACGGACTTATTTGCAGTAAGACAAGCTATATAGATACCTCTAAAATATAAAGTAATCTGAGTTTGTTACTCATGTTGGAACCAAAATCCTGAGTTAGAATAACATTAGCCAAGGGATCCACCTACAGTTTGGCATGGATAATTTAAGTTAATGAAAGTATCCTGTTGAGAAGCTGGCAATTTCCATTAAGCCAAAACTATGGAGAGCACAGACGCCTCATCCAATCATCTCGGATTCGTGGTTAACTATGTTTTCATTTGTCAACTCTATCTTTTCTCTTTTTTCTGAACCGTCAACTCCGCCTTTAATATGAGAAAATATATGATCCTAAAAGTCAACCAGAGATATTTATCAGCTGAAATCCCTGATTGCTTAATTGGTTTTCTTGTTGGTTTATTGCATTGGTGTGTAATATAATGAGAGCCAAGAAGGCCTGGAACTTGAGAAAATCAGTGCTCCTCAGACTGCAATCATGTGAATGAATTACTCAAAAGCATACTCTTATAAGCAATATCATATATATTTTCTTAAGGAACAACTGCAATAACCAAGGAAATATCTCTAACCTGAGTGAGGTTGTGTCCTTTGCTCTGTAGTGCGTACACTGCTCCTCTTGCATATCTACCCCAGCTACAGTCTTCTTCCAGATTAGTTGAACCATTTGCCTGGATAATGTCATTTGTCTTTCCACATCGCTTTGGCCGCTGAGTTTCATCAACACTGCATATTCAATTAGCATGATTACATGAAGTGACTCTAGTCTTGACTTCGATGCATGATATAAAAAAACAAGATCTCCTTTAGGAAAGTTTCCATTCTTAATGAACCTAACTTGACCTTCCCCTATAAGCGAAAGTCAAAAGGAGAGGAAACTTTTCACAATTTTAGAAAAGAAATAGAACACGCGAAAAATGTACTCAACTACTCGCTTGTGATTGGTCTCTAACTCTTCAGCAGTTAGCTCCTAGTGACATAATATTTAGTGAGGATCTTTCCACAGAGGGCATTGCTTGGTGAGACTTCTTTCATGGATATTTGAGAAAAGAAAATAGATAGCAGGCCTTGCCTTCAGATCTTTATGATGTTGAAGGAACACCACATCAACAGAGAGTGCACTACCATCCTTTCTCAAAATGAGGCAAGTAGGAGTGCATAAATTCGGGGTCAAAAGAGCACCCTGCCACATTGCAAACCTGATGCTTTATTCTTCTTTGGTCAAATTTTCTTTTTCAAATCTCATCAACATGTGTCTTCATGAATCTCCTATTAGAATGTATTATTAGTTATAATTATTATACGTTTAGAATTTTATTCTTGTTAGTGTTAGTTTATTATTATCAATTTAGGAGTCCCTAATCTATTAGAATGTAAACCTGATGCTTTATTCTTCTTTGGTCAAATTTTCTTTTTCAAATCTCATCAACATGTGTCTTCATGAATCTCCTATTAGAATGTATTATTAGTTATAATTATTACATGAGTAGAATTTTATTCTTGTTAGTGTTAGTTTATTATTATCAATTTAGGAGTTCCTAATCTATTAGGAGTCTAATGTAATATTTCCCTTGGTAACAATGTAACCAGAGCCTAAAGAAGATCACTAGACTATTTTGAATGAATTCAATTATTTTTATTTCTTTAGCATAGGGCTGCTTAAAACCAAGTATAAGGCCACCTAGTTGGTTATGGACAAGGTTGTTCAATTGTCCTCCTATGCACAGTGATGCCAAAGAACCTCTTAGATTAATCACAGCCACAGGAGAACACATAGTAGTTTGTGAAATAAGAATTCTACATCACAAATTGAGAAAACAAGGGGAGATAAAGCCAGGACGCATGGTCACCACCCACTTGGAACCAAATAATGCACATCATTCCATCACCCTTATTCAATATTTCGTGATATTAAACAGCCTAGGCACAACATAATGCAGCTAATTTCTATATTGATGAACTGCAACTTGCAACACTAGCTTCATGATAATGAAATGAAGCTGATGAGACTGATTTCCTTTTTCCGATATGTACCTGAACCTCACTTCTCCATTGAACTGCGCTGACTGCAGTATAACCTGCAAGGAAACAGTAGCTAATCCTTTGCCTATCATTGATGTTAAAGAACACTTTAACTGGAATGTGTATGTTAGAGTATAAAATTATTCTTGGACCTCCACCCATTAGCTTAAGCTTTTGTGGTAGATGGTTCCTTGACATAGTATCAGAGCTTCGTTGATCAAGATGTCGCGAGTTCAAATCTCAACGGCCCCACTTTCAATATTAAAACAATTTAAGCATTAAGCATAAGGTATGAGGTGGCTTGTGTACTATCCATGTTTCAAGCCCAATAGGCACTTGTGTGAGGGGGAGCATGTTAGAGTATAAAACTATTCTTGGGCTTTCACCCATCAGCTTAAGCTTTTGGGACTGATGATTCCTTGACAATGTATACGATTTTTTGTTCCTAGAAAACATGTTTTTATTACTTTGATCCAAGAAAGCACAAACTCGAGGACAAAATCGCCCGCAAAGGATGCAAAAGGAGAAAACGTCAGTTTTGCACTTCAACAAAAGTCAATAAAAACATGTATAAAAAAAAGTAGACAACAAAATTGGAATTTATATAGACCAAAAAAAAGAAGAAAATTTATGAAAATATCATGAATCATTTAGTATTTTCGGCCCTATATCTTGGTTGAATGCTACCATGGCTTTCAGAATGATCTGCTTCCAGTTTTTTGAACTCTCATAGTGGATGTCCTAGTGAAGCATGTATTGAGGGCTTCAAGGTGGCCTCTGAAACTATTCATGTTACTCATCTTCAAGTTGGACATGAAACCATTTTTTCCTTCTCACGTGAAAACTGCGGGACTAAAAGTCTGAACTGCTAAAAACTCTAAAGAAGGTTTTTATGAAGTAATACATCAAAAGTCAAGCTAATACGGATTAATGTTTTGACACATTTAGTTGGAACAGAATGCTAGGAGCTTTAACAAGCAAGCTATATCAAGTCATAGCTTAGGAGTAGTCTTTCTGACATCCCTTTAGACCTCTTCCCCAAGTTTATACACAAGCTGCTCGTACTTGGACAAGATGAAGATCCTTGCTGTTTCTTGCTCTTTTCCTCCCTTCTTACCCCACATCTTAGAGACAAGAAAAGTGACTTTATTATAAAGAGAAAAAGGATTTCAGAAAATAAAACGCTCCTCAAATCCAAACAGCAAAATGTGCCACGCAAATGAAGCTGCTCCTCAATCCCTACGAACATTAGTAAGTCTCAGACTCTCAGCCTTAAGGATGCCATGAGTCCTGACTCAGAGAGAAGCCTTAGACTTAATAATACACTAACATCCACAAACATAATCTTCCCCAGATCAAAATCTTCAAAAGACACGTACACTCCACCTGTCATATTCCTTAGAAAATAGTGAAAAAAAAAAAAACCTTCATAAAGAATCTAGATCAATAATACAAATATTATATAGAGAGATTGTGCTAAGCCCCTAAGTTGTAGACTCCGGACTCCAGCCCTCTTCCCCATAAAAAAAATTCAGCCATGTCTTCCACCTTTTCCTTCTCCAAATATTCCTTTAATGCCCACCTATTTCCTCACATGCCTAAATCCTTCATTTTTCACCCTAAGATGCGGTTTCTTCACTCATTCTTCCTCCTAACAATTTTTCCCTTGTTCACATTTTTTCTTGCTTTTGTTCCAAATTCCAGGCATGCATATACTCCTTTATCCTTTTGGTTCCCTCAATTTTAACTGTGATTATTCCCCCTTTTTGATAACTTCAACTCTGCTCCTCACATATCATTTTTTGCTTCTCCTTTATGTTGCAAGTAATTCAATCAATTAACTCAACTTCTATGTATAAATAATTATTTAACCACCATGCTCATTACAGGATACATCCAATATGCAAGCACCCTACATGAATTCCATGCATTTTCAATACTCCGCCACATAGCATATGTCAGTCCAGACATTTCCACCTTCCTGTGTGCTTGAGCTAGGGAAAGCCGTATCATGATAACGAGTTCTAACTTTTGATGAATGCGCCCACAGATAAGTTGTCCTACCACCATAGCCATATAAATTCATATTCTACAATATGCCAACAGCAAGCAAATCTTTTCCGGGTACCTCGTCCAGTTCCTTCTATGTCCGTATCCTTACCCCCTTCCGTCCCTAATCTATTGAATTCCTCTTTCTCGTGATTCAATACTTGTATATCCCATGACGGGTATCAAGCTGATGACCTTTAAGGGGAACAAGAAAATCTGTAACAGAAAGCTCGGTCGCAGCGGTCTTCTCATTCAAGCAGTTAACGTTTTGGCATTCCTTGAGAAAGTAATCCCTCTCGCCACCTTCAAGCTAGGGATTTTAAAGTTAAACCTTCTTGCTATGAAGGAGTTGTCATTTTACAGCATCTGCAATGATTGGCTTACTACCTCAATCACTATTTTCAAAGAACTTAAACCTTTTGAGTTCTTTTATCTCATTCTTTTGTGATTTACAGTGATAAGTGGAGCAGCTGAAAGGTCAACACGGGAGGAATATTCCAGCACCTTCCATACTCCTCACAGAAAGAGAAGTGACTGACCTGAGAGTTCCCAGAAGGAACAAATGCGAGAAGAATCCCCATGTTTATTGTCATGGCTGAAACAGCTCCACCCTGCTAACATTGAAAAAAGAAAATCCAAACATCAACAAAGAGAATTTGACAAAGTTGAAGTAAATCATCAATCACATTACTCAAAAATAATCAGATCAAACTGACCTGGTGATCAACATGAGCACCCAAAGGACAAATCCTGTACGGAGAGACAACCACCCTAACATCATTACTAACTGTTCCAGTCATCTCGGCGACCATAATTCTCAAGTGTTCCAGCTGCAATAATGCACTACATTAAATCCACCAAAACCCAACAGAAATACCATCCTCCCCCCCTCCCCCCCCCCCCCCCCCCCCCCCCCCCCCCCCCTCCCCAAACCGACCCAGAAAAGGAACTGTGGTCCTAAGAAAAGATTGTATAATAAGAAAGAAAAACAGGCAGCAATTCACTCTGGCATACAAAGTCATCTATAGTTATGTTGATAAATGAAGGCCAAAGAATAGTTTTATACTCTAACACGAACCCACATGAATACTCATTGTGGTTCAAATGTGGATTATTTACAGCCTATCGAATGTTGGATTTAGCTTACTATTAAAAGTGATGACTATAGGGATTTGAACTCAAGATCACTCAATTCAGTAGGATATAACATCATGTTAAGGAACCAATTACTCCAAAAAACTTGAGTTATTAGGCGAAACCCTTGAATGATTTTATTATCCAACAAGTATGAGAATATCAACAAATAACTCTAAGGACCACTAAGGATAAAATATTAGGAGGGAAAATCTAATGGTGGAAATTGTAAGACAGTAATTGCGTGAGCATATCCAATAGGGTTCCTAGGATGCTATTACATAGAGAATGATACCTAGGGAAAGATATAGGAATATCCTGGAGAATATTACAAAGGATCTGACATATCAAGGCCGGTCCTCACATTTCCGAAGCCCCAAGCGGAAATTTCAAATGGGCCCTTCATATATAATAAAATTCTAAAAATTTTAGTATTAAAACTTAGCATTAACAATCAAGACTTTAAAAACACAATCCCCTAAAATTTGGAGCCCTTAAATTTTGGGTGCTCCAAGTAGCTCCTTGGGGTTAATGTACAGCCCTGTGACATATAATCACAAGATATTATAGTGTTGTGCGAGTGGGTGAATGTTGCTCAATTTCAGCCGTTGCCATTAAAACCACACATGCAGCAGAGTTTCAGCTGAATAAATGCGCTCACACCTCCGAAAATTTCTCTATCAGTGGCTATATTGGGTAAAATTTCCCCGACCAATAACATCAAATCAAAGCATTTAATGACATCGGATCCAGAATTTAGAAATCCACCGGCGGCCAGTTCGTTATCTAAGGCAACAAATAGCAGAATGAAGAGCGTAGCATAAATGGAAGATCATTGCAACGAATAAACACAAATTACACTTAATTCAAGCATCTAATACACATGATAAAATTAAAATTTCATCGAATTAATCATCTAATACTCTCTTCAGTGGCATAATTGGAAGATCAGTGAAAAGAATAAATAATTAAATACAAATAACATTTGAGTCAAGCATTTAATATAAATACGATAAAATTAAAATTTCAACAAATTAATCATCTAAAATTCTAGTATTTAATGTTTAATTCAATTATCTTAGAAACATATACAGAAATTGTGGATCAGATACATTCAAAGAAATTCACTAATAAAGGCAACAATCCACAAAAGAGAACTAGCAGAATGGAGATCGGAGCATAATCGGAAGATCAATGAAACGATTAAGTACAAACTATATTTAATTCAAGCATCTAATACGTATGGTAAAATCAAAATCTCATTGAATTAATCATCTAATAATCTCTTAAGTAGCAAATGCAAAGATTAAATACAAATTATATTCAATTCAAGCATCTCATACACATGATAAAATTAAAATCTCATCAAATAAATCATCTATTATTCTAGTATTTATTTCAATTACCTTAACATATACAGTTATAGAAATTCACCAATAGCGGCAACAATCCACAAAATGAACAAGAACTAGCAGAATGGAGATCATAGCATAATCAGAAGATCAATGCCACGATTTAAATACAAAATTACATTTAATTCAAGCATCTAATGCACGTGATAAAATCAAAATCTCATCGAATTAATCATTTAATACTCTCTTCAGTAGCATAATTGGAAGACCAATGCAGCGATTAAACACAATTTACATTTAATTCAAGCATCTAATACACATGATAAAATCAAAAATTCATCGCATTAATCATCTAACATTCTCATCAATCCAATAACTTCTCCTCAAAATCGATTTAATGATAATAAAATCAAAATGCCAACGAATCAATCATCTAACATTCTTGTCCAAATCCTCACCTCTTTCTCCGAAGGCCATGAAGATCCATCCATTACGAAAATCCGACCTGAAAATCAACAATTACGTTAGTTTCCGATCTAAAATCTAAAATCTAACACATTCAACCTCCGATGCAGAGATATCAATTGCGAACCTAAAATCAACAATTTCGTTAGTTTCCGAACTAAAATCTACCACATTCAACCTCCGATGCAGAGATATCAATTGCGATGGATCTGTGCGTATGAATGTGAGAATCGAAGAGAGAGAGAGAGAGAAATGGAAGGCAGAAAGAAAGCGCCAAATTGGTTAGAACGTCGGTGTAAAAGCGATAGCTCTCCAAACGGTTTGTATTTTTCATACAAATCAAGGAAGATATGATTCAATCATAGTATTAAGGATGGCAATAGGCCGGGCACAGGGGATCCCTCCTTTATCTCTGTATCTGTTGCTTAGATTTTATATCTATGTTCGTTTTATTACTTGTTATAGGTATGAAGTGAATACCTTTATCCACTCTGATAGGTACAAATTCATACTTATACCTGCCTCCATTATCCATGGGTATCCAACGGGTATTTATTACATGCCCCGTATCCTTCCTAATATGCGTAAAAAACGATTATCTATACCCGTTTAAATTAGTTAGTTAATACTATTTTTAAAAACCAAATATATTTTCTTATAACATTGATAAACAATTTGGATTATTGAATTTAAACACGTATTTTTTAATTTAAAGGTTAACTATGTACAAAACGAAGAGGGTATGAGGCGGGGCGGGGCGGGGCGAGGCGGGTACAAAAATATGCCCGTACCCGCCCCATACCCATTACCCGCCCCACTTATACCCCTACCCCCTCCCAAACTACCCACGGATAACGGATTTTACCTGTCTTATTGCCATCCCTCCATACCATTCTCACACATGTCCCCATTTTAACTAGGACATTATGGCTATGGCCCTACTTGTGTTTTGGCAATTTATGAGTGTAAGCGAGTCGGGCTAACTTGTGAGATATTGGATCCAATTTATATTTTTGTTTAGCCTTATTTTATTTTGTTAACTTAAATTGAAAAGAGGTGATTGTAACACAGTATATAAGACTCGTGATTCAGGCAATAAAAAGAAGGAAAAAAGAAATACTCTGTGGGGGTCCTTGATCCCACGTCTATGCAAGGTTAAAATTATGGGAGAATTACGAGAGAGAGAGAGGAGAAACGCCAGAGAGAATGAGAGAGAGAAATTGAGAGGTAAAAATTAAGAGGTTTGATGAATTAAATTTTAGTTATATTTAGGGATTAAAGCAACATTTTCAGTGTCCCAATGGCTCCCGCCTAAGCAGGGTCGGCCGGGAGAGGGGGGGGGGGGGGGGGGTTGGATGTACACAGTCTTTCCCCTTCAAAGTGCTATCTTGAAGAGAGGCTGTTTTCGAAAACCCCTAATCTGAGGGGTGCACGAGGACTTCCTAAGAGGTCGCCCATCTTAATACTACTCTCGCCCAAACACACTTAACTTCAAAGTTACAATTAGGGATTGTAATTCTAAAATTCATGGTGAAAGTTTGATACCCGATTGGCTAGTTGAGAGAGAGCTTTCCATATTAAAATCCTGTGTGTTGTTTCGTTGATTTTGTTCAATTTTTTGCTTCCGCTTGTGTTCGATTTGTGGATTTTCCTAACACGAGATAGCTCGAAAAGCTCGGCTTGAGTTTGCTCGTTTAGCTTATCGAGTCAACCTCAAGCCTAACAAAGCTCGATTTCATATCGTGAGCCTAAACAACAACAACAACAACAGCAGTCCCAGTGCCTCAAGAGTTGCCGCTTGTGAGGGGTCTGGAAGGAGTAAGACGTACGCAGCCTTATCCCATCAGGGTGAGACCCTGACGAGAGACTATGGAAGGTTAGCATAATGCCCCTAAACAAGCCATAAATATGAAATCAAGTCTTGTTTAGCTTTGTTTAGATAGAGCTCTGTGGAAAGTTAGCATAGTGCTCCTAGGATTATATCTGCTTGCATGATTTACTTGATATGTCTGGAAGCAGTTTTAAGGCCTATTGTTGCTTCATGCTTCATGCTTTCTTCTTGTTGCTTTGGGCCGCTTGCTCTCATACTCTTATGTTTTATGCTTCATACTTCATGCTTGTATGCTTCTCAGGTTGGGAGTTTTCGGACACAACCTCCCTTTAAGGATAGTACCTTGAAAGGGTAAGACTGTGTACATCCCTGCCCCCTTCCTCCAAAAAAATAAGATCCTGCATATGCGGGAGCCTTTGAGGCACTGGGTCTTTTGTTGTCATTGTTGTTTATAAGTGGATCTCTAATCTATACAATATCTTATTGCAAAGTCCTCCACCCCAAAAGCCTCTAATATCTAAACTACACAATTTTAGGAGGTCACAATTCAACTTCCTCTTGCAGTACTAAGAACATGTTTAGCCAAGCTTATTTTTCAAAAACAAAATGTTTTGTTTTTGTAGGAAAAAAACATTTTTCACAATTTCAGGATGTTTGACCTAGGGAAAAAGCGACTTTAAACTAAAAAATAAGCTATTTTTCTTCTTTTAACAAATGAAGAAAATATTGCTTCTCCTTTTAATGGAATAGAAGCAAAAATTTAAAATTTTTCGACAAAAATAATCATATTCAAAGCATCTTTTACAAAAGTATTTCTACAACAATTGATTTAAAAAGAAAGTATTTTCATAGCTTGGCCGTATAATACTGCATATGACACAGAGAAACTCCTCATATTCTTAAAAAGTTTAATTATTTTCAGTGAATATAAATTAAATCCATTAGTAACTCTTTAAAAATTGCATATACCTAATCTACAGTGTATGCATCAATGAACTAATTTTCATCAAATAATTTCAAATATAAATGTTAAAATCCTCCATAAAACTAAGACCAATATTATTTAAAATGAACTAAAATAATAGAATATAATTACAAACATAAAATCATAATTAAATTGAATAAAAATGTATTATATAACAATAAAAATTTGAAACAGAAATTTACTAACACAATTAAAATGACGGTGTACAAAAACTAGAAAATATCACAAGTCAGTGTTATAAACCTAAAACTTGAATTAGAAAACAACCAATGCCAAAAATAATCATATTCACAACATTCACCCACCAAAAAATTCTACAGAAAAAAGTAAAAGGCATTATTTGATCAAAAGAAAAAAAAAAAAAAAAAGTAAAAGACATCAAACCTAAGTGTTCCTCGAAGAACAACACCACACTGACCAACAATTCATTTTCTTAAATGCATTGAAACCTATTTAAAATAAACTAAATTGTGAGATATATTTGCAATCGTAAAACCATGATTATTAACAATATAAAATGAATTCGATTCATTTACAAAACTTATAAAAACACAAAAAAATTATAAGTAACAAAGTCAGCCCGTGCATCGCTCGGGAAAAACTAGTGTGAATATTAAAGACAAGTTTAGAAGACTGTACCTCATCTCATTGTAGAAAAATTGTACAATTCTTGAAATGCGAATTTGCAATGGACTCTCCAAGAGGTGGACATTTAGGCTCCGTTTGTTTCAGGGGAAAATAATATTTTAGGAAGTGATTTTTTCCTTTTTCTTTATTTGGCGCATCATTAGTTCAAGGAAAAGGTTTTTCGACGGAAAACCTTTTCCCTCAAATGAGGAAAATTGACTTTCCTTTCAAAATGGGGGAAGTTGTGATTCTAAGTAACTCAAAAACCTTGGCGGTTATCATCGCGGAAATCAAGATCAAATCAAAATAAACCCGACTGTACTATAGATATTTAACGTTAACAACGAACAAGAATTAGACTAAATAATTAAAAACAGCTTGGATACTACTTTATTATTGTTGCAAAAGAACAACTTTAATCAAGTTGAATTGTTATATAATATTATAGAAGAAAATTATCTAGGTAATATTTTATTTTGTTACTTCATATATATTATATTATTACTTATGTTGTCCTATAAAAAGATATAAAATGATTGGTGAAAAATATTTTTTTAAAACATATACGAAGACATCATAATGGGGAATTAAGTTTTCCCTTGAAACAAACAACAGAAAACCTCACTCCGAATTTATATTTCCTCGGAAAACCTTTTCCAAATAAAAATCAATTACTAGATTTTATTTTTCCGTCAAAACAAATGGAGCCTTAGTTGGTGAAGGAAACTCTTACTCCAAGAGTCAAGCCAAGTGGAGGAGCACTTTGACTAGTTGGCATTGCTTGGCGAAGGCCTCTTGAGTGTGATAGGTCGGTTTGGTATTTTGTTAAAGATGGTGTTTTCACTGTGAATTCTAAATGAAAAGGTATGGTCCAATAGTTTTCAGTTCACTTCTGTGGATAACTTGGCGTGTGATGCTTGGAAAGGCCTTGCCCCTCCGAAGGTTGAGTTACTTGTCACCTGATGTATGGTCCAATTGTCAACACCAAGGCTAGTTGAAAAAAACAAAGAGCCAACACAATCAGCAGGGCAGGCATATTGAGGGACAACCAAATGGGCAGTCGAAGCAGGCCATGCCTGGAAATGAGAAGGTATTTCCTATGAAAGATCTCCCTATTCTAGTCCCTCCAATTTTAAGACAAGCACTGTACCATGAAAGAGTTCGATATGATGTTCTTATTCATTTAAAATGAATTCTTGCTCAATTGAGTATTTATGATGTGTTCCAACGATCTAAAGAGTTGAGCAGGGCACTCATCCAAGCTTTGATGGATCCCAATGATTATAAAAGTGAAGTTGATCAGGTTGAAGCTGACAACGTGTCCGTGACAAATAAATGTGCTTCTTACATGGCATGTATCACGTTCTCTAATGAAGACCTTTAGCTCGGGACCGAACATCACAACAAGCCGCTTTACAGCGAATCCTGCTTGACTGTGGTTCCGCAGTTAATCTTCTGCCCCTGAGGGCACTATGAGCTATGGGGTTATTGCCAAACCAATTATCCCCTACCTTGCTCACAATAGAAGAATTCAATCAAGTAGGGCAAAAAGCTCTGGGTACTATTGCACTGAAAGTAGAATTTGGTGACCTTTACGGAGATGCCCTTTTCCATGTTATAGACACAGATACGTCCTACAACGCCCTACTGGGGAGACCTTGGATCCACAACAGCAAATCTATAATCTCTACACTTCATCAGTGCCTGAAATACATAGACGAAAACGGGGTTGAAAGAAGGATTGGTGGAGACCCTGACTCGTTTCACGGAGAAGATGTCAACTATGCCGATGCTAAGTTTTACCGATCAACCAATGGTATGCTCATGAGGGGGAGTCTTGAAAAAGGAAAGGGAAAGATTCTCGACGTGCGGCTTCATCCAAATTTTTTATTTTTAAGAGGTTGATAGCTTTGGTTCAATGAGTGCTCGTTTTAGCGAAGAAGAGATCTTAAAGACCTCTCACTGCGAGACTTTATTGAAGTATGTCCCAAAGGAAAAAAAGGAAAATTGGGCAAAAAGTCTGACTCTAGTTGAGGAGATTATGGACACCCTCGTGACAAGCTTTACTTGTCCTATGATAATGAACAGACCACACAAGCTAATGTTACATTCATTTCATACAGTGCAGATTACGAGAGATTTGAGTCTTGGTCCCATCCCAGTTTGTCCCAAGGTGGACCATCATATAACGTCATTCACAACGAGATTCATCCAATGAGGAAAGCCAGTCTCAACAAGAAGACCAAGTGACTCCAGATGTCCAAAAGCATCCATAGGATTTCATTGAACTAGTTAAGCTAGCTCCACGAGAATTAGAGGATGGACGCCAAGCAACTATCGATGAGCTTCAAGAAATTAACTTGGGAACCGATGAGGATTCAAAACCAATTTTTGTCAACGCCCTACTATCTCGCGAGGAAAAGATGCAATATGAAAAATTGCTGCTGAGCATAGGGATTTGTTCCCCTAGAGTTACCAAGATATGCCGGGTTTGGATCCAAATGTGGCTGTTCATAAGTTAGCTGTATCCAAATACATAACACCAAAGAAACAATTGCAGCGCTGGTCTCGACATGAGTTGATTGTTCGAATAAAGGCCGAGGTGGACAAACTGACAGAGGCTAGTTTTATCCGTGAAGTCCAATACTCGTCATGGCTGGCAAACATTGTGCCTGTGAGACAGAAGAATGGGCAACATCGCATCCGTGTGGACTTCCGATATTTGAATGATGCATGGCCTAAGGATGAATTCCCATTACCAATCACTTAACTGTTAGTAGATGCTATCACTAGGTTTAGTGCATTATTATTTATGCATGGTTCCACTGGTTACAACCAAATTAAAATGGACCCAGCAGACGAGGAGTTAACTGCTTTTCGCACACCACAGGGAGTCTACTATTATACTGTTATGCCCTTTGGTTTGAAGAATGCTGGAGCAACTTATCAAAGAGCCATGACTGTCATCTTCAGCGACATACTGCAGTTATGTTGATGACTTGGGTGTGAAGACCAAGAATAGGGAGGATCATCTTGATGACTTACGAGCAATAGTCAACCGACTTCGAGAGCATCAGCCGAAGATGAATCCGTTAAAGTGCGCATTCGGAGTCACACCTATAAAATTTCTCTGCTTTGTTATCAGACACCGAGGGATTGAAATTGACCCTAACAAGATTAAAGCAATTGTGGACATGGCTCCTCCAAAAATTTACAAGAACTCCGTGGTTTGCAAGGAAGACTTGCCTACATTAGATGGTTCATTTCCAATCTATCAGGAAGATGCCAACCTTTCACAAGGTTGATGAAGAAAGACATCTTTTTTGTTTGGGACCAGACTTGTCAAAATGCATACAACAGCATCAAAAAATATCTGCTTAAGCCGCCTATTTTGATGACACCTGTTCAAGGAAGACCTTTGATAATGTACATTGCAGCATTGGAGCGATCCCTTGAAGCAATGTTAACACAAAAGAATGACGAAGGAAAGAAAATGCCCTTTATTATATCAGCAGGACATTGGTGGGGGCAGAACATAACTATTCGTCTATTGAAAAGATTTGCCTAGTGTTGGTGTTTGCTGTGCAGAAATTAAGGCATTATCTCATGCCTCATTCGGTTACCTTGATCTCAAAGGTTGACCCGCTGAAGTATATCTTGTTAAAAACTGTTTTGTTAGGCGATTAGCCAAGTGGGCAATGTTGTTAGCTCCATTTAGCATAAAGTTTGTGTCACAAAAGGCTATAAAAGGGCAAGCTATAGCTGACTTCTTGGCAGTACATCCGATTCCTGATGATGAACAATTGCCGGATGACTTGCCATGAGGAGGTACTCCATGTAGAGACGATACCATGGCAGCTGTATTTTAATGGAGCAGCAAATCGGAAGGGGTGGGTGTAGGCATTTTCCTTATCACACCCTTTGGTGGACTCATTCCTTACTCCTTCACCTTCATTGAACTTTGCTCTAATAATGTGGCTGAGTATGAGGCACTCATCATTGCTCTTGAAATGGCCATTGAAATGCATATTGATTATTTGCAAGCGTTTGGCGACCCTTAACTGATTGTCAGGCAAATAAATGGTCAATATGAAGTTAGAAATGCAAATTTAGTGCCTTTGTACCAGAGAGCGAAATACTTGATGGAGCAATTTTATGATATTAAAATATCACATGTGCCAAGGTCTGAGAATGATAAAGTTGATGCTTTAGCAAAGCTTGCTACTTCACTAACTCTGCCCGACGAAAGAGAAATTCAAGTCATTGTTGGGAACGTCACCTGCTGATGCCTGCAGTGGAGCGTTTAGACCAAGTGGAGATAAGAAGAGCCAGTTGGTGACAAACTCCAATTGAATATTTGCGACATGGTATTTTATTTGCTGATTCGAAGAAGAGGGTGGAGATAAGAAGTTGAGCACCTAAATTTGTGTTGAAAAATGACGCTTTGTATCGAAGGTCCTTTGATGGGATCTTACAACGGTGTTTGTCAAAAGAAGAGGCCACCCTCGCTCTCAAATAAATGCATTCTGACATATGCAATGCTCACCAAGCGAGACCAAAGCTCATTGATCAAATCAAGAGGTTAGGGTATTATTAGCCAACCATAGTGCAAGATGCAATGGATTTTGCAAAGACTTGCCAAGCTTGTCAAATTCATGGAGATTTTATTCACCAACCACCATAGCCTCTACACCCAAGCATGTTGTCTTGGCCCTTTGACGCGTGAGCCTCGATGTAATGGGCCCATTTAAGCCTTCTTCACCCCGCCAGCATCATCATATACTTGCAAGGACCGATTACTTTTCAAAATGGGCTGAAGCTATTAGGTTAAGAGAAGTGGGGGCAAAAGAGGTTGCAGATTTCATTCCAGTTCAGTTGATCTACAGCTATGGATTCCCGTCGAATATAATATCTGATAACGCTTTTTACTTCGAAAGTCAACCAATGGTCAAATTGATCGAAAAGTACAAGTTCAAACACGGGTTCTCATCAACCTATAATCTGTTCAACCAGCAGTCAAGCTGAAGCATTCAATAAGGTGCTTTGCAAAATCCTTAAGAAAATGATCTCGAAAAAAGAAGCGACTGGCATGAACGATTACCTGAAGCTCTATGGGCACACTGAACTACAGTCCGAAATGCAATGGGATGCACGCCGTATAGTTTGGTGTTCGGGTTAGAGGCATTTTTGCCTTTGGAAATACAATTGACTTTTCTAAGAGTAGCCGTTCAGCTCATTGACCCGGACGAGAATGTGAAGATCAGGCTAGCCGAGCTTGAAGCCCCACTAGCACAAATTAGTTGCTCAACAATGACTTGAATTCTACCAAATTCAAGTTGCTGGTGCATTCAATAGAAGGACGAAGTTTCACTCATTTTCTGTTGGTGACTTAGTCCTCACGGTCAGGCAATCGGTTGTTATAAACAGGAGGGTGCGAGGCAAGTTCAAGCCAAAGTGGGAGGGACCATATGTCACCACAAAAGTCAATCCCAAAGGCGCTTATGAATTGTCATATTCCGAGGGAAGGGTCATATACTCTTGTGTCAATTGAAAATTTGTGAAGAAATTCTTTGCTTTAAAAAAAAGGTTGAAGTCTGGGTAGTTGAGTTGCAATAAATTACGGAAGGCTTGAACCCTTAAAAGGGTACGTAGACAGTTTAGTCATGAACTAGATCTAGCCCCAATAATAAATAAATTTCCTTTTTTTCCCTGGTTAAAATTCCAAAGTAAGAGTGAGTCGGTAAGCTAAATAGGCTCAGTTTGACCGAAACAACCAAATCCCAAAGAGGCTGCATACTCTATTTCCGGAGCATGTTAGATTTAAATCCAAAAGACTATCAAGTCAAACTTCAACTCCAAATAAATTCCAATTCAAATTCAAACTTCAAGGCCATACCCCTAACCTCAGTCATATAAACTTCACGACCATCCCCACAAAAAATTTCATGTGACTCACAGATGGTTTTGTTTGCAACTCACAAGACCAAACGTGCCCATTAAACTTGGCAAGTTCAACTACAAGGTCGAGCCTTGTCCATAAGGTTCACATACACAATGCTCGAGGGGGCAACTGTTGACAATGAAATTTTTGCAATGTCTGAATTTCATTCTTATACTTGATAAAATCATATTGGTATGGGTAAGTTTGAATTACCATTAGTGGACCGATACAAACTAAAGTATATCTTTCTGTTTCAGGATTTTTTGGTCAGTTTCTAGATGAGAGCGGGGCTCAACCCTCACTTGAGAAAGCAGTTGCTGGCGCCTTTAACCCGGGCTCACCTGCAAAACGAGCAAGGCCGTCAGAGGGACCCGGGTTGGTTTGGACCGTGGGAGACCCCTCCGATGCCTAAGTCAGTAAGAGAGGCGGTAGTAATAATAAATATACGTAAGGTAAATAATACCTGGTAAATATGAATGAGCTAACCGAGGGAAGGGAGCGCTTCAGGAAATAATCATGGAGGGGAAGAGGCAATACCGTGGTCCTAGCAAGGAGAGAGAGACGGGGGGTCTCTTGGGGAGGATATGAGGCATGAGGCCCCTGGGAGGTTAGGCCGTGAGGGGCATGGGACCCCAGGCCGGAGGAGAGAGAGTGGTAGCCCGTGGAGATGCTCAGAGGAGCTTGGGTTGAATGAGGGGGAAAGGTTGGTATTTATAGGAAAGGGGGAGTTGTGGTGCTGGACGGTAGAGCCGGGCTAGGGGCGGTACTCCTGGTATTGCTTAATAGAGAGGTGAAGGTAAATGATTGGTTGGAAGGGAGGTGCTACAGTCTCCATGACGACTGGTTGAGAGGGGTGGTGATACGGCCGGGGTGGTGACGGTTGTGGTACCGCCCGGTGGGACACGGGGTTAGGAGGATGGGTGCCGAGGCCTGCAGGAGGTAGCCAAGGCAGGAGGCATTTTGGCTCTCGGGGCGGTAATGGTACCTGGCTTTGGTACCGCCTGGGAGTGGTCAGGAGTGGGGTGGTAATGACTCCTGGGTCCGGTGCCGCCTGGGAGTGGTCATGAAAGGGCTCGGTAATGACCCCCGGGTCCCGGTACCGCTCGGGAGCGGTAATGACCCCTGGGACCCGGGACCGGTTAGGAAAGGGGCGGTAATAACCCCTGGGACCCGGTATCGTCCGGGAGCGGTTAGGAAAGTGGGTGGTAGTAAGCTAGGCGGTACCGTGGTCCTTCATGCTAAGCGGATGCTGATGGTAGCCAGGGTTGACGGTACCAAGGCCTATGGCAAGTGGTACCCTGTGATGGAAGAAGCAGGACGCACGGGGAGCCTAGGTGTGGGATAGAGATGAACGGTACAGAGCTCCGGGCACGTTATAGCTTGGCGGCACCATGGCTTACGGTAACTCAGGGAGTGGAGGTTCCGCCAGGTCTGTTTACCGTGGTTGACTTATTGACACAGCTCATTTTTTCCTCATCAGTTAGCCCCCCACTCTATGGTCGAATGTGAGCGGGTTTATGTTCAGCTGGAGGCGAATATTAACTTGTTCACTTTTGACCGTGGAGTGTATAACGTCAAAAAAGGTGGCCGCCTTTCTACTAGTGGTTTGGATTTATTGGCGCAAGCCAAGGGTGATGCCAGGTTTGACAAATAGTTGGTGCTAGGAAAGTTGGGGCAGGTTTTTCTTGGGAATACGTGAGCATTAATGTGACGGCGGTACCGAATGACGCGTGTTAGCCTTGTGTCCCATCCATCAGGCTTTTAACTCAATCTAGGCCGTCCTTTTGGAGAATCAAATCAGGGGTGTTAATTTTTGCCTCCCATTTCCTCCCTTTCTCTTTTTCCTTTTTCTTCTCTCTTCTTCTTCGTTCCCGTTTCTCCTCCATTTCCAAAAATTTATTTCTCTCTTGTTTCACCGTGCCTTGTCACTTGATTGTTCATGGTTTTTGTTGTTATTCAAGGCTTTGATTTCGTACTTCCTTTGTTTTAATAATCGAGAGAATGGCCGTCGTTTCAGAGGTGGGTGACACAAGAGGCTCGAACTGGGCAATTTGTGGGGGAAATTATTGTTTACACTGGAGAAGGCAATGTTCCCGTGGTTCGGGAAGATGTCCCCTCTTTAGAGCAACAAATCGCGGAGGGGGCTGTTTCGGAGTCTATTCCTGAACGTCCTCCTGTTACCCATTGGAGGAGGGAACAAGTTGGGTTTGCCAAAGAGTTTGCTGAGGCGTTTTGGGCTCGTCCTCTTCATTCTTTTGTTCAGCAAACGTCAGGTAAAGAGGGGATTGCAATGCTACGTTCCAGCTATTTTTTCCCTGACGATTTCGAAATCCGAGGTCCGAAGGAGGACGAATGTCTTTTGTTCCCGCCTCCGGGCATTTTCGGGGTTAGTGTGGATGCTTTGGATGCGGGTTTGAGGTTTCCCATTCTGCAATTTGTGGCTAATGTTTTGTATTTATATACAATTTGCTCGGGTCAAGTTACTCCAAATGGTTATAGGAATATTTATGGTTTCTTACTTGGCTGTTTCGTCAACTCGTTTCAGCCAACTCATAATATTTTTGATGTCCTTCTTCAAGCCAAAGTAGTAAATAGTGGAATATCTTTCGAACGACGAGGTGGGGCTATTTTTATCAAAAATCTACCCTCCCACCTAAAAAATTGGTTACAAAAAGTGATTTGGATTAAGCCTCCGAGTCGCCCTCGATATCCCACAAAATGGCAGTCGGTGTACAAGCCTCCTCGACCGACACTGGATAGTCTGACCCCAGAGGAACGAGTCATACACGACTACTTTACTGGGGACTTTGGAGAAGATAAGTTTTTGGTGACAAGGGAGATGCTAGAGCAAGAAATTGTTTTGGCCAAGGTCGGCTTGAGTCTGAGGCCGTATCTAGGTACGTATCTTGTGGTATATGCGTTTGGATGTTCTCTTCTTGGTTAATGGGTCCTAAACTTACTCTTCTCTCTTTCCGTTAGCTGAGGAGCTTGAGGGGTTGGACATTCGGAGCTTGTCCTCTCTTCCTATTGGAAAGAAGGGGCAAAGGCGGCATCCTGACCTGAAGAAGCGTAAGACAGCACGAGGATCTTCACGTCAGCCTTCTTTATCCTCGGTGAAGAAGGCGCCTCCACATAAACGTCGTCGTTTAAGAAGCAAGCGAGTCCCCAAATCCAAAGAGGATTTTACCACTGATGCTGAGCTAGACTTGGGGGTAGAAGATTCACCTTTTGCGGCATAGAGCTCGCCTTTGCTGATCCCTGAGAGGGACGTAGTTGCGGGCTTGAGCAGTAGGGGTGAGCCTGGGGAGGCGCCAAGGGTTTTGGAGCCTTCTCCTTCTTCCTCGGTTGGCTGTAGCTTTGACTCTCTCAGCCAGCATCTGGAGGAATTTTCATCCAGGGACTTCGGAAGGGAATGTGGAGTTCCTTCATCTGAGCTTGCGTCTTTTATCTCCCAGGTAGGGATACTTTTTTCTTCTTTCTCTTCCATTCTATACTCCTCCTTTGTGATCTATACATGTTGTACTTGTATTTTCAGGGGCTTAGCACGATGGGGGCAGCGTTATCTGCGTTATTAGAAAAGGACTCTCGCCTTCAGCAGCTTCAGAATGAGTTGGCGTCTTCTTCAACGACTTTGAGGCGGTATCAAGAAGCTGAACAGTGCCAAGCGAGGGAAAATGAAGAACTAAAAGCTAAGGTTGAGGAGTTGAAGGCTGAGGCTGAAGGGTTGAGAACCCAGAATAATGTGCTGAAGTTATCTGCTTAAGAATCTCAGAGCAAGCTTGAAAGGTTTCTCGCTGAGATTCCCTCCTGGTTGGCTAGCGCCAAAGAGGTGGCAGTATCAGATTACCTTGCCAGCTCTGATTTCTCTGAGGAGCAAAGCGAGTGGTATTGGGATGGAGCAGATAAGGCCTTGGCTAAATTCCAAGAGAAAGTGCGAGATGCTGCTCCTCAGCTTAGTGTCGCCCTTCTTCAACAAATTGCCGACGCCGTTAATAAGGAGATGGAGGATGAGGTGGGAGGCAGATCCAGTACTGACAGTGACGAAGAGGACTAAGATTTTTGGTTTTAACATTGTTTTGTGAGCTTTTAGGCTGTTTAAATATACGTATTGTATATATCTCCGATGGGTGTTTTTGTTGAACACTTTGTATAAGACGCATTTTGTTTAAGGCATTTTAGGGCATTTATACACTTAAATGGTTACTCATGTGTGTATAGTTAGCGGAGGCCAAAGGGCTTAAGTGGCATGGTTTCGGGGTATTTTGGCTTATAGTCAGCGTTAAAAGCGAATGCTCCTAGCTTTCTAGGCATATTTTAAAGCTTATAGAGAATTTAAACTTTTAAAGGACCATCTTTGCTGGCGTTTTCCATAACGGGGTACCGTAAAATACTTTGCGATTGTTAGCATGAGAGTTGCTTCTTCTACTTTATTGATTTTTAATATGGCCTTTAGGAATGGTATCCTTGCCCGGAGGCGTTATTTATGGCCGAATAATGGTTGTCGGAGATGTTGCTCTACCTGACTTGTTAGCTTTTAGCGTTGCCTCTAGGAATTGTATTCCTGATTGGAGGCGTTATTCATGGCCGAACAACGGTCTTTGGAAACGTTGTTCTACCTGACTTGTTAACTTTTAGCGTTGCCTCTAGGAATGGTATTCCTGATTGGAGGCGTTGTTCATGGTCGAAAAACGGTCTATGGAGACGTTGTTCTACTTGACTTGTTAACTTTTAGTGTTGCCTCTAGGAATTGTATTCCTGATAGGAGGCATTGTTTATGGTCGAACAACGGTCTTTGGAGACGCTGTTCTACCTGACTTGTTAACTTTTAGTGTTGCCTCTAGGAATTGTATTCCTGATTAGAGGCGGTGTTCATGGTCGAACAATGGTCTTTGGATACCTGACTTGTTAACTTTTAGTGTTGCCTCTAGGAAATGTATTCCTTATGGGAGGCATTGTTTATGGTCGAACAACGGTCTTTGGAGATGCTGTTCTACCTGACTTGTTAACTTTTAGTGTTGCCTCTAGGAATTATATTCCTGATTGGAGGCGTCGTTCATGGTCGAACAACGATTTTTGGAGATGTTGTTCTACCAGATTTCTTAGAGCGGTCATTTGGAGTAGTCAATTTTCAAGTTTTGGCCGTTGGGCCAAGTTTCGAGTGACCGCATATTTAGTCTCCAGATTCTTACTTGTGAGCCGAGATGAGGTAGACCGTGAGTATTTCTAATACTTAGACCCCAGCCGTAAGCTGGATTGGAGTGTATTGCGAATATTTTTAACTCCTGGGAACGTATTATGAATATTTCTAACTCCTAGCCCCCAGCCGCAGGATGGATTGGAGTGTATTGCGAATATTTTTAATGTCGGCTGATGCGTAATTCACGCACAGATAACAGTTGGAGCGCAAATCGCCTGCCAAAGAGGCGTTTATGGCTCAAATATGTCTTATCTGCCTGGGAAGGGCTCATGGTTCGACTAAATGTTACCCGCCGATGGAGGGCTTACGGCGTAAATAGGCTCTACCTGCCTGAGAAGGGCTTACGGCTTAAGTATGTCTTACCTGCCTGAGAAGGGCTTACGGCTTGACTAAATTTTACCAGCTTGAGAAGGGCTTATGGTGTAAATAGACTTCGCCCGCCATAAAAGAGCTTATGGCTACGTCTAAGCGTTGCTTGCTTGAGAAGGGCTTACAGCGTAAATGTGTCTTACCGGCTTGAGAAGGGCTTACAGCTTGACTGCATGTCATCAACCCCGATGTTAGGTGGGGCACACAACTGCAGGCTCTCAAAGCGATGAGAGTTTACCGCCCGTCCTGATGTTAGGTGGGACACAAACAACCGCCCTGGTGTTAGATGGGGCACGCAACTGCGGGCTCTCAAACCGGTGAGAATTTACTGCCCGTCCCGATGTTAGATGGGACACAAACAACCACCCCGGTGTTGGATGGGGCACACAATTGCGGGCTCTCAAACCGGTGAGAATTTACCGCCCGTCCCGATGTTAGGTGGGACACAAACAACCGCCCCGGTGTTAGATGGGGCACACAACTGCGGGCTCTCAAACCGGTGAGAACTTACCATCCGTCACAATGTTAGGTGGGACACAAACAACCGCCCCGGTGTTAGATGGGGCACACAATTGCGGGCTCTCAAACCGGTGAGAGTTTACCGCGCATCCTGATGTTAGGTGGGACACAAACAACCATCCCGGTGTTAGATGGGACACACAACTGCGGGCTCTCAAACCGGTGAGAGTTTACCGTGGGTCCCGATGTTAGGTGGGACACACACAACCGCCCCGGTGTTAGATGGGGCACACAACTGCGGGCTCTCAAACCGGTGAGAGTTTACCGCCATCGGATCTTTAGGTGAAGATTATCCGCCTTACCACTTCCGGCCCCTTTTTAACCGGAGCAAGCAATATCGAGCCCCCATTGTTAAAGGGACTTATGGTATTGCAGACTTTCGCTTCAGGCGGAAGCTAACCGCCTACGGACCTCCGCGTTAGGTGAAGGTTGACAGCCTGCGGACCTTCGCGTTAGGTGAAGGTTAATCGCCAAACAACTTTCTGCTCCCTTTTTCAACCGGAGCATGCAGTACCGAGGCCCCATTGTTAAAGGGGCTCATAGTATTGCAAACTTTCGCGTTAGGCGAAAGCTAACCGCCTGCGGACCTCCACATCAGGTGAAGGTTACCAGCCTGCGGACCTTCACGTTAGGTGAAGGTTAACCACCACACAACTTCTTGCTCCTTTTTCAATTGGAGCAAGAAATACCGAGCTCCCATTATTAAAGGAACTCATAGTACCACGGGCTTTCACGTTACGCGAAAGCTAACTGCCTACGGACCTTCACGTTAGGTGAAGGTTAACCGCCTGCAGACCTTCACGTTGGGTGAAGGTTAACTGCCACACAACTTCTTGCTCCTTTTTCAACTGAAGCAAGAAATACCGAGCCCCCATTGTTAAAGGGACTCATAGTACCGCGGACTTTCGCTTTAGGCGGAAGCTAACCCCCTACGGACCTCCACGTTAGGTGAAGGTTGACCGCTTGCGGACCTTCGCGTTAGGTGAAGGTTAATCGCCAAACAACTTTCTGCCCCCTTTTTTAACCGGAGCACGCAGTACCGAGGCCCCATTATTAAAGGGACTCATAGTACCGTGGGCTTTCACATTAGGCGGAAGCTAATCGCCTGCTGACCTTCACGTTAGGTGAAGGCTAACCGCCAAACAACTTTCTGCTCCCTTTTTTAACTGGAGCACGCAGTACCCAGGCCCCATTATTAAAGGGGCTCATAATACTGCAAACTTTCACGTTAGGCGAAAGCTAACCGCCTACAGACCTCCACGTTAGGTGAAGGTTAACCACCACACAACTTCTTGCTCCCTTTTTCAACTGGAGCAGAACAACACAACTGCGGACTTCCACGTTCAGTGGAAGTTAACCGCCCACCACTTGTAGAACCGCGGACTTTCATGTTCGGTGAAAGCTAACCGCGGATGATAATTCTAGCTTCCAGTCCTTGTCCTGAAGCTAAGTTAACACAAACCATATAAGAGACGTCAAAGCCCTAGCTTATTACATAAAAAACATCAAATCCCTAGTCCCAAGTAAAGAGTTAAGCTAAACATAAATCACATAAGTGACGTATATCACGCAAATTGCCCTGAGAACGTAATTCATATAAGGAATGTTAATCTCATAGAGAATGCCAAGACCCAGTTCATAATTGGGGACCGGGTTGAACGCAAATCCCATAGGGAACGTTAATCACGTAATTTCCTACAAAAAAGATAAATTACGTAAAATTATATGGAGAACGTTGAATCCCCTGCTGTCAAGTAAATACTGTTGTTCATCGTTATTTGAGGAACGGTAAGTTTCGTAATTGCCGAGAGGCAATTTGAATAGGCATCCCGTTCAAGTGTGCAAAACCATTAATAAGGATGCAATTATACGTATTTGTTAATGAGCATGGCTTGCGGCCTACACGCGTCTTGTTAAAAATGCTAGACTTATTTTAACACCGATGTAAGTCTAAGGAGTAACATGCCCCTTGAATCCTAAAGGCACGAGGTATTTTAAGGCTTCATCCTTAATCCCAAGAGTATCAAACTCTCTGTTGGAAAGCAGATGAGCCAAGACGAGTGTCCCGATGAATTTATGGCTACCCTTGCGGTGATAGCACCCGGGTGAGGGTATTGGGCGTAATACCAGGCCAAGTTCTTTGGTGGTATTGTTTAGCCGAGAGTGTTGAGGCTGTTAACAGCCGAACTCGGTTGGCGACATTGCGTAGCCATCTTTGGTTGGCTGTGCGTATTTCACCGAACTTAGTAACGGTGGGGTTTTGGCCAGACGGGCGGAGGATATCGCTCGGTGACCCCGCTGTTGCTTTTAAGGGATCATCACCAAGATTGTTAGCGGTGACCCTTTTTAAGTTACGTGACCGTGCGTTACCCGCTAAAGGTGTTGATGAGATGAGGTCATCCGGCCAAGTTTGTTGGCGGTAGTGTCTGGCCAAGTTTATTGGCGGCAGTTTCTCAGTTTGCTTATTTTAACGTTGTTCGTGGGTTACCCACAGTAACTATGATGCCGTTGGCTGGTGTTGGCCCACCTAGTGGTAATTTTTTCTTTACCTAAGTTAAAAGGTGAGTAGTGAAGCTCTTAAAAGAGTTTTCGCCGACAAAGTTGGCGGCAGCTCAAATCTTAGGGCGTTGAAGGCAACGTCCCCACTAGCGAACCCTCTACCATGCTTTTTGGCAGTATTCCAGCTAAGTTGGACACCCAAGACGCAATTTTTGACGAGTTTGGCCTCACTTGTTATCATTGGCGAAGCCCCCTGCTTTGGACGGCATCACTGTCATTACATAGCCAGCCCAATGGGAGGTTGCGCCTAATCAATGAAGATGGCACAAGGCCAAGTTATTAGGCGAGGTCATAGCTAGCCCTTTACTAATGAGCTACTCATTCAAGGAGTTAGCGAGGCCATCTGGCCGAGCTCAACAGCTGTTGTGGCCAAACTAACATATGGGTGCAGCCAAGTTCCTTGGTGAGGCACCCGATTGACATTGTTAAGTTTACTTAGTGGTGGCTTAAGCCTCCAATTGTCAATGGTAAAGTTCTCATTAATGAGCCTAGACTGATGACGCCAAGCGACATTGGTTGGTCACCGCAACTTTGTTTACAAATTTTTGCATCACGGATTAACGTTGGCGCCATTTTGGCGTTCGCCTAATTCAAGGACGGCAACATTATTATCTAAGGGAGCCCTTGAAGGGCGTTATCTATATATCAGGCGGTTGGCGGTAACCGTCCACCTGGCTCAAATTTGCTTTATTCGGGTCGTTTTTTGGTTAATGACACTTCCACCTTTACTCATAACAGCGTTCTAGTCCAAATTTACTCTTGTTACTAACGTATGGGTTAGCATGTTTTGAGATATCGTATTTAGAAATGAAATAATCATAGTATCTGTTTTTGTTTTCTACTTTATTATTATTATTGCTACCATGATTTTAATTTTGTTTACTCTTTGGCTACCGAAGTTTTAAGCGTCACCCTTTCAGGCTTAAAGAAGATTTAGCAGGTGGTATTTTGGGGCGAATGTTGGGCTTAGGGTGACACCAAAGTTTCCTGCCAAAGCCTGACACAGACGCCTAGGCCTCTTGTATTAAAAGAAAAATTACCTGAAGCGGGTGTTGCACCTCACAATGTGTGAGGACTTATGCCGTTTTGTATGTGATCCCAGATTAAACGCTAGCAAGCTATCTTTCCCACAGGCGGCGCCTATTGTTTCAGGATTTTTTGGTCAGGTTCTAGATGAGAGCGGGGCTCAACCCTCACTTGAGAAAGCAGCTGCTGGCGCGTTTAACCCGGGCTCACCTGCAAAACGAGCAAGGCCGTCAAAGGGACCCGCGGTGGTTTGGACCGCGGGAGACCCCTCCAATGCCTAAGTCAGTAAGAGAGGCGGTAGCAATAATAAATATACGTAAGGTAGATAATATCTGGTAAATATGAATGAGCTAACCGAGGGAAGGGAGCGCTTCAGGAAATAATCATGGAGGGGAAAAGGCAATACCGTGGTCCTAGCAAGGAGAGAGAGACAGGGGGTCTCTTGGGGAGGATATAAGGCATGAGGCCCCTGGGAGGTTAGGCCGTGAGGGGCGTGGGACGCCAGGCCGGAGGAGAGAGAGTAGTAGCCCTTGGAGATGCTCAAAGGAGATTGGGTTGAATGAGGGGGATAGGTTGGTATTTATAGGAATGGGGGAGTTGGTGGTGCTGGACGGTAGAGCCGAGCTAGGGACAGTACCGCCTGGTATTGCTTAATAGAGAGGTGAAGGTTAATGATTGGTTGGAAGGGAGGTGCTACAGTCTCCATGATGACCGGTTGAGAGGGGCGGTGATACAGCCGGGGTGGTGACGGTTGTGATACCGCCCGGTGGTACACGGGGTTAGGAGGATGGGTGCCGAGGCCTGCAGGCGGTAGCCAAGGCAGGCGGCATTTTGGCTCTCGGGGCAGTAGTGGTACCTCGCTTTGGTACCGCCTGGGAGTGGTCAGGAGTAGGGTGGTAATGACTCCTGGGTCCGGTGCCGCCTGGTAGTGGTCATGAAAGGGCTCGGTAATGACCCCCGGGTCCCGGTACTGCCCGAGAGCGGTCAGGAAAGGGGCGGTAATGACCCTGGGGACCCGGTACCGCCTGGGAGCGGTCAGAAAAGGGGCGGTAATGACCCCTGGGACCCGGTACCGCCCAGGAGCGGTCAGGAAAGTGGACGGTAGCAAGCTAGGCGGTACCGTGGTCCTTCATGCTATTTGGATGCTGATGGTAGCCAGGGTTGACGGTACCAAGGCCTATGGCAGGTGGTACCCTGTGATGGAGGACGCAGGCGGCACGGGGAGCCTAGGTGTGGGATAGAGATGAATGGTACAGAGCGCCAGGCACGTTATAGCTTGGCGGCACCATGGCTTACGGTAACTCAGGGAGTGGAGGTTCCGCCAGGTCTGATTACCGTGGTTGAATTATTGACCCAGCTCATTTTTTCCTCATCGCTTTCATTTCTTGGCTAGTGGGGGAATTTGGGAGTAGCAGTTAATGAAGTGGGCTAATATTATATAAGGTGAGAAGTTAGTGAGGGACGGGGGAGATTTAAAAAAGAAAAATAAATTCAGGAAGAGAGAGGCAAGGTGAGAGAAAGCGAGAAAAACATATATATAAAAAAAGCAAAAATTAATAAAAAAGCATGAGAGAAAAGAAAGAAAAAAAAGGAGAGGGACTTAGAGAAAGGACTTGAAAAAAAAAATTAGTGTCACTAGTTTTACATCAATTGGCAAGAAGCTTGAGTCATTGAATGGTTTATGATGTACTTGATTTTTATATATTTTATTTTTCATTCCTGCTATATATTCGGCTTTTACATGTGTGTTTTGTTGTAATCTAGGTACAATTTGGCTTAGAGTGCAACAGGACAAACAAAGGTTAAAAAATAGCAAAATCAAGCACTATTGAGGCATAATTGAAGACTACTTTGAGAAATCTGACCACGTGTGGAAAAGAATGACCAACTGGGTTGTAATTCTGTAACTCAAATAGATCTAGTAGATAGTTAATATATATATATATATAAACATATATAGGGATGGATGCACGAGGGCTGCACAACACGCCCACGCCGCCACCGCAGAGCGATTTAAATATCGAATACCTAATTATTTTAGGGATCTTTTGCCACACCTCCTCTCATCCTCTCCTTCCCGAAGCCGCTACGTGATCCAAAGGGTTCTCAAACGCCGAAGCGCAGGTGGTCGGAGTACTGGGGGAATCAAAGTAAGGATCAACGTCAACATCAATTGGGGGGAGTCTTCAAATCTTTAGTTTTATCATTATTATTTTCTTTCTTAGATTTCATAATGTTTAGAACTCCTATGGAGGAGTAGACTTTTAGTTTAGGGATAAAGAACGGGTAGTCGTCTGTATCCCAGATTTATATTTTATTGTAAACAATGGGTTTGTTATGTTATATACGCACCCCTGTGGGGAATTTATGATTATTGTTTGGTTTTCTTTGTATGGGCTTGTAGCCATGTTAAGATTTCCAAATTATTAACGTTAGTCTACGAGCTTGTAGCCTAGACCATAACATAACTGGTTTCACGCGTAGTTAGGGTTGAGGTTGTACCCAACCCTAAACACAATTTTTATACAAATTAATATTTGGTTAGGAGTGATAAAGGAATTAAATAGTGCTAATGAGATAACCTATGCTACATGTAGGGATGATATGATAGGTTATGCCTTTAGACTAGTTCATTACCCTGAGCCATAATATAAATACTAACCCAGGCTTAGTGCTTGTAGCCTAAGCCTCTTAAACCATTGTCATAGTAGAATATAATGACGGGATACGAGTAATACTACCTTGAATTCATTCCCTGAACTAACCTCAATTGAATTGACACTTTTAGTTTATTGTTAGTTTTGCTATTTTAGTTAACAAATTAATTAAACCAACAAAACTCGATTTCAACCGCTCGTTAATAACAAAATCCAACTTAACTCCGATTCCCTGCGGATACGACCCGTATACCCGATTTAGATACAACGATCTCGTACGCTTGCTAGTAGACGGGTTTAAAACACACTTTAAAATCACATCAGTATATGATTTCTCTTTTATGAGTTCATTTGGGCGAGAGGAGGGCCTCTGATTCGGTTTTTTTATTACTCTTAAACTCTTAATTTTATCCCTCTACTTTTGACTTTGTTTTCTCTACACCCCATCTCAAATAGGTTTTACTCTCTTCCACAAAAAAAAAAGGTAAAACTTTGTGTTGATGTATTTTCAAATTATGTAATGAAATTTGTGAATGAAGTGTTTTGAAGTTGGTCTCAAATGTGTGTTCTAAGTGTTTTGATGTGTGTTGGGATGTGCATCGACACACAGGGTTGGTGTGTCGGCACACATTCTTACAGAACAGGGATGCAGAGGTGTGTGTCGACACACAGATTGACATAACCGAGCCTGCAGAACTGTGTGTCGACACACAGTGTCGTTTTTTTCCCATAATTCGCTCAATAACTTCCCGGGTTTTTGCACCCCTTCTTTGGGGTATGTTTTGGGACGTCTTCTTTCACTTAATTTACTATAAACACCCCACCAATTTGATTGATGAATGATGATGAAAAATTGTCTTTGCATTTGAAAAACGGCCATTCTCTTACATCTCCATATATCTCCCTTTACATACTTTCACTCCACTTTACTTGGTTATCGTTGTATCTCCGAGACTGTTTCACACGCTGAAATAAGTCTTAAGGAAAGTGACTTCATGCCTCGAAACCTGAAGATCGGATAGTTACCCGTTTTTCTTGATTTTAAAAGTGTTTACTCAAACAATCTTAAGACTTAATTTTCACGTTTGGGATCTTGGGTTTGACATGGCAGAAGACGCTACAAGTAAGAAATTTTTGGTTAGTCAGTTTAATAATTATAAAATGGTGGATGAACGTCCGTTCATGGAGCAATTCCATGAAATTGAACGAATTTTGAATAATTTTAAACAACACAATATGAACATGGACGACACCATTGTTGTTTTGTCTTTGATTGACAAACTTCCCCCTTCTTGGAGAGACATCAAGAAGTCTCTCAAGCACAAGAAGGAAGACATGTCAATCGAAAAATTGGCTAACCATTTGAGAATTGAGGAAGGATACAGGTTACAGGATGACAATAAGAACCGCCCCGGTGACATTGGAAAGATCAATGTCACAGAAGAAGGCCAGACGAGTAAGAGGACCAAACGAACCGGACACTTTTACAAGAAACGCAACGAAAAGAAAACGAAGTTGGTTTGTTGGGAGTGTCATACGCCCCGGTCACCTGAGGAGGGACTGCTTCCGCCTTAAAAACAATAAGGGGAAGGGGCAGGATCATCGCAACAAAAATTCGAATGATAGGTTCGCGGCGATGATCTCGGAGATCAACCTAGTCGAGAGTGATGACTTTGGTGGGTTGACTCAGGGGCCACAAAACACGTTTGTAAAGACAAAGGTTTCTTTACAGAATTAGAACCCGTGAACAATGGAACTGTATTGTTCATGGGCAATGAAGGGAGTATACCAGTGAAGGAGAAGGGAAAAGTTGATTTACTTTTCACTTCTGGAAAAACCCTTACCCTAAACGATATATACTATGCCCCAGATGTAAAGAAGAACCTTGTGTCTGGTGGCCTACTCAATAGGTTCGGGTTTAAATTGGTCTTCGAGTCTGACAAGGTTGTATTGTCTAAGGGGGGCGTGTTTGTCGGAAAGGGGTATCTTTGTAACTGTATGTTTAAGTTAAATATCGATAATAAAAGTGCTAGTTCTGTTTATTTGCTTGACTCTACTTATTTATGGCATCATAGATTAGGACATGTGAATTATCGTAAAATGCGTGAAATGGCTGCTTCGATGTTGATTCCACATGTTGAAAAAGTAGATGATAAGTGCAAGACGTGCATGCTAACGAAAATAACTAAGTTACTGTTTCCATCGATACAAAGAGAAATGAATTTACTTGACTTGATATATAGCAACTTGTGTGACTTCAAAAATACTCCTACCATGGGGGAAAAACGATATTTTATCACTTTCATTGATGACTGCTCGAGATATTGCTATGTATATCTGATTAATTATAAGGATGAGTTGTTAGAAAGATTTAAAGCATATAAAGCCGAAACAGAATTACATTGTGAAACCTTCCTAAAACGACTTAGGTCGGACCGTGGTGGAGAGTACTATGACCCCAAGTATTTCGAATCCACCGGTATAGTGCATGAAATTACCGTACCGTATACGTCACAACAGAATGGCATGGCTAAGAGGAAAAACCAGACTCTTACTGAAATGGTTAATTCCATATTGTCATACTCCGGTCTCAGCGATGGTTTTTGGGGTGAGGCTATGTTAACAGCCTGTCACATTTTGAACCATGTTCCAAATAAGAAAAGCAAAATGACCACATATGAATACTAGAACGGTAGACCCCCTAAGTTGAGTTATCTTAAAGTGTGGGGGTGTAGGGCCGTAGTTAGAGTCCCTGAACCTAAACGTAAAAAGTTAGGTGAAAGAGGCATCGATAGCATATTTGTTGGGTATGCACCACATAATAAAGCGTATCGATTCTATATAATTGAGCCAAATGATTATGTTGGTATTAATACAATAATAGAGTCGAGAGATGTCATTTTTGATGAGAATCAGTTCACTTCTATCCCTAGACCGAGGGATTAAGTACCGGTCGATAATGACACACCGGTGTCGTATGGTGATGATGATGTTCACCATGAGAGGGAACAAACCTCTGATTCAACTCCAAAACTCCGAAGGAGTAAGAGAGTAAGGAAAGAGAAATCTTTCGGATCGGACTTCTATACCTTTTTGGTATAAGGTTCGAGAAATGATGTGGTCTCTGTTGTACCACGTTGTCACGTCATGGAGGCCGACCCTATGACGTTTGATGAGGCAATGAGGTCTCATGATGCCGCCTTTTGGAAAGAGGCAATTAATGATGAGATGGATTCCATCATGGGCAATAATACCTGAATATTGGTGGATCATCCACAAGGTAGTAAGCCGATTGGGTGTAAATGGATCTTCAAGAAGAAGATGAAAGTCGATGGGACTATTGATAAGTTCAAGGCCCGATTGATGGCTAAAGAGTTTACCCAGAAACATGGTTTAGACTACTTTGATACTTATGCCCCCGTGGCGAGGATATCGACTATAAGAGTGTTGATTGCTCTTGCTTCTATTTATAAACTCGTAATTCACCAAATGGATGTGAAAACGGCCTTTCTAAATGGTGAATTGGAAGAGGAAGTGTATATGAAAAAACCTGAAGGGTTTGCTGTACTGGGCTAAGAGAGGAAGGTATGTGAACTCATACGCTCTCTGTATGGGCTGAAGCAAGCCCCCAAACAATGGCATCAAAAGTTTGATGAGGTTGTTCGGAACAACGGGTTCATGATAAATGAATCAGATAAGTGTGTTTATAGCAAATTTGAGAATGGCAAAGGTGTCATAATTTGCTTGTATGTGGATGACATGTTGATATTCGGTACGGATCTAGAGCAAGTAGAGAGGACTAAAAGGTTTCTCTTTGAAAACTTTGCTATGAAAGACATAGGTGATGCTGAGGTAATCCTTGGTATAAGGATTGTAAGAAATGGGGATTCCATATCATTGACTCAATCCCACTATGTGGAGAGTGTATTGGAGAGGTTCAACTGTGATGCATGTGCACCGGTGCTCACACCCATGGACCCAAGTATGAAATTGGTACCGAATAGGGGCCCACCTGTTCATCAGTTGGATTATGCCCGAGTCATTGGGTGTCTGATGTACGCCATGACGAGCACTAGACCTGACATAGCCTGTGTTGTTGGAAAGCTTAGTAGATATACTGGCAATCTGAGTAGGCCACATTGGCAAGCGATATATAGAGTACTGAAGTACCTGAAGAGTACCATAGACTATGGTATTTCGTATGTGGGGTATCTCCTGATTTTGGAGGGATATTCGGATGCCTGTTGGATCTCCCATGGGGAGGATCATGCATCAAAGAGTGCATGGGTTTTCTTACTCGTTGGAGGTGCAGTTTCTTGGGGTTCCAAGAAACAGACATGTATAGCTGATTCTACGATGGCAGCGGAGTTTGTAGCTCTTGCTTCCGAGGCAAAAGAAGCCAAATGGTTAAAGGATCTCTTGTTCGAGATACCTTTGTGGCCTAGGCTGATCTCGCCGATCTCACCGATCTCTATCCATTGTGATAGTCAAGCTACGCTTTCTAAAGCGTACAGTGAGGTGTACAATGGGAAGTCTTGACACATTGGTATGAGACACAGTGTAGTGAGGCATCTGATTCGAGAAGGTGTCATCACTGTGGATTTTGTGAGGACAAGTCAGAATCTAGCGAATTCGTTCACAAAAGGCCTTGCTAGAGACTTAGTCCTGAAAACGTGCACAGGGATGGGGTTAAAACCTGTCGTTTTTGGTCACCCATGACTGTCCCTCAACTCAACGCCTAGTCAGACGCTAGGTCTCGGGTTCAATGAGTGAGTTTTATCATCCGTGTGGCTGCAAACACAAAAGATTTTTGCCATCCCGTGTGTGAAGTGCTTGGTACTGCGTCAAAGATTTAAAGGATGAGCGTATGCTCTTAATGGACCCGGCCTTGATAATATTTTAACAGAATGTCGGTCGCAGGACATGATCTGTTGGGGTCCACCTTAGTAAGTGTGAAGTTTGGCCGCTTCAAGGGGTGATTTTTGACAAAGGGTTTGGCCCTGATACAATCGCGAAGGGTACAGGACACACGACGTCATATGTGTCGATCTGGGAAGTGTAAGGTATGTACGGTGAGTAGAATGCCTAGTGCATGGTGGTGTGTTCAGTTAGTCAAAAGGGTTGAGTGGTTCAAAGCTTAGTCTACCTTCTTCGATCCGATTAATTGCAAACATGTCATCCCTAGTTGAGGGTTCAATCGATAGACACCCTCATTGATACGCTACATGGCCTCCTTTAACTTAGAGATGTTGTTTATGAGAATCACTGTACTTTGAAAATAGTGGGGGAATGTTGATGTATTTTCAAATTATGTAATAAAATTTGTGAATGAAGTGTTTTGAAGTTGGTCCCAAATGTGTGCTCTAAGTGTTTTGATATGTTTTGATGTGTGTCGACACACAGGGTTGGTGTGTCGACACACATTCTTACAGAACAGGCCTGTGTGTCAACACACTGATCAACAGAACCGAGCCTGCAGAACTGTGTGTCGCCACACAGTGTTGTTTTTTCCCAGAATTCGCTCAATAACTTCCCCGGTTTTTGCACCCCTTCTTTGGGGTATGTTTTGGGACGTCTTCTTTCACTTGATTTATTATAAAGACCCCATCAATTTGATTGATGAATGATCACAAAAAAGTATCTTTGCATTTGAAAAACGGTCACTCTCTTACATCTCCATATATCTCCCTTTACATACTTTCACTCCACTTTACTTGGTTATCTTTGTATCCCTGAGACTATTTCATAGGCTGAAATAAGTCTTAAGGAAAGTGACTTCACGCCTCGAAACCTGATGATCGAATAGTTACCCGTTTTTCTTGATTTTACAAGTGTTTACTCAAACACTTTGATTTCTTTCTTGTGGAATTCAAGAATCCTGTGTGGGGCTGGCTCAAAAGGGTAGCAAATTTTAACCGAGGTGGATTGAAAAATCCTACATGGGGTAACTCGAAAAGGTAGTAAATTTTAATCCATCAAATTATACGTGGGGGTGGCTCGAAGGGGTATTAATTTTAATTTGCAATGGAATCAAAAGATTTCATGTGAGCGAGGCCCAAAAGGATGTGTTTAACCCACGACGAATTCAAAAAATCCTACGTGGGGTGTTAAAAAAAATCCCGACTAACTGCGAGGTTACCATAAAAAAAAACAGTTTCTAAGTCAGACGCATTATCCATAGATTTTCTTTAGTCCATGAAACCGAAAATTTCCAAATAATAAAATTTTGAAAATTAAAAAAGAGAGGGGGTTGTACAGAAAATGAAAAAAAAAAAGGAGGGGGTGGTACTGTGTACCATACCTAGGGATGGCAATGGGGCGGGGCGGGTACGGGGGGTGTCTCCTCCATACCCCGTACCCGCCACCCAAATCTTATACCCGTATCCGCCCCATTACCCGCCACGGGTATGAAGTGGATACCCGTACCCCCCCGGCAGGTACAAACTCCAATGGGTATGCATTACCCACCCCGTACCCTCTCTAATGTGCGTAGAAAACGATTATCTATACTGGGTCATATTAGTTATTTAATACTACTTTTAAAAATTCATTATATATTTTTTATAACATTGATAAACAATTTGGGTTATTAAATTTAAACACGTATTTTTTTAATTTGAAGGTTAATTATGTACAAAATAAAGTGGTTTGGCGGGTATGAGGTGGAGCGGGGCGGGTACAAAACTATACCCGTACCCGCCCCATACCCGTACCCACTACCCACCCCACTTATACCCGTACCCACCCCAAACGGGACGGGTATCCGCCGGTAGCGGGTTTTACCTGCCCCATTGCCATCCCTAACCATACCCCCTCCTCTCCAAACTTTTTCTTTAAGAAAATAAAAAATAAAGAGAAGAAAAAAGCAAAATTAAGTGAAATAAAACTTGTTCACAACAAAAAAAAAAAGAAAGAAAGAAAGAAAGAAAGAAGACAAGAAATCAATCTCCTCAATGAATTGAAAATTTTAAAACTTTTTTTTTAAAAAAAAAGCGAAAATCTTATGTCTTCATCATTTTAGAAATACGTTAACCTGATTCCGAAAGGGGTACATAGGAAACCCAATGCAAAAAGTTGGGCGCAGTTACAAATGTTTGAAAATCAAATTGAAATTTACGTTGTGCTACTTTTAGAACTACGTTATCCTAATCCCAAAAAGGGTACGTAGGAAACCTAATATAAAATTGGGAGCAGTTACAGATGTTTAATATTTGATGGAGCAGTTTTATGATATTAAAATATCACATATCCCGAGGTATGAGAATGATAAAGCTGAAGCTTTAGCAAAGCTTGTTGCTTCACTAATTCTGCCCGACGAAAGAGAAACTCAAGTCACTGTTCGGGAACGTCACTTGCTGATGCTTGCAGTGGAGCGTCTAGACCAAGTGGTGATGGTAAACTCGGTCTCCGTTGACGATAGCGAAGAAGAGCCAGATTGGTGAAAAACTCTGATTGAATATTTGCAACATGGTATTTTACCTGCTCATTCAAAGAAGAGGGTTGAGATAAGAATACGAGCACCTAAATTAGTTTGAAAAATGACATTTTGTATCGAAGGTCCTTTGATGGGATCTTAAAGTGGTGTTTGTCCAAAGAAGAGGCCACCCTCACTCTCAAAGAAACCCATTCTGGCATATGCGGTGCACACCAAGCGGCACCAAGGCTTGCTGATCAAGTCAAAAGATTAGGCTATTATTGGCCAACCATAGTGCGAGATGCAATGAAATTTGCAAAAACTTGCCAAGCTTGTCAAATTTATGGAGATTTCATTCACCAACTACCACAACCTCTACACCCAAGTATGTTGTCTTGGTCCTTTGATGCATGGAGCCTCGATGTCATGCGCCCTTTTAAGCCTCCGTCATCTCGCCAACATCAATATATACTTGTCGGGGCCTATTACTTTTGAAAATGGGCTAAAGTTGTTTTGTTAAGAGAAGTGGGGGCAAAAAAGGTTGCAGATTTTATTTGAGTTTAGTTGATCTATGGAGTCCTGTCGAAGATAATCTCTGATAACGCTCTTTACTTCAAAAGTCAACCAATGGCCAATTTGATCGAGAAGTACAAGTTCAAACACAGCTTCTCATTAAGCTATAATTCGTCATCCAACAGTCAAGCTGAAGCATTCAATAAGGTACGTTGCAAAATCCTTAAGAAAATGGTCTCGAAAACAAGAAGGGGCTGGCATGAACGATCACCTGAAGCTCTATGGGCGTACCAAACTACAGTTCGAAATGCAACAGGATGCACGTAGGAAACCTCATCTTTAACTACGTTAACCTAATCCCCAAAGGGGGTACGTAGGAATCTCAATGCAAAAAGTTAGCGGCGGTTACAAATGTTTGAAAATCAAATTCAAATTTACATTGTTCCACTTTTAGAACTATGTTAGCCTGATCTTGAAAAGGGTACATAGGAAATCCGATATAAAATTGGGTGCGGTTACAATGTTTAAAAATTAAATTTGAAAATCCCAATGGTTTCAAAAATACATTGACTTGATCCCTAAAATAGGTACATAGAAAACCCGAAATAAAATGACGAGTACAGTCAAAAATTACTAAATATCGAACTGGTACGAATGACCCTGCTCTCGAGTCTGCTCCACTCGTTTCCCCATCGCGCCAACCGGGTGCCCATCCGACGCTCTCTCCCACCACCTCAACCCTCTCGCCACATCATCATAATGAACTTTACTTAGTATTAACAACAAGGATTCCCCTAGGATTCCTCAGGCTAATTATGATGTGTCCATCTTCCCCCCCCCCCCCCCCCCCCAAAAAAAAAATCTCTCTATCTCTCCCTTATCTTCTTCTAGAATCTCTCCCTCCTTCCATACTTGTATTTCAATTATACTACATATATATACAATCCGTGATAGCAATCCAAGATAGCAATCTGGCTATCTCGTAGCTCATTGCCCTGATTTTGTGCTTAGATTGTGATTGTCGTGATTGGACTTGTGTTGGATTTGATTTATTTGATAGAATCCCATCTCGGATCATATCAATTGGTATCATATCACCCGCTCCTCGAAATCAGCTTAATCAGTGACTATGGTTAATGGAACCAGGCAACAATGTCGATGAGAGAGCTTAATCCGGCTACTGGCAGATACGCATGGCGCCGAAAGACATCTACAAAATGGCATTCCGTACCCACTTAGGCCACTATGAGTTTACCATCATGCCTTTCGGTCTCTCCAACGTGCCATCGAAATTTCACAACCTTATGAATGATATATTCCGCCCCTTTCCTTCGCCACTATGTACTGGTCTTATTTGATGACATACTTATCTACAGCACCACCTGGAATTTGCACTTGGAGCCAAATACCATCTCGTGTCAAACAAGGCGAAGTTAACGTTTGGCTTCCACAGAATTGAATATGTAGATCACTTTGTGTCGGGCGACGGGGCTGCTGCAGATCTAGAGAAGTTGGCAGTAGTAGCCAAATGGCCCCGCCCATCAACACTAAAGCAGCTCCATGGGTTCTTGGGACTTTCTGGATACTACCTGCGTTTCATTTTGTATTATGGGGTCATTGCTCGCCCTTTGACCGAATTGCTCAAAAAAGATAACTTCGTGTGGAATCGGGAAGCTGAAGCCGCCTTTGAGCATCTCAAACGTGCTCTGACATCGGCTCTGGTTTTAGCACTAACCGACTTTGAGAAGACATTCGTGATTGAAACAGATGCTTCCGGGTTTGGAATTGGCACTATTCTTATGCAAGAAGAACGCCCCATCGCTTTTATTAGTAAGACCCATGGTTATTAAACTCCTAATCCGGCTCTTAGAGTCTTACGATTCTACGATCCCATAATCGTTGATTGATCTGGATCCTAATTAGAATCTTAATTTTGTAGAATCTTACGATCCATTGATATTAAACAAAACTAACGGATAGAATCGTAATACGATTTTACAATCCTACCGATCCTACCATGCAAACATAAAAAGTTTAAAAGCAAAAATTTCATGCATATATTATAAATGAACGAACTTTTTTAACCTCAAGTAAAATAAAGTCAAATTAAATGTTTATATATTCTCAAGAAACTTAAACTAAGCTTAGTTTTAAGTTATAACATTATATGTTGTGGTTAAATTATTTAATATTAAAAGTGGAGGTTATTGGGATTTGAACTTGTCACCTCTTGGTGAATAAAACTCTAATACTATATCAAAGAACCAACTTTTTAAAGAGGTTAATTGAATGGGTGAAGGTTTAATATTTATTTTATGCCTTAAAAGTAGAATCTTACGATTTTCGATTCGATCCTACGATTCCGATTCTATAAACCCTGAGCAATCCTAAGTAAAATCCCAATTCTAACAACCTTGGTAAGACCCTGTCCCAAAGGCCTCAATCCTTGTCGACATATGAATGTGAGCTTCTCGTAGTGGTTTTCGCAGTTGAAAAGTGCCAAAAGTACCTGACTGGCCACCATTTCATTATTCGCACTAAACAGCAGAGTCTCAAGTTCCTCTTAGAGCAATGCCTTTCCACCTCCCTATAGTTATTGTGGCTTGCAAGTTTGATTGGTTTTGATTACGATATCATTTACAAGATGGGAACTGAAAATCAAGCTAACGATGCTCTATTCCGCCTATCTAGTTTGAAGGTCTTGTGCGTGGCGCTTTCAACTATCTCTTCTGACTTCTACAACGTCCTATAGGCCTCTTGGAGTAAATATCAGGCTCTTAGCCAGATTATCGCGGACAAATTGCCGGAGCCCCTTTCACACCCACGTTTCACTCGGCATCATGATCAATTTCGTCACCGTGGACGATTCGTAGTTGGCGCCAATCCCGCTTTACGCAAGACCATCCTCCTTTAGATGCGTTACTGTCCCCAAGGGGGACATTCCGGCATGGAAGCAACATACAGGTGAGCTCAGACGCTTTTTTATTGGCCCAGCCTTAAAAGAGATGTCCAAGAGTACGTTCGTAATTACGTAGTATGACAACAAAATAAGTACAAGACTGTTGCCGCAGCCATATTACTACAACCCTTACCTATTTCGAGTACCGTATGGAGCAGCGTCTCTCTCGACTTCATAGACGGTCTACCGCCGTCTGCCAAATACACAATAATCTTGGTGGTTGTAGATCAACTAAGTAAGTGTGCCCACTTCCATGCTCTTTGCCACCCATATTCTGCTGTTGATGTTGCACAATTGTTCTTGGATCTAATTTACTGGCTACATGGGTTACCAGACTCCATAATCAGTGATCGTCATCCGATCTTCATAAGCATTCTATGACAAGAGCTTTTCTCCCGCCTCGGTACTCAGCTGAACCTCTCCTCTTCTTACCATCTATAGTCTGATGGTTAGATGGAGGTTTTCAACAGATGCCTTGAAACTTATTTACGCAGTATGGCTAGCGAATGTCCTCATGATTGGCGACGAGCTTCCATTAGCCGAATGCTGGTATAACACCACTTTTCATTCTGCTGCTCATACAACTCCTTATGATATCCTGTATGGGCAAACTCCGCCAGTCCATCTCCCGTATCTTCCCGGTGAATCCGCCGTCGATATGGTAGTAGATCGCACCCTCACTGCTCAAGAAGAATCTATAAGCCATCTCAAAAATCATCTCCATCACGCCCGAAATCGTATGAAATAGCAGGCAGATCGCCATCGTTCCAAACTAGAATTCCAAGTTTGCGATTACGTGTGGTTAAAACTTCAATCTTATCGGCAACATAGTATCGCTAATAGCCGATTCCACAAGCTTGCTCCACGGTTCTATGGGCCTTTTCGTATCATCGAATTGTGTAGGGTCAGTCGCCAACAAGCTCGATCTCCCTGCCCATGCCGCCATCCATCATATTGTGCACGTCTCCCTTCTCAAACGTTACAACAGCATCCCCGCCAACTCTACTCCCTTCCAACTGAGTGGCCGCCAAATCCCCTTCCACCTCAACCTGTGCGCATCCTCGATTGTCAGATTGTTCGCCGTAGACGCCTCGCTGCTACTCAAGTACTGGTTCAGTGGGACGGTCAACCTAGTGAAGACCCCACCTGGGACTTCCTTTATGAATCCGAGGCAGAGCTGCTTCTTCACCTAAGAGGGTCGTCTTGAGTTGTTCAAACGAGAGATCACGGGAAGACTGACAAGTAAAAGTATTGAATGCGGCATACTCCAGGGGAAGGCCAAAGATTGGAGACTGCGGAGTCAATGGCTGCGAGGTCATCAGCAATGGTTTTAAGTTCGGTGAGATAGGCAGTCATGATTTTATTATCTTTCCGTAAGGTGACCAGTTGGGAGCATAGGTCAAACTCGTTTGCAAGGGAGTGGTCCCTAAATCGTTTGGCTAGAGCAGCCCACATAGCTTTAGATGTGGGGTGAAGTATAACATCGCTGAGAACTGACCGGGTAAGAGAAGCAGATAAACAAGCCCTAATACTTTGGTCAACACAAGACCAGGTTTGGTAATCAGGATTAGAAATGAATATACCAGTTGGAGTTTGTATTTGGGAGGGAGGACAAGGAAGACAGCCATCATTAGACAGTGGACACATAGTAATATAGAAACTTGTTCTCTCCAAGCTGTATAGTCAGTAGGGTTTTCAAGTTTAATGGTAACAAGGCTCGTAATAGAGGACACAGGAAGGGGGGCCGCGGGGAGGGCGGGAGCCGTGTAGGACATCCCAGGGAAGGGAGTAGTAAAGGGAGAGGAGAAATTGTTTTGGGAGCCAGGGTAACCCATCCGTAAGCTGGGGAGGGAGTAGGGGGTCCTATGTTCGAGACCGGGAATAAGGACGCCGACATAGGTACAAGCAGAGACCCTAGTGTAGGTGGTGGGGGAAGGTTGCTCACGGATGAGCAGGGAAGATCGGCCATGGGAGAGACTAGGGAGGGAGATCGAGGTTGGGAAGTAGACGACGAGGGGGAGGAGGAGTTCGGATTGGCAGCCATGACTTCGACCACCAATGAATATCACACTATGCAACCTGTATAACCACCACGAGGAGAGAAGAGGTGTCGCCGTACGGTAGAGGAGAGAGGGTGGCGCCGCTGCAGAAGGGCGGCACTAGGGTTAGGGTTTTAGGGCGTCGCGGAGGCGCTAAGGTTGGGGGAGAAGACGGTCAAATTAATTTTTTTTTTTTTTTTTTGTGGTTAGGTATGCTCTGATACCATGTGAGAGAGAAGTTTAGGGAAGCATGTCCAATAGGGTTGCTGAGACATGTATATATAATAATATGAGAATGGAGTAATTACACTAATGCCCTAGGGCTAATAATAAATATACAGATATCATAAAATCAATAATATCCTAATATTTACTTTTATTTTATATAATGTATACAACAACAACAATAGACTCAGTGTTTCGAAAGCTCCAGCATAAGCAGGGTCTGGGGGAGAGGGATGTACGCAGTCTTACCCCTTCAGGGTGCTATCCTAAAGGGAAGCTATTTCCGGTGACCCCCAACCTAAGAAGTATTAAGGCATAACAGCCTACAAACATAAAGTATAAAGCATAAGAGTATAAAAATAACCGCTCAGAGCAAGCCTAAGCAAGAATCAAGAAGCAACAATATGCAATAAGCAAAGTAATAAGCAATAAAACAGCTTCTAAACATATCAAGTAAATCAAATAGGCAGACATATAAATCGAGTGACACTAGTGCTAGCCAAAATATGCTTCTCTGATCTACACTGCTACATTGGCTATCCTTATGCCCAAAAGATTTTAGAACTCCAGGTATCTGAAAAATGTATTACTGAATTCAATATATCTAAATTGATTTTTTTTTTCTATAAATATTATATGTATATATATAGTAAGAAAGTAAATTATTTTAAAAAATGATTTAATATTATTTTTATAATATATTTACTTTTATTTTATATATTGTATATTCAAGTAATATTTTTTAAGAAATATTTTTTTTTAATTTAAATAAATAGAGCATTTTTTTTTGAACAATTACTGAGAGAATGAATTTCAAAAGACAAGTTAATAGTGATTAGTTACCTTTACATTTTCTAGGCTCACTTTAGGCATCCCCGATCTGCTTTAGATATTTTTAAGGAATATTATTATTATATGGCCAGTACTTTTTATAAATTACATTATTATCTCAATGATAAAAATATAATATATATTATTGTTGTAGTAATAAAAGTTATCTTTCTGAAATATATATTTAAGTATAGATCTATGTATAGCATTGAGGTTTTTTTTTAACTGAAAATTACTTATATTTTTGGTGTGATTTTAAAAAAAATATATAATTTTTCTAGTTCTTCAAAGACACCTAAATTTTTCAAAAAGTCTTCAATGTCGCACCTATTGCTGACACCATTAACTTTCTGTCAAATGAAATGTTGCGTTTTGCATTAAAATACCAAGTTTAACTTAATTTAATTAAATTATACTAAGTAAATATTTTACAAATGATAAAATTACCCTTCACCTCTTAATTTGTAAAATTGTTAAGGATTTCGCGAGCCGCTAAAGCCTACTGCCACAAAAAAATTTTAAAAGTATTTTTTATTTCCAAATATGTTTATAGTTCATTGATAAAAAGTAAGTTTTATTGATGGTAGTTTGGTAACTTCATATTTATTTTTACAGAAATTAATGGTGTCAGCATTTTTTTCGATAAGTAGCGACAAAGTCGAGATACAAGACCGGCCACTCAACCAAAGCGAGGCCTAGGACACCCGTAAGGAGACGGGGACCAAAGAAGGACAAGCACAAACAACAGGCCAAAAACAAGAGAACAGGAAAGCACATCGAAATACTTACAGGCCTAACCAAATGCTAAAGGATTACAAAAACTGAAAGTAAACATAAAACTGTAAATAAAATAGAGCATGTCAAGATAGGGCAGGCAGCATTAAGTCCAGAGGGGATAAGAGGTACTCAAATCAGAGATTACCTCGTCCATCAATGCTAATCGCTCAATCATGATAGACTCGTCACCATCAAAGCTCAGCTCGAGTTTCTTTCCAGTCTCCCATGTACGCTCCGCCCGCAAGAAGTTTTTCAGCCGTTATTACCTTTTTTTATCCTTTTTTCATCCTTTCTTTTTCTTCTTTCAATACTTGGAGGCTCAGATAACCTCCTCGTACTACTATCGGGTGACATGTCTTTAAGAAATTCGTGTAGATCTCGTTTAGCTTGTTCTTTTTTCCTGCGCTTTGGGGCTCTGCAGCCCCTTTTAGTCAGGCCAACATTGGGGTCTTGACGATCGGACCCCACTTTCGTCCTTCTCTCCTCAACCTTGCTAGACTGCTCCATAAGCTGCATTAGGGTCATTCTCAAGAAATTTCCATCATCATACGATTGGCTTTTTGAAGCAACAGGCTCAAAACCCAGCGAAAATCAAGTACCGAGGACACTGACTCAATGTCACTTACAAGTTTTCGACCTTGGTTACCTTAAGGAGACAACTGATCTTGAGGACCAGGAGAATCAGCTCTACTTTCCACTACCCATGGCAAGAGAAGTGGAGGGATTCAGTTGGCTCGATTTACTTGGATAGGTGTCGTTGGCCTTTGTAACACAAACTGGGTAGAAGGATGAAAAATAACAAAACATGGAGTCTAGAAATCCCAAGGCCATCTATCAATAAGATGACCGTTAAAATGCAAAGCAATATGGCCTGCACTCCGCTCATCAATCCTGACATCAATATCTCGAAACCTAGAGTGTGTCTGCATAAAGCCCTCCTACGCTGGATGATCATCAGGAGGAAGAGATCCCAAAGGGGTGCAGGCTCTAGTGCTTTAACCCTGTCGAAGAGATAGAGCTCGTTCCCTGTTTACTCTGGTAGATGCGGCGAGAGCGACTACTTCGGGAGAGTAGTTGGGGATCAATTCAAAATTGCCTTCTTTCACAAAAACTATTCGAGCTCCCCCATTGTACTTTACTTGAGCCATCTGTTGTATAAATGATAAGAAGCATGTATCAATGAGAACCCTTGCCATGTCCACACATCTCACGGAAGATGTTATGAAGTCCACTCAAATGAACTTGTCCCAGATATTGGCAAAATCAGCGAAGCACTCCTTCGACCAACATTGTAAAGGTAGACCATGAATTTCAATTCACTCTCTTCTATTCAGCGTTCCAAGAGTTTAGCCTGAGTATCTATTCACCCGCTTGAACTTCCAAAATGGAAAATATTTCCGAGGTCCGAGGTAGGATTCTAAAAAATTGGCAGAATCATAGGTCAAGATGAAGGTGTCTGAACTCAATCCTCTAGAGACCGAATCAAAAAGGTTATTCTCTGTAATGAATCTGAGGACATTATCAGGCGTGTCATCCTCATAAGAGTGAGTTATTAACGATATGTTCAGCCAGGCCTCCACTCGATTGTTTGAATTAGCCTTCACGGTCTTGGGACCAGTTTGACCCTCAACCACCTTGACCTGAGGCCTTGGAGTCGAATCATCAGGAACATGGTTGGTACCAGTAGCTTCAGTTCTTCCCTGACCATTAGAAGGGTGAGCTCGAGTATGAGCTTGGCTTCAGTGAGAAGTGGAGCTAGACCCTCTGCGCTGATTAGCCCATTCAACTCTGAGCTTGTACCCAACTACCCAACAACCATTCGTGCACGAAATTGTGCTGAAAGCCTCACTCATGAGTCGGAATCTAACAAAACCATAAGAAAAATCTAGAGTTGACCCTTCTGTTTTGGGGAATAAAAGTATCATAGATCGAACTAAACTTCCGAAAAATGGCTTTAAGCCATGAATTAGAAGCTCTCGCTGGAAGACTATCAACGAATACAGATAATGCCTCGTCGAGAGGTGACATCAGTGGAAGAGATTTGAGAGGTGGAGGATGAAGGTCGTTTGGGGGGAAGGATGAAAGTGGTTCTGGGGTGTAGGACGACGGGGACAAGGAGGTAATGGCGTTGACGGCGAAGGCAATTTGAGAGGGGGGAAGACGAAGGGTGTTGGGTGGTTGGGGTGGGGTCGGAGGGTGTCGCAGGTGGGTGGACGCTGTTTGGCCCGGTGGAGTGGATTGGAGATGAGGGGGTGATGCAGGTGGGAATGATTTTGTGGGAGACAAAAGGTGTCGCCGGTGGGGTGGAGACAAAGGGTTGGTGGTTGGCCTGGTTGGGGTGGAGTCGATGGTGTCGCCGGTGGGGTGGAGGCTGGGGTGGGAGATGAATCGTCGCTGGTGGGGTATGGGAGACGAAAGGTTTAGCTTTCTGAGAAGCTTGGGTGGTTGATGATACAAACCAAATATTATCTATGTAATATCAAGTGAAAATCACAACTAAAGTATATATTTATTGGTAGATTGGCCTCTAAATGGAGGATTGCAAGTAAGAAGAGGGGGGGGGGGGGGGGGGGGGGGGGGGGGGGGGCACATCATAGAACATTCTAGAAGCGGGTAGGTGGCAAATCTGGTTGGCGGGTGGATGGGAGCAGTTGCTGGGCGAGAATGGGGTGACGCCAAGCATGGGAAGATGGTAGGTTGGGGCGAGCATATGCCGGCATCTATGAAGGAGACCTTGGCGGCTAGCAAATCTCAGTCTATAACAGCTAGGGTGGAATCTAAGGTGTCGTCGGTGGATGCAGGCCGGGACATTGAAAAATTTTTAAAAAGTTTAAATGTGACTTTAAAAAGTTAGAAAAGTTAGGTGGTTTCTAAAATCGTACCTAAAATGTGGGTGATTTTCAGTATAAAAAAAAGAAAAGAAAAGAAAAACTCTAGTATTAATATTCACTTGCAAAAAATACGTGATTAAATACTATTTTTATAACTTAACAATTTTATGACATGCTTTTTTTAAGTAATTCAATACATAATTATACATATATACCATTTCCATCCTTTTCAGTTGTACGCTTTTATGCAAACTGACTCAGGGCTCGCTCTTACGAGTTACTTGTTTTGTATCACGATTTTTGTCGGCAATTATCGAAAATAAGATATTTAGCATTTTCCTTGCTTGTAAAGCAATGTGACATGAAAAATTAAAATATAAGATTATTTATGTTATAAATTTTAATATTTTATATTTTTATCAAATTTACTCTCTTTGCAATTAAGTTATAACAATATAATACTTATGAGAAATGAACCATTCTTGTTTTTTTGCTATAACATGCAAATCCTCATTTTCTAAATAGGATGTTTTTTAGGAAATTTATTACTTAGGTACCTTGAGGTTTAAGTTTTTTTTTTTTTTTAACATAGAGGTTTAAGAATTTATCACTTAGGTATCGTAATATTTTAATATATATAATGAGATACCCTAATAATTAAAAAATTTATCAATTAGGTACCCCGAAGTTTAAAAATTTTATTAATTAGGTACCATTTTTTAAAATTATATAGATTTTTATTAAAAATTGCTAACATATGACATAGATATAGCAATATATAAGTGTCTTCTATCATAATATTATAATTTTCTATCATAAAAATGCTAATATATCACATTATTTCACTAATATGCTGATATCTTTCGTCATAATTTAGTGACCTTTTTTCATATTTTGTTTGATTTTGGTTGAAAAAATTGATACAGCTCGTATATATTATTGTAATCATGTATTAAACCAACGTTTCATGGTGAAAAATATTCAAATTTTCACAAAAATTCTCCAAGTTCTCGCATAGGATACCTGAGTTATAAAAATTTGAAATCTCAGGGTACCTCATAATATATATTAAAATGTCTGAGTACTTAAGTGATAAATGACCAAACCTCAGGTTACCTAAATAATAATTTTCCTTTTTTTATGCATCTTAACCTACAACAACAGCAGCAACAGTCCTACTGCCTCAAGGGCTCCCGCTTGCGTAGGGTCTGGGAGGGGTAGGATATACGCAGCCTGACCTCATTAGGGTGAGACCCTGACGAGAGACTGTTTCTGAGGACCCCCAACCTGATAGTTGATATTCATAAAGAGTTTGTATGCATCTTAGCTTAATATTTCAATATTGATACAATATTCTGTTAAATTTTTATCACCAACTTAACATCAATTTCACCCTAAAATTATATACAGTACTAGAGTTTAAATACCAAGCTTGAGGCTCGGCTCAAAGCTCACCTAGCTTTGAAAATTGGAGCTCAACTTTGTGAGCTCTGAGTTGAGCTCCCCTTGTTTAGTCATTTAAAACAGATCTAGGCTGGTCTAGACTCGTTAAGGCTCGAACTTAGCTCATTTAGGCTTGGTTGAGCACTTTCTTTCAAATGCGGCAAGTAACTTTCCTAGCAATTCATATAAGTTCTAATTCATTTGTTTTACCCAACCCTTCAAGGAAGTTCTATTTATCATCCTGACAATCAACTATTTTGTACCTATTTTCTCAAAAGATTGACAAGAAACCATGTATCCCAAAAGCTTAAGCTAATGGGTGAAGGTTCGTAATTAGTTTTATACTCTGACATGCGTCCTCACGCAAATGCCTCTTGGGCTTGAAGCATAAATATTGCATAGGTCTACCTCATATCTTGTGGTTAAATTATATTCATGTTAGGAGGCTATTGGAATTTGAACTCGTGATCTGTTGGTTAACAAGACTTTAATACTATGCAAAGAGCCATCTATCCCAAAAGTTTAAGCTGATGGGTGAAGATTCAAGAGTGGTTTCATATTCTAATATGCCCCCTCATGCAAAAGTCTCTTGGGCTTGAAGCATGGATATTGCACAGGTCCACCTCATACCTTGTGCTTAAACTATATTCATAATGAAAGTAGAGGCTGTTGAGATTCGAATTTGTGACCCCTTGGTCAAGAAGGCTTTGAGACTATGACAAGGAGCCATCCTTCCTAAAAGCTTTAAGCTAATGGTTGCAATTCCAGGATTGGATTTATACTCTAACAAAATTGACATATGGATTAAATTTTTTAAAAAAACAACACTTCTCATAAAAATTCAACTCATATGACAAACAAACAAACGCCATATTTTGCAAAGAACTATTTAGATTATTTATATTTTAGTACTTAAAATTTTTGGAAATAACAAAAAGGACTCTGGCCTTTTTGAATTAATAAAAGGCACTTAAGTTTTTGTTGTATTAATAAAAAGGTCCCTCTCAAGCTTGAAGACGTCCTTTTGTTGACGTAGCTGACGTGGCAAACCGCTTTTTATTAATGTTACAACAAAATGACCATTATTCTTACCTTATAAGAATGAAATTCCGAGATATAATGTCATATAAAAACTACCCATTTTCACTTATTTTATTTCAAAATATAGTTACTAAAAGATATTTTGGTCCTTTTACTATAGTGATAATAAAAATTTAGCTATCACATCAGCTTTGTGGGCTAAAAATGATGTCATCGTGTTGGAGAGGAGTCTTTTTATTCTTGCAAAAAAAACTTAAAGGCCTATTTTTTTAATACAAAAAAAAAAAACTTAGAAGCCCATTTTTATTAATTGAAAAAATTTATAATTAATTTAATTATTCTTAAAAATTTTAGAGTATTAAAATATAAACATCTTGATGATTTACACTAGGGGTGGCAAATGTGTCGTGTTATATTATGTTCGTGTTCTTGCTATGCGAGGGGTCTTAAAAATGGGGTCGACCCAAGCCCGACCCGTTTATTAAACGGATTAAGAACTCACAACCTTACCTAACCCAATTATTAAACGGGCAACCCGCAGATTACCTATTTAATTATATTAGTGACTTTTTTTTAATTAAATGCTAAGTTTTCAACTTACAAACGTGTTAATAATACTAATAAATACTTATTATATTTATAACTATTAAAATAAACTATCAAACTAATATTACTAAATATAGTTCAGTTATCTTAACTCAAAATATATATATAATAACAATAATATAGTACTTAAATGCCTAATATAACTATATAAATGGGCCAATCATGTTGAAAATAAGTTACACGAGTCAAACTCAAATTCAATCTAATTGTCTAAAAGGATTAAATAGGTCAACCTAAATTTAATTCAGCTTCAAAACCTCCGATCTAAGTTCACTATCTTTATATTATGTCCATTTAAAAACGAAGTTGGCAAAAAGAGACAAAGGTGGGTAACAAACGCACAAGTGCTCTTAATGATGAGACAAAGTGGCAAATCCGTAATATTGGTGAAGGATAAGGGTCAAAAACCTCTAGCTGTCACATTCTTCTTTAATCTCCTTTATTATTACCCCACATTTATTCGTGGGAATTAGCTGGTATTTAAATATTTATTATTTAATTATTTATTGTTTATATTGTCTATTTTTTTAATTATAGTTTAGTAAACTTAGATGTTGAAGTTGGTATACAACAACAACAACAATCCCAGTGCCTCACGGCTGCGGCAGAAAGCAGGGTCTGGAAGGGGTGGATGTACTATATAATGAGATATTTTAAAATAAAACCATCAATTTATTTCCTTTACTCATTTGGCGATAAATTGATGGTTCTATTTGCAGACGCTCCTATACTTCAGGATGGGAGTTCTCGAAAACAGTCGCATTTCCACTCAAAAGGGGTATGGCTGCGTACATATACCCCTCCCAAACCCTGCTTTAGCGGGAGCCGCGAGGCACTGGGATTGTTGTTGTTGTATCATTTAACTATTCTAAAATATAAGAGTGCGTTTAGTTCAACTTATTTCAAATTATCTGCTTTAATAAGATTTATCTATTTAAGATCTGTATATTTTTTATGGTAAAGTATTTGATTGTGCAACGCATAAATATTTTTTAAGTAATAAAATATTTGGATATAAGTTTTAAAAAAAAAAATTATCTATTATAATTATAAAAAATGACTTAATAATGTATAAATAATAATAGTATATAAGAGATAATCATAAAAATAGTTATTCATGGTAGTGGAGAATGATAAGTATAGTGACATATGGGAGTAAATGGGGTGATGGTAGGTGGGGATGGTAACAACAAGTAAGAATAGGTAATTATTTCTTAAATAAGCTTTAAAAAAATCTAATTTTGTATTTTTCTCTGCTTGGTTATAAAATAATTTTTTATCTTCTTATTTAAACTGTGAAAATGATATAAAAATATCTATTTTGTCAACCAAATGCAAGCCTTACAGTCAATTAGAGCTTTTTTACACCTTTAAGCTATGAAGAAGCAGAGCCAAACGAAGTCTAAGATTTGTCTTACTCATGAAATCAGTGGCTTTTCTTAGAAATTGTTGAAGCAGAACATGAGTACTCATATCATCTATTAAAATCTAATAACTTGTTGAAAAATCTATTAAATGCTGATCATTTTTACTGAAAGTACTGACATAAGATATAAATTAGGTAATAGATAAGTATATTTTATCATAATCCAATGGTTTTTTTAATTACAATTCATTGAATCTTCACTAACAGCATTGACATAACTGCTATTATATATTATTGTAATCAAATATCACAATAGCATATTTTAGTAAAAAATTTAGCCGAATTCTGATAAAAAATTTAATGGATACTCATAGTTGCCTAAGGGATTACATTTTCAAATTCCTTAAGGTTCGTTATTATATATATTAAAATATTATGACATATAGATAATAAATATTCAAATCTCGTGACATTGAAGTGATGAATTCCCTGTATTTGAGGCTTTTTAGTATATATTTTTAAAAATATGTAGTTTGAGTCTCCTTTAAAACTAAAGAATTATAATTTTCATTTTAATTATGATGAAACTGGAAATAACTAGGGTTTGAAATTATTATTTAAGTCATCTCGACTTTTAGCCGATTGGGTTAGACTATTTTCGATTACGAGTTACTGCAGGTCAACTTGGTCAAAGTGGAGTTGATTAGAAACATTTCGAATTTGAGTTATCTTAAATTTCAAGTTATTTGAATTAGTTCGTTTCGAGATTCAAGTCAGCTTAGGTGGAGTTTGAGTTAGTTTAATCATATATCAAAATTCAAACCGTCTAGGTATGTGACTATGGTCGGTCCAGCCAAGATCGGACCGAATCGAAGATCGAATCTCAAATTATGAGACTATGAACTGAAATAATTAAAACTAAATCTATCCAGTCCAAGACTGTTTAGCAACCTACCAGATCGAAAGATTTGGGTTGGTTTTCCGGCTAGCGAGTGTAATTACAGAAAAATAGGTTTCCAAATAAAAACTATAAATTTATAAATAATAATAGTAATATAAGTAATATAATATGCACATATGATCATTAAGCAACAAAAAGACAAATATAAATTTTTTAAATTTCATATTATATATATTATATATATATCATATATCGAAAACATTTGATTCAAAATTAGTATAGATCAGTTATTTGTTTTTCGATTTTGGATAGGACCAGACCGAATCAAAGACCGATTAGGCCTAAATACTAGGATGAAAGACACGACCCATATATAGTCAGTCACGTCTAGTCCTTGACCAAAATTGCCGGTCTGGTCAAGCACATTGGTCTGGACTGATATTTGATCATTCGTAGCTCGTCAAAATTGAGTAGGATTGAGTTATTTCGCATTTGGGTCATCTCAAAATTTGGATCAATCAACCTAGGGTTCCTAATTTGTTTAGTGAGCTTAAATTCAAGTGGTACCGAAGTCGGGAGGTCATTTTATGTTTCACTTGTCTCGGGTTTTAAGTCAAATTGGGCTTTAGGCCAAGTGAGGTTGGACTTGGGTTCAAGTCATCTTAGGTTTTCAGTCAATTAAATTGGGCCATTTTAATTTTCACTGTACATATAAATATATATAATAAAATATTTTTCTTTAACTAAAAATTAAATTTTTTTTTACTAAAGAATATTTATCAATAAAAATATTTAGAAAATTCGAGAGTACAAGGTTTTCCCTTGAACCAATTGGAGCCTAAATCATTTATCATGTCAGTATTTTTTTTAAAATGATCATATGCAAACAAAGTAGACTTACAATGATGTTTCATATGGACGAAAATTCACTGGATTCACGCAAAGGATACCTAATTAAAAAAATCTTTAAAATTAAGTGATAAAATTTTGGGTAAATTACATAATAGTACTCTAAGATTTAGTGTATAGTCCACTAGAGAACAAAAAGGAACATACCCAGTGCCTCAAGGGCTCTCGCCTACGCAGGGTCTGGAGGGGGTGGATGTACGCAGCCTTCCCCCTTCAGGGTGTTAACCTGAAGAGAGACTGTTTCCCAGTGCCCCCAACCTGAGGTTGAGGACTTCCCAGGAGGTAACTAAAGTTATATTAGTGTATAGTCCACTAACTCTGTGAAATAATTTTTTAGTCTAAAAAGTTATATTTATTTAGTAATATAGTCCAAACAACAATACGAAGAATGAAAGCGAGGCCTATTTTACACCCCTATACATCGCTATTTTAATTATTTTATTAAATACATATAACTTTTTGGATTAAAAAAATTACTTCATAAAGTTTGTGAACTGAAAAATAAATATGAAATCTGGGTCCTCATATATAATTTACGCTAAAATTTTTAGGAAATTTACCACTTAGGTATCCTGAGATTTAAGGACTTATCACTTAGAAACTCTGACCTTTGAAAATATACAATAAAATGCTCTAAAATTTAAAAAATTTACCACTTAGGTACCCCGAAGTTTAAAATTTATCAATTAGATACCATTTTTAAAAATTCTATAGATTTTTATTAAAAATTGCTAAAATAGGACATAGTTATAGCAATATATAAGTGTCTTATATCATAATGTTATAAATTTCTATCGTAAAATACTAACATACCACATTATTTTACAAATATGCTGATATCTTCCGTCATAATTTAGTGACTTTTTTCGTATTCTGTTTGATTTTCGCTAAAAAATTGATATAGCTCGTATATATTAGTGTAATTATGAATTGCATTAATATTTTATGGTAAAAATGTTCAAATTTTTATAAATATTCACCAAATTCTCGCATAGGATATCTAAGTAATAAAATTTTAAAACTTCAGCGTACCTCATTATATATATTGAAATGTCAGGATATCTAGGTGATAAATGATCAAATCTCAAGGTACCTAAGTGATAATTTTCCTCATTTTATTAAATACATGTAACTTTTTGGACTAAAAAATTATTTCATAAAATTTGTAAATTAAAAAAATTAATACACCAAATCTGAAATACTAATATATAATTTAGCCTCAAATTTAGGGGTGTTCATTGTCGGTTAACTGTATCGTTTATCTTATCGATTCGGTAACCATTTAAGAAATTAGTGCAAATTCAATAACCAATACCACCTATTTAAAATCAGTTAACCAGAGTTTTGGTTTCGGTTAATTCGGTTTGGTTAATCGAGTAACTACTTATTAGAAAAGAAATATAAATTTTTTTATCGACTTTAACCCTAAATTTTTCTTAGTTAGAAGTATAATTTACTTGTTTAGACGCTCATCAATAGACACATCTTTTTTTACTCACAGGAAATTACTACTTGGGTACCACGAGGTTTGATTATTTATCATTTGGGTACCATGAGTTTGTTAGTTATGAACAAAATAAAAATACAAGGATACCCCTTATACCAAAGGTAAAGCACTTGACCAGTAAGCTAGAGTTGTAGTTATGCTTGTATAATAATTTCAAATAATATATTTTGATTTTTTCAGTTAACCGTTTAAGTCAAACCCACGAACCAAAATTGCCAACCGAGTTTTTTATCAACTTAGTAACCGAACTAGATTTTTCAATTCAATAACCAAAATTTTCAGTTCGATTTTCTCTATTTCGGCTCAATTTTTCCGGTTTCGGGTTTTTATGAACCCCTATAAAAATTTTAAACAAAATATTAGGATAACTCCATTTTAAATATTAGGTAATTTATAAATTCACATTTTCAACTTTTTTGAAACCCTTTTTAAGTCGTTCATTTTTGACCGTTGCTTTCTACAACGTCTCTCTCTCTCTCTCTCTCTCTCTCATTCACACTCTGTGACTCTCTTGCTCGCTCTTAAGCTCTTCCCTCACCATTACAGGTACTCTCTTTAATTTCATTAATTTTCTTTTTTTTTTTAATTATTTTCTTCCCCATTTTCTCTCTCTTTCTTCATTTTTTTATGGGTTATTAACACTAAATGTCCTTGTACTTTGTCAATTGTGTTAATTTAGTCCTTGTACTTTTATTTGTGTGAATTTTGTTCGTCTATAGTTTATATTGTGTCAATTTGGTCCCTAGAGTAAAATTTATGTTAAGTTTTTAATGAAAATTTTAATAATTTGGCCAAGAATCGGGTTAAGTTGAGTAAATGAATAGAATTGTAGTGTACTACTTGCATCTAACGTGATTGTTTTGTTAAAAATTACATCAATAATTTAACTTAAATTTGACGAGTAGACTAAACAAACCCTTTTTTATTTATAATTTTCTTTTAATTTGAGATTTGTCACTGTTTGCTGCCCAAATTACTGCCTCTCTAATTGTTTACATTAGGGTAAATTATGTATTAGTACCTAATATTTAGTCTATTAATTTTTTAATTCAAAAATTTGCATGATTTAATAAAATAGTCGAAAAACGGTGCAAAATGGTGTAAAAATTTGTTAATTGTTGGTAACCTCACTCAGGACTGGATATAACCCTAAGCAACCACTTGGGGTCCCGGAAATTTTTGAGGGGTCCAAATTTTTTTTGTTGTAATTTTTAAAATATTAATTATTACTATTAATAAATTTTATGATTAAATTTTTATATTTTGTTACATATAAAGGATTTTATTTAAAATTTTCATTCGGCCCCAAAAATATCGGGACCAGCCCTGTCCTTACCTATCAAAGAAAAATTGATGAAAAACCTATTTCACACCCTTTTAAATATAATTTGGACTAATTTATTAAATATCTGTAAAATTTGTGAACTAAAAAATTACTTTACAAAGTTTTTGAATTAAAAAATTAATACATCAAAACTTAGAGTAGTAACACGGAATTTACACTAAACATTATGATATTATTTAGTAATCTATAAATTGGCTTTGTATTTTCTTGTAATTTTTTTATTTTTTTAAATATTTTATCTTCTTTTTTTCTCTTAGTTTGCAGAATTTTTTTTGGATGAAATCGACCATGGGAATTTTTTAATAGAAAGTGATAAATGTATACAGTTTATATATAATGTTTGAATTATTTATTTTTTTACAAAGTTTATGAATTTTTAATATAATTGGATACATAATTAGGTAATTTTTTTACTTAAAAATTGCTCTTTTCTAGTATTTGTTCTATGTAGAAACCATTAATTTCACTGAAAATTTTTGAGAAAAAAGAGTTTTGAATTATAATTTATTATTAATGCATTTGAAGAAATTTAGGTGAAGAATATCAATTTCTTTCTATAATTATGTCCAGATAGTAGTTTTCAAAGGCATATTGTGAAACTTCACCGGGATATAAGCCTGACCCACAGAGTTGACACATACAAGATTACATGTAAATTCAAGTAGGATTTCATTCTAAAATTAACTGACAATAGAGGAAATAACCTACTAGTTTCATATGTTGATCTCTTCCTTTAACTCTGTTGTGAGATTTCTTATTAGATTCACTTATAGCGTCTTTAACAATATCCTAAATATATCTAATTTGAGTACTGATGTAGGATTTCTTGTTAGATTTACGTACGAAGTTTTTAATATATATTCCAAATGTATCTAATTTGAGTACTTAATTTATGAGACCAACAATATCGGGCTAGGGTTCATTTACCATGCACTAGGGCATCGGGTCCCATTAGAACTCCGAAGTTAAGTGTGCTTGGGCGAGAGTAGTACCAGGATGGGTGACCTCCTGGGAAGTCCTTGTGTTGCCAACCCTATAAGGCTGAGGGTCCTCGGAAACAGCCTCTCAGCAAGGTTACACTTTGAAAAGGTAAGGCTGCGTACACCCATCCCTCCCAGACCCTGCTTATACGGGAGCCCCCAAGGTAATGGGTTTGTTGTTGTTACCAATGATACCGGGCTATAAAAATTAAATATTAAAGTAATTATTTCTTGTAAGAACTTTTTTTACTGTACATGTGTTACATTTTGGGAAAGGAACCAAAAAGAACAACGAAAAATTCAACGATAAAAAGAAACAACTCCTGAAATTAATGTGATTTTGTTGCTTACGTCTATTATAGTTACTTTACTTTGTGCTTTGCTATTTGTTGCTTTGTTATTGCTCTATTATTTCTTCTGCTCGTTGCTTTTAGGGTTAGGAGCTCTTGAATACAGTCTCCCTTTAGAGTAGCACCTTGAAAGGGTAAGGCTGCATACATCTCGCCCCCCCCCCCCCCCCCCCCCCCCCCTCCCTCCCCCAAAAAAAAAAAAAAAGCCTTCTCTAGCGAAAGCCCTTATGGCACTGAGTTTGTTACTAGTGTTGTATACGGAATTGTGGAGATTTTCACCATTTCTTTGACAATGTACGGAGAATTACAGAGTACTTTTTCTATGTAATCCTATTAGAATAAATAAACTGAGGCTAATCCATCGGGGCCTTACCTCAATGGTTGGAAGCAAGTGAAGGAATATAATATTGCTTTAAACCAAAAGGTCTGGAGTTCAATTCCCCCCTTAAACCTCTCCTCGAGAAATCCTTGACTTAACTAGCTTCTATGGTGTGTGGGTCTCCGAATAGGCTGGGCTTTACCGGGTAACCCGATTCCTCGTTAGCAAAAAAAATAAACAAATTGAGGCCCCTTACAAGAAACTCGACATCAGATACATAAAATAAAGCCTCATTTGGTAGTCACATGAATTAAATTACTGTAGAAAGTTGTATTTCCTGTGAATTTAATTCATTTGCCAACTTTCCAACAAGTAGGTAAAAAATAATTGGTTGTCAAGATGGAAAATAGAACTTCTTTAGGAAGGTCAGTTAAAAACGAGTGAAATAAAACTTATCTAGAAGGACAGATAAGTTACTTTCTACATCTATATTTTACGTATTTTTCATCAACTAAATAAGAGCCAAAATCCTTTTTCCAAAACCCTACAGACTAACTTGCTTGACGTTAAAGAAAGGCACCCCATTTCTTTTTTTTTCTTTTTTTCTTTTTTTCTTTTTATTTTTTGGTTATACCGAGCTTTATTCTCTGGAAGTCCTCCTTGTCGGTTTCTTTGCTCATGTTTTTTATTACTTTTTATTTACAATTCTTTATTTTTAAGAAAATTAAATTTTTTTTTTTTTTTTGGCTATGAGCCGTTGTTTTTATACTTTTATGCTTTATGCTTTATATTTTATGTTTGTAGGCTATACTACTTTTGTACTTCTCAGGTTGGGGGTCCTCGGAAACAGCCTCCCTTTAACTGAAGGGGTAAGGCTGCGTACATTTCTCCCCCCAAACCCTGCATATGCGGGAGCCCTCGAGGCATTGGGTTGGTTGTTGTTGTTTTTTATTTTTTTTATTTTTAAGTTTTTTAAAAAGGCTTGGTAAAAAGTAAAAACTAGAAATTAAAGGTCTACATAATATCTCTTTTTCTTTTTCCTAGTTTTTAATTTTTGAGAAATTAATAATTAGATTTTGAAAATAATTTTTTTAGAACTGATCTTCGGTATTCACTCAAATGAAGAAAAATGAAAACAAAGAAACTAGAAAAATCGGGTTTAAAAGCTGGTTTTTAATTTTTAAAAAATCAAAAATAATAAAAAAGATGTAAAATATACCGAAAATTTAAAAAAAAACTCAAAACCCGACTTTTAATTTCTCAATAGCCAAATATGAAAAATAGAAAATGATTCCGAATGAACCCTTTAGCTAATGGGTCCAAGCAATGGACACTACTTTATTCCTTTAACAAAAATTGTACTAATAGAAAAATTGGAGTTGGAATCGGAAAACGAGAACTCTCGGTCGAAGAAGCTCTTAAATTGTATTAAGAGATCAATTTATCCAACATTTTTAACGGTTTTAGGAACTGTTTGGTCAAGTTTCTTTGCTAGAAAAAGAGTTCTTTTACAGGGGAAAACATTTTCCATAATTTGAGGGTGTTTAGTTTCGATGAAAAAAGTTTTTACATAGAAGTAGATATTATTTTCTTCCTTTTAAATAGAAGCAGAAGCAAAGATCAAAAAATTTTCAGACACAATACCTCTAGTGAAAACACTTTTTGTAGAAGCACTTTTTATAGAAGCACTTTTTATTTAAAAAAATATTATTAAATATATAAAAATTATTTTGTAAATATTTACAAACTTTTTAGATAGTCAAAATATTTCCTTACATATTTAATATGTTCTAAAATTAATTTAAATGTAAATTTGAATTGTATAAATTATTCTCTCTTTTTTTTTAAAAAGTTACATCAACAAAAACTAATAGATGTTAACAGTGTTAATATCAAAGTGTGACATTGACAAATTTGGGAAAGTTAAGGTGGCTTTTTGAAAAATTAAAAAATTTAGGTAATTTTTTGAAAGCACACCAAAAATTTAGGTGGTTTTCAATAAAAGAATTTTCATAGTTTGACCAAACAGAACTGTAACAATTTCAATAAATAGAATGCCTAAGCCTAATGCCAATTCTTTGTTTAACATGGCAGAGTACATATGAATTTTGAGGGAGAAAACCAAACATTACATACATATTTCCATTCAGAATCGTCGGACAGAATTTTCTTTGAAACCAAACAAGAGAAGAAACGAAGACGGTATGGGATGTAACACGTCAAAGTTAGACGATGAAGAGGCGGTCCAACTATGTAAGGATCGAAAAAAGTTCATCAAACAAGCGCTCGAGCAACAAATGCGATTTGCCACCTCGCACGTTGCGTATATCCAATCCTTGAAAAGAGTTTGCTTTTCCCTTAAAGACTACTTTGATGGTGACGAGCCTCGTGAATTCTTACTAGATTCATTCGTAACGCCTGTAAAGAAAACGAGTACCAAGTTCATTACTATATCACCGAAATGTTTGTCAGCACCACAGATTACGTCTGACACGCATTCCTCGTTGAAGATCAACTATTATAGATCAGGCGGGAACCCTCCAGTTTCCGTAGAGGAGAGACCTGATTCGCCACAAACGGTTCACGTTCAAAGTTACTCACCTGTTGATCATTATGGGATTGATGGGTTCTTTACGATGCAGTCCCCGGAAAGAAATTCTTCGTTTTATTCTTACTCCTCGTATAACAGACCGAATTATATCCCTCCCCCTTCTCCACAGAATTCGCAATGGGACTTCTTTTGGAACCCGTTTTCGTCATTGGATTATTACGGGTACCCTACACGTAGCAATGTTGATCAGTCAGTGATTGATGACGAGAATGCTGGGTTAAGACAGGTATTGTTGGAAGAATTGTGTATTTTATTGATTCAAAAATTATATATTTTTTTAGTTACTTGATATTCATGTAGTATTATGTTTCCCTACTGTTTCTTGCCGTTGGTAGGAGGGAATTGAATACCAGACTTTAAGTATATATTTTTCACCTATATAAGCATATACGAGGATGCAGGAAAAAAAAAATATAGACCATGAAATGTTTTATTATTTCTTTCTTATTGTTTTGAAAAATTGTGAGCTTGGTAGTTGTTGGGTATTTTTTTACTGTTGCACTGATCAGGATCCAACGTGCTGTTGAATCTTAGGAAAGGAGCTCATTTGCGTACTTAAATGTAGCATAGGCGTTTTCTTTACGCTTTTCCGATTTCATATTACATTTGTTGTTTCTATTATTTACTTATATTGTGTTGTTCATTCTTATTATTTTAGAAATCGAAGACTATTTGAGGGTTGGTAGCTTACCCATTACGCCAAACCGAACAACTCGTTCATTATTAATTGATTGAATGTTATTTATCCTGTTAAATACTTTTCATATTATCAATAGTTTATTTGATGATTTCTACCGAATATTCCCAACAGGTACGAGAAGAAGAAGGGATTCCCGATTTAGAAGAAGAAACGGAACACGAAGATATCGATGTAGGGCCTCAAAGAGGAGGAGAGAGAGCTAGAGTTGATTTGAATGACACAACAAGAGAAGAAGTAACTATTGAAGATGTCAATGAAGACAAAGAAGACGATGACGATGATGATGATGATGGTGAAACGGAAGGTGGAGATGAAGCTGAGTGTGATGTGAATCGAGTAAATTCACATGATGACAGAAACACTGACTTGTCACGAGTAAGCAACACCGGACAAGTTGAAGTCAATCGTCAGAAAACTGCAGTCGTTGCACCAGAAAGTAAGGAAGAAGGAACGCCAGGATTCACCGTTTATGTGAATCGAAGGCCTACTAGCATGCAAGAAGTTATAAAAGATCTAGAAACACAATTTACAATCATTTGTAACGTCGCGAATGAAGTGTCATCAATGTTGGAAGCTAGTAGAGCGCGATACCGGTCAACATCAACTGAGCTGTCAGGTAGTGCAACCGTAACCGTTTTATGCTCAGAAATGCGATTCAACATTTCCAAGTCAAATGTTCACGTATCAAACTCAATGGAAACACTATTCAAATTGTTGGTGAATTTTTTTGGTTATTGCTTAGTACTGAATTGTGCAACTATAGTTCTTAAAACCATTATTTATGTTCTTGTTTTTGGTTTTCTGTTTTTACAGCGATGAAAATGTTGAATCCCGTAGCATTGTTTCGCTCAGCATCATCGCGATCATCTTCGTCAAGATTTGTGGGAAATTCATCAAGTTCAAGAGATGAGGGTGATGAAAGCAGCAGCAGTTTCTCTGAGGATTCTTGCATGTTTTCGGGCAGCCACCATTCGACTCTTGACAGATTATACACGTGGGAGAAAAGACTGTACGAGGAAGTACGGGTATGTCCTCGAATCTATGTTTACACAGACTCGAGTATGATTGGGGTATTAAACACGTACCCGTATTTTTTTGTTTATAAAGGACGTTCACATATCATTGTCAATAATATGATAAAATGCACACAAGGGAGAAAAGACTTTACGAGGAAGTATAGGTATGCCCTAGAATCTATGTTACGACGACTCGAGGAAGTATAGGTATTATTTTCAACTGATCATCTGCTTTTTGTCTGAGAAACATAATATGCGTTCTAAAGTATTATCAGCAGTGATACATAATCCCCTTTTCTAAATGGAAAAATACAAATAAGTGTTTCATAAGTCAATGAAACGCGCATTTTGCTAACGATGATTTTAACTACTGAGTATTGTCTTCTGTTTACAGTCGGGAGAAAAGGTACGACGAGCATATGAGAAGAAATGCACGCAATTAAGGAACCAAGACGTGAAAGGAGAGGATCCTTCATCAGTTGATAAAACTAGGCAAGCGATTCAAGAATTTCATACTCGAATTAAAGTTTCGATACATTCGATTGAATCAATTTCAAAGCGGATTGAAATTCTCCGGGACGAAGAATTGCATCCTCAACTTTTGGAAATGGTTCAAGGGTATGTTCCCATGCTCTTTTCATTTACGTTTAATGTGGCGGTGTAAACAAACCAAACGTTTGATGAACTGCTCGTGTTTAGAACCGACTATAGTTTGTTTCTGTTTGTTTATGCGGGCTTGATAGCTTATCAAGTCAAGTTCAAACAAACTTGAGATGTTTAACAAGCTGAGTTTGAATAGTGCTTGACTTGTTAATGTTCAAGAACAGAGCTCTTTAGCTTGAAAATGGTTCAATAATGACTCAATAATAACCACAAGTAGTGCACTCGACTTCCTAGCAAGTTTTGCTTGGTTATGAATTTCGCTTGACTTAATAACGAGCTCGAATTAGTTGTTTAGGCTAACAAGCTAAACAGAACGGAGTATTGAACACACTAAAACCTAAACCAGCCGAGCTTTTCGAGCTTTATGACAAGCCAATTCACGAGCTCAGCTCATTTACACTGATAATACGAATATTCAAGTATTGTCATCTGACACGAGTGCTTTACAGTAGAATGAAGAGTCAAAGTAACTGTCTCTTTTTTCCGATGTCAGGTTAGGGAGGATGTGGAAAGTGATGGCAGAGTCACATCAAATTCAAAAACGCACATTAGATGAAGCCAAAATTCTCTTAGCTAGTACACCATCAAAGCTCAACGGTACAAAATCATACTCTACTACTACATTCCTACCCACCACTGACCCTCAACGGCTAGCTCGGTCAGCTTCGAATCTCGAAACTGAGCTACGGAACTGGAAGTCGAGCTTTGAATCCTGGATCGCTTCTCAACGATCCTACGTTACCGCTCTTACGAGTTGGCTCTTAAGGTGCATACGGGCCGACCCTGACACGTCAAAATTACCGTTCTCTCCTCGTCGCTCTGCTGGGGTCCACCCAGTGTACGGTATCTGTATTCAGTGGTCTAGGTTCCTTGACATGGTAACAGAGGTCCCGGTTTTAGATGGGATGGATTTCTTTGCGGCCGGGATGGGCTCGGTTTATCTCCAACAGAGTCGGGTCCAGAGCGCGTCAAACGGGTCAGGTGGGGGGATGGAAGTGGTGGAGTTTGGGGAGGTAGAAGAAGTTATGACAAGTGAGAAACTGGCTGAACTTGGAGTGAGAGTGTTATGTGCAGGAATGTCAGTTGCTGTTAGTTCACTTGCAGAGTTTGCTGTTAGTTCAGCTGATGGATATGGTGAGCTTGTTAACAAATGGGAGAATGCCATGTGGCCGCCACCCAGGTCCTGTCCGGAGACCGGGTAAGTGTTGAATCAAATCACGGTTTGCAATTGCGTTAGGAGTTGGAAATATTACGTGATATGTTGATAGGATTGTGTAACAGAACAGCTAGTTCAGGTCTGGATTCAGGGTGGCCTGTGGAATCAAATTGCAGCATGTGAGTGCGATACAATGCAAGTGAGGTGTCACAAAGGTCACATAACAAGTCATTAGGATTGTGTGACATAATGGCCATCCCAGCCAGTTCTTGATACCGAATAGTCTATCAAATTGCAGTTTACGGTTGCGATATCGGGCAACTGGGGGTGTCACAATAATCACGTAAGAGGTCGTTGGGATTGTGTAACATGATGTACATCCTATTCAGGTCTGGATGCATGGTAGTCTGTGGAATCATATTGCAGTTTACGGTTGTAATTTCGAGAACTGGGGTGTCAGAAAAGTCACATAACAAGTCAGTTTGATCGCGTAACATAAGGGTTAGCTTATAATGTGGTGTGCAGCGGGGATTATTTTGTGTAACGGCCCATTGGATGCCATTTTTCTTAATGGTGTAACATAACGACTAGTTCAAAATCTGTTATGTGACAGCAGATTAAAATGTCATTTAATTTATGTTGAATTAGTTTAGTTTAGTGGTTGTATGTATGGTATACAGCTCATCCATTCTCGTTGTGTTTGTGCTAAAGTTGCAATGAAAATATGAATGATAAATCAGTTTTTGGGAATTTATCATGTAATTTTGAGGTTTGAGCATTTATCATTTATCTACTAAACGTTTAGATATGTACAATGAAGTACCTCAAGATTTGGAAAGTTTAACAGTATTTTAAGCCAGAATTTGTTAAATTTTTGTTAGAAGTTTGGGTCATTTTTACCAGAAACTGCTGATGTGGCACATAATAAAGATAATATGTTTGAACGATGTTAGCTATTTAAGTGAAAGTTTTAACGGATTACGAAATTCATTGCATTCTAATGGAAGCTACCTATATTCATAAACTATTAGTATTTCTCGACAAAAATCTCATCAAAATCTAACGAATAATACCTATATGTCACCATAATCATCTTCCACTAATACTTTCCAACGAAATTTACCGGATTCTTATAGATGATATATAAATGATAAAATTTTTAAACTTTGAGATATCGAGCGATAAAATTTTCAAATCTCATTATATATATTGGTTTGGACTTGTACTCTGACTCTACCCTGGATATCAATTTATCATATATATTTTTAATTGTATTAATTTAGTATTAATTTACCTCAAATATAGCTACTCTGTCCACAAGATAGATTATCTTAAGGGCTTGTTATGATTTTCACTTTTGTGTTTACAATTAGTAGGTTTTGGAAACTAAAAAAATCAGTTTTAAAAACTATTTTTCTTTTTTTGTTTTTTGACTTTCTGTTTTTAGTTTTAGTCAAATTAAGAAAAATTCAAAATTTAAAAACTAAAAGTAAGAAAAAATCGTTTCTAAATTACGATTTTTAGTAAATAAAACTCAATACTAAACAAATCCAAAGGTCTTGGATAACAAATTTGATCCCTGTACTTTATCGACAACAATAACAACCAACCGAATGTCTCAAGGACTCCCGCCAATGCAGGGTCAGAAAGGGGTGATGTACACTACCTTATCCCTTTACAGTGCTACCTTAAAGGGAGGCTGTGTCCGAAGTCCTTGTATTTTATCGATTGTGTCAATTAAGTTCTTACTAAATTGAAATTATTTCAATCAAGTCCAAAGTTAAAATTAACATTAAATTCTAATTGAAGCTCTAAAATTAATTAACATTACATAAGTTGAACCTACATTTCAATCAGATCGCTAAAAAAAAAAAAAAAAAGAGACATGCCTTGCAATGTAAACCAACGCTACGATTTCAATCAAAAATTAGTGTTTAACTTTGGAGGTTGGACTTGATTGAAACAATTTCAATTATACATGAACAAAACTGATACAATTAAAAAATAAAAACTAAATTGATATAGTAAACAAAGTACAAGAACTAATAGCGTAAACACACCTTAAAAGTATAAAAACAAAATTGACACAATCGATAAAGCAAAACGTAAACTACCCTATATAAATGAGGCACATGAACCATTATCCTTTTGCTGCAAATGACAAGTTCAAACCACAAAACTTCGAGTAAAACAAGCACTCTATTATTGCAAGTTTGTTTCAAAATTGCAGAAGGTGCCAATTTTGATCCATGTAACCGACCCCATAATCTTAATTAAAAGATTTTAATCGGAATAATCAAACCCATCATCGGCCTCCTCGAGTTCCACATCAGCCTCATCGGAGCCACCAAGAAGCGACAAGAAAACCAAAACCGCGATAAACTGAGCTCCCAGGAAGTACTTTGCTCTTCTTCTGAACTTTTTTTGTTCTTCTGTTCTTTCTTTCTTTGGTTTGCTCTTGGGCTTTGAACCTGGAAAAAAATGTTGCAAGAACACTCGTTAAACGGGTTTTTTTTGGTAAGCGAGAAATATATATACACACATATTGAGCAGTTCAATGAACTACTTGTGTTTGAGACCAATTAAGGCTTGTTCGTGTTCCTTTTGAGGGCTTGATAGCTTATTGAATGGAATTTGAGTAGGCTCAACAAGCCTAAGGAGCCAAGTTTGAACAATGGTGGTGGATTCATTAAGAGTTTGACAAGTGCTCGATAAAGACCTCTTAAGAGCTCGCTAACGACTCATTAACAATCGACATTAGCTTGGACATGGTTCGATAATGGTCGTTTAGCGCAGCTCGATAGCAAGCTTGAATTAATTGCAAGCTCAGCTTGATAGCGAGCTCAACTTGCTTGATTAAGATAAAGATTAGATTCCAACTGAATATTAAACACACTAGTATCTTATTGAACCCAATTCAAACAAAGGTTCATCAGCTCGATAAAAGTTTAGCCCGAACATGAGTTCCAAAAGGCTTATTCAACTAGAGTTCGAACAAAGGGTGCTTGGCTTGACTCGGATCATTCACGCCCCAAGTAGGTAGGCACATTTGAGGGTTCTTGCCATGGAGAAAACATCCGGGCTGGAATCTCTCTTTTATAGACCAAATTTCACTTCTATATCGATTACTCATTGTTCATTTTGCTCCAATATGCACTGTATAAAAAGGCACAAAGCGCACTGAGGCGATAGGGGGTCCTGGTGCCTAGCCGCAACGAAGGCGCACGCCTTAGCGAAGTGAGGTGCATACTTTTATTATTTGCATTCATGTTCTACATTTATAAAATATATTGAGCATAGGCTATAAAATTAATTAATTAAGTAATATAACACTAGTTAAAAATATATTTAGTGTTTAAGAAAAATACCGCTAAAAGATATCAATATTCATTAAAATGCGCTATATTATATATCAACATAAACTTTTTTACAAAAATTGCAAGCCACCATAAAATTTAAGGATTAGTAGTATCTAAAAGTTAAGAAATACTACTCCATCTTTTGCAAACACAATAAACAAAGTACAGAAGTACACATAATATAATAATATGTTCAACTTAAGGAAAAAATATTGCCTAAAAACAAAAGGCACCACGAGGCCCGCCCAGCCGCACCTCGGCCCTTTGTGCGCCTTAGCGCGCCTTGTCAAAGCCGCCTCACCTAAGGCCTGCAAGGCGATGAAGCCACGCCTCGCCTAGCCTTAGGAGTGCCTTTTTATACACTGCCAATATGTGCCCTTATTATTCTCCATGATGATTTTGTTTCTTGGAATCTACAATTACCCCAAAAATCTAACAAACAAGGCACCATAAAATTCAAGGATTAGTAGTACTTTTTGACTTTTTAAAAACTAAAACCATGTTCTGGAAATGATTTTTTTCTTGTTTTTGGTTTTGTCTTCAATTTCTTCCATGTGAGTAAAAATTGAAAACAGATAACAGAAAACAAGGAAAAATAGTTTTTATAACCTGATTTTTAGTTTCTAAAAAACCCAAAACTACAAAGAGAAAACAATACTGAACAGGCCCGAGTTCACTGCAAAATTTCTATTCCAAGATCCAACCCAGAACAGTGATAAACATCACCCATCATTGATTTCTTGTCGTGTTTTATTTGGAAAGACAAGGCTAGGGCTTTTTTATGGTCTCTAGTTTTCAACAAGCTTGATACTCATAATTGCTTGCAAAAACAGATGCCTTGGAATTTTTATCACCGACAATTTCTATCATACGGTTCCGAAGTGGAGAAACACATACGAATCAATTTTTATTGTATCTAGTGATTTGGAACACATACGGTTCAGACAAGTTCAGGTTCTCCTAGTACAATAGACGACAACAACAACACAGCTAGTGCCTGAAAAGGCTCCCGCTAAGGCGGAGTCTTGGGAGGGTGAAATGTACATTGCCTTACCCCTACAGGGTGGTACCCTGGAGGGAGGCTACTTCCAAGGGCCCGCAATGGGATATAGCAAAAAGCAAAAACGAAACAATATTTATAAAATCAAGTTGAAGGCAAAGTCAAGTCAAATAAAGCAATACTAGACATGCAAGCAACAATAAAGTAGTGATAATAGCAACTATGAAAGACTAGAGGCGCTGTAAACTAACATTGTAGTGCTACCCTCTCCTAACAGCTATATCGGCCACACATATTTTGGCCCACTACTTAATTCTATCTAATTTAATCTACAAGAATATACGTGCTAAAAATTATTAATAGTGTATAAAACGACAACTTTATACTCACTCAAATTCTTGCAAACAACAAAAGAAAAAAGCAACTAATATGTTCCCCTAGGAAGACCAAAGCGATAGCTTTGACCCAATATATAACGTTCACGATATCTTGATTTCACAGTACCACAAACTGTAATTTGGTTCCATGGCCCACAATGTGTGCAGGTGGAGAAAAGAAAAGACTCCCAAGATATTGTATAACTATCCATCCTAAAGATTATTATCTTAGGTAGTTGGTAACTATAGAACTAAAAAAAGCTTCATGTGAATGCTCAAGATATATAACAAAATCATGCACATATAGAACATGCATAAATAACCAAAGAGGGCACCAACACACCGTCACCGGATCCCATTAGAACTCCGAAGTTACGCGTGCTTGGGCGAGAGTAGTACCAGGATGGGTGACCTCCTGGGAAGTCGTCACCCTTAGGTTGGGGGCACTGGAAAACAGCCTTTCTTCAGGTTAACACCCTGAAAGAGGAAGGCTGTGTACATCCGCCTCCCCCAAACCCTGCGTAGGCGGGAGCCCTTGAGGCACTGGGTATGTTCCTTTTATATAGAACATGCATAAATCCAACTTCTCAAACGCAAGTCTTAAAAGGAAAGCCTAACGCCTGTTTAGCATCGTTTTATGTTTGCGATTTTGGTTCTTCTAGAAACTAAACACGATATTTTGGAAACGATGCTTTTTTGGTTTTTGTTTCTTGTTTTCAATTTATCTCTAATTTGATTGAAAATAGATAGAAAACAGAAAACCAAAAACCAAAAAAATCATTTTCAAAATCCAATTTTCAGTTGCTCAAAAACCAAAAAACCGCAAAAAGAAAACAATACCGAACAGGCCCCTAAGAATTGATTAAATTGATGCATATCTTACTCCAATTGGCAAATCCTCCTTGTTTCGTTGTGGAAGACGAAGGTTCTCCTTTAGAAAATGGAGCAGCTGACGATGCCGAATCAGCGTCTGTGAGGTCTGCGCTAAGTTTCTCCACGTATTTCACAAGATTACTGTAGTTCAAAAGCTTACTCCTCAAAACTGATGTTTCCTGCAAAGATGTGTAACGGTCAAATTTAATGGAAAGACGACTCTGAGAGAATGCATAGGACAGGAGAAAAGCCACAACTAATAATAGTGATAGCTATAATAAAAGTAAAATTAATAATAATAATAATAATATTCAGAGCATGAATATGGTGCAAAGAAGAGGGAAGGTATCAGTAAAGATAAAGAGGTACAACATTGCCCTAAGTAGGGCCACCAACATTCGAGAGAGGGGGTAGATGGGCTCCGAACCCAAGTCCTCGTGCTTTTGGGTGGGGGGTAGCCTAACTCCTACACCGAACCCAACAACTCATTCAACAATGCAATTAAGAGATGACAATTAAACTTTAATTAGTTTCTAGGTCATAGAAAGCACAATTTAAACATGCATATATGCTCCGAAAGTATTTAAAAAACAAAAACCGAGCGAACTTGCAAGTACAAGAAATATGCAAAGAGAACTCACAGGTAGAGCTTGAAGCATGAAAAGTGCATGCCCAAGGAATGCCGCATCAAGACTAGTAGGCCTGCATGATAAATAATTAGCAATTAGCCAATAATGTATCATCGTAATATTCGTATGCTACAATTCTTTTGATCGAACAAATAAATATCATTACAAAAGGAAAAAAGTACGGAAAGTTAAGGACATCTTGTCCTCAAAAACACAACCAAGGAACAACCAAAAAAAAAAAAAAAAAAAAACCTGAAACTAACAACATAAAGTAGTCCTTCTCTCCATATCAGCTAAAGCTATATCAACGAAGCCCAAATCTCTTAGTTCAAAGAGCTTCTAAAAAGCCCACCTTTTTTTGCCATAAGAAATTAATTGGCGTATATGATCTTTAAGAATCACATTACTTGTATTCTATAGTGACAGCAAGATGCCACAAAACTGAAGAACATTTTATGTAGTAAAGAAATTAACATTTAGCAAGGAATCAGGAGGCCACCTGTGTCCAAAGAGAAAAGATTCTTCCCCCAGCCGAGTCGAAAGGGCTCCGTATGCCATGCTTGCCTTTCTGTAAATCTGTACAGATTTAACAAAACACTTTGTTATTTTTACCATTAAGTGAAAGTAAACAGTTCCATAGGAAAAAGGCCTTGGCTAGGATCAGAATATATAAAGCTTAATGTTCCTTTTCTTGTACAAAAAACCTTTTCCGTCTTAGTTCTATTGTTTCTTTGCATAACTCCATAACAGCAATTACAAATAAGGAAAATGTTTTGCTCCATTGAAGAAAAATTGACTTCCCCTAAATGAAATGGGAAAACATTATCCTTCACAAAGGGAAAAATGTTTGCGCAGTGATCTCATGTCATATACTTCACTTCAACCTCAACTTGGCCCAGAGTGAACCTTATACAAATTTATAAAATGAAACCATTTTCTTTAACTAGAAAGACAAACTTTAAAAAATATATTTTGTAAAGAAAAAAATTTTGTAAGAAAAATATTCTACTTTGAAACAAACGGAGCCTAATAGAAAAGGCATGGAGAATTCATAAGTTGAACTTCCCTATATAATGTGTTGGGCAATAAAAATGAACACTAACAAAAAAAGTTGGAACTATTCAAATTCACCAGATGTTGCATATTCTTCAAGCTTGGGCCGGCCCAGACCCCAGGTAAGGGCCCCTTTTAAGAATTAGTTACATTATTAGTTTTTTTTCTATCTCATGTTACGAATTGGAGTAGGAGAAATAATGATCGATATATGATACTCTATAAACTCATGTAAATGACCTACATATTAACTAGTGTTATACTATAAAGAGGATTATTCGAGGTGTGCTTTAATTGGTTCGAAAACTTCAGTTACCGAAAAAGGAACCCACTAGTAAAAACTTACTTTGGACCCTATAATCTCTGACCAGGCATACATAGACTAGAGAAGCACAAGACAAAGACAGAACCATATTTCATCATATTATTGACAATTACACGTAAATGCATTTTTAAAGGGGAAAATATGAGCATGTGTCCAAAATTTGCATTATACACATTTTTTTTTAACTAACAGAGCTTTTGGGCATACATGAAATAGAGAAGCTCAAGACAAAGACCGAACCTCGTCTTCTCTTCTATCAGCATTTTCTTTAGTTATACCAAGCAGCTGTTTGGCAGTATGAACTTGTTTGAAGTACAGAATCTTTCCAATCAGCCAGGGAATATCAGAATAAAAGATCTTTTGCGCTGAACTCCCGTCTAATCCCAACCAGAGCTCATACATAACGGCTTCCATAAGCCAGCTGTCAACCATCGCCTTTGTAGATATCCACTCAGGGATTGTGCGAAAATCCGAGTCCAGGTCAGCGATACCATCTTCTCTCAAACATTCAATAAGCCCGCCTTTCTCATTGTTGTAGGCCACATAAGTACCAGCCTCAACGTAAGGAATCTGATCTACAAGAGTAAAACGAAACTACGTCAACATGATTTCATGTAAATGGCATCAAAATTAGGCTTTGCTTGGTTTGACAGAAATCATTTTCTGTTCTATTTCAATAATTTTCTTGTGTGAATAGTTAGTAACAATAAACTAAAAGGATAATCTTTTCCTAGAACAAAAGTCGACTTTCTCTCAAAGAAAGGGAATGAGATTTTCCTTCACGAGAGGGAAAACATTTTCCTTTTTAGTCTTACACCTTCGCCCTCAAAGGGACCTTAATTATATCAAATATAATTCATTGCAAGTTTATATAGTGAAATTGTTTTCTTAAATCAAAAAATATATATATTTTAAGAAAAAAAAATTTATATATATATTTTAAGAAAAAAAATTTAGTCAAAAAATTTTTGAGGACAAATATTTTCCAAAATGTTTTGTTCCACCAAACGGAGCCTAAGAGAGGAAAATGTGCTTGCCAATTCTAAGGTCTTCAGTCAAAGTGACGTCGTCCTCAGATTGCAGCAAAAAACATCAACATATATATATATATATACAGCTAAGAGCATTTTGGAGGACAGTGAAATAAGACAATTCACTAAATTAATGCTTGTAAGTTGCAGCTCGCCACAGAGTAAAAGCAACGATTTTCCATAGTAATAATTTTTGAACCGAATTGGAAAATGAATGCAGATTTAACATGGCACTATGGAAGGCGATTAGTCCATGGAATCAAATCATGATCTGTCATCACTCAATTATCGAGGTCACAGTGTCACAGAAGTGAGGTTTCGCGACATTAAGTGATAGATCATTGACAATCATGCGGGGTTCTTTTCAGAAATATAAGTTGCTTTTAAGCCTTAATTTTGCAAAAGTTCAAAAGAATAGCCAAACAATCATTAGTTTTTACCTCTTTCATGCTTTTTAAAATATGAAGACATTTACAAACAAATTTTACTGAATAAGATACAACATATATACATTATTAAGGCCGTTATAATAGTACCATCAGTTAACGCTGTCGCAAAAGAAGCATGGGTTGCCGTTTCAAGCATCTCATAATTGAGGTACTACCATCAACAGTTCCAACATGAACGAGGACTGCTGAACATGGATAGAACAGAGTTCAACTTGCATGTCTCTCCTTCCTTTTAGTTAGTCCATTAATGGAAAGATCAAAAAATCGTTTTATAACCAAGCAAAAGAAAATCTAATTTCGGATCTTTTTGCAGATTAAACGCAAAGATCATGATCCACCTTCAGTTCGATAGCCATCTCCCCCCCACCCCGCCCCCCCCCCCAAAAAAAAAAAAAAAAAAAAAACCATTTATCACCAATGACTTGCCACCACAGCACCTCTCCCACCATCATAACTTGCCACCACCATGATCCGTTCCGCCACTATGACAACTAGGGTTGCCCACCATCAGATTATGCTACCGCCCACCACCACGGTTTGCCGTCTCCGTGATCCACCCCTTCTAATATGACCCTCCACCATCGACCATATTCACCTCTTTCACCACCATCGTTGATATAACCCTACCATCATCAATCACCACCATCCATGGCAACATGGCCACCCCTCCATCCACCACTATGAGTCACCATGACCATGGCCTGCCTCCACCACCACTACCCTCCGCCCACCATTATGTCCTGCTACAACCCACCACCAGTACCACCCACCATCACCATTTGCCACCATGACTTCTTGTCATCATGATCCACCTCCACCCGTCACCCTATTTGATCACCATAGCTTGACCAAGATCTTAAGGCTAAAGTCACCACAATAACAAACTCGCTCAATTACTACCTCGCAACCTGTATCGTATCAACACCTCCAGCTCAGCAACAATGCTTTTGATAAGATATGATGTGGCGCAACAGGAAAAACTAAAAATTTCAAACTCAACTCTCAAATTCTGAATTTAATTTCATTCAAAGATATTTCCATAAAGTACATAAGGGTCCTATTTATAGGGTAGGAACCCTGAACTAGAAAAGATAAAAAAGTATAATCCTAATCTCACTAGGATAAAGAAATTAAGGTCCTATTCTGATTAAAAACTTTAAACTAAATAAACTTGACCAACCGTAAAGTAAAAAAAAGGAAAACAACTAAGCAAGAAATTCGCAATTGGAAGGGTTGTTCAAGGCCCAACAAATTTATAATACATTGGGTATATTAGCGGGCCTATTCCATCTTAGTGTCCTAATTAATCATAAAAATTAAATACAAATTAATCATAAAAATTAAATAAAGACTCCTAACTAATCATAAATTCTTCTCGTATAGTACTTCCTAAAACGCTTCGATTGTATTACATCAAGATATCCCCTATGTACAAATTTCTAGGTTTCCAAAGTTCTTTCTCTATCGTCGTAAGTTCTGTGTTTCAAGGATCACGGTTCCTGTGCTGCTAGGGACAAATCCAAGAATGATCTTGTGCCATCAAGGGTTAATCTATGTGTCTTACTGTTGTCATTAGACATTATGTAATGACTGGTCTGCAACTCCTTTCAAATTATACAAGCCGTGGCAGTATATATCAACATCTTTTCTAGAAAGGTTTGCACACAAAGATAACATAGCATACCTCCTGGCCTCCTAGAAACTGCTATCTTGTTGTTCATATACAAATGGGACAAAGAACACCATATTGGTCAACTGAAGGACAGAAAGCAGATGAGTGTACAGTTCCGAAATTTATTTACAGTTTCTTGATATTTGGCATACAAAGAGAAGCTGAAGAAGAAAAATTCTCCTTGCATATTTTGTCCGTCATTGACATACAGCGCTAATAATACCCCTAAGCCGATTATAACTGCATATCGAACAATGCCTACCTGTATAAAATTCAGAAACAGCCTAGAGGAAAGGCTGAATACAGCTTACCGTCCCCAAACCCTACCTTGACAAGAGCCTCTTTACAGCACTGAGTAGTTGTTGGACAAATTGATTAAGAATACTCAATATCCATAAGCTTGGTCCTTCTGTATTCATTTGACCAAGGCCTCACCTCACTTACCACTCAGCATCATATAACTGGAGAATCACACAATCCTAGATCCCACTTAATATTGAATAACCCAACAACCAGTTCTATAGCCATGACTTTAAAACAGGGGGGAAAAAATGAACACCAATTTCAGGATCAATTACTTCATTTCACAACTCGTAAAGTTCATCATAGTCCATAGGAAATTCTATCTTATATCCAAGGTACCGTGGTCCACACTCATGGAGAGTTTTAGGCCCCCCAGTAATTGGTTCTAGGCTTGTGATTTTAATATTAAAACAACAGCAAAGCACACATCCTAACTACTCGACTTTGAGTATCAATCATTCATTGCTCACCAACCTATGAAGTTCACGGTACTTCACAGGATATTCTATCTTATGCCCGGTGTAGCATGCACACACACGCAAAAGGTTGGATCCTAACATAAATCTGACTATTTTTTATGTAACTGGGCACATACTTACATCAGGTCCAAGGTAGTATTTCCCTGTTTATATAAGTTCTCAACTCCAACTAGCATACCAACTATCAACACAACTGAATATTTGACTTCCAGATAACAAAAAGAAGAAGAATGATTTCTCTGATGATGATGATTGCCAAAAACAATACGAGCAGCAACAATAATAATAAAGTTAGTACAACAAACAGCCCGAACTATTCCTTCAAATCGAAATAACCCCTTGACTTTCAATTTCATCAAAAACAACCACCAAAGTGTCATTTGTATTAATTAGACCCTCAACTTTCTGTCCAAACTTAACTACGTAACCATCCAAAGTCATGTGCACATCAGTTAATTAGTTTAAATTAGACTCTTCATATGGAATCATTTGAATAGCTTAATTTTTTATTTTTTATTTTTTTGGGGGGGGGGGGGGGGGGTTGTGTTCAATATGATTTTACGCAATAATTGAGAGGGTCGGACTTGCATTTCTCCTGGTAATAATAGAGTAATGAATACCACTGCCTATATCAATCAATGTCAAACCAGAAATACACAAATCTCACAAGCAAGGATGAATTTCGATGATAATGATCTTTCAATAACCAAGTACAAACACAAAACAAAGACAACTATGGATTTATACACGTTTGGCTCAGAGGAAAATATTTTTCTTATGAAATTTTTTTCTCACAAATATTTTCAAACAAATTGTTACTCTTAAAAAAAATTTCCTCGCTAAACAAAATAGTTTCTACAGCGACCCAACGCAATACTGCTGCAACACAACCCACAAAAATAGGAAGTTCCAAAATGAGCCGATAAAGGACCACTTAAGCCTAAAAGAGGAAGACCTTGTTACTTTTTAGTTTTTAATGCAGGGGTCAAATCACTTATAATTGATCAAAACCCAAATATTTAACCAATGTGGGATTGGGACATTACGGTTTCATTCTATCAATCTGTATACGCCTCACGCTTGGCTAAGTTCAGGAAAATGTTTCATGTTTTCTACTTCCGTTTAGGAAACATCAACTTTCCCTCTATGGAGCAAAATATTTTCCATAGTTGTAGCTACTACTACTGTTAGGAAAATGTCTCAAAATTACTTGGCATATTAAGGAGAGGGCCGTGAGGAGTTCGATCGATCGAGGTGGAGCTCGATCGATCGGGAAAGTTACGTCAAACCAAGGACGCCTCCAGTGAGCAGGCCGATCGATTGGCAAGGAACCGATCGATCGGGACCCCCCAATCGATCGGGAAACGCGTTTCCTGCGCGGCTATAAATACAGACGTAGGGTACGTCATTGGGGATCCAAAAGCAAAAGTGAGGTAATCTTCTCAGCGGCGCCGCCACCAATATAAATTGAGTGTGAGAGAATATTGTAATTCTTCTTCTTTTGATTCAATAATAAAAGCTCCAATCTTTGCCCGTGGTTTTCTCCCCTTTCGATTGTAAAGGGATTTCCACGTAAATCATTGTGTCTATTGTTTCGTTTCTCTTTTAGTCCGTTTATTTTTCGTTATTGTCGTGGTATTTGATTCGATTGTCATCCGGGAGAATTGTTTATTTCCGCACAAATTGGTATCAGAGCCTGGTTCTTCGAATTGATACAATGGCATCAGGTATTAAGACCGAGGTTGAGAAATTCAATGGCCAGAGAAGCTTTAGCTTATGGCAAGTCCGTGTGAAAGGACTCCTGACTCAGAACGGCTTGAAGAAAGCACTGAAGGGGAAAGAGAAGAAACCCAAGACTATGACCGAGGCACAATGGGAAGAGTTGGATGATAAAGCTCTCACGGTGATACAGATGTGTTTGGCTGATGATGTTCTGTCAGAGGTCTTGGAGATGAAAACCGCAAAGGAGTTATGGGAGAAATTGTTAGACATGTTTTGCCACAAGTCAGTCTCTAACAAACTCGCAGTGAAGCGTCGGTTATTCACTTTCCGTATGACAGAAAGTACATCTCTTAAAAACCATCTTAGCGAGTTTACCTCAATTATACAAGAATTAAAGGCTTTGGATGATGTCCCTAAGGACGAGGATCAAGCTATGATATTACTGTGTTCGCTCTCTAATTCGTATAAGGGCTTCGTAGAAAGCATGATATACGGGGGTAGGCCAATCATTACTGTTGATGAGGTAAAAAGAAAACTTGTGAGTAAAGAACGGGTAGATAGGGAATTATCTGACTCGGTGAATGACTCAGGTAGTGGTTTGCATGTGAGAGGTAGACCAGAACATAGAGGATCCAATGGTGGGAATAAGTCTAGGTCCAAATCTAGACATAAGAACTTGTCGTGTTATTATTGTCACAAGAAAGGGCACATAAAGAAAGACTGTTACAAATATAAGAATAAATCGAAAGAGGGTAACAGGGGTGACCAGGGCAAGGACAAGTCCGCTGAGGCTAGTGTTGTAGAGGAGGATAGTGAAGGGGAGTTTCTATTAGTTGCTGATTCTCAGTCCAGGTCCAAGGATAAGTGGGTCATGGATTCAGGTTGTTCGTTTCACGTTACTCCAAACAGAGACTGGTTCTCCACGTATAAGTCTATACAAGGTGGGGTTGTCTTGATGGGTAACGATGCTGCTTGTAAGGCAGTAGGGATTGGGACAGTCCGTGTGAGAATGTTTGATGGGGCTATTAGAACCTTAAGTGATGTACGTCACGTCCCGGAGTTGAAAAAGAACTTGATTTCTCTAGGTACTCTTGAGTCTAGTGGGTACAAGTACACTGCTGAAGGTGGAGTCATGCGGGTCAGTAACGGTGCTTTAATTGTGATGAAAGGAAATAGGGTTGGTACTTTGTATGAGCTTGCAGGTACAACCGTGACAGGTTCAGTTGCTGTTTCCACATCTGCTATGACAAATGCAGAGATCACAAGACTGTGGCACATGAGAATGGGTCATATTGGTGATAAGGCATTGTCTGAGCTGAGTAAGAGGGGACAGCTTTATGGTCAGTCAACAGGACTGATGGAATTCTGTGAGCACTGTATTTATGGGAAGCAAAAGAGAGTCAGCTTTAAGTCAGCAGTGCATCAGACCAAGGGAACGTTAGATTACATACATTCTGATCTGTGGGGACCTTCCAGAGTGGCTTCTAAAGGTGGGTCCAGGTATCTTCTAACGTTTACTGATGATTACTCACGTAAAGTTTGGGTCTATTTTTTGAAGCAGAAAAATGAAGTGTATGATATCTTTAAGAAGTGGAAAATTATGCTTGAAAAACAGACAGGGAAGCCGATCAAGAGGTTGAGGACTGATCATGGTCTTGAGTTTGTCAAAGGTGACTTCACTAGATTTTGTGAAGATCAGGATATAGTCAGACACAGGACATGTACAAGTCGACCTCAGCAAAATGGAGTGGCTGAAAGGTTAAACAGGACGTTACTTGAGAAGGCTCGATGTATGCTTTCAAATGTAGGTTTAAAGAGAGAATGGTGGGCAAAAGCAGTTAGCATGGCTTGCTATCTTGTGAACAAGACACCGCATTCTTCATTACAGATGAAGACTTCTGTGGAGGTATGGTCTGGTTCAACTTCTGATTATTCTCGGATTAAAGTTTTTGGTTGTCCTACATATGCATATGTTAATGATGGAAAGCTGGAGCCTAGGGCCAAGAAGTGCATCTTTCTTGGTTATTCATCAGGTGTGAAGGGATATAGATTGTGGGATCCAAGTGCTCAGAAGTTTCTGACTAGTAGAGATGTTACTTTTGATGAGTCTGCTCTATTTAATCCGCCACACGCACCCTCCATTGACAGAAATACAGTTCAGGTTGAGACACCTGATGTTGCAGAGATACAGTCAGATCAGCAGATTGTTCAGCTAGAGAGTATTCCAGCACCTCAGGTACGGGTTTCTGATGTTGTTACTGATAATGCAGAAACGGGTCAGCAGGTGGAGAATAATACTATAGCTAGTGATAGACCCAGGCGTCAGATCAGGCCTCCTGAGAGATATGGGTATGAGGAGATGATTGCTTATGCCCTCACTTCTGCTGAGTCGTTAGATGACAGTGAGCCGACTTCTTATTCAGAGGCTGTATCGAGATCAGATGCTGATAAGTGGCTCGTTGCTATGAATGAAGAGATGCAGTCTCTTCATAAGAATCAGACTTGGGAACTGGTGAAGCCTCCCACAGGGAAAAGACTAGTTGGATGCAAATGGGTCTTCAAAAGAAAAGAGGGCATTCCTGGAGTTGAAGATGCAAGGTACAAGGCACGTTTGGTAGCTAAAGGCTATAGTCAGGTACAAGGTGTTGATTTTCATGATATATTCTCACCTGTAGCTAGACATACTTCGATTCGTGCATTGTTGCCTTTAGTTGCTATGCATGATTTAGAGCTTGAGCAGTTAGATGTAAAGACTGCATTTTTGCATGGTGAACTAGAAGAAAATATCTTTATGCATCAGCCCGAGGGTTTTGTTATAGAAGGAAAAGAAGATCATGTGTGTTTGCTTAAAAGGTCTTTATATGGCTTGAAGCAATCTCCTAGGCAGTGGTATAGGAGATTTGATCAGTTCATGACAGGTCATGGGTTCATCAGGAGTAAGTACGACAGTTGTGTGTACTTCAAAAAGACTGATTCAGGCTTCGTTTATTTGCCTTTGTATGTTGATGATATGTTGATTGCAGCACGAGACATGAAAGATGTTGATGACTTGAAATCTATGTTGAAGAGTGAATTTGAGATAAAGGATCTTGGAGTAGCTAAGAAGATATTAGGCACGGAAATTCGTAGAGACCGAGAAGCTGGAAAATTATACTTGTCTCAGGAGAAGTATATTGAGAAGGTGTTAGACAGGTTTCATATGAAGGATGCTAACCCGGTTAGCACGCCCTTAGCAGCTCACTTCAGACTCTCGGCATTAGATTCGCCTCAGACTAAGGAGGATGTCAGGTACATGCCTCAGATTCCCTATTCTAGTGTAGTGGGCAGTATTATGTATGCGATGGTTTGCACGCGTCCAGATATTGCTTTTGCAGTGAGCCGAGTTAGTAGGTACATGGCGAATCCGGGTAAAGAACATTGGCATGCAGTGAATTGGATTCTCAGGTATCTTCGTAGAACCTCTGATTTGTGTTTGGAATATGGGAGAAGTAAGTGCTGTTTGGTTGGGTATGTAGATTCTGATTATGGTGGAGACCTCAATAAGAGGAAGTCCACTTCAGGGTATGTGTTTTGTTTAGGTGACACAGCTATCAGTTGGAGAGCGTGTTTACAGCCTGTTACAGCACAGTCTACTACCGAGGCCGAGTATATGGCAGTTACAGAAGCATTCAAAGAAGCTGTCTGGTTGAGAGGTTTGATCAGCGAAATCAGTGTCGAGCAGGGGACAGTTAGAGTGTACTGTGATAGTCAGTCCGCCATTCACCTATCGAAAGATCAGATGTCACATCATGACCGAAAGAAGCATATAGATGTGAAGCATCATTTTATTAGAGATCTGATTGAGGAATGGAAGGTGGAGTTGAGGAAGATTGGGACTGAGGACAATCCAGCTGACATGTTCACAAAAGTTCTACCAGGAAGCAAGTTCGAGCATTGCTCGAATTTGGTGGGTCTTTCAGTTTGATGCATGTTAGCCCCGGTTGAGGGGGCGTTTGTGGAGAAGGTGGAGTTGTTTTATTGTTGATGTTAATTTTGAGCCAAGGTGGAGATTTGTTAGGAAAATGTCTCAAAATTACTTGGCATATTAAGGAGAAGGGCCGTGAGGAGTTCGATCGATCGAGGTGGAGCTCGATCGATCGGGAAAGTTACGTTAAAACAAGGACGTGTTTCCTGCGCTGCTATAAATACGGACGTAGGGTACGTCATTAGGGATCCAAAAGCAAAAGTGAGGTAATCTTCTCAGCGGCGCCGCCACCAATATAAATTGAGTGTGAGAGACTATTGTAATTCTTCTTCTTTTGATTCAATAATAAAAGCTCCGATCTTCACCCGTGGTTTTCTCCCTTTTCAATTGTAAAGGGGTTTCCACGTAAATCATTGTGTCTATTGTTTCGTTTCTCTTTTAGTCCGTTTATTTCTCGTTATTGTCGTGATATTTGATTCGATTGTGATCCGGGAGAATTGTTTATTTCCACACAACTACGAAGTTATACAAACAAATAACAAAATTGAAACAAAAAGAAGTTTTCCACCGAAACAAACGGAGTTTTAAATGAGAAAAAACAATACCTGAATCAGGAAAAGTGGAATGGAAACACAAGTTGAAAGGAACACGAGCCAATTTGAGGTAAAAGTAAACAGGCAAGCAATTAGGGCACGCTGTAGGGAGCCCAAAGCTAGGGTTCCTCGTCACAAGATTCAACCCTTCTTCTCTCACTTCATCCATCTCTCTTCCCTCTCTCTCCTACCTTCACTACTTTCGAATTCAAACACCACGAATATGCAATTGCATCAATGAATTGATCCGGGATGATGAAGAACTACAACTACACATATGCAATTGCAACAATGAGATGTCGCAAGATGCTAAAGAACTACAGATTCCGGGGAAATGGTGATCTGATTGTGATTTCGCGGTGGATGAAAGCTAGGGTTCCGGCGTTTTGATTCCAGTGATTGTGTGTTATGTTCAATTGGCAAATTGGGGAATTGGGTCAGGCTTGTAGAAAGAGGGTCTTTTTTCTAATAATTACAAAATTGCAATATAAAACAGACATTCATACAAACGAGACGCTAGTCAATCCGTACAAAAGCCAGATCTAAACAGAGATAAAAGCAGTAAAACCGCTACATAACTACCACCACCGGGAATGATGGACCAAGAACAGAGGAAATGAGCCAATGTACTACAGTTGGAATTGAGGTTGACAAGGAATCGGGCTTGTAGAGAGAGTTATTTGATTGATCTATGAAATTAAAACTGGAACTTGCAATTACAATTTTAATCACAAATTCAAGAATAACGACTAGTTGCGGATCGTTAAAATAGCTAAAGTAGTGTTGATTTTTTTTTTCAATAATTAGTAACAGAATCACAATACAAATGAGGTAACTCAAACAAACGAGCCCTGAGTCAACCTATAAATAGATGAAGATCAAAACAAAAAAAATATAACAAACAAACAGGAATACACTAAGAGCCCCAAACACTCCTAAGAAAGACTTGAAAATAGGACAAATCAAAAGAAATAAATATAGGACAAACAACCCCCTAATTTATCAAAACAAGCGCTCACGCATAAGCAGATTATAATCATCAAAATTCAACCATAGTCTTTTCCTCATCTCCCATGTGCGCTTTGCAGCAAAGAGCTTACCGACATCATTAACACTATCACCCACCAGATTCCCCTTTTTTTGTTTGCTAAAGGCCTTCACTAATCTCTTTGCGTTGTTCCTGACCGACGTGTCTTTTAGAAAATCTTGTAGCTTCTGCTTATCTTGCTCTTTCATCTTGCGTTTCAATGCACTCCTACCCCCTTTTGTCGCACCCAACTTAGGGATCTAACATCCCGCCAACGCTTTTTCTCTTTTCTGTCCAACTATGCTAGACTCCTCCATAACGACACCCACACCTAGATATTCCTGAGCAAACTTTGGGGGGCTCGAAACCCGCCGGATACTCAAGTTCGAAGGACCCTGAGTCATTATTACTTACGGCATCCCGGGCTTTACTCTCATGGGACGATGTCTGATCATGAGATTGAATTATTTCGGCTATATCTTTCTCAACTAAGGGTAGGGGGAGAGGAAATTGTTGGTTTACTCGAACTTCGTAGATTGGAAGTTGCGAAAGGGCTGGGGGAAGGGAGGAAGAAGAGATGAGTGCGGCAATGGCAATCCTAGGCCCATCTCCCGCTACACTAACCATCAACATGAATAGCAATTGGGGCCCAAAGCTTGCCCGACATCTTTTCTTGAATTAAAATATCCGTCAAATCTTAGAAGTTCATTTAATTTTTTGTAATTTATAACTATTGGAGCTTTGCCTTTTCTATTTTTGCATGGTTTCTTATCATCAGCGCAGAATTAGAACGAAAACTTATTACATCTTCAATTAATCCTTTTTCTAATAACTCTTTCGACTGTTTTTTGAATTCATCTACATCTTGTTTAGTGTAGATCATTGGTTTTAATCTTGTAATAACATTTGGATCCCTTAGTTTAAGGGGTGGAATATCATGGACTATTATCCCGTAGTTTAAGTAGATATCAGTAAAATTTTCAATTACTTCTTTACATGACCATTGTGTTTCCTGTAAACTATAAATTTGATTTTGAGTTTTGTTTTCCTTCATCATTCATATTTTTTTGGTGCAAACACAGAAGTGCATTTATATTGGGGTTGGTCTAATAATGGTATTTTAATTGTTTCATTATAAAGGCTAAAAATTATATTATGATGGTTTAATGATATGGGGACATATTTCTAAATGAAATTTGTTCCTAATAAAAAGTCTCCTGCTATACAAGGAAAATAAAGAATTTTAGGTGTTATACATCTTTTTTCATTTAACCATATAGCTGTGTCTTTAACTTTTAAATGAATTGTGATTTTGTTCCCATCAATTCATTTGACTAATATTGAATTTTTTATTTCCACTCATTTTTCAGGTGGTAACGCATTCCATCTACAAGATGAAGCAGTTACTTTTGTGTCAATTAATACTTTTAAAAAAATATGGTTTATATCCTTTAAACTAAAAATATCTTGTGACATAAAAATATATTTTCTTTTCTATTTTGGGGCAAAAGATATTTTATCATATTCTCCTCTAAACACTTGCAATGAACTTATTTATTCTTGCCTGTGGGATATTCTCGGTAGGACAAGTATTTCTAGTGTTTTTATAGTCTTTTGAATTTATTAAGCTTGATGACGATGAGGTTTCTTGCCTTATATTTGATAATTGTTGTGTATTGGATAATCGTTGTTTCGCCGTACCTACTCGTGGTAAGTAAACATTGTTTTTACATTTTGGATTAGAATTTGGTTCTCTAAAATAAAGGTTTTCCTGGTGCTATTAATTCTTTATCAACCCGTTGTAAATTCCTTTCCTCATCGCTAAAGTCACATGTCAGTTTTTCTAAACTCCATTCTTTCGGTATTGTAAGATTTGTCCAATACATCAATCTTGGTTTTATTGCTTTTTCATATTTTTATACAGTGTATTTATTAAAGTCTTTTACTAATGCTTTTGTAGTATTTGTTAGTTCACGGATTGTTATCCATCTAACTGATAGGTCTTATGCTTTATGACACGTACTAAGGTTTTTGGCATGAATTCTAACTTTAACTGAGTTTGCTATTAAATGATCAGTAATTGAGGCAAAGAAATTTGATTTTATTTTAAACCAAACTATTCCATTTACTAAATTTGACTTTACTCATCCTATAACAGCTTTCATATGATCATAGAATCTTTTATCAAAGGCAGTAGTTGTTAATGGAACATCAATCCCTACTCTAAAGAGAGTAGTTATTTCGACTTACATTAGTCATACATGTATGTATTTTACCTTAGGGTATCTGATTTTTTACCAATTTTTTCTCTGCTAAATAAGGAGATTTCTGTCATCCCCTCAGCATTAAGCCTTGCTCAAGTGTTTCCAAAGTATTGTTCAAATATTTTTTCAGTCCAAAAATTTAAAAATATTTTTGTTATATTTCTTGGAGTTTTATTTTTTGTTATGTTGCAAAGTTTTCTATTTATTCTCTTGAGAAAGATATTTCTTCTTTTTGAATTTTTCCTAAAGTTGTAGGTTTGTTTTCATCTGAAGATGGTTCTTCTAACTTGTAGTCATCTGCCATAAAAATAATTTCTTTCACTTCATCTGCTAGGTTTGCTACTTTTTCATCAAATGATTTTGAAATTTCAGATGATTCTAAATTAAACTTTTTAATTCATAAATTACATTGTCTAGGTCAGAGATGTCTTCTTTATACATTATTTCTCAATCTTTTTCTTATAATAATTTTGTCATTTTTTTAGTTCCTTTTGATTTATGAGGGCATGAAGGTGCCAAATAGCCTTCCTCATTACAAGTAAAACTTCTACATTTACTTTAAAGCTTATTTGTTGGATTCTTTTGAGCCGAGTCCGGCTCATTATCGAGCTCAAAACCGAGCTAAGCTTGCTATCAAGTCAAGCTCGCTATCGAGCCGAGCTTTTATGTTACTATCGAGCCATTATCATACTATTTTTGAACCAATACCAATTATGAAATGAGCCCTTAATGAACTTTTAACGAGCTCATATCTAGCCCTAATCAAACCGTTTGCAAACTTTAACAAACTCGGCTTATTAAACTTATTGAACCTACTCGAACTCGGCTAAGTAAGCAATCAATCCCTCATAATGAACATGAACGAGCTCTAATAGATTTCGAACACGAGTAGTTCATCGAACGATAGATTCATTAACACCCCTAGCTGAGTGCCAGCCCAATGAAGATCGATCTCACAGGCTTACAACTCTAAACAAGTTTGTATGAGTCTATTCTAATGCAATTTATTAGTTTAAATGTGTTCAATATCGAGTATAGTTTGAGGCTAAATAAGTTGAGTTTGAGTCTAAACAAGTGTAGATCAAGCTTAATATGTATAAATAAGTCAATCTTAGTTTATAACTCGTTGAGTTAGGCTCAAGGTCTACCTAGTGGAACCGAGCTCTAGTTTGAAGTTTTTGACTAGGTGAATAAAATGTGTTGATGGGCTCCGGAGTATTATAAATCTTGAATCTGGATCAACTCTTTTTAAATTTGAGCTGAGTCAACCCAAGCTCAGTGAAGCTCAAGAATGCTGTCAAGGCAATGGGGGAGATCGACGACTGTGATGGTGCCAATAATAGGTACTGGCACAGATGGACGATGGCGAGGACATTTTAGTAATTTAGCTAAATATGGTGTTCTAGTCAAATAAGTTATTCTTTAATTACTTTTATTTTTTCGGATGCTATATTTACAAAACTTGACTCCGGATCCTATTAGAACCCTGAAGTCAAGCGTGCTTGGGCAAGAGTAGGGGTGGCCAAAGGGCGGGCTGGGCCGGGCCTGGGCCGGGCCAGGCCCTGCTCCCGGGGGCCTCAAGGGGTAGGCCCGGTGGGGGCCTACAGTGCGGGCGGGCCGGGCCTGAGCCCGCCTTTTTAAAGAAATTTTTTTTTAAATAATACAAAGTCGTTTTGTACTAAAATTATTGTAATTCATTGATAAATAATATGAGATACAAAAGTATACAAAAAAAATAATGTTAAATATCTGTAATAAAATAAAATATACAATAAGTAATGGTAAGTATCTTATAAAAAAATAATGGTACATAAATAACGTAACAAATATAAGTACAAATACAATGCAGTTGATGCTTAATATTTAAAAGTACAAATTTGTTTATCAAAAAATACAAAGTTTGACATATGGGAGGTGCGGTCGTTTTTTGACGTAAATATTTAAAAGTAAATATTTGACATACAAAAGTGTTGATATCAGTCCCCTTTGGGGGGTATCTAGGCCATCATTTGAGGTATCAGTTGTGCGGTCGTCTTCTTCATCGCTCGATGAATCCAGCTTCATTCTCTGTTGATCTCTTGCCTCTGCTAGTAGCCAATCCTTCAAGCACACGGACATCTCCAAGCTTGACGGCGATAGCTTCGCCCTCTTCGTTCCAAGCAACCTGCCACCAAGACAGAAAGCACACTCCGATGCTACTGAAGACACCGGACAACTTAGTATATCACGTGCCATGGTGGAAAGCACGGGATACTGGGTTTGGTTTGTGTTCCACCATTGTAAAAGGTCAAAATGCGGGTTGGCCGGCTGCCCGAAAATATGGACCATAGGTGTCCGCAAATAATAATCTAGCTCGTCACATGACGTGGGGGCTACCGTGGGGGTAAATTGCTCCAACAGCTTCCACGAATATGATGTGTGTGAACAACTTTCACTAGATGTGGAAGATCCTACTGCAGCAATACTAGGATTATTGGACGCTAATTGACGGGAATATTGAGAAAATAAACTATGCAAGTCATTATCGACATCGGCAATGAAAGTGTCGATATTAAGAGTAGGATGCAAATACTTGAAAAAATATTGGCAAAATAAGTTGAAACCCTCGCGTTTACAACGAGGGTCTAAAATAGTTGCCAAGCAGTATGTAAGAGGTAGTTCAGAACAATATTTGGCAAACTTTTCTTTCATTGCCTGAATCGATGCGAACAAAACGGGATTGGATTCATTACCCACCATCCAATTGACAATATCAAGCAATCTTGATATTACTTGAGGCATGGTCAGATAGTAGCAACCCGAAAAAAATGTCGTTTCCTCTTTAAACATGCTAAAAAAGTTACAAATTTGATCTATTGTCTCCCAATTTATACCGGCCAGGTTGTAATCTCTCCATTCTGCACGATTTTCCTGGGCGTATTCTATTAGAACGTCTTTGTATGGTAAAATGCGCTCTAGCATTTTTACCGTAGACGACCACCTAGTTTGGGAGTCTAATTCAAATTGTTTATATTCTATGTTATGCAACCTACATAAATTTTTAAATTTTCTTTTTCTAGTGTTGGATGATTTAATTGATATTATTACGAATCTTAAGGTGGTAAGGGATGCTTTTATAAGATCTAAACCATCCATTACCATTAAAGGCAAAATGTGACAAATGCAACGAATATGGAAACACTTCCCACCTAACATGGGTCTCATTTGCCTAATTAAATGTGTAACGGCTGCAGTGTTATTGGTAGCATTGTCGAACATAATACTGAAGATATGTCGCTCTAAACCCCAGTCGCGGACTGCCGACATAATCACACCCGTAATTACCTCGGCATTGTGGGGGAAATCTAAAAGTCCAAAATGAATTATCCTCGTTTGGATGATGAAGGATTCATCGGTCCAGTGTGCCGTTATGCACATATAAGGTTGGCCGGGTTTCGACGTCCATAGGTCCGACGTCAACGAGAACATGCTCGTGTTCGTCGCAAAATGTGTGAAGACCCCAGCTTTCATCCCGTGGTACAACGTAAAAGCGTCCCGCTTTACAGTGTTCCGAGCAATCCTTACAATGGCGGGGTTCACATTTCGTTGGAGGTAGTTGACGAAATTTGGGTCTTCGCCGGTATCAAAAGGCCTTTCACTCAAAATTATATATTTAGCTAGCCCCTTTCGGTTGCTCTCTTGAGAGAACCTAAAATTAGCAAATGCACCGGACACTTGCTGTACTAGACGTTGTTGGCTTTTTTCTGAGTATTGCTCGGGGTGGCACCTAAATATATGTCTGTTTAATGTGCCCGTCCCACTGCCAGGTTGATGACTAAAATCCTTAGGTGGGTCACATAATTTACAAGTTGCTTTATTAGTTGTCTTATTAAGGGTAAAGTGCTTCCATACCCCACTAGTTGTACGCCTACTAGCATCGGTACTAGTTTCAGGCTGGGCTTCGGTGGTGGGGGTGGGTTCCTCATTAATTTGTGAATCTCCAACCCTACCACCACCTGACTCATGATATTCTTGTTATTGTGAAAAGTCATAATCTATGCTGTCATCAGTGTATGGGGGTGATGGATCTGGTTGTATAAAAGCTCGTTCTTCAGTATTAAGTAAGACAATTCTACTCCTTTTAGGGATTCTGGGTGACCGAGAAGAGCCAAAACTAGCACGAACGGCTTCAGAGGATAATGAAGAGTTGTGTGCCATATTAGGATAAGTGATTAGTATTTATAAAATGCAAGTAGTAATACAAATTAAATAACTAAAAATGCGAATCAAATAAAATTGCGATACTAAAATTACCGAAACGAGAGAACAATGAAATTCGAACTTCAGCCAAATACTTTACGAACTTCGAACTTTAGAGCACAATTTTTGCAATTAGCAAAGTTAGAGAAGATGGGAGATGATGAATGTATACAGAGAGAAGAGAGAATTGAAGATTTGGTGAGGAAATGAGTTGAGGAGGTTTAAGTATTGATAGGAAAATATATATATATATATATATATATTTTTAAATAAAGAGCCGTTGAACGGCTCTTTTGTAAAGAGCCCAACGGCTTTGTTGGGCCCGGTCCCGGGCCGGGCCGGGCTCTGAGGGCCAAAAAAAAAAGGCCCGAGGCTAGGGGTTCTTGGAAACAGCCTCCCCTCAGGGGAGCACCCTGAAGGCCCCTAAGAGGGAATACTGCGTATATCCACCCCCCTTGACCCTGCTTAGGCCTCTGCCCTTGGAATACTGGGAATGTTGCTTTTTACATTTACAAAAGTTAACTAACCTTTTATGCCGTTAGGCAACATGTACCCAGAAAGAGTTACCAAATTTAACTAACCTTTTACGCTGTTACGCAATAGGTATCCAAAAAATGCACCTCATTGTATATTGAAATGATAGGATATTTAAGTGATGAATAGTCAAACCTTAATGTAGCTAAGTGATAATTTACGTGTTTTAAAATCTTAGCATATTTGAAAAGTATATTACTAAACCTCAAATTCACAGTATTTAGTTTTCGAGTTTGTTTGGCCAAACTATAAGAAGAAAAAAAAAAAAAACAAAGAATTTGTTTAAATTTTTGCCTTATAGAGGAAACTCTATTTAAAAATATATTTTTAGGTCAAACGCCATCAAATTGAAAAAAAAAAAAAAAAAGTCATTATTAAATGTTTTTGGTTTCGAAGACATGTCTGACCAAAAAGACCATTTGTCAAAGTCTTCTAGAAACTAATAGCAAAAAAAAAAAAAAAAAAAAAATTCCAATTTCTAATGTACAAATAACAACAAGAAATCTAATGCTTGAACGGCTCCCACTAGGATACAGTTTGAGATGAAATGTACGTAGCTTTTATCCCTATAAAGTCCTACCATGAATGAAGACTGTTTTTGAGGGCCCCATTCCTAAAAAGTAAGGAGTAATATTTATAAAACTAAAAACTCAAATAAAACAGTATCAGGCATGTAAGCCAGAATAAAGTATCAATAATAGCAAACATAGAAGCCTAAGAGCGCTGTAAACTGTCATTAATGTGCTGCTTACTTTTGACAGCTATATTAGCCACACATATTACAAATAAAAACTACGAAAAATAAAAAAAATTTAAAAATTAGGCCTTGTTTGGTTGTTAAAGTAATTGAATTCTTATAGGAAGTTGTACTTTCCAGGAATTCGCTTCCTTTGTCAACATTACAATAAATAGTATAAAAGTGTTTTGTTGCTCATATGAGAAATAAAACTTCCTAAAAATTTAATTCCTATATTTTATTTAGTTGACACAATAATTTTCCATAAAATAAATTAAAACAACTATTATACCATGGTCAATCTTCCAATTTTCACTAAGTAATGGTAAAGTTGATAGAAAGGCTCACAATCGGAAGGATAAAATTGTTATATTTACAAATTACAAGCGATAGGATTATTATACAAATTAAAAGTTACTAAGAAAGTAAAACGTACTTACACTACTTTTGGTTTAACTTTTTAACAGCTTAAAGCTGTAAAAAAGACCTATTTGACTGTAAGGCTTGCGTTTGGTTGACAGAAAAGGACTTTTTACATCTTTGTTAGGCTTAAACAGAAAAATAAAAAAGCTGTTTTATAACTAGGTAGAAAAAGAAGCAAAATTTGATCTTTTTCATAGTTTATTTCAAAAATATGTTTTTGAAATATGTCTTTTACATCTTATGTGCAAACTGCTATTTCTCTTACTATTACGTCCATATGAAATATGTCTTTTACATCTTATGTGCAAGCTGCTATTTCTCTTACTATTACATCCCTAGTTTGCTTTGCATTGAGTGTGCCCGTAATGCCTGCCTTCTCATTGACATGTTTATATGCTTATTGCTCTCTCGTTGCCATGCTGCCACGCGTCTATGCTGCTAACAAGCTTATTAGGTTGGGGGGTCCTCGGAAATAGTCTCCCTTCAGGATAGCTCCCGGAAGAGAGAAGGCTGCGTACATTTACCCCCCTCCCTAGATCCTGCTTTGCGGGAGCCTTTGAGGCTCTAGGTTGTTATTGTATTTCAAAAATATGTTTTAAAAAGACTATATTAATATTAAATCTTCATCACTATGACCTACTTTTACTTGTTATCATCAACCCCGCCTACCACCATCCTTTTCACACCCATGGATCGCTAGACTCACCATTTTCCATAAGCATGAACAATTATCATCATGATTCTCGCTTACCTACTATCATTAATTGATTTATATTATTAAGTCATTTTTGTAACTATAAGAGATAAATTTCTTTTTAAAAACTTGCATCCAAACACTTTATTGTGTAAAAATGATCTTTCTGCACTGTATAACCAAACACTTCACTGTAAAAAGATATAGATCTCAAAATGACAGATCTTATTAAAACAAATAAGTTCAAAAAAGATAAGCTGAACCAAACGCACCTTTAGGGGTTTACGTAAATTACTTCCCGCATAGCAATTTCCACTTGTCATACTCTGTCTACTTTCCGCATACCAAACAAGAGTCAGAACGATATTTTTTATGAATTACAGTTTTTTGTATCTACTTCTCACATACTAAATGAAGCCTCAAAATTTAATTCTAAAAATTCGAAAACGTGAAAAGCCAAAAAACAGAGAGAGAGAGAACAAAAATGGCATTTACAGAAGATCTTTGATCCATATCCAAAAATCCCCCGACAGTTCTCACAAACTAAACTCAAGAAAAAGCCCTTCACTTCTCTGTTTGCTGGGGCCCCTTCACCCCCTATAAATAATAAGCAAATGCTCCCGTTCACACTCTCCTTCCAATTATTGATTCCATTTGTTTACTCTCTCTCTCTCTCTTTCTATTTGTGTCTCCTCTTCAGTGGACTTTTTGCTTTTGTATCTCTCGATAAACTGCACTGGGAAGGCTAGGGTTTTAGCTACCGAGGGTTTTGATGAGCTGGGTATGTGTTTGTTCATGGTAATTTGATTGTTTTTTGATTGGGAATTGGTGTTTAGGGTTCTTTTGATGGTGGGTCTGAATGCTCTGTTTGAATTGACTTGTATGAAAAGTGTTTTTGTTTTTGATTGAAAATTGGTGTTTGGGGCCCTTTTGATGGTGGGTTTGTATGTTATGTTTGAATTGACTTGTATGAGCACTGCTTTTCTTGCTTATGATTTGCTTCCTGCTTGAAAGTTGCACTGGGAAGTCTAGGGTTTTAGCAGTTGAGGGTTTTGATGAACTGGGTAAGTGTTTTTTCACGGCAATTTGATTGATTTTTGATTGAAAATTGGTGTCTTGGGCTCTTTTGATGGTGGGTTTGCAAGTTTGTGGAGTGTTTCTCTTGCTTATAATTTGCTTTCTGCTTGAAAGCTGCACAGGAAGTCTAGGGTTTTAGCAATTGAGGGTTTGATGAACTGGGCAAGTGTTTATCCATGGTAATTCTATTGGTTCTTGATTGAGAATTGGTGTTTTGGGCTCTTTTGATGGTGGGTTTGCAAGTTTATGGAGTGTTTCTCTTGCTTATAATTTGCTTTCTGCTTGAAAGTTGCCCAGGAAGTCTAGGGTTTTAGCAATTGAGAGTTTTTTAAACTGGGCAGGTGTTTATCCATGGTAATTGTATTGGTTTTTGATTGAGAATTGGTGTTTTGGGCTCTTTTGATGGTGGGTTTGCGAGTTTATGGAGTGTTTCTGTTGCTTATAATTTGCTTTCTGCTTGAAAGCTGCACAGGAAGTCTATGGTTTTAGCAACTGGGGGTTTGATGAACCGGGTAAGTGTTTATTCATGGTAATTTGATTGATTTTTGATTGAAAATTGGTGTTTTGGGCCCTTTTGATGGTGTGTTTGCAAGTTTGTGGAGTGTTTCTCTTGCTTATAATTTGCTTTCTGCTTGAAAGTTGCACAGGAAGTCTAGGGTTTTAGCAATTGAGGGTTTTTTGAACTGGGCAAGTGTTTATCCATGGTAATTCTATTGGTTCTTGATTGAGAATTGGTGTTTTGGGCTCTTTTGATGGTGGGTTTGCAAGTTTGTGGAGTGTTTCTCTTGCTTATAATTTGCTTTCTGCTTGAAAGCTGCACAGGAAGTCTAGGGTTTTAGCAATCAGGGTTTGATGAACGGGGTAAGTGTTTGTTCATGGTAATTTGATTGATTTCTGATTGAAAATTGGTGTTTTGGGCTTGTTTGATGTTGGGTTTGCTCGTTCTGTAACCTGTTTGAATTGACTTGGATGAGTTGTGTTTTATTTTGCTTATAGTTTGCTAATTTGCTTGAAAATTGCACAAGGAAGTCTAGGGTTTTAGAAATTGAGTGTTTGAAGAATTGTTTGATTGTTTAGTCATGGTAATTTGATTAAGAATTGGTGTTTAGGGCTCTTTTGATGTTGGGTTTGCACGTTCTGTTTTCAGTTGACTTGTATGTGTAGGGTTTGTTTTGCTTCTATTTTGCTTTCTGCTTGAAAGCTGCATGGGGAAGTCTAGGGTTTTAGCAGTTGAGGGTTTGATAAACTGGGTAAGTGTTTATTCGTGGTAATTTGATTGGTTTTTGATTGAGAATTGATAGGGTTCTTTTGATGTTGGGTTTGCACGTAGTGTTTGAATTGACTTGTACGAGTTGTGCCCCCCCCCCCCCCCCCCCCCCCCCCCCCCCCCCCCCCCCTCCTCTCTCTCTCTCTCTCTCTCTCGTATAGTTTGCTAATTTGCTTGTGGGTTGATTGTTTTCTATTGAGAATTGATGTTTACGGCACTTTTGATGGTGGATTGGCACGTTCTGTTTCAATTGGCTTGTATGTGTGATGTTTTCTGGCTTATAATTTGTTATCTGCTTGAAAGTTGCACAGGGAAGTCTAGGGTTTTAGCAATTGAGGGTTTGAAGAATTGGTTAAGTGTTTATTCATGGTAATTTGATTGGTTTTTGATTGAGAGTTGGTGTTTAGGGCTCTTTTGATGTTGGGTTTGCACGTTCTGTTTCAATTGACTTGTATGTGTAGTGTTTTTCTTGCTTATAATTTGCTTTCTGCTTGAAAAGTGCTCAGGGAAGTCTAGGGTTTTAGCAATTCAGCATTTGAAGAACTGCGTAAGTGTTGTGTGGTACTTTGATTGATTTTTGATTGAAAATTGGTGTTTAGGGTTCTTTTGATTTTGGGTTTGCACGTTCTGTTTTAATTATCTTGTATGAGTTGTGTTTTTCTTGTTTACTTTTTGCTAATTTGCTTGTGGATTGATTGATTTTTGATTGAAAATTGCCTTTTAGGGTTCTTTTGATGTTGGTTGTTGCAGTTCTATTTGAATTGACTTGTATGGGTATTGTTTTTCTTGTCTACTATTTGCTGTATGCTTTAAAGTGGCATTTGTACAACGGCGTAAGTGTTTCATCATGGTAATTTGCTTGTGGTTCGATAGTTTTTTGATCGAGAACTGCTGTTTAGGCCTTTTTTGATGTTTGTTTCTCATGTTCTGTTTCGATTGAGTTTGTATGAGTAGTGTTTTTTCTGTATACTATTTGCATTATGCTTGAAAAAGTGGCATTGAAACAACGGTTTAAGTGTTTACTCATGGTAATTTGGTCGTCATTTGATTTTTTTTTTTTTTTAATCAAGATTTGCTGTTTAGGGTTATTTTGATGTTGTTTTTGCACGTTCTGTTTGAATTGACTTTGCCAATTTGTATGAGTAGCGTCTTTCTTGTTTACTATTTGCTTTCTGCTTGAAAGTGGCATTCGAACAACAATGTAAGTGTTTCATCATAGTAAAACTTTAGGGTACTTAAATGATAAAATTTTTAAACCTGAAGGTACCACATTGTATATTTAGAAACGTCGGGATACTTAAATGATAAATAATCAAACCTCGAGGTACCTAAGTGATAATTTTTCCTTTTTTTTTGTATCTAAGTTTTGTATTATTTTCTTATACCATCATATTTCAATACTCTTTATTTCTTTTCTTTTTTTTTTTAATTTTTTGGTATCCCCTTTTTTCAGAATTTTAGCCATCTTATTGTAAATATTTGGATATGATATTAAATACGTCATTTCTCATCTATTCTTATTGTTGCTCTGAAAAAAATTTCTGGATCCACCACTTCGTGTCTATGTAGAAATAACGAAAAGAAAATCATCTATCTGATAAAAAATTGTTTCTATTGCAGGAAGATGTTTGAATTTCACAGTTCATACGTATCAAATTTGACATTTTCCTTTCAATAGGATGGCAACTGAAAGTCCTATTAGGATAATGGAGACATGTCAAAACTGGCCCTCTCACAAGGAAGCCGCTAGTATGACGATGGGCGACGAGGGTCACAAATATAACGGTAGGAGCAGCGCTATTCCTAATCGAAGTGGAAGTGCACCTCCAAGCATGGAAGGTTCCCTTGCAGCCATGGAAGATCTCATGCAAAGCTCAGATCTTAGAACAAATTTCTTTAGTCTCAGCCGTGACAGTGAAACCGGAGTTTCGGGGGATCGGTTAATTCCTTATTCATCATCTATTTCGAAATTTTCACCCAATGTGAGCTCAAATCCTCAGTTTCAACACTCTTTTGGCCGAGGATTTAGTGGTCCTGTTGGAAATTTGTGGAAGTTCAGTTCTGTCGATGATAGTAGCAACAGTTTCTTGCGTCTTTCTCGAGGTAGTCTTCCGACTCATAGAGAGGAGCCTGAGGATGATAGATCACCACCTCAACAGTCGTCCGATGATTGGATGGTTGGCGGCTCTACTGTGTGGCGAGGGCCGGGATTACCTTCATCTATTAGTCAGAATAAAAATATGGCGGACTTAATACAGGTATACTTCTCATCTTAGGTATCTTTTTCAGCATACACACATACATTTACATTCATGTATGTATGTACACACGCATGTATACATATGTATTTATATATAACATACCCCTATATGTATGCGAACAAAGAAATATGACACAGTTCTTCAAAAATATATTTTTATCACTGGTTTAGGGCGGGTCTAACCCGTACCTGACGTGTGTCTAACCCGGTTTTGACACATTTGGACATACTAGGGGTCTGATTTGCTTAGACCCATGTGGGTCTTTTGTCAAACCCGTGACCCGGTTGACCCAACCCGCTCTGCCTTTACAGACGGCCTGGATCGATCCCTTGACTGCCTCTTCTGTTTCATCACTAGATTCACAACTATGACTGTAATGCCACAATCTTACATTGGTTACATATGTGGAGATCGACTAATTTATGAGTGACTTCACTGATGCGTCAAAGCAGCAAGGCCTTCTTCTTTTGGGCTTAAATGGTCCATTATGGGTTCAATCAGTAATTTCCTACTTTCGTAAGTTGTGTTACAGCAGTGTTGGGTTGGGTCGTCATAATGACTGTGAACTACCATTTTGGTTCAACAGTACAGGTGCACGTGTACTACTTTTTGCTTTTTTAGGGTTGGGGGTCCTTTAGAAACAACCTTTCTTCAGAGTTGCATTCTATAGCGATAAGACTTCTATATCTCACCTTCCACAGACCCTGCCTTGGCGGGAGCCCTTCATGCACTGGGTTTGTTGTTGTGTTACAGGTGCATTTGTCTAGAGCACCTGTTCAGCATGCATTTTACTTTGTTTATTTGATATCTAATCTGCAGCAGCTCCATTGTGGCTCGTTTATGAAGTTTCTCTGTTATCTACTAAATCTTCTGAAATTTGTGTTGAAATTTAGGATAATTTGCACCCGCCATCATCACCTTCAAATAATCAGCCATCTATCACACGGCATTTATCCAAAGGTGATGCTGCTAATCATGATGACAGCAATGGTTCCACGCAGAAGACGTCTATAGATGATATCTCATCATCAAATACAGATCATTTGACTGGCCCTGTTTCGAGAACTTCATCACGTGATTGTACCGAGGGCACATTGAATATTCATTTAAATGATGAACCTTTAGATGGTGATAATCCTGATATAACTAGCATACAATCTGCAGTTCAGACTCTCAAGATATCTACTGCACCGAACTTAGACAGTGTTAGAGGTCGGGAACGAACACAACTTAACCATCAAAATAATCTAGGACAGCACCTGATACAGCAACAGCATCACCAAAATATTCACGCCCAGTTTCCGAATTCGGTTCCTCAACTTCCTCGGGGCATGAACAGCGCGTATGCTGTTACAAATCAAGTGTTTCGTGGCGAGAAATTCTCACCCACCGAAGTCCAGCCTGTGCTACAGTCCTCGGGATTTACGCCCCCATTGTATGCGTCCACAGCACCTTATATGCCTTCAGCAAATCCATATTTCTCGACTATTCAGGCCCCCGGACTTATATATTCTCCACAGTACGGTTTGGGTGGATACGGTTTCAATACCGGTGTTGTTCCTCCATATTTAGCTGGATATCCCCCAAATGCCGGTATTCCTTTAACTTTCGATGCTCGAGCTTCGGGGTTTCCACCTGGGGGAAGCAGTTCACACGCTGTTGATATGCAGCATATGAACAAGTTTCGCGGGCAACTTGGACTCACACAGACATCTTTTCCAGATCCTCGTGTCCCATTTAATCAGCAATTTGGAGATTTCTACGGCACTTCAAATCAAGTCGATCCATCGAAATTAAGGGGTGGAATTTTCGGGACACATGTGAGTGCTCTTGAGTCCCATAAAGTATCTGATTTTGCACTGAGCAACGTGAATCAGAGAGCACCAGCACATACGGGCTTTCTCATGCAGATTCCAACCACATCTATTGCTAGTCCGGTTTTGCCTGGATCTCCCATTGGTGGGAGCACTGTGCCTGGAGGGATAAATGACGCGAACTTTCCGCTTCATGCTAGCAAAAGCCCAAGCTTCTATGGAGGTTGGCACCATCAAGGAGGGTTCGAAAATGTGAATTATTCGAAGCCATACTCTATTCTTGAAGAGCTAAAATCTGGTAAAGGTCGAAGATTTGAGCTGTCAGACATCGCGGGACATGTGGTTGAATTCAGGCAATTTTCTGCTTTATTATCTCGTCTTTCCAATTTATTCTTGTAATGCTACAGTGTACATGACTCAAGATAGAGATTAAAATCTTTTTTTTTTTTTTTTTTTTTTTTTTGGGGAACAGTACAAACGCCTTAAAGGCAGGGGAAGGGGGGGATGCCGGGCCTCGAACACTGGATCCCGTGGGTGGCAAATGCCTACCCAACCATTTGGGCCAGGAGGGCTTTGGCATAGAGATTAAAATCTTTGTGCTTAATTGAAGGGGTTCTGTGGCATCCTTATGCCTAAGAGGACGGTTAAACAGCTTTGTGCCTAGGCAACCAAGTATCTCCGTACTTAGTTTTAAATAGCCTTGTGCTTAAAATAGTCTGATAATCTCCTTTAAGTTTTGGTTATATTAGGAACTCCTGAACTGATAATTACAACTAGTATGAAACTAATTTGATGAATTCCAAATAAAAAGCATTCTAATGCTAATGAAATTCTAACCTAATTAAAAATTCTAACATATTTAAATTACAGTAATTTAAATTATCATTAAATGTCTCAAATCTAAATCTTGATCTTTTCTCTTATATCTCCATCAACTCAACATTGAGCTTTGGCTTCAGTGTTGATCAACATGGGAGTCGATTCATTCAGCAGAAGTTGGAGAATTGTAGCTCTGAAAGCAAGGCATCTGTGTTCCAAGAAGTCCTTCCTCACACTTCGAAATTGATGACTGATGTTTTTGGGAACTATGTCATACAAAAGGTAACCTTTTGTTAATTCGAAGTCTGTATTTGCATCATTCATGGATTAGCATTTTTTTCTCTCATTGTCCCTCTTTTTTGAACGTCGGTGTTGCAGTTTTTTGATTATGGAACCTCTGAACAGAGGAAGGAGCTGGCTAATCAACTTGCAGGTCAAATTTTACCTTTGAGTCTGCAGATGTATGGTTGCCGCGTCATCCAAAAGGTAAAATTTCCACTGCTCTTTAGGCTCCATTTCGCAATTGGATAGAGGGGATTAAAGAGGGCATGAGGAGAAAGGTAAGGGTTTATCCTACCCTTATTTTAGTATGTTTAATGAAGAGGGGTGAGAGTAAAGGGGGGTAATTGGATAAATGTGTTACCCTTGTCTACCATTGGTTAACAAGTAAAGGTAACGAGTATTACAATTAAAACAAGGTCAAAATTGTCCAGAAGATTGTAAAACATTAACTGTATCCTTTGTTACCCCCCTAATTGAGGGGTAAAGAAATTAGGGTAATGGGGGGGAAATACTCGCCCCTCAAAAAGAATTGCTAAACAGGGTAAGCCCTTAACTCCTATTTACCTTCACCCCTCTTTAGATGCCATTATCCAGTTGCCAAATAGGGAGTTAGAGACCTTTTCGGGTGATCCCTATTGTTTTTGTCCTTGCGGAAAAGGATCAATCTGAGCTATAATATCTTTTTGGCCTCTGCGCCTTGGAAAGAAATGTTGCTTGTAGAGATGCCTTGTCTTCATCATTGTGTTCAATATGTCTTTTCCCTTCTTTGTTTTGCAGCATTTGTCTTCACTTCAGTGAGAGTTTTGGGCATTAAGCTGTTCTATTTTATTGTGCTGACTGTCAAAGTTATTGAGCTTATGGTCCGTCCTTAAGTGCTTAATGAGATTTTGATCTTCCGCTCCGTTTGTCTCAATTCTATTGTTTTTGTGTTCAACTTCAAAGCAACAATCACAAATTTGTAAAATGCTTTCCTCCATTGAGGGGTCTTCCCCTCAATGAAAGTGTAAAACATTTTCCTCCATAGAGGGAGAAAGATTTTCCGTCGTAATCTCACATCATACAGTTCACTTTGACCATAACTTCGCCATGCTTGAATCTCATGCAAATTATAGAAAGATACTGTTCTATTTAGCTAAAAAGGCAAATGTATAAGGAAATATTTTTTATATTTGAGAAGAAAATTTTCCTGTTAACGAAGTCTTCATCTTCATTCTGCCATTGGTTTCAGGCGCTTGAGGTCATTGAGCTAAATCAGAAAACAGAGCTTGTTCGTGAACTGGATGGCCATGTCATAAGATGTGTTCGTGATCAAAACGGGAACCATGTAATCCAAAAGTGTATTGAGAGCATCCCAACAGAAAAAATCGGGTTTATAATATCTGCTTTTCGTGGTCAAATTGAAACCCTTTCGAAGCATCCTTATGGATGTCGTGTTATACAGGTGAAATGACCTGATATTTTTAGAATTACGCCATTATTTGACCCCCAGGCTATCTTTCATTAACAAATTGCGATTTGCATTCTCTGATAGAGAGTTCTAGAGCACTGCACAGATGAGCTGCAGAGTCAGTTTATTGTGGATGAAATACTGGAGTCTGTCGGTAACCTCGCTCAGGATCAGTATGGCAATTATGTAATCCAGGTTGTTTTTTTCGTTCTTCTTTTTTTTACTATAATTTGTGCAAATTCCTCCCCTAATAAGGATGAGAGATTCTATATTTGTTATGCATGCATGGAGTAAAATGGTTGATAGAAAAATATTTTCATTTTTCAAGTGATAAATGAGCTAATGTAATGATGGCTGTTATTAGCAAATTACGAGTTAGTTGTTGTGTGATTGACCGTTACATGATGGTGTTTTTAATCGCCTCCAAAATGAATGTGTATTGTGTTTATTTATTAAAACATGGGTATGTCTGTGTTTGCGTATCAGAAATATGAAAAGAGTTACTGAACCAATGAAGTTATGGCTTCTTATTCAAATTTGCCCGAAAAGTAAAGCTTAAAATTAACTTATATTCCTTAAAATAACGGATGCGATCTCTGCATCCCATTGTATTACGTCCGTCTCTCCAATCCATGATATGATTCCATGGGGGTGAGGGTTGTGAATTCTACTACATAGAATAAGTGTACATTGGTGCTATAGTTTCATCCCAGAATGAAAATAAAGTATCTTAAGGCTAAGGAGAATCGACTATATTCATCCTATTTACGTGTATAAAGCTGAAATGTTATTTTCATCCTATAGAAATTGTGGCCGGAGAATCATCAGAACATGTTATGTAATGTCGGCAACACTTTGTTTCCTTGACCCCTCTTCCTGAACACCGCAACTGTGAAATATGATTTGATTCCATGATTAAGACATCCATTCATAGCATAAAAATAGTGTCCGTGGTACTGTTTAAGTGTAATTATTTCAACTGTTGATGACCTTCTAATTTTCACTCCTCGTCGTATATTCGTCTTCAGTTACCCAGATCCCACCTATTACTCCGCCATGCGAAATAAGAATATTGCACTATTCCTGGTCACTGTACTCTATGTTTCTGTTCGAAATACGTTTATCTGCTTTATAATTATTGATTATATTTTTGTATTGCAGATGGTAAATGTTTCCTTCCATCTTGGTGTCTTCGTTTCCTTTCTCTAAATCATCTCACTTTCACAACATTGTTTAGTGTTGTGTTTCCGCACTTGTTTCATTGATTTCCCCTTGTTAGTGTTGTTTCCATTACTACAACTACTACTATTGCTATTATTATTTGGTGCAGCATAGAAGGCGAGAATTAATGATCCTAGAAGATATGATGTTTTATTAGATTTTTTAGACTATTTGATAGGATTATAATATAATATATTTTTTAGTCAATACTTTGATTATCTTTATTTTAGGTAATAGGACAATTTATTTGTTTTTATTTTACAAAAGTAGTTCCTTAATTTAGTATTTATTGCCTTGGTTATCCTATTATGATTAGCTTTTGTCTATAAATAAACATATCAAGTAAATTAATAATTTTTGTTCGTAGAGACGACATATTATTGAGTTTTGTTCTTGAGTAGCAAGTTGTGCTGCATTACTGGTTGATCCTTCCGACCCGGATAATGCATTGGACCTTTGAATGACATCTTCACTTGGTTCTTGTGCTTACAGCATGTGTTGCAGAGAGGAACACCGGAGGAGAGAACCAAAATCATCAGGAAACTGTCAGGAAAAGTTGTAGAAATGAGCCAGCATAAGTTCGCGTCAAATGTTGTTGAGAAATGCCTTGAGCATGGGGATGCTTACGCGAGGGAACTCTTGATTGTGGAGGTCATTGGGATAAACGACGGAACTGATAACTTATTGGTGAGTACATTTCATTGCTTGAAATCAACTGCAAATTGGTTTCTTATGCTCTGTGTTTTGCCAAGAAAAACCTTTTCCAATCTAATTCTATTATTTCTTCGTATAGCTTCATAGCAACAACTACAAATATAGAAAACGTTTTCCTTTATTGAGGGGAAATTGAAGTCTCTCCATTGAAAGAAGATAACTTTTTCTTAATGGAGGGGAAAACATTTCCGACAGTAATTTCACGTCATATGCCTTACTTTAGCATCAACATGGCCAAGTGCGAACCTCATACAAATTTTAAGGAATGAAACTATTTTCTTTAGTTTGGAAGACAAAAAAATTTTAAGAAAAATTATTTTATTGAAGAAAAATTTTCTATACGAAAGATGTTTTCCTTTGAAACAAACTGAGCTTGTAATTTCGATTCAATTTTATCCTGTGTCACATCTTCCTTCAACAACATTACAACCCCATATCAAATGTCATTACTCACGTTTATTTTTTGAGTCAAATCTTTTACTACATATCCAATTTCATTAGCCTCCTGAAAAAATTATATGTAGGTAATGATGAAGGACCAGTACGCGAATTATGTGGTGCAGAAGATTCTTGAAACTTGCACTGATAATCAACGAGACTTGTTACTGGTTCGTATAAGAGTGCATCTTCATGCCTTGAAGAAGTACACTTATGGGAAGCATATTGTGGCTCGCTTTGAGCAGCTCTTTGGAGGTTTGATATTTCTTTATGTCATTGAATTACTTTTTTCTCGTCTTTGGAATTGAATGCTTAAAAATCTGAGCTGCCTCTGTTCTTTTGGGCTCTGTTTTGACGCAGAACGCTTTCTGTCTCATTTCTATTGTCTCTCTGCATAACTTCATAGCAACAATCACAAGTATGGAAAATGTTTCTGCTGACGAGAAATTGAGGGGAAACATTTTCATGCACAGAACGGAAAACATTTCTGTTATAATCTCACGTCGTATGCTTTAGAATTTAAGCATTTTCTTTAGCTAGAAAAAAAAAATTTTAAGGAAAAATATTTTAAATTGAAAATATATTGTGAAAAAAAGTTTTTTGTAAGGAAAATACTTTTTGTTGAACCGCCGTTGACATTGCTACAACAGTAGTTGGGCATACATTTATGGATTCGCTGAAGGATTGAATTGATGAGAGCTACCCATGTCAAGAGGACACGGTTAGGTTACATAAGGAAAGGCCTTGTTTCATTAGAATGTAATCTAGATATGACTAGAGCGTTGTAGCGTATTGTGATCCACGTTGCTGACTCCACACTGAGTGCGGGAAAGACGTGGAAGTAGGGATGGCAATGGGGCGGGGCTTGTACGGGGGGCGCCTCCTCCATACCCGTACCCGCCACCCAAATTCTATACCCGTACCCGTCCCATTACCCACCATGGGTATGAAGTGGGTACCCGTACCCACCCTGACGGGTACAAACCCATACCCATTACCCGCAGGTACCCAACGGGTATCCATTACCCGCTCCAACCCGCCCCGTACCCGCCCTGTACCTGCTTCCCGTACCCACCTTGTTACCTATCCATTGTCCAACTTATTACACATAAAATTCTTTTCTTTTTTCCTTCAATAATAACCATGACTTCATAATTATAAATTACCTGAGAAATTTATTTTATATAAAATAATACAACGGGGATATGCGGGTACGGGGAAGAGCGGGGCGGATAAATGCAGGTACAGGGCGGGGCGTGTACAAGCCTATACCCGTACCCGCCCCATACCCGTGAGGGGTATTAAAATGTGTACCCTACCCGTACCTGTTACCCGCATCATCTATACTCATACCCGCCCCAAACGGGGCGGATATCCACGGGGAACGGGTTTTACCCGCCCCATTGCCATCCCTACGTGGAAGTATTAGGGATTATTTAGAGATTGAGATACTGGAAAACTAGAAAAATTGTTTAAAAGTCCAGTTTTGATTAGACGTGTTGCAAAGCCATTTTTCAATTTTTGCAATTCTTTTAGAAAATTTGGAGAACGGTTTAAAACTCATTTTGGCTAGAGCTGATTAGCCGGAACTTGGCTCGAAGCTCGCTAATCTTGAAGACTTAGTGCTTGAACTCGCTCGGCTTCACTGGCTCGAATTCAACTCTGTGAGCTTCACCTGGGGCTTAGCCTGATTTATGCTCAAGCTAGACTCACTTGGGGTAATTTAGACTCGATTTGGCTTATTGAAACTTGAAATGGGCTTGTTTAGGCATATTTAGGCTCGTAATTGCTCGACATTGGCTTATTTAAGAATATTTGAGGCCCAACTTTACTTGATTTTGAATTGAATCACTTAGTTAAAGAAATTATCTTAGGCTCAATCTTGAAATGAGCTGATCTTAGCTACCTCACAGTGGCTTGTGAGTTGGCTCGACTCATTTGTTTTGTTTTGTTTTTTTTTTTTTAAATAGCTAAGTGAGTTTGGGGGGTAAGGAGATTCGAGCCTCTAGGATCTCATGTCCTAGGGTCCTCAACTTCATTAGTGCTTTAGCCCTGAGATCACAGGGTTCAATGGTTGTATAAATTTACGCTTAGCCAAGTTGATATTGAAGTGAAGTATGTGACATGAGATTGCAAATGAGATAGAAAATGCTTTCTGTCAAATAAATAGATCCTTAAGCTAAGCGGCTGTACTATAAGCCGAAGGATTGTGAAATTTTGCGGCTTACTATTTTCCATTTCATTTGCAGAAATTTAAGAACCGAGATGAAGCTCGAGCAAGCCAAGTGACAAATAGTGAGAATTTGAATGAGGAAAGCAAAACTCGAGCCGAGTTGAAGCCATAGCATTTGAAGAACAACTTGGTAGTGAGAGATTGTAAAGGTAGTGAATTTTATGTACATGGAACATATTTTGTAGTTTTTGTGTTTGAAAGTGTCAAATTTGTGTGGTTTTTTAGTTTAGTTTTAGTTATTTAAAGGGGATTATTTGCATATAGATATTTTCTTGTTTATGTTTGTGAACTTGATTACAAGCTTCTTTTTCAATTTGCTTGGTTCTTTATGAAGTGTTGGGTGCAGAACGGTAAGCGAACCGAATGTTCCATGAGCTGTTTGTGTTTGAAATCGATTGCGGTTTGTTCATGTTCTTTATAGGGGTTCGATGGCTTATTGAGTCGAGTTCGGGCATGTTTGATATGCTTATTGAGGCAAGTTCGATTGAGAGGTTGCTCATTTAGGCCTGCTTAGGTTTGCCAGCTTACAAGCTTGGTCATAAAGCTAAACGTGCCGGCTTGCTGGCTCAAGCTCAAAGTGAGCTGTGCCTTTTGAGCTTATGATAAGGCCAGCTCAGTTGAATTGCACCACTCGTTTTGATTATATAGAATGGTGCTATTTCTGAATAGAAAATTCATGGCTATGGTATTTTTAGATTTGAACATTTATCACTTAGATAACTTAACCTTTCAATATATATAGTGACATATTCCAAGGTTTTAAATTTTTATGTCGATTCTGCCTTAATTTGGTGAAAATTTTCAAAATTTAATTAATTTCTACCATAAACTGTTGGTGTGGCAAATCATTACAATATATATATATTAGCAAAGTAGTGTATTATGTCAGTATTTTATGATAAAAAAAAAAAAAATATCTTAACATTAGATACATATATATTATTATAGGTGGGGGTGAACAAAAATCGGTTCAAATCGGTATTAGATTGTACCCTCCATTTTGGTCGAGGATTGGACCGGACCGCCCATGTATTGATTTGTCCTTTAGTCTTAGTATATGGGCCTAGTCGAATTAGAAGACCGCATCGAAGGGCGATCAACACTAGTCTCACATTATGTATCAAAAAATATTAAATCTTGATAAATTAAATGTATTTTTTATTATATTATTAAAAATGCTTGGTAAATGAAGCTCATCCAAATTGGTTCGGTCTAATTTTTGACTGGTCTTGGGCTGGACTGACCTGATTTTAGTCAGTCTTGCCCACGGTCTTGTGATATGATGGAGTTTGGTCTTCGCTCTAATTTGATGTTGGACCTATATACCCCCTCAAGTGCCTAAAAGGTACATGGTAAGATATGTTAGTTGCTTGAAATTATCTCATTTTGTGATTATAAAAAGTATATTATTACATATCTGTAACTAATAAAAATACATTGAATTAATTGTGGATCAATACTCGATAACAATGGGTTAAGATACCAGAAAAAGAAATAATTTAAGTATAATTAATATGTTTTAGCATGTGCCACACCTGTTAGAAAAACACATTAATATAAATATATGTCCTACGTCAGCAGTTTCTAATAAAATCCTTCATAGTTCAATAAAAATGACATTTAAATAATAAAAAGGGTTTTTTTAATTGAAAATTATCAAATTTTAGGTATATTTTAAAAAGCTACTTAGATTTTCTAATTTTTTAAAAATTATCTAAACTTTACGAAATTTTTTAATATCATATCTTAATATTAATGACATTAATATATGTTAGTTTTTTATTACGTGAAATTGTAAATAATATTTTTAAAAATATAAAAATATTTTGAAAAATATATATAAATCTTTAATATGTTTAAAATAATTTTCTAAATATTTAGAATTATATTGAATGTAAATTTAGAATTATTTAAAACTGTTTTCTCTTCTTTTCAAAAGTCATGTAAGCCCAAAAAAAAAAAAAAAAAAAAAAAAAAAAAAAACAAATACAATGTTAACAATGTTAATATTAAAATAGTAACATTGAAAATTTTTGTAAAATTTATGTATAACTGTAAAAAGTAAACAAATATAGATAATATTTTTAAAATTACACCTAAAATTTAGATAATTTTTAGTAAAAAATCTAAAAGTAAAAACACAAGGAATGATGAAAAAGAAAAAAAAAAAAAAAAAAAAAAACCCCACGATGAATTTGGGTCTCCTAATAATAATATATTTATTATATTTATATGTTATTTATGGCAAAGCTTATGTATTTTACTCATTGTGTCAATTCAGTTCTTATACTTTTAATTATATAAATTCAGTCACTATATAATTTAAAATGTGTCAGCCAATAATATAATTTTAAATAGTAAAATTATATTAGACACAAATCTATCTTTTTATATTATTTCTAAGTTCCCCCATCCTTCAAAACCCTTGAAACCCCTAATCCTAAATTTTTACCTCTTCTTAAAACTCACAAAACCTCAATCCCAACATTTCTAAGGGAGTGTCGTTTAGTCTTACTTAATAAAGAAAAAAAGTTAAAATATCTCATTTAATAACAATTAAAATATGTAACTGAAATTATAAATTAAAGGGTGTATTTAAAGTCTACCTAAAAACCTTTATAATATAAAAAATATCTAATACTAAAAATCTACTCTTCCAGCATCACATAGACTCCGCTCTTTTATCTCTATTTCCTCGTCTTCTTCGTGATATTGTTTTTGGTCTATTTCATCATGACTTCTAAAGGCAAGCCGGTTGTTGAAGAGGATTGATTTGTCGAAGGAACTCATGAAACCACAGCTCGAAGAAGATGAACATATTACTGGTACCTTGAAGGATTGTGCTCTTATTGGAAAGGTAATCTCGGACAGGACTTTATCAATAGGAATGGTCCGTACTGTTTTATGGAAAGCTTCGGCGCTGGGGGATCGGATTCATATACAAGAGGTCGGTGACAATGTATTTATATTTCTGTTTCAAGATGCCCTTGATAAACAGAAAATTTTAGATGATTCTCCGTGGTCTGTAAAGGATGCGCATGTGGTTCTTAAGGACTGGGCTGGGTCGGATTTCATTCAGGAGGTTGATTTCTCTACATCAGTGTTTTGGGTCCAGGTTCATGGCTTACCCTTGAACTTCATGAACAAGAAGAAACACTGTTAAAATTGTTGGTACGTTTTCGGGTTTTATAAAACTGGATGATAGCTTAATAGAGTCTTCCTTGTCTTGTAAGTTTGTTAGAATGAGGGTATTAATTGAGGTAGGGAAGTCACTACTGAAAGGTTTCTGGCTTGAGAGGACCGATAAGAAGGATATGTGGATTACGTTTAGGTACGAGCAACTACCTGATTTCTATTATATAGGTGGATGTTTGGGTCATATTCGTTCTAAATGCCCAAAATATAGCACTTGTAGTGGAAAGGAGGGTTTTGACAGTATGTTACGAGCTGTGGTCTCTAGAAGTGCCTCAGTTTCTATTGCTTGTGATTCCTCAACTGATGACTCTTGGACAACAAAAGCCTTGCAGGGTTTAACCAGCCACCCTGTGCCACTAACTTTTCAAGTTGATTCTGATACGGAAACGGTGCTAACCACTTGGGAAGAGCCTAAGGTTAAGCAGCGAACTGATACAAGGCTGATGGAAGACAAGTCCGGTGGTCCCATTATTACTTCTGCTCCCATCATACAAACTGAGTGGGTAAGCTCCACTGCTGGGAGTCTAGCAGTACGGGCTTGATCAAGCAAGGGACAAAGCGGGCTGCTTTGGTGTTGGACTACTATTGTACAAAGAAGAGGATACTGATTTTTAGTCAAGATGTTATCATGTCTGTTCCTGTTGCTGAGGCTCAATTCCTTTGAATGCTAATGATGCCTGGGTTATGGATATGAGTGGAGCTAATAGTCTAGATAGGGGAGAACCGCAGTGTGTTTCTGAGATTGGGTCTGTGGTTGGTGACCGTGTGTCTGTTCGAAGGAACCACGGTGTCATTCGCAAATTCACTAGCTTGAAGAGGGCTGCTCGTGCGGGGGTGGATGCTCTTTCTATATAGAGTGACCTATTGTCAGAGGTACTGGATCCTTCTCATGTTGTTACTTCCTCTATAGTGACTGATGATGCTAATATGCAGTTTCAAGTTCACAATACGGGTTTGGGGCGGTTGTCCTGGAACAGCTACCTCACCAACAATGAATATACTAGGTTGGAACTGTCAGGGCTGTGGCTAGGCCCTGATAGTTCATGCTCTTAATAAAGAGCTTATTAGGCTCTATAGGCCGAGCGTGGTTTTTCTGATGGAGACTAGGCAAAAGGATGATTGTATGGAAAATTTAGCTTGTGTTCTTCGTTTTGAGCATTTGTTTTTAGTTAGTCCCATTGATACAGGAGGAGGTTTGGCTCTTATGTGGACATATAGTTTTAAACTAAGTATATCTGGTTCTTCTGATAGATTCATCTCTGCGTGGGTTGAAGATGTAGGGGCCGGTTGTCGGTGGTTCCAAATGTTTGTCTATGGGGAGCCGATAAGATGCCGAAGAAGAAGGTTCTGGGATGGTTTGGGTGACCTAGTTCGAAAAGACCTGGATCCGTGTGCTATTGCATGTGATTTTAATGTTTTTCGCTGATCTGGCTGATAAGCTCAGTGATCACCTCGTATTCTTCATGATTTTTATGATTTGAATGGTTTGGTTGAGGTTCAGTCATCTGGGTGCCGTTTTTCTTGGTCGAATAAACATGAAGGGACTCGTCATGTTAAAGAGAATCTAGATAAACTTGCAGTGAATGCTAGTTAGCTGACGATTTTTGAACATTGCAATGTAAAGCTACTCCTGGCCATTACATCGAATCATTCCCCTCTTCTCATTCAACTTTTCGGAATGACGAAAAGCCGAAGTTTCGATTCAGATTTAAGGCTAAATGGTTGTTAAGAGAGAAGTGTGTGACTATAGTTCAGAACAATTGGAATTCGAATGGTCTAGAGTTAGGTTCGAGTGCCCTAGCTGCTAAAATGAACAGGTGCCGTTGTTCGCTGTCAGAGTGGAATAAGAGAGTGCGGCAGGAGATAGCGGGTGTTACCCAGCGCATCACAGAAAGGCTTCAAGTTATTCAGAGTGCTCCCTTCGATCCAAATACCTATGCTGAAGAATGTACTCTTCAATCCCAGCTTGATAAAGTTTGGAAGGAAGAGGAATTGTTTTGGAAGCAGCGTTCCAGGATTGACTGGTTACAGGCAGGAGATAGAAATTCCAGTTTCTTTCATTGCTCTACTCTGGTTCGAAGGTCTTAGAATCAGGTTTGAAGGCTGAGGAATGAGGCGGGGCATTGGGTTGAGTATGACCATGAGATTGAACGTTTATTCTCGTGCTATTTTACCGGCTTGTTTGTTGCGTGTGAGAGCCGGGGGCTTGATTCGGTATTAGCTACTGTACCGACCAGGTTCTCGGCAGACCATATCGTGAGTCTGGATGCTCAGGTCTCGGAATTGGAGATTAAATCCGCTGTTGATCTGCTTGGTAGCCTTAAAGGCCTTGGTCCCAACGATTTTCCGGGTATTTTTTATAAGGAGTTTTGGAGTACGATATCTGGTGATGTGTATGCTATGATTAAGTCTTTCTTTTCCTCAGGAGTTCTCCCTAATAACCTTAATGCTACTGATTTGATGCTAATCCCGAAAGTCCCTAATCCGGAAAACGTGTTTCAATTTTGCCCCATTAGTCTTTGTAATTTCTCCTATAAAATCATTTCAAAATCCTGGCCAATCGGTTAAAGCCTCTTCTGCCGAGTGTTAAGTCTCCGGTCCAAACCCCTTTTGTGAAGGGTAGACGAATTCATGATAATCTTCATTGACCATCAAATTTCTAATTGGGATTTTCTAGAGGGGGTTATGCTTAAACTTGGGATAGGTGAATCATTTGTTCAGCGTGTCATGGCTTGCATGAGGTCGGTCTCAGTTAGCCCTGTTGTTAATGGTACTCACTTGTCTTCGACCAAACTAGGGAGGGGTTTGAGGCAGGGTGACCCGCTCTCTCCATATCTATTTATTTTGGTTATGGAGGTGCTTTCGATTCTTATAGATAGAGCGGCTACTAGTTCTCATTGGCGCCCGTTCACAATTTCTCCACACTCCCCCCTTATTTTTCACATGTTCTTCGCTAATGATTGCTTATATGTGTGTGGGGAAAACCTTGATGTGGTTAGGGAGGTAAAGGGGGTTATTGATGCTTTCTGTGCGGCTTCAGGACAAAGTGTTAACTTTGATAAATCGAGAGCCTTCTTTTCTAGTAATACCCCTCATGATTTGCGTCGCGCCTATATGGACTTTCTTGGGGTAAAGCCTATGGATCTGGATGAAAATATTTGGGTTTACGTTTGTTGTGGGGGACGAATAAGAATAGCCTTGCGAGCTTTTTGATCGATAAAATTAAAAAGAAGGTTCAAGCCTGGAAGTCGTCTCTACTTTCTCATGCTAGTAGAGAAGTTCTTATTAAATCAATGCTAAGTGCCATTCTACAATACATTTTTCATTGCTTCAAACTCCCTGTTTCGACGTGCAAGAAGATTAATGGCTTAATTGTGAAATTTTGGTGGAGAGGCCGGGTTGTTGATGAGAAACACATTCACTGGGTGGGTTGGAACTGCTTGGCTCGGCCAAAGGGTTGTGGTGGGATGGGGTTTGTGATTTAGAAGGGGACAATATTTCTATGTTAGCGAATCAGGTCTGGCATATGTTAGAAAGTCCGGATGCCTTTTGGGTTAAGGTTGTTAGAGGCATCTATTTTCCGGATAGTGACTTGATGGGTGCTAAATTAGGGCGGCGTCCCTCTTGGTGGTGGCGCAGTTGTTTGATTGGGCCTGATTTTTTTGCTAGGGGTATGAAATGGCAAATTAATAATGGTCAATCTGTTCTAACCTGGGATAATAGATGGGTTCCAGATGGCATTTCACTCCCTCACAAAAGTGAAGCTCTACGCCAGGGTCTCGTTCGAGTTGCCAACCTCACTGTCCCAGAGAGGTGAACCTGGAATTCCGAGGCGTTGTTTTGTCTGTTCGGGTGTGATCCTTATGCCATTAAGGGTATCCTGCTATCTAAACCTACCATTCCAGATAAGCTTATATGGGCATGGAATAAGAAGGGGGTATACAATGTCAAGCAAGGGTATGCGAGATGGGCTCTCGATACAGAATCAGACGTTATGCGGGCTCGGGCGTCCTCCTTGGGGGCGTCTGACCGAAGAGCCCTAAGGTGTATTTGACAAGCTCTGGTTATTCCAAAAGTTCTGGTTTTCTTGTGGAGAGTCTTAAATGATGCTTTGGCCTGCAATGTTTATCTTGTGAAACGAGGGGTCCCTTCATCAGAGTTATGTCCTCGGTGCGGGTCTCAACCCGAGACTATTGATCATATTGTTTTCTTATGCCCATTTGCAAAAGCAGTTTGGTTTGGTTCAAAAGTTGGGTATAAACCAAATTTTGTTGGTTTTCTAGGGTTTCCCACATGGTGGTCGTCTTTCATGGGATCTTTTGTTCATAATGTGGTATTTGTTTCTGAAGTTATCTTTATTTGCTGGTGGTTATGGAAGTCCAGATGCAGGTTTGTTTTTCAGGGTCTTGATGCCGACCCAATGTGGGTTGCTCATCAGGCACTGGTGGAGGCAAACATGTTACCTCAGCGCTCTTCTTCCCCTCACCAGGTTGTGGCAGCTCCTGTTATTCGATGGATTCCTCCTCCTAGTGGTGTTTTTAAGCTAAATGTTGATGCTAGCTGGATCTATACTCATAGGCCCGCGTCTTTTGTTGTGGTCGTGCGTGATTCTTTAGGGGTGGTGAGGGATGGATGGTGCGGTTCATCGTTTGCTTCCTCTGCTTTGATTACTGAATGTCGTGCCTTAAGAGCTGTTGTTATCTTGGCACACCGTCAGGGTCCTTCTTCGGTTATTTTTGCGTCAGATTCTCTTGAAGTTATTCGCGCGGTTAAGTCTTTTGTGGTGCCTCTGTGGGAGTTTGCCATTGCTCTTGCTGACATTTTATCTTTATGTCCTGTTTTTGTTTCCATTTCACTTTCTTGGGTCCCTCGAGGAGCTAACGGTGTAGCTCATAAGGTGGCTTTATTTCTTAGGTCAGGTTATTGTACTCATGGCTGGGTTTTTTCGCCCTCTCCCTTTATTTTGAGAGTCATTTCTTTTGATGATAATGAATAGTATTAGCCCTCGGGCTTTTTCTAATTAAAAAAAGCATCACATAAAAACTAAAATGCAATGTATCCCACTAAGACAAAGGACAAATTGCTAGAACAAGGGACAATTGTGGAGCAATTCAATGTTACTATCAAAAAATCGAGTGTTTCAAAGGGTAACTATACTATTCCCAATATAATATTATATTGCTATTATAAATGATAAAAATTGTTTTGTTAAAACAATGATAAAGTAACAGCTGCCTTTCATTTGATTATTCGGTTCAATTTTTATCTATTGTTATGACGTTAAAGGTTTGTGTTCCAATTCAATTCATTTCGATTCAATTAAAATCCGCACGATGATTACCACAAAAAATTTTGTTTCACTTACAATCATGACTTCCCCTTTTCTAAAAGGAAGTCATTTTCCTTCTTATGGTGGAAAATCTTTTCCGTTGAAAGTCATTTTCCGTCTACCAATGTACCACAAATAAGGAAAAATTGGAAAACTTATTCATTAATACTTTTCCGTCCAAACAAACGGAGTCTAACTGAAAATATTCGAATATGAAACTAATTTAAATCTATAGTCATTATTATTTTTGAACACAGCTTCTCTGGACCCAGAAGGCCCTACAGATAGTATCATCCCTAGACTAACGATTTAGTGTTGTTTTATTCACTCTCCCATTCAATACCTCCAGTGATGTTAAGATTTGAGAGCACACTTTTTGTACTATTGCATTTGTTATCTAACTTTTCTTCTTTAGAAACACTTTCTGTCTTTTCTTAAAGATTCTTTCCTCTTTTTGCTTATAAAAGATATAATCGATGTCATTAGCATATTTATTTGTCTGTTTTGTTCATGAACATGATAATTGACATATTCATTTAGGTTGTGTTATTGATATCTAGGCATTCTTCCCTAACCCACGAAGGGGTGCTGGAGGAGAAGAAAGCACGATACTTTTGGAGGTTGACCTCTTGACCCGAGGCTCCACAAAAGAGGTTGAGGATGGACTTGACATGAAGACAATTTCTAGCTATGGCTTGAAAGAATAAGATACAGTCATCAGCAAAAAAAAGTGAGATAACGACGGACACTCGGATTTAATTTTGAAATTGTTCCATTCTCCCTTCCTTTCAGCGTCATTGATAAGGATTGAAAGAGTTTCCATAATGAAGAGGAAGAGAAAAGGAGGAAGGGGGTCACCCTGTCTAAGACATCTTAAAATCTCAAAATTATCAATTCTTTCACCACTAATGACTGGGCTAATTACTGTGGAGACACATTCCATTACCCAACCCTAAATGTTTCACAGAATCCCAACTTTATTAAAACTTTTTCAAGAAAATCCCAACTTGATCATAAGCTTTCGTAAGGTCAAGTTTGAAAGCTAGATAATGTTTGCCCCCTTTTCTTTTATTTTTGAGCGCATGGAAAGCTTCATCAGCAACGAGAATACTATCTTGTATTTGTCTCCCTTTTATGAAGGCGGATTGAAAATGGGAGATGATATGGTTCGTAAATGATTTTAGATTAGAAATGATTTTGGAAATGATTTTATAACTAAAATTGCAAAGACCAATTGAGCGGAAATGGTTTAAAGAGGTCGGTTTTTAGAATAAAAACAATGTTGGTATTATTGAGATTTTTTAACATTTTTCCATTCTGAAAGAAACTTTCAACCGCTTTGCAAACATCATTTGCAATAATATCCCAAAAAGAGGTGTAAAAAATACCAGGAAACCCATCGGGACCCGAGGCTTTGTGGCCCCCAAGCTGGTTGGCGGCCGACCATATCTCCTCATGTGACACCTGCTTGTTGAGCTCTTGGTTCATGAAGGGATTGACTTTTTCTTGGACTAGTTGGGTCACTTCCTCCATTCTTATAGTGGCCCAACTTTGATAGAGCATCCGAAAGTGGGACGAGACAAGGTGCTTGATGGTAGCCGGTTTAACAACCCACTCATCATCATTGCCTTTGAGGCGCTTGATCTGATTCTTCTTGTTTTTGTAAATTGTGGAAGCGTGGAAGAAGTGAAAATTTGGATCCCCACAAGAAAGCCAATTAACCCTAGATCGTTGGTGCCAGTGCCTCTCTTCCTTTTCCCACCAACCTATAAGCTCTTTATTCAAGTTTACTTTGAAGTTTAGTTAAACGTTTAGAGATGAACTCAAATCTGACCTTAGAATTACAAAAAACTTTCCAACTTCCTAAAACAAAAATATTCACAAGGACAAAAGCATTAAATTTGGCAAGTTCTCATATCAATAATCTCAAATTTCTTATTCATTTCCTTGTCATGAATGCAAATTTACCACATTAAAGTAACAACTTTAATGTTCAATGTTCGATGTTCAAAAAAAGTAACAATAACAATCATAACAATTTTATTTCTTTAAAAATTATACCAACCATACCTTATTTGGGGTAAAATATAGTATGAAAAGAAAACTAAAAAATGGATAAAAAATAACTAGAATAAATCACTTATTAAAAAAAGAAAAAAAATAAGAAAATGAAAAAAGAAAATATTATTAAAAATAATTTTACAAAAAATCAATAATTTTGAAAAGAAAAAAAATTATTTAAAACATTCATAAATTTAGGAAGTTAAAAATTTATTTTTTTGAAAATAACAAAAGTCTAATTTTTATTTTATAAGAAAAATCTAATCTATTAGTTTTATGAAATATAATGGTATTTAAAAATAAAAAAATTGAATAGAAGACACATAATACATAATATAAAAAAAAAAACAAAAACAATGTTTTTATGAAAAAATTATTTTTTTCATAATTCAAAAGAGTCTTAACTTCTGATTTCATAGTTAAAAAATTATTAAAAATTCAAAAACTATATCCAATACTTCTATATTCTAGATGAAATAAAATATAAAAGAAAACTCAAAAAATTGAAAAGGAAAATATCTGTGTAATTAAAATTCATTCAATAAATTCCAAAATTATTTCAATAAAGAATTACAACCATATTCTAGAAATTAAAATCTATTGTTACATTTTTAAAAAAAAATATTAAATCTTAAAATTATTGTAATAAACCAATACACTCCCATATCTATACTATCTATTAAGGAGAAGTGTTTGTTCAAAATAAATAAATAAATAAATCATTTATTAAATCATAAAATATTTGTATATCAAATCCCTTCAATCTTTCACCCCCTCCAAATCTCTTTCTTTCCTAAATCCTATATCTCAACTTTTTAGTTTTTTTTTAATAAATAATAAAAATAATGTATATATATATATATATATATATATATATATATATATATATATATATGTATAATCTTAACCACCCACTATTTCACGGCTAAACATAACCACCCACTATTTAATATGTTTTCCCTTTATTTTCTCGCACCTTATTTCAGATTCTTTTTCCTTATTCTTTTCTTCTCGTCTCTTATTTTAGACATTTGACATTCATAGAAGAATTGTTAAAATAAGTATACTATATTTTTCTTTTATTTTCTCTGCAAGGATGAAGTCAAATACAAAAAATATGCTTCAAATAGATTATTGATTTACTGCTTGAGATTACACATATGTCATATGTATTCATCAACAGTCTAATACATCCAACACATTCAAGTAAATACGGCAGCCGTGCATTGCACGAGGTTTTGCTAGTTTTATTTAAAAAATAGTGAAAATAAAAACTAATAATAAAAATTACCAAAAATAAACTTTTCATATCCATAACTTTTCATATATAAAATTAATTTCCTTTTACAAAAATTCAAAAATTTACAAATATATAAATATAATACTATTATAAAATTGAAAAATTAAGAACTTCATAATATAAAATTATAAAATTAAAAGTAAATAAACTAAAAAAGTAAAAAATTAATAAATGAAATAATAAATTTTATTTTAGAAGAATTCAAATAATCATAATAAATAGGTTTCTTTACATTAAACAAAATGACAATAGATTTTTTAATATTATTTCGGCCATTAGTCTAGTACATATATTAATAAAAATAAGTAATTTTCATACAATATTAATATTGTGTAACTGAAATTTACTCAATAAATATCAAAATTAATATAAAATTCAAAAACTAAAGAACTTCCTAATAAAAAAAGTAAAAAATTAATAAATGAAATAATTAATTTTATTTTAAAAGAATTCAAATAGTCATAATAAATATATACAATGCTAATATTCTTTTAAACCAATTATTTAAGTTTCTTTACATTAAATAAAATAACAATGAATCTTTTAATATTATTTCACTCATTAATATAGTATATATATTAATAACAATAATTAATTTTTACACAATATTAATATTGTGTAACTAAAATTTACTCAATAAATACCAAAATTATTACATGTTTTAAATTATATACAAATTAAATTAATATAATTAAAAATATAAAAATTAAATTAACATAATAAATAAAATATAAAGACCTTTAGTGTATACAATCTTACATATATATATATATATATATACATTTATATTTGTGTAAGAAACCCTTCCTTTGCTGGGTTTCCTTTGTTACTATATAAACCCTAGCTCTCCATCTTTCCCCTTCAGCCGCCGCATCGCCGCCGCACCAGACGCCGCCTCTCTCTCTCTCTCTCTCTAGATTGCCCTCTGAAGGCCGAGTAAATAGTAAGAAAAGTTCAATTGTAATTCAATTATGTTTGGTGTTTCACTTGCTAGAAGAATTGTTGTTGCTTTCTAGATTTATATGCATCTTTTTCTCATTCTGATTATTGTTTTTTGTTCCAACATTAACAAGTTCAATTTGGTTATTATACTTTTAATTGTGTCAATTTAGTTCGTATGCAAGTTATATTGCGTCAATTTGATTCTCGAGTAAAAGTTATGTTAAGTTGGTGAATAAATTTTTAACGAAGTTTTTCTCAAGAAGGGGAAGAATTTTGGATGTTGTTATTCCAATGTAATCCTTGTCTTCAACAAAAAGAAGTGATACAGTCAAAAATATTTGAGCAAGAAAAGATGAGTCCCACATTGGTGCGAAGACCCGGGAAATACCAATTTATATACCTAAGGAACTACTCCATCCGTTGTCAATTGGTTTTGGGAACCTCCTTTGGTATGTAACAATGGTATCAGAGCCATCGATTCTTAGATCGATCCTAAGGAGCTTGGTTTGGTGTGGGATGGGCCTTGCTTTGGAGTCTTGCTTGCTCTGGTATGGGATGAGCCATGTTGGACAAGCCACATGTGAAGGCCCAAGTTTCGAAAAGGGCTGTCTACTCATAATGAAGTCATCGAGGTTGATGGTTGCGGAGCATGGTGGCTTGATACAATCAAAAGTATTTGAGCAAAAAAAATGAGTCCCACATCGGTAGGAAGGCTTAGGAAATACCAATTTATATTCCTAAGAAGTTATTCCCCCTATTGCTAATTGGTTTTAGATGGAATCTCATTTGGTATGTAACAAAAAATTACCGTCCTCCCTCAAACAATTGGCAAACTGCAGTTGGGGAGAATTTCGAGTATGCAAGCAATGTGTTTCCTTTCTCTTGGCTTCTTTCTCTGTTCTAACTAATTACAATTGTTGATCTTACAGCATCTGCAAAAGTAGAGACCGCAAACGGCGTTAATAAACTTATCCTATTGTTAGTCTCGTCTGGTACATTGGAGTTTTCGCAAGTTGAGTCAATATGGCGGCTAGGCCAGAGTTGCAAGCACCACCAGAGATATTCTATGATGAAACCGAAGCAAGAAAGTACACATCTTCCTCCCGGATTATAGACATTCAGGTACATAGTGATAACTCATTTCTGGGATTTTTGAATCTGAATAATTATACCAATAAATAATTGAGTTTTTTTTTAACTAAAAACTACCTAAATTTTGGGTCTGACTTTAAAGAATTACCTAGATTTTTTAATTTTTTAAAGTCACACCTGAACTTTTCAAAATTTTTTAATGTCACACCTTAATGTTAATGCCAATAACATCCATTAGGTTTTGCTCATATAGCTTTTGGAAAAAAATAAAATAATTTAAAAAAAATTGAATTTACATTTAAAATAATTTTAAAATTATATAAAAATATATTTTAAATATCTTCAAAATTTTTAAATATTTGAAAAAGTAATTTTATATTTAAAAAAAAATATTTTGTTAAATGTTACATTAGCAAAAACTAACGGGCGTTAACAGCCTTAACATTAAGGTGTGACATTGAAAAATTTTTGGAAAGTGTAGGTGTGACTTTAAAAAATTAGAAAATCTAGGTGGTTTTTTAAAACTGCCCCTAAAACTAAGGTGGTTTTTAGTTTAAAAAAAAAAAAAATTTTATATCTTTACTTAATTACTCGTTTCCTTTTAAATAGTTCACAGTTTTGTTTGCACTTCAGTTGTGCTAATGCTTGTTTAACCTACTCACATGCTATTCTTGTGGTCTTAGTTCTGTTTCCTCTCCGAGTGCTTGATCGAGGAGACAATGCATCTTTGTATTTGTTTTCTTTTTTTATGTGATATTTGTGATACTATTATATCTCCGAATTTCTTTTTTTCCCCATTGAAAACTTGTTTTGGTTAAGGAAACGAGAGATGATTGCAATTTTAATGAGAAAAAGTGACCTTGTGCACCAAATATATGCATAATGTTGTTTTTCAATCAACTGTTAATCTGTAATGAATTCATAGTTGCTATTGCTACACACATGCCTGTGACTAGCTTTTTATACTGATTGTGCTCTTTTTGTTGTTTTCTATGCTGGAAGGCAAAATTATCTGAGAGAGCATTAGAGTTGCTAGCTCTTCCTGATGACAATGTCCCCAAATTGCTTCTTGACATTGGTAGGTTCTCTCTCCATCGTATCTTTCAATCTTTTGGAAGTTTTTGATTTTGGTGTTGATTTTAACCCAATATTTTAGATAATCCATTCTGTAGCTCATTTTGGATGCAAGGTGTAATTGTTTTATGTATAATGTTTTGTTGGGCTCGTCCTTTGAGGACATAGCCTAGTGGTTAGAAACTCCCGGGGCCAGATCCCCCTAGGTTCGATCCCCAATGGACGCATTTTCCCTCTCCCTGCATTACCAATGGTAAAAAAAAAATTGTTCTGTTCGGCAATGGCATTCTTTTACAATAATTTTAGTGTTTACCGTGGAGAAAGGACATCTGATGTTTAGAGCTAATGCATTTTGAAGATTGAGGATTTGCTGTTTTTCTTATAAACAATGATGCTTGAGCATAAGGGTTTAATTTCCTTTGCATCTTCTTTAACAAGATCATTTATCATTATGAATAAAAACTGAAAAGTTCCATTGAAATAGTTTTATACACTTTATCATTGAGGTCCTGATAACCCTAACTATTAACTCTTCGTTTTGTTTAGGCTGTGGATCAGGACTTAGTGGGGAGACATTGTCTGAGAACGGGCACCATTGGATTGGTTTGGATATTTCACAAGCAATGCTTGGTATGTCAAAGCTCTATATTTAATCTTTCTGATACTATTACCTGTTAACCTTCCATTTGACACTGAAAAATACAGATGTCGCTCTGGAGCGAGAGGTTGAGGGTGATCTGGTTCTCGGGGACATGGGTCAGGTATGTTATAACCGTGTAGTGCTAAATGCGACTTATTG